>OU342441.1:4812500-6012500 GCA_910589575.2 Carcina quercana | reverse complement strand
ATGAGGTGATTTTGGTGTGACCGCAGATCTGTAAATGTTTCCTCTTATGGCTTGGCTAAAGTTTCCGTTGACAGAATCAAATAGATCGTCAAAAACATGACAGCTTCTGCCGTGTGCATTCTGATGGCATTAACCCCGCATCTGAAATCAGAAACATTTCATTTCTATAAAACTGCAAGAAATACCTTTAAAATGAAAGCAACTTTTACGGACTAATAGGGAAAATACTATACATGAGAGAAAAAAGAGGTAAAATAATTTTCTTATTTGTTCCCGACTATGGCGAATTTTAGCAACCTTTGTATGTATACATGTGTTCCCTCATATCTGCACATATAACCACTCGTTGTTTTCTGACAAATGAGGTCTTCAATAGTACATTGGGGGCGTCCATAAATTACGTGAGGTGTTTTTTAAAATTTTCTTTCCCTCCCTCCCCCCTTGGTGAGATGTCGTGAGGTTTTATTCAACCCCCTCCCCCGTCCCCCAATCTCACGTTAGATTTTTCAGAATGTGGGTTTATTAATATTAACTTAGTGTAGTGTTACTTTATTGATAAAAAAACTTTGGTGAGACAGAAATGTCTTCACGGAAAAGAAGTGCTGTTTGGTACCACTTTGCAGAAGTGGAATTGTTCAAATATCCTTGTTATTACCGGTGGTAACGTCGGTAATTTGAATAGACATTTAAAAACTAAACATCACACATGTCTAGTTTTAATCAGAAAAAAAATTGCGTGATATTTGTCGAGAAAGCCCCTAACGTGAGATTAGATGATATTTGACTCGACCCCCTCCCCCCCTTAATCATCTCACGTAATTTATGGACGCCCCCATTTCCAAAAATAAATAGAGTACATAAAAGCATGTATAAACGAAACCCCAGAGAAATAAATTTCATTTGTATACTGCGTCTAATGATTTTTTGCAGTAGTCGGGTTTCAGTTAATAACTTTGTACTCATTAAGTATTTTGGTTAACTGTGTCCCCGCGTCTCAGGATAACAAACTATTCTAAACTGAGTAAAAGATTAACACATACCTGCCATGAATCCAAGTGCAACACCAACACTCCTGCTGAATACTCGAGTGCAATGTTTCACCCTCATTTTTGTAATTAAATTTGGATGTCATGTCGTGCGGTTAATTTCGACACTAGTCGCACACCTTTAAATGCAGGTCCCCCTTTAAATAACAATAATATGTGTGCCCAGTTAGCAACTTTCTTCTTCCCATCTATAATGAATTCCTTATTCAAAAGACTGTTCCTAATACCCTTCATCAGATGTGGAGGGGTCAAATATAGGATAGGATTGCCGTTTATTTTGTAAAAATTGTCAGGCCATTCCTTATCATTCCTTAAATCATCGGCTTTTGTTTTATTCAAAAGCATGTTTATGGCCGCCATATTTGATGTACCTTACTCACAAACAGTCCCAATAACTTTTAAGGCTGTCTTCTGGACTTTCTGACAGTGCAACTTCAACTGTGCTGCAAGATTGTGTGACTTGGTCGACCCTGCACAAAAGCTATATGCTATTGGCTGTTTGTATTTTTTGAAAATGCCACGTACCATAAACACTAAGGCATGGTCGCAAATTTGCGATGTTGATTGACTTCCGCCATCACAAAAGCCCTAAGAAGAGGTATATAAACAACCTTCTTTTTGGGTGTTAGTGTCTGGTTGCATCCTACAAACTTTAATGCTTTGAAATACACCTTTTCCTAATTACATCCACAGTTACAGCAACTTCTGAAGCCAAAAATGTTCCACTGATCTGAAAATTTGAACATAATTCATGTTTATGACACATAAATCAAATAACTTTTTCAATTTTTTAAAGCTGTCATTGAGTACTTCCTACAGTTGTTTTTAAGGTTCCGCACTTCAAAAGGAAAACTTATTTATTACACTTTGATGTATGTCTGTTTGTCAAGAGCTTTTTTCACACGAACTCGTGGAGGTATCAAGTTGAAATTAATATCGAATACTCAAGTATGCCGTCTCTTGAATCTGTGAAAATATCAAACTTATAGGTCAACACAATAAAAAGATATAGCTGTATTTTAGAATATTTCCATACAAAATGCAAGGGAACCAAAACCTATAGAATACACTTTTGTGTAAATATTATCTCGTGAGGTGTCTATCTAGTATCATCATCAACAGCCTATATACGTCCCCACTGCAGGGGCTCAGGTCTACTCTCCTACAGAGAGTGTATTGGCCGTAGTTCACCACACGGGCCCAGTGCGGATACGCGGACTTCACATGCCTGTTCAAGACATGCAGGTTTCCTCACGATGTTTTCCTTCCCCGTTAAGCACTCGGATAATGTACTTGAATTGAAAAACAACTCATAGGTACACGTCTGGATTCGAACCCGGAACCCTCAGATTGAGAGTCCGCGCCTTATCAATTGCGACACCGACGCCAATCTAGTATAGTTTCTGTGAAATCATAAAAAACCTTGACAATCTTTGTTGACCGAGTGAGCGAAGCTAGCTACTTTTTTTTTTAATTTTAAGCTAACAAGCATCTGATTATTGGTAGTTACTTAAAATCGTGAGTTATAATAATGACATACAAGATTATAAATATTTATGATTTTTCAGATTTTTAAAAGCAATAGTTTAGCAGATAAAGGGGGTGGGGGGGTTGGGGGGGGGGGGGGTTGGTCATGACGCTCGACTCTGACAAAAATTATAACTTTAAAGCTTAATATTTCGCAAACAGATCTCTGAATCGAGAAGTGGTAGTCATAGACCCTCAATGTTTTTGAAAGACCTATTAAACGATATCCCACACAATGGGGTGGACGCGAAAAAAATATTTCATGGGAGCTACCCTAAAATATATTTTTTTCAAGATTTTATTCTACCACTTTGTAGGCGTGATTAATATGTATACCCGTATCAAATTACAGCTTGCTAGTAGTAAGAGTGTCTGAGCTAAGCTGCAGACGGACAGAGCGAGACTATGAGGGTTCCTTGTTTGACTACGGAACCCTAAAAAGGTTCAACAGTTCTATGCCGTCACAATCCCATAAAATTAATGAGGCTACCTCAGTTGACACCAGCTGAGTGTTGTCATGCGAATGCCTATATACAAGGTAGGGTATCGTCTCACCGGAAGTTGGTAGCTATCTCGTGCACCTCCATGGCGGCGGCGAGCAGGCCCGTCGCGTAGCACTGCAGCGGCTCGCTACAGATGGTCGCCCACGCGACCAGACGGTGGATCAACGCCTCTTTGTCCTGGAAACATTATAAATCATGCTGCATAATAGACATGTGCTAGTGGTGCGTGATATTAACTGGCCACGTACTGTTGCAGCACACATAACTCGACCATCTCAAACATTACGCATCACCTCCGCATTACTCATGCCATTCCGCGCGCAGGTATACGTTACCTAGCGCGGCGCGAGCGAGAGGGCGCGCTGCGCAGGCTCGGATTCTCCGACAAAACCATAAAGACGGATAGAACGCGCGTATGGTACTGAAATGCAACCGGCACAGAATTAATATAGTACTACGTACAGAACAGACGTTCACCACCTCCTACCGATCCGTGATACCTCACCTCCCCGCAACAAGCCGACTCAGAAAATGACCGTTACGTATGGCGCGTGCTACTTACTCACACATGCACGTCAATCGATGCGAACGTCATCCGTTCGATGTATCGAACGATGTCACGACATTTGTTCCAAGTGTCCGGCCTGTGCCTATGGGTAGATATTACCGTACATGTACCGCGCTGAATATTTTCCTTTAGTCGCCTTCTACTCCCGCAGGAACCATTTAATGGACCGCGATATAAATTAGCGTATATCCTGCTCCATAGTGTCGGCTACATGATTAGTTCAACCGTTTAGCCTTGAAAAGGCAACACAACAACAACCCTCATGTGGACCCTAATTGGGCACTGCAAGCTATCCAAGCACCAGCTACATGGGCCTGAGTGACAACACAGTCTGCAGATGTTGTTAGGAGGACGAGGAAACGCCCAGCCACATTATCTGTCACTGTGACGCCCTAAATCAGAGCAGAAACAGACCTCAGAGAGCACACTGCCGCAACGGAAAGGTCCTCCAAACCCAGACCTATCTAGGTCTAGGGGAAGTACTCTATAGGTTCTGATTACTTCTACGTCGAAAAATAGGGCTTAAACAACCGTATCTTTTTAATGCGTTGATCTAGAAGATTGTTTTTTTTTCACAACTCCAAGGGAGTGCAGATTTGCGTAATCGATATTAATTTCAACTTGATGCCTCCTCAAGTTCCTGATAAAATCTTGACAGACAGACGGACGGACGGACAACAAAGTGATCCTATAAGGGTTCCTTTTTCTTTTTGAGGTATGAAAACTTAAAACCAATGCTTCCAAGAATTTTTTAAACCTCACCTGGAACACTAGACTCATCTCGAGTCCTGGCATGAGGTCTGGCGTGAGTCTACACGTGCACACGTTGAGCTTGTGCACGTCGCGGCCAGTGATGTTCTGACGAGAGTAGTATGTGTCTCACAGGTACTCATTCACCAGCTGAAACAAAAAACACACCCCAGTCAAAGGTTGTTGCTCACTTAGCACTACTATGGGACACATATTTAATTTGGGTTTTATTTAATTGGGTTTTACTTTAAAAAACTGTCAAATGCGAGTCGGACTCCGCACTGAGGGTTCCATACAGAATATGAATAATTAACATACTGAAAATCATATATTAATAGACACAGTAATATGCACCCGACAATGCTTTACCAAAAATGTAATTGAAGAACCAACTTTGCCTTGCAGTTAAATAACATACCTGATGTATGGCTTTCAACTGCAAAGGTAAGTTTAGAGATAAAGAAGCTATTTTTTACTGTGTTATAACTAGAAAATTCTGGTTTTCATATTTATTCCTAGTTGTCCTGCAAGACCTTACTTCTTGCCAAAGTTCAGGATTGTAGGTCAACAGGAAGAACCCTATAGGTTTTGATTCCCTTGCATGCGGCTTGAACAGCCGTATCTTTTTAATACTAAGTAGATTGATTTCTTCAAACATCAAAGGTATTGCAAACTGGAGTGTTTTATATTAATTTCAATTTTATATCTACACATGTTCCTGCATTCAATTCTCTGTAGCTTAGCTTTTGCCAGTGAGTATTTAGGATCTCAAATAAATGTTGTAGGAACACTAGGTTCCAAAAGAGCTATTCACCTTGGTCATGAAGTTGTCCTTCTTAAACATGACCTTGAGGGTCCGTCATGTCCGAGCGCGCACTCCGGGTCGGTGCGCGCCGGGTGACGCTCATAGAACGGGTCGGGGTCCTTTTTCATGAAATTCTCCGCTATCCTGAAATTTATTGACAGTTCATCATCAGCTACAAGCGAGCGCCGTAGCCTAGTGATTAAGTCTCAATTGGACGGACTATCTTACTGTCTATTATAATAATAAATTAACCGTCTCCATGGCCTAATTGCTACACCCTTGGACTTACAATCTGGAAGTCTCAAGTATGATTCCCAGTGGGGGTACCTATTGGTACTGGGTTTGATTGGTGGTAGGCCGTTTTCAACGACAATTCCCGGCTAGTTACCACCATGTTACTTAGTAGTATGTATTAGTAAACTTAGTTAATAATTACTTGCTCACAGTGTAATTGACTTGGTCTTCAGCTCACTGACTGATGCTGTAGCGATAAGGTCATAAATATCTAGTACTTAACCTGTGATTAATATAGTATGTCATAGATAGATTATTTATCAGGATCCAAACAACAAATAGTCTGTGATATAGTTTGTGCGCCCCAGCCATCATCTAAATATGTTTCAATTCAAATGTGGACGTTCCGCTGAGATTTCATTATTTCGCTTTTCCTATAAAGTTTTTTTGTATATACAGACTTTTACAACCCTGGAAAAACAAACTAAATTCGGTTAGTGATATTACCTATAATATTATCTTGGGTACGAGAACACATCGGCTCTACATCGACTAGCTTTATATCCTGACATCGTTTTCACAGTTTTTAAACGCCATAAGTAAAAGCCCTAGTGCCAGTGCCAGCCCTAGCCCGGAACACCATGGAATACCAATCCGGAAGGACTGCACTTTAGGTGACTAAAACTAGCGCCTTCAAACTTTTTTTACTTATAGAACTACTTATAACAAACAACTGTGTAAAATCTCAGATTGCGGAAATGCGCCGTTTTAACCATATGATTTTTTAAAGTTTCAGAAAATTCCTTAGCACAACGCCATATTTAAGTGAAAACCAAGTGCACAGATAACTATATATTGAAAACAGACCTAACTAAAGAGATTGCAATCACTGACAATGATGTTTAAATTCGCCATAAAGAGGATATAATAACATATCACTGGTAGTCAAAGATCTAGGACCATACAGCCTTGTCTAAACTGGCATTTCTTTTTCATCATTCGTATTCGTTATCGGGGCAGGTTTCCGCAACTCGACGTCAGATGGGTCTATTTTGCGTGTTTCTTTTTCATCATGCAAAATATGTATTACAAATACAACAATCTTTCGTCCAAGTGCCGAAAACGGTACTCTATGAAAATTTTAACAAACGATAGATAGGGTGGGGTAGAGATAGTTTAACGCCAGCATTTCGTTTCTGGCACTTCGCCGGCCGCTGCCGCGGCACGCTTCGCTCGGCTCGTGCTTTGGGGTTGGAATAACCATGTGTTTCTGCCCTGGTTGTTTTATTTGTGACGATGTTTTATTTCACCCACTCGATTCCTTGAACCATACTTTTAACTCCATATTTTATTTTACTCCGTGTTACATACATTTCATTGAGAATACTGAAAAAAGGCTTTGGCCTAAAATTCACCATAAGGGACTAAAATAAACTAAGACATGGCTGTAAGAACTAATGAACATTTTCTTCTTGTCTTCAAGAAGATTAATAAAGGAAATGTCAGTTTTGTGTCGGTTCTTCTTTCGTGGGAAGATATTTTGTGGATAAAACCCTCTTAAGCTTTGTTTTCAACTAAAAATTGCGATATTTTATGGAAAATATGTACAACTTTAATATATCTTGGAAGGACTGCACTTTAGGTGACTAAAATTTTTTTTTGTTGTAGAACTCATCATGCAAATCTATCCGATAGGATTTCTGCCCTGCACTCATCTCCGGGTCTGTACAAAAAAAATAACCTAACAAACCTAATCTATCCGACGGGAAATCTGCCCTGCAGTCATCTTCGGGTCTGTTGCAGTCACCTAAAGTGCAGGCGAGCCAAAATGTTATCTTTAAAACGGTGCGTTTCCGCAATCGGGGATAATACAAATTTGATTCTAAAAAAGTTTGAAGGCGCTAGCAAAATTCACGTAATACATATTTTGCATGATGAAAAAGAAATGCCAGTTTAGACAAGGCTGTATGGTCCTAGATCTTTGACTACCAGTCATATATTATTATATCCTCTTTATGGCGAATTTAAACATCATTGTCAGTGATTGCAATCTCTTTAGTTAGGTCTGTTTTCAATATCACTTGGTTTTCACTTAAATATGGCGTTGTGCTAAGGAATTTGGTGAAACTTTAAAAAATCATATCGTTAAAACGGCGCATTTCCGCAATCTGAGATTTTACACAGTTGTTTGTTATAAGTAGTTCTATAAGTAAAAAAAGTTTGAAGGCGCTAGTTTTAGTCACCTAAAGTGCAGACGAGCCCTATCTTGTCTTAAATTTATTTAGACAACCATTGCCAAACGAACATAAACACACGCTTTTTAGTTGTATTTTTGACATTTATGCATAACATTCAGCATTTGCACAGAGGATATAATCACAGTCAAAATCACAGACTTTGCACAGATTAGGTACTGACATAATGCACCTACTATCCGCCCGTTCACGTTTATCACGCCTTTATTTGATTATGTGGTTACTCTTTCATTCCCTTGGGTCAAAAAAAGACAAATAGCATGTTGAATCTAAAACACTCTTCAACTAAAAAGTCTAAAGTTAATGAATCTATTTAGATTTAAAAAAAGAAGTGACAAAAGCTACGCGTTCTCAATAGTAGAATAACCCGCGCCGTAACATCGCATGTGAGCCAAAGAGTTTTACTAAAAGAGGCGCAGTATGTAGTACTTAGTGGGACCAACATAATTCTGACCTTTGGTCAGAATTATCGCCAGTTGTCGACTTTGCCGCGCAAAGACAACACGTCAAACCATTGCAGAAATAAAAATGGGAAAATGGATGTTAAATCCTACTATTTTCGATCGGATACACATTGTAAGACAAATGGTATCACTTTTTACACATGAATCTGTCGTTATTTCATTAAATGACATCAAATAATAATTAAAAACATCATTTATTTCTTACCATTTTCGTACGCATTATTGTAGCTTCCAGTGTTGCTATTTATTTCCTTTCAATTTTCCCATATGCATGGGAGTTTTGATAAAGGAGTCAATGGAGACTAACTATTGTATGGTGCCCGTTTCTTTCAAGAGATAGTAGTTTAGTTGTAATATTGGAATTAGTTGATTTATGGAAAATTTAGCATGAAAAATTATTGTGAATTCTCCTAATTGAAAACCGAAGCACGATAACTGCAATGTTTGATAGTCAAAGTCTGCAGTTCCAATGATAGTAATTGAAGTAATGTCTGCCATTTCAAAGTTGGCCGCCAATTTGTACAGTTAGTGAATTCTCCAATTGCGCATCCGTAGTCAAATTTGAAAAAAGTGGCCGCCATCTTGAAATTCCTTGCTTTTGGTCTGATTCAGAGACCCCGCGGACCCTTAAATATCGATTTTGACCGAGATCGGACCAAAGTCAAGGAATTTCAAGATGGCGGTCACTTTTTGCAAATATGACTACGGATACACATTCGGAGACCCAGCGGACTACCAAATATAAATTTTGAACGGAATCGGACCAAAATCAAGGAAGTTCAAGATGGCGGTCACTTTTTGCAAATATGACTACGGATTCATATTCGGAGACCCCGTGGACCCCCACATATGGATTTTGAACGGAATCGGACCAAAATCAAGAAAGTTCAAGATGGCTATCACTTTTTGCAATTATGACTACGGATTCACATTCGGAGACTCCGCGGACTACCAAATATCAATTTTGAACGGAATCGGACCAAAATCAAGGAAGTTCAAGATGGCGGTCACTTTTTGCAAATATGACTACGGATTCAGATTCGGAGACCCCGCGGACTACCAAATATCGATTTTGAACGGAATCGGACCAAAATAAAGGAATTTCAAGATGGCGGCCACTTTTTTCAAATTTGACTACGGATTCACATTAGGAGACCCCGCGGACTACCATATATCGATTTTGAACGGAATCGGACCAAAATCAAGAAAGTTCAAGATGGCGGTCACTTTTTGCAAATATGACTACGGATTCACATTCGGAGACCGGCAGGCAAAATGGCGGCAAATACAAACGGGGTTTATATTTCAAAACAATGAACTGAGGAACGGACGGACAACGGCGCCGTTGTAGTAGGGTCCCGTGGGCACGCTTTTAGTACGGAACTCAAAGCCAACTTATATATACCGCACTCGTATCACAATGTACGTACCATTTTAAAATTTGCAATAAGATGAATGTTAAAGGAAATACTGTCCTAATAGAAGAAAGTGACACATACATCGAAATTTAAAAAAATGGTATAGAATTTTTTACAACTCTTTCAATTTATTCCATAAGATGGGGAAATCAATTCCACAACTAGCAACACACATACTGTCTTTTCGAAGTCACAGTCTGACTTTTTCTAATCAGCCAATTAATCGTATGACATACTGAAGTGCAACTGAGTCAAACATATTAATTCTTTCTAATTGTGTCTTCTTCATAGTCACGTCTTGATGTCCAATAAGTGGCGACGCGCTCCGTGTATGAAAATCGAATTATTTGCGTCTCTTTAGTAAAACTCATTGATGTGAGCTAAATAAAAACATCTTCTGTTTCTGATAACCTGGTACTTCAAATGATTTTTAGTAGTTTGTTATGAATTAACCTGCGCTACGATACGATATTTGTACGATATATAGAAACGATATAGCACGCTCCCCTGCACTTATGTCAGCCTGGTATTCTGATTTTGAGATGAGCCCGAATTCGAGGGGCCCATTGAAGAGTTTCTCTTTGTTCCTCCTGACTCCAGCATCAGACCAGCTCTATAGTACCAAAAAAACGCATTGTCATCGGGACTGAACCAACGTACAAAATTTCAACTCCCTAGGATAAGAGGAAGTGCTTCTAATTCAGCTTGCAATATTTGACCCGAACATACATACATACATACAAACATTGCAAGTTAAATAAAAGCTTTTAATAATAAAAAGTACACAAATCACCACAAACATTGACATCTTTCAAACACCGATGGACTATATTGGCTAAGATAGCAGTAGTCTGGAAAAGCGGTCATGAAGCGTGCTGCTATTAATATGAAAATAAAAAATAAAATTAAAAATTTTGAAAATACCCGCGACAAATGTTAATGTTGTAATGGGAAAAGGGTTAAATAATTTTTTGAGAAACCCTCGACTAAATGGAAGTAAGTAACGAGAAAAAAAGAAGCTTACATATTATTACAATAAATAATAAGTCCGAAAAAATCCGTCGGGGGCTGCCATTGCCAAATCTGTTGTCGTTTCCAATTAAAATGTAGGAGTAAGAAAATAATTTTTTATCTCGTATAGATGCAGACATTTTTTAAATGTATGATGGGTTTGCACTTGGCCTTCATTTCATTCATTGGATGGTAAGTGTGCGCACCCAGAATCCTCAATGTAATGTTTCCTTTCATACCGGAACACAACAGTGCTATTAACGCTGCTGTTGGGCGGCAGATTTAAGTAACATGGTGGTAGCTAGCCAGGCAGACATAGAAAATGCCACCTATCCTTATACCACCAACCAAACCGAGTACCTATAGATACTGGGAATCGAATCCGCTACATATGTAGGTACCGGATTGTAAGTATGTAAGTCCGGTTTAGTCCGTTAAGTCCAAGTGTGTAGCCATTAGAAAATGGAGATGGTTAATAAGGCGGTATCAATTCAAGACTACATAAAAAATTAGGTACCCAACGTAATTTCAACTAGTGACATATTTATAAAACTCCATATTTTAGTTCCTTCAGGAACGGGAATGGCAGCCCCCGACGGATTTTTTCGGACTTATTATTGTAATAACATGTAAGCTTCTTTTTATCTAGTTACTTACTTCCATTTAGTCGAGGGTTTCTCAAAAAATTATTGAACCCTTTTCCCATTACAACATTTACATTTGTCGAGGTTTTTTTTCAAAAATTTTAATTTTATTTTTTATTCGCAATATTCGATAATGTATTTAGTCTGGCAATTAGCCTGTAATAATAATAATAATAAATTTATTTATTAATTTTAACGAAATGCAGTGAGTAATACTGTAAGAAGGTTTTTTCTTCTTATCTTTCTTATATATTTTGCGAGCTGTGTGTACATTTGTCGCGGGTATTTTCAAAATTTTTAATTTTATTTTTTATAAAGTGAATTTATCCCATGTGTGCCCATATTTTAATATAGTTATTCTGCTGTTTAGGGCAAAGACCAATTCGCAGATGTCACGTTTTCAAGATTAAAACCATGTTAAGAAATCAAGAGATAGTTCTATGAAAACCGCTGCCTTAAAAACAGCCATGTGCACGTCGGGCCGTGCGCAGTGTAGGATTCCGTAGTTGCCCTTCACAATAACTTCAAACATCTATACGAACAGAAATTTTGAAAGGAATTGTACGAAATTTTCATTTTAACATCTACAAGTATGTTATACTTTGGTCGACTACTACTCGTTAAACTGTAAAACCAACTTAGTCTGATAGTTTACCTTTAAAGTTCAGTGTGCATACTACTACTGTAAATTTTAAAATAATTTAGAAGATAGAGGAGGGTTTACGCTCGAATCTGTCGAAATCTATCACTTTAAAGTGTAGTATTTTGCAAATGGATCCTTGAATCCAAAAGTTATGCTCCTAGTTTCAAAATATTTTTGAAAGACCTACTAAATGATACTTCACACGATGGGGTAGACGCGAAAATAATAAGTCATCCCCAAGTCATGCGTATGAGAGCAAAACTAAACAATATATTTTTCAAAATTTTCTTCTACCACTTCGTCGGCGTGATTAATAACTGTATAACCATCATCAGTCGGGAAACATCCACTGCTGGACAGAGGCCTCCCTCATGGCACGCCACATCGACCGGTCCCGAGCCACTTGCATCCAGCGACTCCCTGAGACTCTAACCAGATCGTCGGTCCATCTAGTAGGGGGACGGCCTGGTAGACGTTTCCCGGTGGCCGTGTGCCGTGTGGTTCCGGCTTAGAATGTAACCACCACATCTCTTCCTGTGGGTGTCGTAAGAGGCGACTAAGGGAAAACCTACACCGGGGGGAGGGACAGCAGCTTCCTCCTGAAGAACTAAATCGAATACTGCGATCACCAAACAGTCTAGCAAGCGTGGTGATTATGCTAAAACCCCTTATGGCAGTACGCCCATTACTACGGCCCCCAGTCCCCGGCGGCCCCGCTATTCCTGGCTACGATAGCAATCACGGTTACGGCGGGGCAGGGGGTGCGATGAATCTCCGGAATTGTATAATACCCGTACCAAATTACAGCGTTCCAGTAGTGAGAGTCACTGAGCTACGCCGCGGACGCAGACGGACTTGTTTGACTACGGAATCCTAAAAACTCACGAGCCCCCACACAAAGCTGCTCTTTTTGCCAATTTGCTAGTTTTGTTATTTGACAGGTGACGTATATGACAAATTTATTATACAGCATAAGGTACAAAATAGTGTTTATTCTGTTACGTAGTCTAATAGTTTAAAGAAACAAAATAAATTTCAATATCTGACGTAGTACATTCAAATAGTCTTCACACTGATATTATAAACGCGAAAGTTTGTATATACAATTTACATATTCTATGGTCGGTTGCTAGGCAACGCGTTTTTGTTATGCCTAAATTGCGCATGTAATCCCACTAATATTATAAGTGTGATTTTGGACAATTTACACAATATGTCTTTATAAATTATAGCCTATATGTTATTCTGATGTATAAGCTATATTATTGTAAAGTTTCATTCAAATCCATTCAATAGTTTTTTTCCGTGAAAGCGTCACAAACATCCAAACTTTCACACTTATAATATTAATAGAATAGAATATACAATTATACATGCCTGATGGATTGAATCAACTCAGAGTTTTATTACTGAAAATACTGATGCACACACAATGTCTCTCTATGTAAAAGGGTGGAATTTCGAAAAATCCTTTCTTAAACGATGCCTACACTTTACATAGAATACGCCCTCAAAATTTCATGTCTCTAGTCAGTGGTTTAGGCTGTGTTGATATCTCAGTCAGTCAGTCAGGACTTTGAATTTTATATGTATAGATTGGCTTTTGGCATTGGCTTTTCGGTGAAGGTAAACATCGTGAGGAAACCTGCACACTCTTGAGAAGAAATTCAAAGGTGTGTGTGAAGTCTATAAATCCGCACAGCGCCCGCGTGTTGGACCATGGCCCATACACTTTCTGTAGTAGAGTAGGCCTAAGCCCCTGCAGTGAAAGCATATATATGTACAGGCTGTTGATGATGATTTGTTCTTATAGCGGCCGGCCACAGTACACACTCTGAAAATTTGGTCTAGTCTCCGTAATTAGGTACTTGACAATTAGTTTGGGGTTAAATTGTATTTTATACCATGACGGACATTAAAAGAAAGCCCCAAATCTCAAAAATTTGAAGATTCATTGCATTTTGAAGATTTTTTATAGGGGCATATAATACATTTATCACGCCAATATAGTAATGTGACGTCACAAAACACGCCCGATTTATATGGAGCGTTTTATCACCGCGTGACTAGAATCACTTTTCGGCGAGTTGTGCTAAAAAATCTATTAGTCGTATCGAAAAAAAAATGATAGAGCTATTTATCTTTTTACATGCACTATCGAGTGAGACGAAATAATAAGTTATTTTGTCAAACCGAACTGTTGAGTTACTGATGTGTTACCTTATAGTTACCTATTAGTATACTCTTAACATCCGGTGCAAGGGATACCAGCGACATCTTTAAATTATTAAATTAATAATTAAATAATTACTGCTTTTGTATTTTGATATTTTATATGTGAATCTATGATTGATGATTCTCTGATCTATTTATTAACAAGAAAGATTATAATTGTATAATATGTCGTCGCGTCGGCATTTAGTTCCGGTGAGGTGCTGCCGGCGTCGCAAGCGACGCTTATTTTCGGCACGCTGCCTCAACCAGCTCTGGTTATCTAATTTTTAGGAATAATTATGTATTTAAACAATATGAGCATTTAGTAACAAATATTGAATATAATTATCCATTTTGTAATTTCAGTATTAACGTAATTGGTCATAGGGATTAATTAATATTGTATAATTGCGTCTGTTTTGATTCACGAAGTTGTTGTTTTCGAAGTAGAAACTGACGATGGTGGGAGTTATGAAGATCGTATTATAAAACTGATGAACATTAATTTTGTAAAAAATTCCTGATGTGAATTCTGTTGAAATAGTACTAATAAACGTTACTCTGCCCAACTGTGTGTTGAGAATATATTGAAGAATATTCATGCCTGATGGATTGAATCAACTAAGAGTTTTATTACTAAAAATACTGCACACATTTTACAAAATAAACAAAGTATTGTAGATTATTTTAAACCATTTTTAAGTATCATAGCAAGCATGTGTATTATAAGAAAATGTACACTCTTTTGTTTAAAACAAATATTACGCTATGTTTATATTAATTGATAGTGGATACTTTAGTACCAGTAGTCTGGGGTTAGGAACGTAAACATAAAAGTATAGAGAACAAAGATACAATTATTTATCTTACGTACTATGTGGTAATAATAATAACAGGGTATGTAACTATTTACAAAATACTAAGATAATACATCTAGATTAGCGGTACGATTAACATTTTCATGATAAAAGCTTTAAAAAAATTCTTTTTTCATTTAATATTTTTTTCGATTCATTCTTTGTATTTCATTTTTTTCGTTTCTCTTTTTTTGTTAAAGCATTTTTTGTCTCTCTTTTGAAATATTTTCTTTTTAAAACATGTTTATATTTTTTTCTTTATTTTCATTTTTTTCTTTATTTTCATTTTTTTTAAATATGTAATAATACATTTTGTTAATTAATTTATTTCAAATATCTCGATAGTGTTAGTTACAATAAATCGTCTTACATACTCTTAATGGTAATAATAATAACAGGGTATTTAACTTTTTACAAAATACCAAGATTCGTCTAGATTAGCGGTACGGTTGGATGGAAACACGTGCATTTTGGTGAAACTCCCTTTGACGGGGCCGTCCACCCGGTCCGACACTGTGTTCAGGAGGCTGTTGGTCTGGTTGGTTTCATCATCATCATCAAAAGCCTATATATGTCCCCACTGCAGGGGCTCAGGCCTACTCTCCTCCTGGTTGGTTTACTGGCTGCCAATGCCCTTCCCTTTTAATGTCTACGTCATCCTTGAGCGAGTCAGTAACCCAACACCCCAGGTATTTGAACTCCGACACCACTTGAAGGAGTATCTTTGAGAGTGCCAAAGGGTATATCTATGTAGGACTAGGACTACTTGTTGTCCGCCCTGTAAAATAGCAACTCACTCTCTTGGTGTAATACCTGACGTTGTGGACCTTAAAATACCACTCGCGGGTATCTGCGAGTGGTATGCAACAGCTTCTTTAGGGCACTTGAGGGGGGGCACAGCAACACAGTGTCGTCACCGTAACTAATGTTATTTACAAATTGACCGTCAATGGAGCATACTACCATCGCGTTACTGAGCTCTTCAACCATCTGATTCACGTACACACTGAAGAACTTGGATGAATATTCTTTTTCTTAGTCAGTCCTGTCGTCAGTCAGTCCTTAGTACACTCCTGTCGGAGTGGTCGGAGTTATGAATTGTCTGGTATGTGGCTTTTGCGAGAGTTCTTCGAAGATGTCTCTCTATTTGTAGCATTCCGTTTGCACTGAAGATCTTGGGTGAAGATTCTTCTTCTTAGTCGTACACTCCTGTCGGAGTGGTCGGAGTTATGGATTGTCTGCTATGGTGGTCGCGGCTTTTGCAAGAGTTCTTCATCTCTCTCTATTTGTGGCATTTCGTGTGCACTCAGAAAGGGAACACATTCGGTGAAGATTTAACTGCTTCTTTTATATATAATATAGAAAAAAAATTAACATAATTTTTTACATTAAAGAAAAGGTTTTTTTCATAACAATTTTATTGTATAAATTTTTTTAAATCTTTTTTTTAGATAATTTATTTTCTTTTTGTACATTACGCTTTTTTTGCACATTTTTTAAATTCTTTTTACAAATTTTTTCTTTTTACACATTTTTTAAATGTATTTTTCTTATTTATTATATTATTTTTTAATTTCTTTTTCCTTTTTTTTCTTTAAACTTTTTTCTAAGAAAAATCGTCTTACATACTGTTAATGGTAATAATAATAATAACAGGGTATGTAACTATTTACAAAATACAAAGATAATACATCTAGATTAGCGGTACGGTTGGCCGGCACCACGTGCATTTTGGTGAAATGCCCTTTGACGGGGCCGTCCACCCGGTCCGCCACTGTGTTCAGGAAGCGGTTGGTCTGGTTGGTTTACTGGCTGCCAATGTCTACGTCATCCTTGAGCGAGTCAGTAACCCAACACCCCAGGTATTTGAACTCCGAAACCACTTGAAGACGAGTATCTTTGAGTGCCAAAGGGTATATCTATGTAGGATTAATTGTTGCCCGCATTGTAAAATAGCAACTCACCCTCTTGGCGTACTACCTGACCTGACCTGACCAACAGCTTCCTGAGGGCACTTATTGAGGTAACTAATATTATTTACAAATTGACCGTCAATGGAGCATACTACTATCGCGCTACTGAGCTCCTCAATCAGCCGATTCACGTAATACTAAAAAGCTTGGGTGGAGATATATTAATATAAACATATTATTGGTTAAAACATAGTGTTTGTTATTGTCTTTTAATATATTAGGTACATTTACTTAATACAAACATACTTGCTATGATACTTTAATAGTAGTAGAGGTGTTCATAGGCATGAGCCGAATCAGAGTGCATATTAAACAGATCGCTACAATATCCAGCTTGCTGAGTACGAGCATCATACCACGTTTTTCAATCAATTTGCGATTACCATAAAATAAAACTACATAAGAAAATTATTTCAGTTAAGAATTAAAGCAGTTGGTAAAAGTAGAATATTATACTAATCGGGTATATTAATTTAGTTTTTTAAATCACTCGCGTTCAGCATTTTTTTTTTCTCTGTTTCGATGAAAAACGTTTCAATTTTGTATCTGTACAATGGCTAATGATCAATTGTGATTGGTGTAAGTAAAGAAAATGGCCTAGTCTCAACTCAACAGATTTGACGTGATAACTAATCCAATGAAACAAAAGTGGTCTCAGTTGTTACCGACGATAACATCCGGTGCAAGGGCTACCAGCGACATCTATATGAAGAGGCATGACAAGCATCTACAGCAGGTGCCCCGCAACGCGCGTCACATCAAATTAAGTTATTACAAGTTACTCGGATACGTGACAACGATATTTATATTTAGTCATAAATGTTTAAACAATAACTACTTTTATAGTTTGATATTGTATAGCTGATTCTATGATTTACTAACAAGATTAATATTGTATAATATGTCGTCGGCAATTACTTCCGGTGAGAAAGCGATGCACGCTGTCTCAACCAGCTCTGTTTATCTAATTTTTAGGAATAACTATGTATTTAAACAATGTGAGCATATAGTAACAAATATTGAATATAATTATCCATTTTGGAATTTCAGTATTGACGTAATTGGTTATAGGGATTTATTAATCCTACTAATATTATAAGTGTGAAAGTTTGGATGTTTGTGACGCTTTCACGGAAAAACTACTGAATAGATTTGAATGAAACTTTACAATAATATAGCTTATACATCAGAATAACATATAGGCTATAATTTATAAAGACATATTGTGTAAATTGTCCAAAATCACACTTATAATATTAGTGGGATTACATGGGCAATTTGGGCATAACAAAAACGCGTTGCCTAGCAACCGACCATAGAATATGTAAATTGTATATACAAACTTTCGCGTTTATAATATCAGTGTGAAGACTATTTGAATGTACTACGTCAGATATTGAAATTTATTTTGTTTCTTTAAACTATTAGACTACGTAACAGAATAAACACTATTTTGTACCTTATGCTGTATAATAAATTTGTCATATACGTCACCTGTCAAATAACAAAACTAGCAAATTGGCAAAAAGAGCAGCTTTGTGTGGGGGCTCGTGAGTTTTTAGGATTCCGTAGTCAAACAAGTCCGTCTGAGTCCGCGGCGTAGCTCAGTGACTCTCACTACTAGAACGCTGTAATTTGGTACGGGTATTATACAATTCCGGAGATTCATCGCACCCCCTGCCCCGCCGTAACCGTGATTGCTACCGAAGCCAGGAATAGCGGGGCCGCCGGGGACTGGGGGCCGTAGTAATGGGCGTACTGCCATAAGGGGTTTTAGCATAATCACCACGCTTGCTAGACGGGTTGGTGATCGCAGTATTCGATTTAGTTCTTCAGGAGGAAGCTGCTGTCCCTCCCCCCGTTGTAGGTTTTCCCTTAGTCGCCTCTTACGACACCCACAGGAAGAGATGTGGTGGTTACATTCTAAGCCGGAACCACACGGCACACGGCCACCGGGAAACGTCAACCAGGCCGTCCCCCTACTAGATGGACCGACGATCTGGTTAGAGTCTCAGGGAGTCGCTGGATGCAAGTGGCTCGGGACCGTTCGATGTGGCGTGCCATGAGGGAGGCCTCTGTCCAGCAGTGGATGTTTCCCGACTGATGATGGTTATACAGTTATTAATCACGCCGACGAAGTGGTAGAAGAAAATTTTACCTCATCCCCAATCAGTTTTTGTCAAATATTTTCAATGTACAGACACGTCGATTCTACAGATTTATTATAGTATAGAAGAAGAAGATAGAAGAAGATATAGAAGAAGATAGAAGAAGAAGATATGACAAAACCAGGAGGACTTTGGAAATCCAAGCCAATTACCAGTCATGTAAATTATTAATAATTATATTGGCATGAAATACCTTTAAAGACGGTTGCCGGTTGCCCAGTGGCCGGGTAGCTGGCAGGTACACTGCTGTAGATTGATCTCTCACCGGTGTCTGGACCGCTGGAAGTAGCAGCATTTGGAAAAACCACCGACATCTGAAATTTTATTAAGACGCAACGGAAGCAAACTCTCCGTAGAATAGTAGGTATTTCAATATGTTATTGCTGTCGCGATTCGGTACGCACACATACAGCCTTTCACATGCTTTCACTCACACAAATAACGCTGCATAACCTCCCAAAGTGGCCCCTGCCGCGCCGCGCATAGTCGCTACCCCCCGCCTTGGCTAGAGTGTATTTTTCAAAATTATAATAAACTTGACGTGAGCGTGCGTCAACCCTTTTTTTACGTTTTGAGAAATTATTGTTCGCATATTGGTTTAGTCTCGACATACTGTGGTTGTATTTGATATAATTGACTAGTAAGTACCTATCACATATAAATACAATATAAATTATGGCGTTGCCATTTTAGGGTTCTACAGTCAACAAAGAAACCTTTTAGTTTCACCATATCCGAACGTTCGTCTTCCAACGATACTTTAGGTGACCTAGAGGTGGTTTAGTACCTAGAGTGCTAGAGTCTAAGGACTAACAAGTTAAAGCGTTCAAAAATAACTAGAAACCGACATCAACTGCCCTAAAAGTCTACTTTTATTAAGGAAAATTTAATATGTATATTGTTTTCTCAGGGATTCCATTCTAAGAAACGGGACCAAATTGAAATGGGACCACATGGAAAGCATCAGCTTTCAAATAAGAAAGAGTCATCCAAATCGGTTCACCCAGTGAAAAGCTCTGAGGTAACAAACATTTAACTAATATACACTTAACATTCCCAGTCTCAAAAACTACGGAACCGATTTTGATGAAACTTGCAGTTTTCCCTAAGTTTTACAATACCTAGGTAAACAAAAAAGGGATTATTTAAATCGAACTTGTAGTTCCGGATATATGCGAGGACAAACAAACATACACTTTAGAAATTTGGCACACTTCTTTAGAAGCTGGTATAGCACTAACATACTCGTATATGAAAACTAGGCAGTTCTGGAAATATTACATACATACAGGTCGCATTGATAACCTCTTTTTTTGAAGTCGGTTAAAAACTGTAATTTCACGACACCTCACACAATAGAATAGAAGAGTTAAAAAATCCCGTCTAAGTGTATGAAATGTATAACTGGGAAAAAATATTTCATGTTTTTATTTGTCGACATGAATAATAATATCGTCGAAATCTATCGTATTTCCTACTGTCATACTTCATATACTATACTATTATATTTTAAGTACCTCAAAAGGAAAAAAAGAATCCTTATAGGATCACTGTTATATCGAATACTCAAGTCTGCTGTCCCTTACATCTGTCAAATAATGAAACTTATAGGTCAACGCAATAAAAAGATGTAGCTGTATTTTAGACCATTTCCGTACAAAATGCAATGAACCCAAAATCTATAGGGTATTTCCCGTTGACCTAATGTCTTGAAATTTTGCAAGAAGAAAGGTTTTACAGCACAACCATAGGAATAAATCTGAATTTTTTAATTGTAACACAGTAAAATTGATTTTTTAATGTTTACAAACATAACTTCGTAGTATGTAATTTAGCTTAGAATTTGATTTTCGGTAGAGCATTGTTGGGTGCATATTACCGTACCTATTATTTATGATTTTCAGTATGTCATTAATTCATATTCTGTACGGAATCCTCGGTGCACGAGTCCGACTTGCACTTGACCGGTTTTTGAGTTGTTGGAGAGCAATTTCAAGCTCTTGCTGGCTGATCTCCGGGATATCTTCTGTAAAGTGTCGGGTCATATAGTCTCCGTAGCAATTTGTAGAGCTGTCCATATAACTTATCGTTCTCTCTCAAAACTTTCAATAATAATAAATAACAAATAATAATAATAAAGTTTAAATAAACGTTTGTCCATGCAATAAATGTTATGTTTTTTCGGTGTTTTTTCTGTTTAGATATTTTACAGTGGTACGGAACCCTTTGTATGCGAGTCCGACTCGAACTTTAACATTTTAAAAAATATTTGAAAAATAAGTCACTTATTCATAAATCATATTTAATTATTCACACGTAACAAAACTTGAAATCATTTTAATTTTAGTGTTTACCGCAACAACTCTAAGAATTTCAGGGAAATATATTCTGTTCTAGAGATAATATAAATTTCCTTAGAATTATTTGTCTTTGTATTTGTTTATTTAGATCAATCTAAACATTAAAACTAACAGGTAAAACCATTACAGGTCGATAAAGAGGTAACTATCGATATATTTTTCCCACCACAATTAGTCAAAAAAATCGATAAAGCTTATTGACATCACTAATGCATGCTGACTTTATTATTATACATATAATACACAGTATATAGTTGTGATATAGTGTACCCTGCCTCCCGAACCGAACTGTGCGAAAAGGACAGTTGAAGCTTTTTTGGTATTTGCCTAGTTTTGCCGTGAAATTAAGGGTTTGGGATATAGCTGTTTTCTCAACGAAACGTTAGCCAAATTCAATCATTTTGATCTTATTCTCTTTATCAAAGAATAATCTAGGTCCGTTGGTTTTTCTTTTTCTGAAAATGTTACGTTTACTCTAAATAATGAGTACCATAACTTGAAAGAAATTTTTTATGAAATTTTGAGGTGCCTATAATTCTAATTGTAGACAAAATATTGAAAAAAGCAAAACCAACGGACTTAGTTTTCGGTAAGATCTTGCATGTGTCCAAAAATCGTCACAAATGGTGGAGGTTTAGGGGTAGCAAATAGCTATGCCTTTTTGAATGAAATTTTTTACCTGCCTTTGCCTCTTAACATCGGATGATATGAAGACGAAAGTACCAGGACCTCATACCTATGGTGGAGTCTAACTACAACTTCAAAGAGAGAAAAAGAGATATATATAATATCTTGGCATAAGGTCTCTGTCATCCCCATAAAATTAAATTAAATCATTATCAACATTCGAATTTACATATATATTTAAAAAGCGAAGGCCCGCGTTCTATTTAAAAAATACTCGAAATGAAGCCAATCCTCTTGTAACATGTCAATGCAGCAAAAAGTATATAATTAAACAGACAGTGATCTTTGTGCGGAGGTTAGTGCGGAACAGTTATCTTACACGCTCTCTGACCCTTATGTCAACCTGGTAGTCTGTAATTGAGACTGTGGCCAAGAGTTGTTGCAAATACTGCCCAGTGACTAGGCAAAAATACTAGTTTTCATTTTTGAATGAAAAACATTCCTTCAGTTAATAAGAAAAAAGCACTAGTGCTTTTGGCTTTTTAACTAGTTAAGAGGGAACAGCAGATAAAAAATTTCATATGAAATTAAGGGTTTGGGATATAGCTGTTTTCTCAACGAAACGTTAGCCAAATTCAATCATTTTGATCTTATTCTCTTTATCAAAGAATAATCTAGGCCCGTTGGTTTTGCTTTTTTCAATATTTTGTCTACAATTAGAATTATGGGCATCTCAAAACTCAAAATTTCAGAAAAAATTTCTTTCAACTTATGGTACTCATTATTTAGAGTAAACGTAACATTTTCAGAAAAAGCAAAACCAACGGGCCTAGATTATTCTTTGATAAAGAGAATAAGATCAAAATGATTGAATTTGGCTAACGTTTCGTTGAGAAAACAGCTATATCCCAAACCCTTAATTTCACGGCAAAACTAGGCAAATACCAAAAAAAGCTTCAACTGTCCTTCTCGCACAGTTCGGTTCGGGAGGCAGGGTACACTATATCACAACTATATACTGTGTATTATATGTATAAAAATAAAGTAAGCATGCATTAGTGATGTCAATAAGCTTTATCGATTTTTTCGACTAATAGTGGTGGGAAAAATATATCGATAGATACCCTTTCTCGAGCTATAATGGTTTTACCTGTTAGTTTTAATGTTTAGATTGATCTAAATAAACAAATATAAAGACAAATAATTCTAAGGAAATTTATTTTATCATATCATATTTAACAGAACATTTTCCCTGAAATTCTTAGTTGTTGTTACGTTTTGTTACGTGTAAATAATTAAATATGATTTATGAATAAGTGACTTATGTTTCAAATATTTTTTTAATGTTAAAGTTCGAGTCGGACTCGCATACAAAGGGTTCCGTACCACTGTAAAATATCTAAACAGAAAAAAAACACAGAAAAAACATAACATTTATTGCATGGACATCCGTTTATTTATAACTTTTTTAAAAGCTTTTTTATATTATTTTTTGTTATTTATTATTATTGAAAGTCTTGAGAGAGAACGAGAAGTTATATGGACATCGCATGTACAAATCGCTACGGAGACTATATGACCCGACACAGATATCCCGGAGATCAGCCAGCAAGAGCTTGAAATGGCTCTCCAACAACTCAAAAACCGGTCAAGAGCAAGTCGGACTCGTGCACCGAGGATTCCGTACAGAATATGAATTAATGACATACTGAAAATCATAAATAATAGGTACGGTAATATGCACCCAACAATGCTCTACCGAAAATGAAATTCTAAGCTAAATTACATATTACGAAGTTAAGTTTGTAAACATTAAAAAATCAATTTTACTGTGTTACAATTAAAAAATTCAGATTTATTTCTATGGTTGTGCTGTAAAACCTTTCTTCTTGCCAAATTTCAAGACATTAGGTCAACGGGAAATACCGTATAGATTTTGGGTTCATTGCATTTTGTACGGAAATGGTCTAAAATACAGCTATATCTTTTTATTGCGTTGACCTATAAGTTTCATTATTTGACAGATCTAAGGGACAGCAAACTGGAGTATTCGATATCACAGTGATCCTATAAGGATTCCTTTTTTCCTTTTGAGGTACTTAAAATATAATAGTATAATATGAAGTATGACAGTAGGAAATACGATAGATTTCGACGATATTATTATTCATGTCGACAAATAAAAACTTGAAATATTTTTTCCCAGTTATACATCTCATACACTTAAGACGGGATTTTTAACTCGTCTATTCTATTGTGTGAGGTGTCGTGAAATTACAGTTTTTTAACCGACTTCAAAAAAAGAGGTTATCAATGCGACCTGTATGTATGTAATATTTCCAGAACTGCCCAGTTTTCATATATGTTAGTCTATACCAGCTTCTAAAGAAGTGTGCCAAATTTCTAAAGTGTATGTTTGTTTGTCCTCGCATATATCCGGAACACACACACAAAAGAAAAACACACATAGGGTTCGTGGATTTCAACAAAGCATTCGACACACTCGAACATAGATTTATCTGGGACGCACTGGAAAAACAAGGCGTACATGCAAAATACATAAGAATACTGAAAAACATATACACAAAAAGCACCGCACAAGTGAAGCTAGAATCTACAGGCGAAGAATTTTCGATTGAGAGAGGGGTACGCCAGGGAGACCCAATTTTACCAAAAATATTTTCAGCTATCCTGGAAATGATATTCACAAATCTGGATTGGACGAATAAAGGACTAAATATAAATGGCAAAAAGCTGAGTCACCTACGCTTTGCAGACAACCTGATCTTACTTTCGGAAAACCCGAAAACCCTACAGACAATGTTCCAACAGTTAGCGGAAGAGAGCGAGAAAGCAGGCCTGTCAACGAACTTAACGAAAACAAAAGTAATGTCAAATTCCTCACAAACAGAGCCCATAACAGTAAATAATGGAGAAATAGAGTATATAGAAATGGACAAGACTAATAACTGAATGGCAACCACGAGATAGCAAAAGAAAAAGAGGCAGACAGACTAGAAGATGGGAGGACGACATCAGACAAGTGGCGGGTCCAACATGGACCCGCATAGCGAAAGATAGAATAGAGTGGAAATCCTTAGAGGAGGCCTATGTCGAAAGACAAGCTGAAATGTAGGAACGACCGGTTACTGATACTTAATATAAAAAGATAAGTAACGTATAAAGTAAGCATATTTTTAAGAAAATTGTAACAAAAAATTAGTTCAGCAATAAAGGCTATTTTATTTAATTTATTTTTTATATATCCGGAACTACAAGTTCGATTTAAATAATCCCTTTTTTGTTTACCTAGGTATTGTAAAACTTAGGGAAGACTGCAAGTTTCATCAAAATCGGTTCAGTAGTTTTTGAGACTGGGAATGTTAAGTGTGTATTTCGGCGTTGCAGTGCAGCAGAGCAAATTTAAAATTAATGTTTTAACTGTACTGTAATCTGTATGCCGAATAAATTATTTCTATTCTATTCTATTAGTTAAATGTTTGTTACCTCAGAGCTTTTCACTGGGTGAACCGATTTGGATGATTCTTTATTATTTGAAAGCTGATGCTTTCCATGTGGTCCCATTTCAATTTGGTCCGGTTCTTAGAATGGAATCCATGAGAAAACAATATACATATTAAATTTTCCTTAATAAAAGTAGACTTTTAGGGCAGTTGAAGTCGGTTTCTAGTTCTTTTTGAACGCTTTAACTTGTTAGTCCTTAGACTCTAGCACTCTAGGTACTAAAACACCTCTAGGTCACCTAAAGTATCGTTGGAAGACGAACGTTCGGATATGGTGAAACTAAAAGGTTTCTTTGTTGACCGTAGAACCCTAAAATAGCAACGCCATAATTTATATTGTATTTATATGTGATAGGTACTTACTAGTCAATTATATCAAATACAACCACAGTATGTCGAGACTAAACCAATATGCGAACAATAATTTCTCAAAACGTAAAACAAGGGTTGACGCACGCTCACGTCAAGTTTATTATAATTTTGAAAAATACACTCTAGCCCAGGCGGAGGGGTAGCGACTATGCGCGGCGCGCAGGGGCCTCTTTGGGATGTTATGCAGCGTTATTTGTGTGAGTGAAAGCATGTGAAAGGCTGTATGTGTGCGTACCGAATCGCGACAGCAATAACATATTCAAATACCTACTATTCTACGGAGACTTTGCTTCATTGGCGTCTTAATAAGAAAAACGCACGCTTGCCTTGCGTTTTTAAGACAACCTTCTTAAATCACGAACTTTTAGCACGCCAAACAGCTAGCCGCGACAAATGTTAATGTTGTAATGGGAAAAGGGTTAAATAATTTTTTGAGACACCCTCGACTAAATGGAAGTAACGAAAAAAAAAGAAGCTTACATATTATTACAATAATAAGTCCGAAAAAATCCGTCGGGGGCTGCCATTGCCTAATCTGTTGTCGTTTCCAATTAAAATGTAGGAGTAAGAAAATAATTTTTTATCTCGTATAGATGCAGTCATTTTTTAAATGTATGATGGGTTTGCACTTGGCCTTCATTTCATTCATTGGATGGTAAGTGTGCGCACCCAGAATCCTCAATGTAATGTTTCCTTTCATACCGGAACACAACAGTGCTATTAACGCTGCTGTTGGGCGGCAGATTTAAGTAACATGGTGGTAGCTAGCCAGGCAGACATAGAAAATGCCACCTATACTTATACCACCAACCAAACCGAGTACCTATAGATACTGGGAATCGAATCCGCTACATATGTAGGTACCGGATTGTAAGTATGTAAGTCCGGTTTAGTCCGTTAAGTCCAAGTGTGTAGCCATTAGAAAATGGAGATGGTTAATAAGGCGGTATCAATTCAAGACTACATAAAAAAATTAGGTACCCAACGTAATTTCAACTAGTGACATATTTATAAAACTCCATATTTTAGTTCCTTCAGGAACGGGAATGGCAGCCCCCGACGGATTTTTTCGGACTTATTATTGTAATAACATGTAAGCTTCTTTTTATCTAGTTACTTACTTCCATTTAGTCGAGGGTTTCTCAAAAAATTATTGAACCCTTTTCCCATTACAACATTTACATTTGTCGAGGTTTTTTTTCAAAAATTTTAATTTTATTTTTTATTCGCAATATTCGATAATGTATTTAGTCTGGCAATTAGCCTGTAATAATAATAATAATAAATTTATTTATTAATTTTAACGAAATGCAGTGAGTAATACTGTAAGGTTTTTTCTTCTTATCTTTCTTATATATTTTGCGAGCTGTGTGTACATTTGTCGCGGGTATTTTCAAAATTTTTAATTTTATTTTTTATAAAGTGAATTTATCCCATGTGTGCCCATATTTTAATATAGTTATTCTGCTGTTTAGGGCAAAGACCAATTCGCAGATGTCACGTTTTCAAGATTAAAACCATGTTAAGAAATCAAGAGATAGTTCTATGAAAACCGCTGCCTTAAAAACAGCCATGTGCACGTCGGGCCGTGCGCAGTGTAGGATTCCGTAGTTGCCCTTCACAATAACTTCAAACATCTATACGAACAGAAATTTTGAAAGGAATTGTACGAAATTTTCATTTTAACATCTACAAGTATGTTATACTTTGGTCGACTACTACTCGTTAAACTGTAAAACCAACTTAGTCTGATAGTTTACCTTTAAAGTTCAGTGTGCATACTACTACTGTAAATTTTAAAATAATTTAGAAGATAGAGGAGGGTTTACGCTCGAATCTGTCGAAATCTATCACTTTAAAGTGTAGTATTTTGCAAATGGATCCTTGAATCCAAAAGTTATGCTCCTAGTTTCAAAATATTTTTGAAAGACCTACTAAATGATACTTCACACGATGGGGTAGACGCGAAAATAATAAGTCATCCCCAAGTCATGCGTATGAGAGCAAAACTAAACAATATATTTTTCAAAATTTTCTTCTACCACTTCGTCGGCGTGATTAATAACTGTATAACCATCATCAGTCGGGAAACATCCACTGCTGGACAGAGGCCTCCCTCATGGCACGCCACATCGACCGGTCCCGAGCCACTTGCATCCAGCGACTCCCTGAGACTCTAACCAGATCGTCGGTCCATCTAGTAGGGGGACGGCCTGGTAGACGTTTCCCGGTGGCCGTGTGCCGTGTGGTTCCGGCTTAGAATGTAACCACCACATCTCTTCCTGTGGGTGTCGTAAGAGGCGACTAAGGGAAAACCTACACCGGGGGGAGGGACAGCAGCTTCCTCCTGAAGAACTAAATCGAATACTGCGATCACCAAACAGTCTAGCAAGCGTGGTGATTATGCTAAAACCCCTTATGGCAGTACGCCCATTACTACGGCCCCCAGTCCCCGGCGGCCCCGCTATTCCTGGCTACGGTAGCAATCACGGTTACGGCGGGGCAGGGGGTGCGATGAATCTCCGGAATTGTATAATACCCGTACCAAATTACAGCGTTCTAGTAGTGAGAGTCACTGAGCTACGCCGCGGACGCAGACGGACTTGTTTGACTACGGAATCCTAAAAACTCAAGAGCCCCCACACAAAGCTGCTCTTTTTGCCAATTTGCTAGTTTTGTTATTTGACAGGTGACGTATATGACAAATTTATTATACAGCATAAGGTACAAAATAGTGTTTATTCTGTTACGTAGTCTAATAGTTTAAAGAAACAAAATATATTTCAATATCTGACGTAGTACATTCAAATAGTCTTCACACTGATATTATAAACGCGAAAGTTTGTATATACAATTTACATATTCTATGGTCGGTTGCTAGGCAACGCGTTTTTGTTATGCCTAAATTGCGCATGTAATCCCACTAATATTATAAGTGTGATTTTGGACAATTTACACAATATGTCTTTATAAATTATAGCCTATATGTTATTCTGATGTATAAGCTATATTATTGTAAAGTTTCATTCAAATCCATTCAATAGTTTTTTTCCGTGAAAGCGTCACAAACATCCAAACTTTCACACTTATAATATTAATAGAATAGAATATACAATTATACATGCCTGATGGATTGAATCAACTCAGAGTTTTATTACTGAAAATACTGATGCACACACAATGTCTCTCTATGTAAAAGGGTGGAATTTCGAAAAATCCTTTCTTAAACGATGCCTACACTTTACATAGAATACGCCCTCAAAATTTCATGTCTCTAGTCAGTGGTTTAGGCTGTGTTGATATCTCAGTCAGTCAGTCAGGACTTTGAATTTTATATGTATAGATTGGCTTTTGGCATTGGCTTTTCGGTGAAGGTAAACATCGTGAGGAAACCTGCACACTCTTGAGAAGAAATTCAAAGGTGTGTGTGAAGTCTATAAATCCGCACAGCGCCCGCGTGTTGGACCATGGCCCATACACTTTCTGTAGTAGAGTAGGCCTAAGCCCCTGCAGTGAAAGCATATATATGTACAGGCTGTTGATGATGATTTGTTCTTATAGCGGCCGGCCACAGTACACACTCTGAAAATTTGGTCTAGTCTCCGTAATTAGGTACTTGACAATTAGTTTGGGGTTAAATTGTATTTTATACCATGACGGACATTAAAAGAAAGCCCCAAATCTCAAAAATTTGAAGATTCATTGCATTTTGAAGATTTTTTATAGGGGCATATAATACATTTATCACGCCAATATAGTAATGTGACGTCACAAAACACGCCCGATTTATATGGAGCGTTTTATCACCGCGTGACTAGAATCACTTTTCGGCGAGTTGTGCTAAAAAATCTATTAGTCGTATCGAAAAAAAAAATGATAGAGCTATTTATCTTTTTACATGCACTATCGAGTGAGACGAAATAATAAGTTATTTTGTCAAACCGAACTGTTGAGTTACTGATGTGTTACCTTATAGTTACCTATTAGTATACTCTTAACATCCGGTGCAAGGGATACCAGCGACATCTTTAAATTATTAAATTAATAATTAAATAATTACTGTTTTTGTATTTTGATATTTTATATGTGAATCTATGATTGATGATTCTCTGATCTATTTATTAACAAGAAAGATTATAATTGTATAATATGTCGTCGCGTCGGCATTTAGTTCCGGTGAGGTGCTGCCGGCGTCGCAAGCGACGCTTATTTTCGGCACGCTGCCTCAACCAGCTCTGGTTATCTAATTTTTAGGAATAATTATGTATTTAAACAATATGAGCATTTAGTAACAAATATTGAATATAATTATCCATTTTGTAATTTCAGTATTAACGTAATTGGTCATAGGGATTAATTAATATTGTATAATTGCGTCTGTTTTGATTCACGAAGTTGTTGTTTTCGAAGTAGAAACTGACGATGGTGGGAGTTATGAAGATCGTATTATAAAACTGATGAACATTAATTTTGTAAAAAATTCCTGATGTGAATTCTGTTGAAATAGTACTAATAAACGTTACTCTGCCCAACTGTGTGTTGAGAATATATTGAAGAATATTCATGCCTGATGGATTGAATCAACTAAGAGTTTTATTACTAAAAATACTGCACACATTTTACAAAATAAACAAAGTATTGTAGATTATTTTAAACCATTTTTAAGTATCATAGCAAGCATGTGTATTATAAGAAAATGTACACTCTTTTGTTTAAAACAAATATTACGCTATGTTTATATTAATTGATAGTGGATACTTTAGTACCAGTAGTCTGGGGTTAGGAACGTAAACATAAAAGTATAGAGAACAAAGATACAATTATTTATCTTACGTACTATGTGGTAATAATAATAACAGGGTATGTAACTATTTACAAAATACTAAGATAATACATCTAGATTAGCGGTACGATTAACATTTTCATGATAAAAGCTTTAAAAAAATTCTTTTTTCATTTAATATTTTTTTCGATTCATTCTTTGTATTTCATTTTTTTCGTTTCTCTTTTTTTGTTAAAGCATTTTTTGTCTCTCTTTTGAAATATTTTCTTTTTAAAACATGTTTATATTTTTTTCTTTATTTTCATTTTTTTCTTTATTTTCATTTTTTTTAAATATGTAATAATACATTTTGTTAATTAATTTATTTCAAATATCTCGATAGTGTTAGTTACAATAAATCGTCTTACATACTCTTAATGGTAATAATAATAACAGGGTATTTAACTTTTTACAAAATACCAAGATTCGTCTAGATTAGCGGTACGGTTGGATGGAAACACGTGCATTTTGGTGAAACTCCCTTTGACGGGGCCGTCCACCCGGTCCGACACTGTGTTCAGGAGGCTGTTGGTCTGGTTGGTTTCATCATCATCATCAAAAGCCTATATATGTCCCCACTGCAGGGGCTCAGGCCTACTCTCCTCCTGGTTGGTTTACTGGCTGCCAATGCCCTTCCCTTTTAATGTCTACGTCATCCTTGAGCGAGTCAGTAACCCAACACCCCAGGTATTTGAACTCCGACACCACTTGAAGGAGTATCTTTGAGAGTGCCAAAGGGTATATCTATGTAGGACTAGGACTACTTGTTGTCCGCCCTGTAAAATAGCAACTCACTCTCTTGGTGTAATACCTGACGTTGTGGACCTTAAAATACCACTCGCGGGTATCTGCGAGTGGTATGCAACAGCTTCTTTAGGGCACTTGAGGGGGGGCACAGCAACACAGTGTCGTCACCGTAACTAATGTTATTTACAAATTGACCGTCAATGGAGCATACTACCATCGCGTTACTGAGCTCTTCAACCATCTGATTCACGTACACACTGAAGAACTTGGATGAATATTCTTTTTCTTAGTCAGTCCTGTCGTCAGTCAGTCCTTAGTACACTCCTGTCGGAGTGGTCGGAGTTATGAATTGTCTGGTATGTGGCTTTTGCGAGAGTTCTTCGAAGATGTCTCTCTATTTGTAGCATTCCGTTTGCACTGAAGATCTTGGGTGAAGATTCTTCTTCTTAGTCGTACACTCCTGTCGGAGTGGTCGGAGTTATGGATTGTCTGCTATGGTGGTCGCGGCTTTTGCAAGAGTTCTTCATCTCTCTCTATTTGTGGCATTTCGTGTGCACTCAGAAAGGGAACACATTCGGTGAAGATTTAACTGCTTCTTTTATATATAATATAGAAAAAAAATTAACATAATTTTTTACATTAAAGAAAAGGTTTTTTTCATAACAATTTTATTGTATAAATTTTTTTAAATCTTTTTTTTAGATAATTTATTTTCTTTTTGTACATTACGCTTTTTTTGCACATTTTTTAAATTCTTTTTACAAATTTTTTCTTTTTACACATTTTTTAAATGTATTTTTCTTATTTATTATATTATTTTTTAATTTCTTTTTCCTTTTTTTTCTTTAAACTTTTTTCTAAGAAAAATCGTCTTACATACTGTTAATGGTAATAATAATAATAACAGGGTATGTAACTATTTACAAAATACAAAGATAATACATCTAGATTAGCGGTACGGTTGGCCGGCACCACGTGCATTTTGGTGAAATGCCCTTTGACGGGGCCGTCCACCCGGTCCGCCACTGTGTTCAGGAAGCGGTTGGTCTGGTTGGTTTACTGGCTGCCAATGTCTACGTCATCCTTGAGCGAGTCAGTAACCCAACACCCCAGGTATTTGAACTCCGAAACCACTTGAAGACGAGTATCTTTGAGTGCCAAAGGGTATATCTATGTAGGATTAATTGTTGCCCGCATTGTAAAATAGCAACTCACCCTCTTGGCGTACTACCTGACCTGACCTGACCAACAGCTTCCTGAGGGCACTTATTGAGGTAACTAATATTATTTACAAATTGACCGTCAATGGAGCATACTACTATCGCGCTACTGAGCTCCTCAATCAGCCGATTCACGTAATACTAAAAAGCTTGGGTGGAGATATATTAATATAAACATATTATTGGTTAAAACATAGTGTTTGTTATTGTCTTTTAATATATTAGGTACATTTACTTAATACAAACATACTTGCTATGATACTTTAATAGTAGTAGAGGTGTTCATAGGCATGAGCCGAATCAGAGTGCATATTAAACAGATCGCTACAATATCCAGCTTGCTGAGTACGAGCATCATACCACGTTTTTCAATCAATTTGCGATTACCATAAAATAAAACTACATAAGAAAATTATTTCAGTTAAGAATTAAAGCAGTTGGTAAAAGTAGAATATTATACTAATCGGGTATATTAATTTAGTTTTTTAAATCACTCGCGTTCAGCATTTTTTTTTTCTCTGTTTCGATGAAAAACGTTTCAATTTTGTATCTGTACAATGGCTAATGATCAATTGTGATTGGTGTAAGTAAAGAAAATGGCCTAGTCTCAACTCAACAGATTTGACGTGATAACTAATCCAATGAAACAAAAGTGGTCTCAGTTGTTACCGACGATAACATCCGGTGCAAGGGCTACCAGCGACATCTATATGAAGAGGCATGACAAGCATCTACAGCAGGTGCCCCGCAACGCGCGTCACATCAAATTAAGTTATTACAAGTTACTCGGATACGTGACAACGATATTTATATTTAGTCATAAATGTTTAAACAATAACTACTTTTATAGTTTGATATTGTATAGCTGATTCTATGATTTACTAACAAGATTAATATTGTATAATATGTCGTCGGCAATTACTTCCGGTGAGAAAGCGATGCACGCTGTCTCAACCAGCTCTGTTTATCTAATTTTTAGGAATAACTATGTATTTAAACAATGTGAGCATATAGTAACAAATATTGAATATAATTATCCATTTTGGAATTTCAGTATTGACGTAATTGGTTATAGGGATTTATTAATCCTACTAATATTATAAGTGTGAAAGTTTGGATGTTTGTGACGCTTTCACGGAAAAACTACTGAATAGATTTGAATGAAACTTTACAATAATATAGCTTATACATCAGAATAACATATAGGCTATAATTTATAAAGACATATTGTGTAAATTGTCCAAAATCACACTTATAATATTAGTGGGATTACATGGGCAATTTGGGCATAACAAAAACGCGTTGCCTAGCAACCGACCATAGAATATGTAAATTGTATATACAAACTTTCGCGTTTATAATATCAGTGTGAAGACTATTTGAATGTACTACGTCAGATATTGAAATTTATTTTGTTTCTTTAAACTATTAGACTACGTAACAGAATAAACACTATTTTGTACCTTATGCTGTATAATAAATTTGTCATATACGTCACCTGTCAAATAACAAAACTAGCAAATTGGCAAAAAGAGCAGCTTTGTGTGGGGGCTCGTGAGTTTTTAGGATTCCGTAGTCAAACAAGTCCGTCTGAGTCCGCGGCGTAGCTCAGTGACTCTCACTACTAGAACGCTGTAATTTGGTACGGGTATTATACAATTCCGGAGATTCATCGCACCCCCTGCCCCGCCGTAACCGTGATTGCTACCGAAGCCAGGAATAGCGGGGCCGCCGGGGACTGGGGGCCGTAGTAATGGGCGTACTGCCATAAGGGGTTTTAGCATAATCACCACGCTTGCTAGACGGGTTGGTGATCGCAGTATTCGATTTAGTTCTTCAGGAGGAAGCTGCTGTCCCTCCCCCCGTTGTAGGTTTTCCCTTAGTCGCCTCTTACGACACCCACAGGAAGAGATGTGGTGGTTACATTCTAAGCCGGAACCACACGGCACACGGCCACCGGGAAACGTCAACCAGGCCGTCCCCCTACTAGATGGACCGACGATCTGGTTAGAGTCTCAGGGAGTCGCTGGATGCAAGTGGCTCGGGACCGTTCGATGTGGCGTGCCATGAGGGAGGCCTCTGTCCAGCAGTGGATGTTTCCCGACTGATGATGGTTATACAGTTATTAATCACGCCGACGAAGTGGTAGAAGAAAATTTTACCTCATCCCCAATCAGTTTTTGTCAAATATTTTCAATGTACAGACACGTCGATTCTACAGATTTATTATAGTATAGAAGAAGAAGATAGAAGAAGATATAGAAGAAGATAGAAGAAGAAGATATGACAAAACCAGGAGGACTTTGGAAATCCAAGCCAATTACCAGTCATGTAAATTATTAATAATTATATTGGCATGAAATACCTTTAAAGACGGTTGCCGGTTGCCCAGTGGCCGGGTAGCTGGCAGGTACACTGCTGTAGATTGATCTCTCACCGGTGTCTGGACCGCTGGAAGTAGCAGCATTTGGAAAAACCACCGACATCTGAAATTTTATTAAGACGCAACGGAAGCAAACTCTCCGTAGAATAGTAGGTATTTCAATATGTTATTGCTGTCGCGATTCGGTACGCACACATACAGCCTTTCACATGCTTTCACTCACACAAATAACGCTGCATAACCTCCCAAAGTGGCCCCTGCCGCGCCGCGCATAGTCGCTACCCCCCGCCTTGGCTAGAGTGTATTTTTCAAAATTATAATAAACTTGACGTGAGCGTGCGTCAACCCTTTTTTTACGTTTTGAGAAATTATTGTTCGCATATTGGTTTAGTCTCGACATACTGTGTTTTTATTTGATATAATTGACTAGTAAGTACCTATCACATACAGGGTGGTCCAAAATGTGACGTCCAAAAATTTTTTTTAGATTCCTTACACCTGGGTGTATCCGAAAATACCCCATGTATGTTCCGCGATTTTTTGTAGTTTAGAAGTTATGATTTTTTAAATGTATATTTCGAATTTTCTGCCGGAGCGACTTAAAATAATCGTAACTTGTTTAATAGTAAGGTTTTTTTATTTATTTTTTCTCGAAAGTGATCGTCTTGAATCACCCTTTCTACTTTATTATCAACTACACAACGTTATTCATTACAAGTTACCGAAAAAAGGGACGAAAGTAAAAATTTTAGGTTTGAGTTGAACGGAGCAAAATTTTCAAAAATTTCTTAATAATACAAAATTAATGTTTCATTGGTTCAAACTAATTTTAAAAACTCCAGCAGTTTGTCAGCTTACCAAATAATAAAAAAAAAGTTGTTCTTAATAGGCGATTTTACGACGAAATTGGCTTCAGAACTTAGTTAGGTGAGAATTCATAAAGAAAAAATTTTGTCAAAAAAAAATATTAAGCTTATTTTGTTTTCATTTTTATGGCCTACATTAGCAAGGCATCATCAAAAGCATTCAAATAATTTCAAATTGAACGATCAGTGACACATTAGAAAACATTTTATTTTAAAAAAGCTTAGTTTAGTTTTTATTAATACGGTTATTTTGGTTTATTTTTAGCATCAATAAAAGAAAACACAAATTAAGTTCAACTACTTTATTAAAGAAGATTTTCAAAATGACGCCCTTCAACTTCGATACACAATCGGCAACGTCTTAAAAAGTTATCTTTTAGTCTGCGGAAAGCGCTTGAATTTTGTCTGACTTTCGTCGCTGCTTCTCTCAATTTTCGTCTCAGTTCTTCTTCGGAGTTAGTTTGCTGAGCATAGACAACTTCTTTGTAGTAACCCCAAATAAAAAAATCTATTGGGTTCAAGTCCGGTGAACGTGCAGGCCATTCGATTGGGCCGCCACGCCCAATCCATCTGCCCGGGTATGTTTCATTAAGGTGCCCCCTCACTTGGCGTGCGTAATGGCAAGGAGCACCATCATTTTGGAATATCATGTGCCTTCTTGTTTCCAAGTTTACATCTTCCAGCAATTCAAAAAGGTTGTTCTGCAAAAAGTTTAGATATGTGTCTCCATCCAACCTAGACGGCAGCTCGAAAGGCCCAATCAGTTCTCCATTTACAATTCCCGACCACATGTTTACGCTGTATCGATGTTGAAAATTTGATGCTCTTGCAAGGTGTGGGTTTTCAATTTCCCAGCTGTGATAGTTATGGATATTAAATACTCCAGTGTTTTCAAAACGGGATTCATCGGTCCATAAGATCTTATTAAAAAAATCTGGGTCTTCCTGACACCTTTGTATCATTGTTTCGCAGAAAGCAACTCTTCTAGGGTAATCTGAAGCTTGTAGCTCCTGAACGCGCTGAATGTGGTAAGCGTGGTAGCCTTCTGAAAAAAGAAAAGGACTATTACTCACCACCTAGGCAGGAAGAAGTCTAATACCTGGCATTGTATCTGTGATTTATGTTTTGTGTAAATAAAAAACAAAACGACATACCATTTTTCAATATCCTTAGAACTGAGGTCCGTGGTATTCCAGTCCTTCTGGTTATTGCTCTGGAACTCGTAGAAGAGTCTCTTTCTACAGCTGCGATGACTTCATCTCTTCTGTCCGGATCTACTCTGGGTACTCCTTCGTGCCTTTGGCTACGACCGGGGATACGCCCGGCCATCAGCGTATTATGAGTATTAATAAATACCCTATGGTCCGGGTAATGGTCCAGTATTTCTCCTCGCCGGTCCAGTTGTTGACGATATAGCCTTGCGGCTAAATGACCGTTTCCTTTGGCCATACCATAGTAAAAGTGCATTTCTGCGTACTGGCTTAGACTAAAATTACTCATGTTGCCGTCAGTAACACAAGCACAAGTCAGTCGTAAGGCAAATCGGAGTCCGTAACACAAGCACAAGTCAGTCGTAAGGCAAATCGGAGTCCGTAACACAAGCACAAGTTAGTCGTAAGGCAAATCGGAGTCCAGTAACAAAGCGAAAGTAGGTTCAAAATATCGGTATCGGAAAGAAGCAACGTCAAGTAGTATCACACGCGATGGAAGTGAGTGAACGACTAGCGGACGGACGATACAGTGAGATGCTACGGAGAATGTATGGGGAGAGGGGGGAGAGGGAAGTGCAGGTAAAAAACCCCTAGCGCGCACGGCTGACTTTTGTGGCCAAGACAGTAGGTCTTTCTCTTTCGTACTTCTACGCAACCATAACAGTGCGAAAGAGAAAGACCTTACTGGCCTGGCGCCTTTTGAAACGTGTTATTTATTGCTTTGTGTCATTGTGTGTGATTGGCCTTGAAGTAGATTTTGGTTTAATTCTAGCTTTCATAATTTCATGTCTAAAAACAGAAAATGAAATGTGTCACTGATCGTTCAATTTGAGATTATTTGAATGCTTTTGATGCCTTGCTAATGTAGGCCATAAAAATGAAAAAAAAAATAAGCTTAAACATTTTTTACGACAACATTTTTTTTTTATGCATTCTCACCTAACTAAGTTCTGAAGCCAATTTCGTCGTAAAATCGCCTATTAAGAACAACTTTTTTATTATTATTTGGTAAGCTGACAAACTGCTGGAGTTTTTAAAATTAGTTTGAACCAATGAAACATTAACTTTGTATTATTAAGAAATTTTTGAAAATTTGGCTCCGTTCAACTCAAACCTAAAATTTTTACTTTCATCCCTTTTTTCGGTAACTTGTAATGAATAACGTTGTGTAGTTGATAATAAAGTAGAAAGGGTGATTCAAGACGATCACTTTCGAGAAAAAATAAATAAAAAAACCTTACTATTAAACAAGTTACGATTATTTTAAGTCGCTCCGGCAGAAAATTCGAAATATACATTTAAAAAATCATAACTTCTAAACTACAAAAAATCGCGGAACATACATGGGGTATTTTCGGATACACCCAGGTGTAAGGAATCTAAAAAAAATTTTTGGACGTCACATTTTGGACCACCCTGTATAAATACAACTCAAAAACCGGTCAAGTGCAAGTCGGACTCGTGCACCGAGGATTCCGTACAGAATATGAATTAATGACATACTGAAAATCATAAATAATAGGTACGGTAATATGCACCCAACAATGCTCTACCGAAAATCAAATTCTAAGCTAAATTACATACTATGAAGTTAAGTTTGTAAACATTAAAAAATCAATTTTACTGTGTTACAATTAAAAAATTCAGATTTATTCCTATGGTTGTGCTGTAAAACCTTTCTTCTTGCAAAATTTCAAGACATTAGGTCAACGGGAAATACCCTATAGATTTTGGGTTCATTGCATTTTGTACGGAAATGGTCTAAAATACAGCTACATCTTTTTATTGCGTTGACCTATAAGTTTCATTATTTGACAGATCCAAGGGACAGCAGACATGAGTATTCGATATAACAGTGATCCTATAAGGATTCCTTTTTTCCTTTTGAGGTACTTAAAATTCCTATAAGGATTCCTTTTTTCCTTTTGAGGTACTTAAAATATAATAGTATAGTATATGTATGAAGTATGACAGTAGGAAATACGATAGATTTCGACGATATTATTATTCATGTCGACAAATAAAAACATGAAATATTTTTTCCCAGTTATACATCTCATACACTTAAGACGGGATTTTTTAACTCTTCTATTCTATTGTGTGAGGTGTCGTGAAATTAGATTAAATTAGATTAGGCACAGAGTCTCAAGCACCAAGAGTCATGATCCTGACTTTAAAAACTTTATATGATATCGGTATGTTCACACAAGTCTGACAGGAGATGAGCATCATGGCGATAGCCTATGGCATAGAATCAGAATATTTTATTGTGAATATAGGTGGTACAGTGATGTTGGGTGTAAAACATAGCATCTCTTTACCCTACCCGAAGGCGTACAACATTTGTGAATCCAAAAATTAAATTAATAAACAAAAATCCTCAATAAAGCTAAATTAACACTAATACAGATAAATTGTCAAGGTAACTTAGGCAATTACAATTCAAATGTCAAGATATACTAACTATACATATAAATTTTAAAATTACATAGGCCTGCCACTTACTAATTTTGTGCCAATTTGTCTCTAAAGAACTCGTCGAGATAGATATCATAAACTACTTTTTATCACAATACATCTAGTGATTCCCATAAGATAATTAGTGAAGTCCTCTTGAGTTAAAGGTTCTCGTGCCCACAGGTTACTATATATGTCGAACTCGTGACTCACTAAGTAAAGATGCCTGATAGGTTACTTTTGTCCGAACTGGTGCAGAAATTTGATAATTTAGAACACAATTGATATTTGAGCCTACTTACTTTGTCCTGTAGCATCATATATCTGCAATTCTTCGGCGGTCAGGCCGCCACCGATAATAAAATAGGTCACCACTGCAAATTGACCGTGTGACACATATGTTTTTACAGAAAACACCTTTTTTCCGCGTGAATTTATGTTTAATCCATTATTGGGATGCACAACTCTAAACCTACTTCACTATAACCACTATAATTTACAATATTTCACTATTTAAATAAAGACGTGTTAACGGTGCGACACACGAAAAACGAATGGCAGTACTGACAAGTCTAGTATATATAGCGGCCTACAAGATATTCATAAGAATGTTTGGAAAATTCTTTTTATTTGATTGTTTGATTTTTAAAGAATCTAAACAGTGTGACGGTGCGGTACGTAGAAATAACGGACTAAATGGTATTAAATCTCGAGGATGCAGCACAGAAGTATAATCATATCCGTGCCTCATTACGGAAAAAGAAATAATCCACGGTGTTCCTCTTTCGAAAGAAGGTAAGTCAAGAAAAAAATATTACGATTTAACATTTAGTTTACCAGTGAAAGTATCGGTGTAGTCGTAATATCCTCTTAGGACAATATAACTGATAACTCACACAAAATATTTAGGGCATTATTTCACAGTGAGTTATATACTTATAAGGCAAACCTGTATAATTGCACCACATTCACCTTCCTGTTGTACTTAAACTATAGGTTGAATGTTATTCTATACAATGGCCGAGGTACCCCAGATTTTAAAGATTTTGGTATTTAGTAAGATATATTTAGAGTTGTTAGGGTCAGTTAAAACCATTCAGCTCCTTTTTTTCTAAGAATCATATTTAATTTTACAATATTTAGGAAAACTAACAGTTTTATATGTATGTATAAACTTATAATAAATATATATGACTTAAGAGATTTTAAATTGATCTCTTTGGTATATTTACAGAAGAAGAAAATGTTTTGTTGACTTTTGACGTTTCACATGGAAAATAAATAAGAATAAATATTAAAATCAATTAAAATAACAAGAACTAACATTTTAATCAATTAAACCTAATTAAGAAATAAATCCCCAACATGTGAGGTGAAGATCTTCAAAATGTGTGAAACAAAATGTAAATGTAGCACAGTGGTGATAATTTTTTAATCTACACTTCTACATCTACATCTACACTTCTACATCTACACTATCTACACTAATATTATAAAGAGGAAAGTTTTGATTGTTTGTTTGTTTGTATTGAATAGCCTCCGAAACTACTGGACCGATTAGAAAAATTCTTTTACCATTAGAAGCCGATATTATCCCTGATGGACATAGGCTATATTTATTTTTAGAAAAAATTAGATATCCTTACTAAAACTTCAGTAATGTAAACCAAGGTGTAATATTTTTGCCGTTGTGGCGGGTTTGCGCCATGCCACGCACGCGCGCCGAGCGCTGTCAGTTGATCCGTAACTATGACTACGAAAATAAAATTATATTCGTAAACCAAATTAAAATTAAATCCTATCTATTTTGTCATTGCTCGAAAAATTCCTTTACAGAATAAAGGTTGTTAAGAAAAAGCCACTCATGTAACACCCTTTTGAATTTGTTAATAGGCTGCTCTTTTATCATTTTAGGTATTTTATTATATATATATTATTTTAGGACATATTAAAGGGTTTTAAGGCAATTTTAATGTACATATTTAGTTACAGTAGGAGGAGGATGAGAATGATGACTTACTGTACCGTCGATGTGTGTACATATCTTATTATAATGTTAAGTGCAAGGTTTAAAGTTTAATACAACTTAATCACATATTTCTCTCCTTGTTACAGATGGTACGGTACACATATCGGGACACGATTTGTGTATTTTTTATGATCCTCCACATTTATTAAAAGGGATAAGAAACAATTTTCTAAACAAAGATATCATATGGAAAGGAAAATTAGCGACATGGAAAGATATTGAAATTTTTTTTGATATAGACAGCAAGTTGGGCCACACCAGAGCACTTCCTAAGTTAACAATTCATCATATCGACCCTCAAAAAATGAGAAAGATGAAAGTTAGTGTGGCTGCTCAGGTTCTTAGTGCTCGAACAGCTGCGATGCTCAGATACACCGAAGCTGTCAGTAAGTTATTGTAACAATTAGACCTCTTTTTGCTTGCTTTACATAAGATTCACTTGTATGTAAGTAAGAAACTAACTATGTATGTAAACAAATCTTGCAAGTCAATTCTAAACTATTTGTGCCTATCTTTGTCTAACTGTACTATTGAATTGAAATTTTGCAATTCTATGTAAGTCGGATGACAATAAAATAATTTTACACCATCGAGTTGATCTGACCCTGAAGTCAGGAGTGATAAAACTTATTTTATCATTTAAATAAAAAGTCGTAAGCAGTGACAAGAAAAATATATTGACAGTAGGGTTATCAAAAAGAATAAACAAGAAGAATAAATACGAAGAATAAATACTCTTCTTAACATCCTCCCTTTTTTGTTTGTTTTGGTAACCCTTAGGGTACTAAACCAATTTGCACCGCAATTGATACAATCCGTGGTTTATGTAATGCTTTGGTTAATAAATCTGCTAGTTGGAACTCGCTAGGAACGTATTCGACAGATATTTCACCATCAGCAACAGGTTCTCTGACATAGAAATGTCTGATTGCAATATGCTTAGTTCTTCTGTGAAGCTGTGGATTATGTGAGATCTTTATGGCTGCATCATTATCAACTTTGAGTTTTGGTATCTGCTTCAAGCTAGATATTTCACCAAATAGCCTTTTGATCCAGACAATCTCTCGAGCTGCTTCACTGGCAGCAACCAATTCGGCTTCTGTGCTCGATATGGCAACGCATGTTTGACGTCGACTCGTCCAGGATATTGGTCCTCCAGAGTATAAGCATAATATGCCAGATGTTGACCGTCCAGTGGTATTGTCTCCACCATGGTCAGAATCACTGTAGCATTCAAGAATTCCAGCATTGTAGCTCTTCTTAAAAACTATCCCATAGTCCAAACTACCTTTGATGTATCTAAAGACACGTTTCAACTTTTGGATATCTTCTTTAGAAGGATTTTCTAATGTCCGGGATAATACGCTTACAGCATAGGCTAAGTCAGGTCTAGTTCCAACGGTAAGATATGCAAGCGCACCCACAGCTTCTCTATACGGATATGAATTTGGATCCACTTTGTCTTTATCCAGATCTGGCAGTCCATCTTTCTGTATAGGAGTGGTTACGGGCTTGCAATCAGTCATACCAAAACGATCTAACACTGTTAGAGCGTAGTGTTTTTGTGACACTTTAATATTATCGTTCTGGTCCTTTATTTCTAATCCCAGAAAATAGGATGCGTCTTTTATCGTGATTCTGAATCTTCTTTTCAGCTCTCTTATAAATTTTTCAGATTCTTCCTGATTTGTTGCAGCGACCAGACCGTCGTCTACAAAGAAAGCGTCTAAAGAGCAAGAATAATTTTATTGTTCGCACGGTTTCGGATAAATAGGCAGGGGTCTGTATCACATTGTTTGAAACCAATGGTTTTTAAGTAATCCACCATGCATTTATTCCAACAACGAGGCGATTGTTTCAAACCATATAGACTTCTGTTCAGTCTACACACCTTGTTAGATCCATCAGAATATCCATCAGGTTGTTTCATATATATTTCTTCATTCAGTGAACCATACAGAAAGGCAGTTGACACATCAAACTGAGTAAGTTTTAGACCTTCATTTGCAGCAACACTTAAGACAGATCTTATTGTTGTCATTTTAGCGACTGGACTGAAAGTCTCTTCATAGTCGATGCCTTTTTTCTGAGAATATCCTCTTGCAACTAATCTTGCTTTAAATTTGTCTAGAGAGCCATCTGCATTGGTTTTCATCTTGTATACCCATTTACAAGATATAGGCTTTCTGTCTTTTGGAAGGTCAACCAGTGTCCAGGTTTTATTTTCCTTCAAAGACTTCACCTCACTATCCATTGCTTTAACCCACTGATCTTTGTCCTGACTAGTGATTGCTTCTTTATAGGATTTAGGCTCATTAATTACATTGAAATCATTAGAAGACATCATGATATAATCTTCGAATCGAGTAGGCGGTCTAATTTGACTTCTGTCTCGTAAAGTCATTCTACTAGCTAATTCAACTAAATCATCTGAGTTTACTGGTGTCTCATTAACATCAACATCATTTAAAGCATCTTCATAAGGAGGTGATGCTGGCAGTGATGCCTCTGGAGACAGATTCATTTGTTCAATAGAGTCATTTTGCCTTTCTACTCCCTGGCTTACAATTTGACCCGACGATGTGGAAGGTACAGTCGTACTAGGCTCGTCAGGTGTACTACCAGTACAACCTGATCTGTTATCAGTGTGATCGTCCTCCCTTACTTGACACATCGGAGATGTTGCGAGTGGATAATAGATTTCAGCTAAGGGTTGTTCTTCCAAATCACCTTGGCTAAACGGTGTCGAGACTGACTCATTAAACGTAACATCTCTTGATCTTATGAGTTTACCATTTTTACTCAGAAGTCGATAGCCTTCGTCACCCTCATACCCAATAAGGATACATTTCTCAGCCTTTTTTGCAAGTTTTGTTCTCTTTTGTTGAGGTATGTGAGCATAACATTCACATCCAATTACTTTAAGATGACTTATGTTTGGCTTCTTGTTAAACCATAACTCGAATGGTGATTTACCACTTTCTAATGTTGGTCCTGTTCTGTTTAAAACGTATGCAGTAGTGTTTATCAATTCTGCCCATGTCGCAGGGGGTAATTCTTCATGAGCATGCATTAAGGTACGCGCAGCTTCGACTAAGGTTCTATTTTCACGTTCACTGAGGCCATTTTGTTGTGGCGTATAGGGCATCGTGAGCCTTTGTCTTATTCCAGCTTCTTGTAGAATGCGCCTTACATTCTCATTATCGAATTCTCCTCCATTATCGCTGAGCAGTTCTTTGACACAATTTCCAGCAACTTTACACTCCTGCAACATTTGTCGGAGTTTCAGATGCACTTCAGATTTTTGTCGCATGAAGTAAACGTGTCTGTATTTACTGTAATCGTCTTTAAAAAGAACAAAGTAGCGAAATTTATTGAAGGACGGTGGAAACGGACCACATACATCAGCGTGTATTGTTTCCCCAGACACTTTTGCTCGTTCTCTTGTTCCGAATGCATTTCGGTGTGTTTTTCCATATATACAACCGGTACACAGTTCTGAATCTAGTCGAACATTAATCCCGAATTCCCGTTCAATAACTGCTTTGACGTGTTTCTTGTTCTGATGGACAAAACGTTCGTGATAGAGTTGGAGCAAATTATTTGCTGACAAAGCGTTCAGATTAGGAGTCAACTGAGTAATTGTCTCTACATTCAGTTTATATAAGCCTCCATTTTTGACTCTTTTTCCAATTAATTTGACTTGTCCTTCACTTTTCAGCGAACAGTGTTCCTTTTCAGACATAAAAACACTATTGTTTAGTCTGTCTTGAGCGGCCAGCACAGAGAATAGATTTCGCATAATATCCGGTACGTACCATACGTCACAGAGTGTTATCTGATATTCATTTCCATGTACAACAGACTTTAAGTTAACAGAACCTTTCCCAATAGCTTTGACAGTAGCTCCATTAGCAGTAGTCACTGTACAAGACTCTTCAAAATATTCAAAACTCGAGAATACATCTTTTCGGCAAGTGACATGGTTCGTTGCCCCATTATCGACGTACCAACTTATCGTATCGCGGTTTGTTAATGTTGAATTTACATCTGTAGAGACTTGCATTAAATTCATATTCATGGATGTCTGTTTGCTCTCTGACTTTGATGGTTTGCCGTCAGCTTTCCACTTCTGGCATTGTCTGACCTTATGACCGACTTTACCACAGTACCCACATGTTTTCCTTGATTTCTTACTACTCTGTACAGCTAGAGCTTCTGCAGGACCTTCATTCTTCAACGAGATGGAACGCTCATAAGCACACAGCTGTGTCGTCAGAGTTTCTAATGTTTTATCAGTCTTTGACATCAACATCCAACTAGACTTGAAAGAGAAGTAGGTTTCGGGTAGAGTATCTAGAATCTTGCAGATCACAAGGATGTCTGGTAATTCAGATTTGTCTATCTTAAACAATTCAGCTTTCAAATCTGACCATAGGGTTTTGATTTTGGATATATGCGTTGCGATGTCATGTGACGGTTCTTTAGAGTATCCGAAAAACTCCATACATAAAGCGTAGCTCTTGTCTTCAGATGTGCCATCGAATAAACGATGTAATTCGTCCCATACATCCTTAGAAGAATTGAAGCGCATTATCTTTTGAAGGGTTTCGTCCGACATATTTGCAGTAAGCATAAGAAGGGTGGAACTGTCTATTTGGTTATATTTGTCAAGAGCTGCATTGTACTCGGAAATTTCTACAGCATTTGTGGTATTGGGTCGTACAGGCTTAGTCAGTTTACCATTGACCGCATCTAACCCACCGGGTATACCCCTGAGGAGTAACAGTGCCTTAAATCTCCATGTCGACCAGTTTTTAACACCAACCAAGTGACCAATGTCAATTTTGCAATTTGGTGACTGCATTTTGAAATTTTTGTCTTCTTGGATTGGTTTGAAAAAAAATTTATTACTACATCAGCTCTTTTATTTACCTTTTTCTTTAATTCACTGGTAACCACGCTCTGCTACCATGATAAAACTTATTTTATCATTTAAATAAAAAGTCGTAAGCAGTGACAAGAAAAATATATTGACAGTAGGGTTATCAAAAAGAATAAACAAGAAGAATAAATACGAAGAATAAATACTCTTCTTAACAAGGAGGTGGACAGAAGAACTCTTCAATGGGTAATAGTAAACCCATCGAATTTGGGCTCGTTTGGTTTGGCGAGTCTTATCCATCAACAGTGGTACACTTGGTGACAAGGGTCTGATGATGAAGTCAGGAAGTAGAAATTTAAATGAAAGAAACGTATATTTTACTAAGTCTGTATTTATTACTTATGTGCTTATTCAAGTATTTAATTGTAATGTATTTATTACTATTTTCTGTTACACCTCCACACAAAATATTATGTCTTATTGTCTCTACCTAAAGGTTGTCTGGTAGAGATCGCTGTTAGTGATCGCCTTTTGTACATTTATTTTAAGTTTAATGTTCCATTTTTATTATGCATTTGGTGTACAATATAGATATGTATATTGAATTGAAAGTGAAACTCTTAAAGGGATAACTAGTAAGCACCCAGAGCTTTGGCTGGCTCGTTTAGTTTGACGAACCCAACACATTGGATTAGAAGTAGACTGATACAAAAGCATAGTTTTAGTTCTTTTAACTATAATTTTTAACTACTAGCCGCAAATAACTAATAAACACTGTTGTCTAAATTTCAGATAATCTGCATTCTGCTGCATCATCCTCGCAATCTACAATGTCAACAACAGCAGAAGTTGTAAAGTTTATTGACAATCTTTTTGACAGTGTAAACGGCTGTCCTGGGAATGCAGTTAGAGGGAAATTGAGGAATGCCGTGAAACCCTCATCATCTCATGTCTTGTTTTGGACAGAATCCATTAAGAAATTAAAAGAAATGAAGTTTAAAGATGCCTCTAGTAAAAGAGCAGTTCAGACAGGAAAAACTCGAATTGTGCGTGTACCAACTGTAGATGGCTGGATAACAACTTTAGAAAGTTTTATTAGGATATCTAAATTGCTATTCAGAAAATATAATTTAGAGTATTTTTATCCCAGATATATTAACCAAGACCCACTGGAGAACTTTTTCGGTCGAATAAGAGCAATGAACTTTAGGAATAATAATTCAAATTCATATATGTTCAAATACTCTTTTAAATCGCTAGTACTATCAAACATATTGAGTGTGCACTCGAAGTTCGCCAATTGCGAAGAGGACAATGGGGAAGCAGTATTGAATTTGTATTCCCTTTTTACAAACGAAAAAGAAGATAAAGAAAATATATCCCCAAACTTAATGTCCTCTTCAAATCAACTTCCATTACAACTTAAAGAATTAAGTCAGGAGTCCGATTTAAAGGCTCAAGTTGTAATGGAGAAAATCAAAGTTCATTGCTCAGCCTTCACAGCTGGGTACGTATGTAGAAGCCTATCTAAAACTAATAATTGTAGAAAATGCTCCAACACTTTTACAACTAAAAATATTCTTGATATACACAAATATTCAGCACAGAGAATACAAAAGCCTGAAGAATAACAATTTGGTTTATCCTACTGAAAAATGTTTAAGGCTGTATAGAGATGCTTCTCAGCATATTCACAATTATTTAAACTTGTACGCACATAGAAAAGGAGTTGGCAGTTTTCTCGAAATGCATTTAAAAAAGTCATTGAGTTTGTCCGGTCTGGGTTGCTTTCATCATAGGGACGTAATGCCGTCACGTTTTATAAAAATTGTGAAGAGGTTGCAAACTCATAATTGGTGTAACATCATCAACAAAATATTAAGAGGGGCAATTGAAAAAAAATACGTCGAAAAAATGACGCAAGTGCATAAAATTGCTTATAAAAAATATGAAAGTCATAGATTAAGAAAAAAGTCTAAATAAGACATTCTTGAGAGGAGTTCACAGGGAACTGGAAAAAATAAACGATCATAACGTCAGTTACAGAACATTAAGAGGATTGTCTGTTTAGAGCACGTGGCCGCTTTCAAGGTTGCATTGTTTTGTAGCGAGCCCTATCCTACCCGAGCGCGTACGGTGAGACAGCATACACTACGCGAAGTTATCCACCCGTTATTTGGATGTTTCGTAGTCCAGGGATCATTTGAAGGATACAGTATATTATGTAACCATTTTTTTAATACAGTATACTATTTAATGAAATTTCAGATGTCGGTGGTTTTTCCAAATTGTTCTAAATTGATTCATACTCTTGTAAAACAGTTTCAAAGTTGGAGCTTTCTATTACCGTAAAATACAATTCTTTGATGCCCTGTAACTCTGGAAGCATATATTTAAACGAAAATCTGACTCACCACCGACACAGATATTTGTTTCTAAATTGTGTCTTGAAAATTTCATAGATTTTCATAGCTTAATACTCAACATATGACTGGACTACGTTTGTATGGGCGCTTTGACACCAGCATACCCTCTTAACTGTTCTGGCGTCTGAGGCGATACATTTTGGTATGTAGCTTAGAAAATGCTTTTACAAATTCGTAAATGTACACAGTATGTACGCACACAGCTCCTCTAGCGGTTATGCTTACAAACTGAAAATCAGCGCTTGTTCCCACGGGAGCAAGCATAAGCTGAGTTTGCGGCCTGTTTTTGCAGCTGCAACATATGTTTATATAAAATCATAGATTAACTAACACCTGTAAATCTAGTAATAAGTAAATATGTGTTGATAATGTAAAAATAAATCGATCTATCTATCAAAAATCGGTTATACAAATATTTTACAACTTTTGCTAAACGTTGCAGTAATTTATCAAAGATTCGCCATATGGTCCCCAAACACATAGGTATCAATAAATTAATTATAAAGGTATAATAGAAAATATCTGACTCAACTCATAATAAGTCATTTTATTTCATTAACGAATAGCAAGGTTTTGTGACTATGAAATCGTAAATTCAGGCAACTAGATGTTGCAACTCACTTTGCATAATGTTGTGACGTTGCACGGTTGAAAATAAATGTTATGTGATAATAGGAAGAACAAAATTGCAAATATATTGACAGAGTGTGTACCTATAGTACCTAGCATAATTCCTTCTTCGTCGAAAATTGTGTCCGTCCACCTGGTGTAGGAGTTGAAATAGGTTGAATTCACGATGTGACATGAAATAAATATTATTATAATAAAATAGTAATGTAACTGAATATTTTTGTTTTATTTTTACTTAAATATATAAGTTCAAGACACTACGATGTTTTCTATCGAATTAAAAGGCGCATCACTACTATCGATATTCAGCGTAGCTTTACGCTCGTCACTACCGCAAAATGTCAACGACAGCGACTGCAGCGCTCAAAAGGACATGTTAGTAATACAGCTTAATTAAAGTCACTTTCGCATCTGTCTTTAGACATATATAGTAATCTGTGGGCAGATGTATTATGTATATCATCATAGATAGATCTAGGATAGGTATAAGAATCCGGATCCAAGTAAATATATTTTAGCCTTTCTAACATCATTAAATGGACATAAGACAGAATGAGAAAAATATACATTCTCTGTAGCAAACTGGTAGCAAATTATGTGTCAAAATTAAGGGAATGGCTCTCGAATAACGCCATTTCGGTTAATAATTTTCGGGAACAGTAACAAACCAAACAAGCGTTTTGTTTGTAACGCATGCGTAAACCGCAAAAAGCCGCTTCCGATATTTATTAAATTTGAATTTTCATTGAATTTACGCAAAGTGAGATTGTTATTATTTTATTTTATGGTAATCGCAAATGTATTGAAAAACGTCATATGATGCCCCTAATCAGTAAGCTTAATAATAATAATTAAGAAATAATTATAGTCATCGGTTTATTAAAAGCTCTTGGCTCGTGCCAATAAACTCGACTATAATATCCAGTTTACCGTACTTGCAGCATAATGTACTATTACAGCAACTGCTAAACTACAATAAGCATTAGTAGTTCCTAAGATAATCAGCTGTGGTGGACGGACGGACAGACGGTCAGATAGATGACTATGGTATATTTTTCCTTCCTAATCCTTGGAGGATCTGAATGCAATGCTCAATGACCTCAACAGAGTTTCCCAACAGGTAGGTTTAAAAATGAACACGGACAAGACGAAAATCATGTCAAATGTCCATGTTGCACCAATGTTACGAATATATATACCTGGGACAGACCGTTCAACTAGGTAGAACTTCGACAAAGAGGACAAGGGACTAATCCAACTCGGCTGAGTAGCGTTCTAGGTGGACCGACAACCTGGTTAAAGTAGCGGGGAGTGGCTGGATGCAGGTGGCTCGGGACCGGTCGATGTGGCGTACCATGAAGGAGGCCTATGTCCAGCAGTGGACGTTTCCGGGCTGATGAAGATGATGATTTCGCGTCACTATAATTTCATCTTCTATTTTTAGGTAATTTCTTATCATAGTCAGAATATCTGACTTTTAAAAGATTATGGCAACAGAAATTTAGTATTTTTTTTTATTGAAGATAGACCAACACCAACCAACAACCAACCAACATATTGAGTATAGGAGCATTATGAGAGGGATAACGTTAAGGGGCATCTCTACCACTCAATAATATTCAGTTAAATCAGATGTGAAATCTAAAAAATTGGACGACCACATTGCATGCGTTACTTCAGGTTTCCAGAACAAAACACAATATATTTGACCCAGTGAGTTTATTTTAAAAATAAAAAATGTATAAAAATACAAAATATAGTCTTCATTAATTACACTTTCTTAGATATCACAATACAAAAAATACTTACTAAGAATTTCGAGGAAGTGCTAATGAATTTTCTTGTAAATAATCCCTGAAATACATCTATCAAAACCAACTAAAAAGTCGGCAAAGTGTTAAAAATCACAACATATAACGACCTTCAAAAGCACCTCCTCAAATGACGGTTTCGTCAACTTATAATCTAAAAATAAATAGGATACTAAACTATTTTAAGTACCTTTTTATCTGTATTTTGGTAAATACATTATACCTTTGAAAGCAAAATTGAAACAGTCTTTTATTGAAAATTAATGAAATACGTAATCCATTTCATCTTTAGCACCGAAGCATATATATTTTGTTCAATATCGCATCTTTATTCTTTTTTTGCGAAAATTATAAATTAAACTAAAAAATCGTTCAAATTAGCATATTTGGCCCGGTGGATTCAATCCTTTTTTTAGATAAGATTATTACTTAAACAGTAGTAAATAACAAACAAATTATGTTATTAAAATCATGAGAGATCTTCAACAGAGATCGCACATACTAGCGCCATCTAGATAACTTTTTTAGTTGAACAAAAGTTTACTGGATAATAAGTTTATAGGTTATATCATAAATTTCGCCTTTTGCAAATTTTACACCTTTTTCTTGAAATAATTAGCCGCGTAAATTATAAGGCGTCATTTCATCTAAAATACCTAATTCAAGCCGTTCCTAATTTTTTATCAGTTCCAAAATCACTGAACAGTGAGAATTCGATAGTTTTAACGGCCCTAGTAGGCTCTAGAATACGGCCAATTGTTACTGGAAGAGGAATGATGATCCAAATATGGGCTATCGGTGAGGAGCAACTTGCTGCCACTCATACCAGAACTAGAACTCTCACTAGAAGAAAACAAGCTCTTACTGCCTGTATAGAAAGAGAGTGACGTATGCATTGGCTCTCTTCCTAAACGCCGTCTTGCTCTCACTAAGGACACGAAAGCTACGGCTATAGCACATAGAAATATAATACCTAAAACGCAGAATGCTAAGGCCATTTTCCCTGGTGATAAGCAGATCGTCTTGTCGCCAGGAGAGAAACCGCGGACGAAATCGTCTTCTTCGCTTTCTACTCTTCTTGAGCCTGGAATGTGAAGATATCGGTTTTACTTCTTTTTAGGGTATTGTACCTCAAAAGGAAAAAAGGAACCCTATTAGGATCACTTTGTTGTCCGTCTGTCTGTCTGTCAAGACCATTTTTCTCAGGAACGCGTAGAGGTATGAAGTTGAAATTAATACTAAATCTCAAGACTGCCGTTCCTTAGATCTGTAAAAAAAATCAAACTTCTATATCAACGCAATAAAAAGATACTCTGTTAAAGCCATATTTTTAGTCAATTTCCTTAGAAAATGCAAGGAATCACAAACCTATACGGTACTTCCCGTTGACCTAGAATCTTGAAATTTGGCAAGAAGCAAGGCTTTACATCAGAACTATAGGAATACATCGGAAAACCAGGATTTTTCAATAATAACAAAGTAGAAATAGCTTTTTATGTATACAAATTTAACTTTGCAGTTGAAAACCATAAATCGGGGGTGTAATTTAACTGCAAAGTAAAGTATGGTTAAAAATAGTATAAGAGTTCATGATTTAGGGAAATCAATATTATTAACGTACAACTTTATAGTATCCTGGGATCATGATTATTCGATGTCCCATTTTAGGTAAATAGTTGTTCATTTATTCTGTGATTATTTAAAAATAGGACATCAAAAATATAAAGTTCCAAAGCCAGGAACATAGGAGGCTGCCTGTCTTTCGGTATTTTACAGGATATATTTTGGAGAGAGTGCGCAGGAGATATTTTCGTTGCTTCCGCCAAACGCGTAATATCGTCGACCTCAGCGTCACTTAACATCCGGTAAGATTGAGGTCAAGCCTTCATTTATCTTTTTTTTAACACAACAAAAATAACATCATATTATATTGTCTGGAAATGAGTACCATTAACATCCAACTTCATAGTGAATCACAATTTTCATATTTACGCACTGTTTTTTAATGTTTAAAACGTCACCTAGTTGCTGCGTAAATGATGCTAAAAAGATGTTAGTGTGCCTAATCTACTCTTATATATCGTCTTACTTTCATGGTCATCATAATCTTTTTACCTTTATGGCTGCGTAATTGCTATTATAGTGATATTCATTTTCCGCCATTATAATCTGATGTTCTGTTTTAGATAAATACTTATCAAAGCCAGCTATTCTATTATAAATATTATGGTAAAATAAATTTTATATGGAAGCACTCCGCAAATTCCAGTTAAAATTGTCTGACGTAATAAATTGACAGTCTCTAATAACTTGTCAAAGAAAACTGCCAGATTTAATTTTTTATAACATTTAAAATAAACCATATTATTTTAAGTCTCGTGAATTCTTTTTCTTTTCGAAATAAATTTAGTTTATTAATTTTTAAAAAAGATACTCGTATGTAATAATGATAATTTCTGGTGTGAAAATATAAATTACTTGCATTGAGGTTAAAAAATTAGTCAATAGTATATACCTAGTAATTGGTCAATAAGTTATCAGTATATTTCACAAAATTCTCACCTCTGATTGACGCTTCATCTTCCAACTCAATGTTAGGCGCGAGTACCTCAATACTATTAAACACCTCCAGCCGATCAATGACTACGCCTTTAGCGTCCTTATCGAGCCTCGCTTTCCTGACCAGCCCATCTCTTGTCTGCTGAGGTTTCTGCAGTAACTTGCAATCCACTGGTGGGCAATGGCCTTTGCACAATTCTATTCCACACGTTAGATGCAACTTCGCTCTATCAGGGAATTTGAAAGCAGCAAAGGTGGTAACGGCATGTTGGTATGTCATTATATTCTTCAGCATATATTCAGGATCATTTCTAGACAGTTTGATGATAGTGCTCTCGTCTAGGTTTCGCTTGGGGTCAACAGGTTCGAGGTCAGAAAAGTCTATTTCGGAGCTCTTATGCTTGTGGCGGTGGATCGTTGGTCGGTTGAAGATGGTCTCATCGATGGGGCAGCCGGCTTCGTCGAGGAGTTTTTGAGATGCTTCACCAAGACCGTCGTGAGCCACGCAGTTCGTTACCCGTAGACCTATCCCAACTAGAAAGAGAAAGGAAAAGTCAAATACATCCTGAAAAAATCGGTGAAAATATGAGTGGAAAAGTATGAACTTTTGCACAGAATTCATAAATAAGTTTTACTAGAACGCAGATTTGTTCTGAAACTAACGATACATAAATTAGGACAAGAAGAAAGATAAAACTAATTAAACCTCGATTACAACGAGAAACCTGTCAGACTTAATATTACCTCTACAAAATATATTTTTGTTGAATCTTATTTCACTTATACATTTTCAGAATGTACTCATAAATACTCTCATTTAATGCCAATGTTTTAATAGTGAATTGTTTGTTTTCTAGCACATTATCCCAAGGGACTATATATAGGGATAAAAATAGCCTATATTCTTTACGGCCCTTCAACAATACTTGTATGTCGTGTCGACGGAAAACGCTGTACCACTCTTACCAGTTACCACCTCAAGGACCTTTTTTCTTGCAAATAAATTCTATTTCATTTCATTTCAACAATCCCTATACATAAAATCTAGTTATTCTGTTACGAAGGGAAGGAAGGACAAACCAATTTATTTTCGCATTTATAATTTTAGTATGGATTTGTCAAAATTATGACAAGTAGTTTGGGAGAGAGAGAAAAAGGTGAACCCTATCAACATACATACATACATACAACGGTTGCTAAAATCATAGACCTCCTTTTGGCTTCGCCGCAGTCGGACAAGAAAAAAGATGGGTTCCTCTGAATGAATCAAGCAGAAATTAATCAACTAATTAACAGTGACGGCTGACATGTACTACTTGAATTTGTTGGAATTGTTATTGAAATTACAATTACATTATTTGTAAGATTTGTTTACATGTCTTCGGTGTTGCTATATTAATGGCAAGCAGTTGAGTTAGGCAAAAATTGTTTTTTTTTTTAAAGTAAACAAGTCAAGAGAGGACCGCAACGTCATCACGATCTTAAGTGAAAATGTCGTCGAAGATCGTACAAAGTTGCTTAGAAATAGCCTATTCCGTTGCCGTTCAATGTTGGCATGTTGCCTAATACTCGTAGATCCCCACGTGGGAATTTTCGTCGGAATTAGCAGTAATTACCACGCTTGTTAAGCGGATCTGTAATCGCAGTAAGATATCGTAGGTAGGTAGGCACTGGTCCTCCTCCTCCTGGACCTCCAGAATTTTTATTAACATCCAAGTCATGATAGGTGATCCTATTTTTAAAGCCTTTCGGTCTTGGCTCCAGAATTACGAATGACGAAGCAATAACAGTGGAATAATTTTGGGGTTCAATTATTTTATGAGTGGTGTCTGCAGAAGCAAGTACCCTCACCAGGCAAGGTGCACTGTATGAGCAGCCTGGTCGGCTGGCCCACCTCCACAGTATCAGGCTCGGGGGTAAGCACGGCCGGCGCTAGCTCCATCCACGCCCGGCTGGCTTCCATCAGCATCTGACGCTCCTCGGACTCCGCGGGGTTCGCGAACCCTTGCCGGTTGCGCCCAGTTCTGGAATGATATGGCAAACTATTACACAAAGATAAGTAATGCCAAAAAACGTATCACTTAGATTCTCAAAATAAATATGGCGCTGGCTATATCACCTTTTAGTAACGGAACACAAGAGTGCTATTTAACCCTTTTTTCAGCTCCATGAGGTATTAATTAATACTGTTGTACCTGTTTATTTAAAACTTTATTTCTAAATTATTTAGCTTACAGCCGAGTGAGAGATGATCTCATAATCGGCTGAATCAGACTACTCTTGGACATGAGCTTCCCATAAGCTATCCGCGCTCTAAAAATATATTTGGTAAAAGAATTTTATGCTCTAAATTTTCTCTATAGATACAAATTTACAAATAGAATATACGACTTTTATGCCGTTTGACCTTGAATATCTCAAAATATGGGCACGAGATTTTATGCGACTTTTGAGACAACACTAACTGCCAAATTAAAGTTTTATACAAGTTTCCAGCGTATTATCTCTCATCCCTAGGTGAAACATATAGACGAAGAAGCGGATCAAAGTTTGTTACAATTTAGGTACATACCTAACTTTTTTGATATCCTCTCCAACCATCTCTCGCAACTTGGTCTTGATGACGGAGTCAAGTGCGGAGCTGTTGATACGCACCACACGTGGCTGTAGTTTGCACCTGAAAGTTTTACAAAACATGCTGCTTTATATGCAGATCGTAGCACATGGAAAATAGACATATAGATGTACGCATCGTATACAAACTCTACCTAAACTGCGTTCAGAATGCTTCCATACAACATTTAATTTAATTTTTGTAAATAGAATACCTGGCTTTAATAAGTAATTACCTACTTAATTATTAAGTAGGCCCTGATAAATTGGCTATGCCAAGTATCTTTATTTCGGACATAAGCTCGCGTATCTCCACTGTTGAAGATGTAGGTTTTTTTGAGCGTACCACCCCTTCCGTCCTAATGCCAAAGTCCCGTCAACTTTAGCCCAACATCAGATCAGCGCTGCAGGGTGGAGGGCGTCCCTCAGGTCTCCCGGTCTGAGATCTCCACTCGAGAACCATTCTGATGGCGGTTGAAAATGACACAGGTGTCTACGTCGGGTCATAACTACTGAATGTGTCCAAATCTTATGGTTTTCAGAGTCGTTAAATTTAGGATTTAGTGATTGATTGCACTTTTAGTCAGTTATCTATGTCCAGCAATGAATGTCATCCGGCTAATAACGATAAACTCACCTAACTAAAATCTCCTGATCAGAAGATTGTTGCAGATGACGGTCCATCTGCACAACCAGCTCCACCGAGTAGTAAAGATCCTCTTCATCATCAGGCTCGTCCGTAGTCGTGTTCAGGGTTGAAGTCCGCACGCCGCATGCATTCGAAGGCAAGTGGATCGAGATCTTGTTTTGAAGGGTGCCTGAAATTTTGAGGATAGAATTAAAGAGTGGAGTTAGACAGCTTCCGATAAGTGCCTATCAGCCGGGAAACGTCCACTGCTGAACATATGCCCATGGTAGGTAACAATGACCGGGTCCGAGACACTTGCATCCAGCGACTCCCCGCGACTCTTACCAGATCGTCTAGAAGTATCTAAATGTACCTCTAAGCTAGCATTGAAATGTTTTTCAGCTGGCGAGCCGACTTCTCTAGATTTGCCACTACGGCTCTTGACTTCGCAGGGTATCTACTTACTCGTACTATACTAACCTAATATAATTTACTTTAAATTTTTCTTGACGCATTACTGGTGTTTCTGATTGTTCGATTACATACGAGCCTTCGACGTACGTACGTTTTGTATAAAGATGAAGCGGCAAAGTCACGTCATACGTTTTCTAATCTTACCTACTATAAAGTTGTAGATTGAATGTACGAACCTTGCACCCGACACTCCCTGGAGAAGTCCTTGCTGAACACTAGCCCCTTGAACGGCATCTGGAGCTGCAGCGCCACGTGGATGGATCCCTTGTCGCAGGAGCTAGTCACGTCCAGCACGCGGTTGGGGCGGGACTGCTGGGCAGGACTAGACGCAACCAGGCACGCCAGCAGTATCGCTCGCCACATGCTGCACCCTGGTGATCAGATACAGCTTTATAAAAAACAACTGGCTGATCGAAATAACACAAGATGATAAATCCTATCAAGAATATTCCGTTTATAATACTAGCTATTGCCCGCGTCTTCGTCGGCGTGGACGTCAGAAGTTATCCCCAAGGAACACATTTCAGGAATAAACATACTTTCAAGACTATAAATTATAGCAAATAATCACGTCAAGGACAACATTCGCGAACGTGTGGTCTCTAATATTTATAAACTGAAAATATTCAAATTGCACACAAGTCGCCAAATTTTACAGACGGTTCCACGTTCGACAAGGGTCAATCGTTGCTGATCATTTCTACATGAATATTATCAAATAAGGAAAAATTGTTTTATTATTCAGCTATGACACAAAAACAATAAATACTGCTATTTAAAAATGCTTGAATTAGTTATTTTAAATTTAACTAGAACTGTATAACTAAATAAATTTGACCCAATCATTTTTTGAAAGACAGCGATTAAACTTTCGCAAATCGCTCGTTCAGTTTACATAATTTGTCAAAGTTATACTTTGAATAGTGAAATTGATTTCTGCATAATGTACTTCAATTCTATCATGACTTTTGACGTAATCGGTAGGCTCTTTGCATTATACAAAAGCTTGTTTGCTTTCAATTTGAAATACGAGTACCTATTTTTCGTCGGCTTATGTCCAGAAGAAAATTAGTCTAAATCTCTTTTAATATTGTATAAATACATACATACGAGATATACGCTGTATATTGTAGTGTTTAATTCTTTCCCGTAGTTAATACAGAGCTGGATCTCCGCCGTAGTTAGTTCAAATTTATTTAATGGTCAGAAATTATAAATTATGGAATTACTTATGTACTTTGATAGTATAGCTATTGCGAAAGAGGCGAAATTGTTACGCGTTGGTTTAGAAGCTACCTGTAGGGGTTGATCCGTACGACGTTGTTTATCCCATCACTGGCTCGACAATGTCCACGTGTTAGGTACTATTCAACGCCCGCAGCCGCCCACGCCTCTCGTAAAATATCAGTCAATGACACTTTGAAACTGATGTTTAGCATACCAACCCATAGACACACGAGACAGTGTGTATGCGTACCGCATACACTACAGTTTGTGCATTCTAAACCAACACGCGAACTTTTCATGGAACACGGAAACTGGAACTTTAGCTTGTATGACAAAAGCCCTTTATTACAATTTATTTATTCACGATGTTCCGCTGCCTCTCTCAACTCTATGGTTCGATCGACCATAGCCGCTGCTGAATAAAAGCATTGTAAGAAACGTTTTGTTACAGATACCGCTATTTCCGTTCTCAGTCGGTAATCGTTGATACTCCACTTCGATTAGCGAACTTTTTGAGACAATTAAAATTGTTGAATTCGGCTCTTGGCTATCCGTGTCAGAGATACGGTGCGAGATAGACTCGTTTTCGCTTTCTAGTGCCAAAAAACTAGATCGTTTTTGGCATTTATTTCCTGTACAACTCCCATACTCGGCATATCGTATGCCACTCGTTAGCTTTATAATCCAGTATTAAATTATTATTAATGGACCCTTACAGTTTTCGTTAAAAATATTAATATCAATTACGCAAATGGAACATAGAATATCTTCTTGATTAACACATGGGATACTTTTATCAGGGCAAAGGATTACCGTGTATGGATAGTATGACTGGAGAGAGCGTGAATGCGTTTTTGTTCTGAATGAAATGCAAAACGGGCACATGAAAGATGTCAACGCGCGTGTCCGAGAAATTAAAAATTAGAACATTTTGTTTTATGAAATTTTATACCTGTGAAATATTATCTCAACTTTTCTGTAATTTAAAGTTATAGTACACATACTACGCCATTTAAAATTAAATTTTACATTCAATAATAACGCATAAATTAACTTTGCGGATAAAATTCATCGCGTAATCCTGGCCATTGCCGTGAAATAATTCCTGAGATACACTCTCACACAATAAATCACAAGCATAAACTGCGTAGTCTGAAAAACATGATTTTTTATGTGATCGGAAAAAAATAGAAATTCCTCGGAAACTTGGGTTCTACCCCTACTTGGTTGACATTCCACCAATTCACTCGAACACTTGTTGCTTATTTATTTATTATACGTACAGCTAAGGATTGGAATTCCCTGCCTGCTTCTGTGTTTCCCGAGCGCTGCAACCTGGATGACTTCAAGACCAGAAAGAATAGGATATTCCTAGACCACTGAGATTGTGGTCAAACGGAAGAGCTCAGAATGTTCTGCAAACCCTTTTATTCTGCACACCTGTGACAACATAAACAACTCTCTCTGCTAGTAGCGCTGCTGCTATTTTTGTAAACTTCCCAACAATTTTTAGCAACAATAACTAACGATAATAATAACGTAAAACCGTCAATTATGTAAACAGTTATGTGACATTGCGCAATAGCTAATTAAGGGCAATTAAAACTGTACCGTTCTCCGAGACAGAGCGGAAACTCTCACGTGTGAGCAGGAACGTATTATAGGATGGACGGACGGTGTGGTGTAATGCATAAAGACATGGAAATTTTGTGTGGTTATTATAAGCTTTTGTTTAACTTGCAATGTTTGTAAGTTTGTTTGTTTGTGTCAAATCTTGCAAACTAAATTAGGATTCCCTTTGAATCAAGTCAATTGAAAAGAGATTCTTCAAATCCGTCCTGCATGCACTTGTACACTATTTGAACAAGTTAACGCGTTCATAAATAACTAGAACCGACTTCAATTACCCTAAAAGTCTAAAGCAAAAGTAAGACTTATACGGTTTTCCTATGGATGCCTATGTCAGAACTGGACCACACGGAAAGCACCAGCTTTCAAATAAAAAAGAATCATCAACATCTGTTCACCCAGTCAAAAGTTCTGAGCTAATTAAACATCGGCAGCCTTAACAAGGACTTAGAACTCTTACTCCCCATCGGTTATCCATTCTTCGAGCGATATGGTCTGTTCATTGCCACCTCAGCTCACTGACTCGTCGAGCTATGGCGGTAATCTTAGCTCGTATACAGATTGCCTAACTCCTGATTTTATCACAGAGAGAAATTCCGAGCAAAACTAAGCACATGATGAATTAATCCCGTACCACGTGACAGCACCAGATCAGTAGGCCAAGGTCTAGAAACACGGTCAGTATGACAGTACAACCACTAAAAATTCCATTAATGTCTCGTATCGCACGCAATAACAGAACAATGGACGAATCAATTTGGGTGAAAGCAATTTGATAGCATGTGCCCCGGTGCCCGGTGGCCGGCTCGGCTCAGGCAGATCATCGATTGTGTCCGGTACGATTTGGAATTGGGAATGGACAATTTATAAAAACTTAAAGATTTATTGTAATCGAAGTCTAATTTTACCAGAGGATGTTTTGATTCCCAATCTGAACACTGTAACTCGACTCCTCAACAATTTATAAAACAAGCTCTTTCCAATTTAAAACCCGGCCAAGTGCGAGCCAACCACGGTTACCATGGAATGTCACGTATAATTTTTAAACTATGCAATAAAGGTCACTTTTTCGACCGCAAAACTATGTGTGTTTGTAAATACGTGTTGATAATTTCTCTTAAACATAGCTAGGTGTAGCCTGAGCCCCTGCAGTAGGGACGCATATAGGCTTTTGATGATGATGACAGCTAGGTGTATAGATAGGTACACTTTTAAATTTCAGAGATAAGGCAAAAGGTATTATTCAGGCGTTTTTCATCATAAAACGAAAAGTATGTGAAAAAAAAATGGAAGCCTTAATATTTCACTTGCGATACCTTTGCGGTTGCGCCATTTTATTATATTATAATTCTTATTGAAATATCAAAAAATTTAAGTGTTTGTAATTCGCTGTGACTTATAGACAGATATAAGAGTGATTCTATGAAGGTTCAGTTTTTTCAGAAGACGTTCAAAATCCTGAACATTATGGCGCCTCATCCGCAATAGTTATAAAATTATTATTTCCTATACTTAAAATCCAATAGTAATATCATAAATTGAACAACACCAATAACAAGATAATCTGATACGTGAGGTCCGAACCGATCTCAATAGCGGTGGCCTTATGATCGTGATTATATCGTTAGACAGTACCTACTACAAGCGGCATTAGAAATAAGAGATCGGATGATTTACTAGGAAACTTACAAATGGTTAGAAATCGGAACAGTGCATAAAACATAATCAGATAATATTACATCATTAAATCTCGCCGAAGATCATCAAGATAAAACTCCTCTTACTTTAGACCCGCGGTATTTTATGCACAATAAGAATAAAGAGGCTGTTAACTATCTTGATTGTGTTATTTCGTGTTCGTCGTTTGGAGATGAGTTTAATAAAAAACTTGTTGATAAACTGTATAGTTTAGTTAGTTTTATATTTATATTTATTTTTTCACATTTTTGCCAACCACTTCCACCCATCGCGACCAAACTCCCTTACTTTCAGCAGGAGAACAAGGGGTATTCACTACCCCAACGGGAAGTTGATCGGAGTTGGTGGTGATAAACAAAACCCTGTCAACCCAGCCGCCCAGCCGGTCAACAAAACTCTGTATATAGAGGTATATAAGATTAGACAATAGTCACAGATGTTACAGACAAGTTGATCTCCGAGAGGTTGGTGAGGGACTAGCGCGACACACAATTGCTGTGCCCCGCTTTGTACCGAGCGGGCTGACACAGCAAAACGTGCAGCTCCGCGCGGGGCCATCAACTGTCCAAGTCCCTGTCAGACATGTCCAGCATTCTTAAATCCCCTCGTTGACTTTCCATGAGTGCATTTGCCATAGTTACCATGCTTGGCAGTGTGGCGTTGTTGATACATAAGCAGGTGCTGCCACGTGTCTCCTGCATTTTTCCTTAGTCGCCTTTCACGACATACACGAAATATTACTGTGTCATCGTGTTCTAAAGCCGAGACTACACTGCTAAGAAGCAAAAACAAGTATCTTGTAAATAAACTGAATTTAGTTACCATTAAGAATTTGAATATGTATTCACAATTAAAAAAATATTATTATTTATGCGATCGCTTTAAAGAGTACCTTTTCCCCTCTCTTAAGTAGAAAATATAGCAACTATATAATATGCATACTAATTTTACTAATGCGAAAGTGAGTTTCTTTGTTTTCCTTCCTTTCCGTCATTTTGGGTATAAAAATAGTAGAAGGGCCGGTAAATGATATAAGCTAGTTTTTATCCCGATCGAGCAAGTCATTCCCGTATGAAGTCCACACGGACATAATCGTGGTCAAATCGCGGTCAAAATAAATCTTGATTTAAGAGGCTATGCTGTTGTCAAAGCGCCCATACAAACGTAGCCCAGTCATATTTTGAAATCCAGCCATCTATGAAAATCTATGAAATTTTCAAGACACAACCTAGAAACAAATATCTGTGTCGGTGGTGAGTCAGATTTTCGTTTAAATATATACTTCCAGAGTTACAGGGCGTCAAAGTATTGTATTTTTCGGTAATAAAAAGCCCCAACTTTGAACCTGATTTACAAGAGTATGAATCAATTTAGAACAATTTGGAAAAACCACCGACATCTGAAATTTCATTAGTATACTGTATTAAAAAAATGGTTACATAATATACTGTATCCTTCAAATGATCCCTGGACTACGAAACATCCAAATAACGGGTGGATAACATCGCATAATGTATGCTGTCTCACCGTACGCGCTCGGGTAGGATAGGGCTCGGAGAGGGACAGCTACAAAACAAACCTTGAAACCGACCACGTGGTCTTACCAACATAGCCTCTTAAGTGGTAGAATTTTCATGTTCCCGTCCGCGTGCGAACGTAGTTATTATATACTCTTTGGTCCATGCAACCTAAAGTTCGTTGGCATCTAACGCTTCAATAGATAATGGCCAATTTTCAACGGAGTAAGGTCGATTTAGAACCTATAATTTACTACGAGATTATGATGAAACAAATGCCTTCGAAATAAACAACGTCGATCATCTTGATTCGCAAGTGTGAAATTATAGTTGTTTACGATTCAAAATAGTTGTGAGTCATTTGTACTTGTCGGAAGTGAAGATTGAGACACTAGCTACTTAGAGCTACTGTTTTAGCATCTTTACTTAGATTGTTTATTTTTAATTAATGTGCGTATTTTGTTTAAGAATTACAACAAAATGTAAAAATGGGAGATCGAAAATAATCACTGTCTTTTGTCTCATGTTGAAGACCTTTTTTATCGCTGGAGTAGCTGAAGCTGAACATAGTTTTAAATAAAAATTACATATTACAGTGCGTCTATTTACTTAATGGTTCTCGGCAATTTATCGCATTTCCGAATGCAAACGAAAGCTTCCATTAATTATAAGATTTATTTAAATATAATTTAAAATCAGAACTAAATACTTTATTGTTGTGTGTTGTTTTGTTTTGATTGCCGTGAGAACAATATCGAGCTGTAAAACTGGAAGAATTCCGACAACTGACGAACCACGAAGTTTGCCGAGAGCCGTTGATAGAAGCACTGTATGACATGAAAAACAATGTATTATTGTCTGTCAGCCCACTGGGGGCTGGCACAATTTTATATGTATTGTTAGAAAAAGTTAAACCACGGCTGTATACGTATACTGGCTGTATGCGGCCACTAGTTCTTCGCAAGGAGGCTTGCGAGTCTCTGTGGTGGTGGCGCGCGGCCGACGTCGGCAACCCCCGCGCTACCCCCGCAGATCAGATTGCGTCACCCCTTCGTTCAAGGAGCGTGCGATGAGCGTGTATGTTTTCCTGAAGATTTATTAATTAAATAAAATAATGTTCTAGTTGATTAATGCTTGAATGCAGGATTAACCTTTTGAAATCGTTATATCGATTCATATCAACATAATCAGTAATCGTCCGTTCTTACTTCGTTCAAACTTAACAATAACATATAGACAAATGTTCGTTCCCTAATCTTTTGTTCCATAATCTTTCTTTCTAAATCGTACCCTAGCTAAACGGTAATCATGGTACTTGCCATCATACCATTATAACTGTGCATTGTATTACGATTGTTTTGTACTAATAATACCTACAGAGAAGTCTCAATTTTGGAAGAGTTTTGAGCGGAACTAGAATTTGACACAATAAGTGAACCGTCATGAAGCACGAATGTGTAACAGCACAGAACCGGTCAAATGCGTGTTGTATGATGATATGTCAGGACGGCAAGATAAATAACAAAATGGAATACTTAATATCCACAATTCAACACTTAATACACACAAAAAGTGCCTAATGATATGTACATTTTTAAATCTCTTCAATTGAAGCTAACAATCGTGTTTATTTCTTATCATGTACCTTTTCTCGTACAATTTCACTCAAGTTAGTAAACACATACTTTGCTCCAAGTACTATACTCATACTTGTGTTAGGTAGTGCTCTAGACACGCAGCCTGCAAGTGGAGCTAGCTACCGTCGATTCACATGCATTGTTTGTAGATTTCCTTTACACGCTGCTATTAATCAATGGGTTTCACCTTTTTGTTCTTCGTCGGAGAAATTGTTTTTTAGTTCAGCTTGTATTGATCTTCCGATACATACGTAGGTATTATGTGTGCGTATGTATTGTACTTATAGTAAATTGTTATTATTTAAGATAAGTTACTCAGCTTACCACGTGCAGTTAATACGTAATGTCTGTTATATTGTATGTCTGATTCTTAGAGAAATTATAAAAATAAATTGTCTCGAGAAAAAAGAAGTAACTGTTCGTAATGTACACCTAGTATCAACACTAAGTATTTACATAAACATATTTTTTTACAAATGCGTAAAACTCTTTAAAACATTGTAATTATTTGAATAAAATCGGCCCGACACCGACGTGCAAGTCCTCCTTCGACAATCCGGAATCGGATTGAAGTTGATTGAAGGAGCTGTCGACAGGGCCACGACAGGGCTCTCGGGTGATTACAGGGCGACGCAGCAGTCACGTAACCGTGATTCTTGTTAAATTTCACCAAAAATGCAATATTTTTCGCTTAATATATGCACTAAAAATAAATCTTTCAACGTGAAATGATGATATTTTGAGGACCTTTTTTGTGCTGTATTTTGTAAAATTCCTGAAGAATGGCACAAGCTTTTAGTTTGTGCCATTCTTCAGGAGTTTTACAAAATATGAAAAAATATGGTTTTATTTTAAAAAAATATAAAAGGGAAACGTAAAATTCAAATCTCTTCAACGCGAAAACTTTATGAGATATCTAGCTATAATTACGTATTTTTTGTTTGTGGTTTGAGTGTATAGTTCTCTTAATATTTTTCAATATAGGATACAAGTATAGACCGTATAGAACCTTAACGGCATCATAAGTTCGGGGTGGTTCAGAATAATTCTTAATGGTTTCTGAAATATCAAAATATTTAAATTACTGACCTCACAATGAGCTACGCCCGGAATTTCTCTGAAATAAGGAAATCCGTAGGCGAACATATAACTCGACGAGTCAGTGAGCTGAAGTAGTAGTGACAGGCAACATCGTTTGACAAGTGGGTAACCCATGGGGAGTATAGTTCTCGAGTGGCGACCTCGAAGCGGGAAACGTGTACCTGCCGGGTCGTTTACTAGATAGACCGACGACCTGATAAAGGTCGCGGGGGGTCACTCGATGGAAGTGACTCGGGACTGGTCATTGTGGCGTACCATAAGGCCTATTTTCAGCAGTGGACGTTTCCTGGCTGATGATAATGCGACGTATTCTGACGATCATTTAATTGATTATATTACGAGTACAATTTTTTTAATGTGCTGTAAAATAGATAAGGTTTCCACAAACCGCTTGTTTTTAAATTCTACCTCATCATCGTTTTACTTAGTGAATAATAATTACAAAAATAAGTAACGGAAGCCTATTTGAATAAATATTCGGTTCATTAGCATGATTTTCTACTCTATTTACAATGTATAAGTGTCAGATCAATGTAGTAGTTGCCTTAAAAAATTGATGAAGTTTTGATTGAGTTCAAGTTCGCTCTATCATATTTGTATTAACTTTTGAATGTTACGCTCCACATTCTTTGATAATACGAAAATGATGTCTTTTATAAATCAAGCTGGTTTCATACTTTTAATTATTTATTACATGAAGCGTAAATAATAATAAATTCTCTGCTATACTCGTACAATAAGAAATTTGAATTTCATACAAATATTTACCGTAATATAATCATCAATTTTATTTGAAGAGATTAAAGTTGGCGTGTATGATTTATTTATTTTCATAACTGATTTTTATACATTTTAAACCGGGCACGTGTGAGTCGATATTGGTTCCGTACAGTTATAAATCGAACATAAATGACTATTTTACGGTCCTTGGATCCTTACAACTTACAACCTCACGGCTCGCGGATGTCTTTGCTGACTGACGTCATTCGATATTGATCATTGTCACCTAGGGAACAAGATAGTTGTAAGGATGGTTATCATTACTGAATAGGGAATATGCATGAATTTTTTTATGTCTTAAATTAATCATTTACATCTTTATAACATAGAAAAAAATATAAACAGGCTTGAAAATAGTAAAGTTATTTTTTAACGTGAAATTTAAAACATTGAATAAATTTGAGCCGTTCAAACGCCACCATTTTGCGCGCGCTTATGATGACGTCATTGGTCATGTCCTGTTTGTTTACTGTAGTAGCGTTTCAGTTACTTAATACTTATTTTCAGTTTCAATTGCTAAACAAATCATGGAAGAAGTTAAAAAACCTTCTTACAAGTATTGTATGGTACCGAAATGTTATATATGTATGGTACGAAACTACCATTATTACACCAGATAAAGTGTTTTTTTTCGTATTCCACGCGATGCAAAATTACGAAAACAATGGTGTAAGATGTTAATATTAAAATAGGTATAATGATATAGACGTAAATTAGGAGTCAAGGAACAATTTCTAAGACAAATGGTTTTGTATAGGTTATGTTTTGTTGTATTATTTAAACATGAACAAAAATCTATGTAAATTAGGAGTTTAGAAAAAAATTTAAAGTCAAATAGTTATGTATAGGTTATATTTTATTGTATTATTCAAACATTAACAAAAATCTATGTCATTTACTAAAATATACCATGGAACATAATAATTACCTTGCAGCTTTCACTCCTTTTATCTCTGCACTCGTAAAATCGAGATTTGATGAAAAAAATGCTGACATCATAAATGCATCTATTTTCGGTAGATTATCCGATTGTGCTTTGACAAAACCACTTTCTGTCATCGTTTTACATTGACTACAAATATACATTCACTGAGTAATCACACGCAAATACCATTTGAAACAATTTTTTTCACAAACACTATTGACACAGTATGCATATCGACGCCGATAAATGCAAGAGGTGACCATTGACGTCACATTTCGTTTTGACCAATAGTGACGCGTTGTGTAAGTTTGAATTTCCCTACCGTATTTTTCACTTTCTTTGTAATATTTTCTGGGTTTTAATAATAACTAAATAAAAAGAATATCCTCTGAGTATAATGTGAAGACAATAAACAATCGAAAAAAAAATATTTCAGCCAAATTTAAATTTCATGCATATTCCCTATTGCACCCCTGAGTTGATCATATTCTAAAACCGAGACCATGCTGCCAAATGAGCCTACGTTTTCCCTTTTGTCATTTAGTGTAAGGAACACTAAAATCCACGCTCAGATTGACACCATGTTTGTTAGCTACACGCCGGATACATACGATTAATCCCCGTGCCACACTGACCTCATATTTTGGCAATATAACAAAACTGTCGTGCACCGATTACGTGCAACTGGTACGCAAACGTCTCTAGAACAGTTACGTTCCGTTACGCGCAACGAGGCGCGTCGCGGCGCTCATCAGGCGCTGGGAATGCGGACGGGGAACGGAACGACGGGAATCGCTGGATTGAATGTAAACAACGGAAATGTTGTGCTTTCATGTGAACTTTACTGTAACTGCCTCTTACATGGCCTAGTGCAGGGATGGCGAACCATTGGCACGGGTGCCAGTAACGGCACGCGACACAATATTTTGGGCACGTTACTGTTCTCGAGATTCATTCTACACAACGAAAAAAAGTGTGAAGTAGGAATTATCATCATCATCAACAGCCTATATATGTCCCCACTGGAGGGGCTCAGGCCTACTCTCCTACAGAGAGTGTATGGGCCACGCGGGCCCAGTGCGGATCGGCGGACTTCACATGCCTGTTCAAGACATGCAGGTTTCCTCACGATGTTTTCCTTCACCGTTAAGCAATCGGATAATGTACTTGAATTGAAAAACAACTCATAGGTACACGGCTGGATTCGAACCCGGAACCCTCAGATTGGGAGTCCGCGCCTTATCCATTGCGCCACCGACGCTTCTAGTAGGAGGAATTATATGACTAGGAAGTAGGAATTATATGACTAGCGATCGCGTATTAAATATTTTATACGCTTATATATGAAACATTGCAAAATGTTCCTATTTTTTGTAGTAAATTAAGAGTATTGAGTTTATAATATTTATTATTACTATTTTCTCAATAATCAGAAAGTCAAAATTATTTGATGGCACGTCTATGACCTCATTGACATGTAAAGGTTCGCCACCCTTGGCCTAGTGGTTATAACATTGGACTTACATTCGGAGGACTCGGTTTCGATTCCCAATGAAGGTAGCGATCGGTTCTCACTTTGATTAGTAGTATGGCATTTTCTACGTCTGTATGATAGGTAGCAGAGCCAGTACCTCATTGTCTAGAGGCTTCTGGTTGGGCATGCTCACCATCCGACGGCCTTATCGTGACTTGCAGGTGAGATGAAAACCAAGCGCAACCACGACCGCAACCAGTGATTTCAAAAATTATCCTACGGTAACTACTAGCACGATCGGGATAAAAGTAGCCTGTGTCCTTTTCCGGCCCATGTAAAACAAAAAACGGCCAATACTAAAAATCTAGATATTCTGACTCTCCGTTACGACATAAAGCAAGTACAAACAAACTCACTTTCGCATCCATATTCGTATGGATAAGTACAAAGGTGTTTAAAACGTCGCAATCGTTTCAATTACTCGTACGTTCATATATTTCTAGATGAAACTGAAATGCCTCCTCATTAACATCGTCTGCATACGTTCACTTTTGGACATAAGCCTCCCGTACTTTACATGATGAGACCCTTATTTGCCACAATACAATCACTACGCTTCCCGCCTGATTGTTGATCGCAGTAAGATGTTGTTGTTACATAGCCAGACGATGCTGAACATCTCCAGAAAAAAAATCTCAGTCTCCTTTTACGACACCCATTGGAAGAGATGTGGTGGTTTTATTCAAAAGCCGAGAGTATGTGGCAGCTGTGGCAACAGAACTGTTTAATGATCGCCAAATGCCCTTACATATGAATACAAAAATAATGCAAAATGATGAGGTAATTTCAAGTCACGAAAACGAATCAATAATAAAATTAGATTACTGCAGTTGTTGTCTCAATGAAAAGTATATTTGGTCTTGACTTTCCACTATTCTGTTGGTAAGTGACACCAAGGTTGCAGGATAGAATCGTGCTTGCCAAGAAACAATGCAATCTAACATTGCTAAATCAAAATGTTTCGCATGTACATACTTGCACAAAAAGATGAACTGGCAGCAAACATCAAATGTTATTTTATAGTCAGTAATTTCTTAACGATTCGAAAGCAACAAGACATTAATAAAACCATAGTAACCTTTCTGGCCCGAGCACGGTAACCGTATGACCAATTGTGAGACATAGAGCTTCACATATCTTCACTCACTCGCGTAAAGAACCGATAGGAATCAACTGCGCTCATAGGCAATTACCTTCTACGTGCGATTTCTATTTTAATTTTTTAAAACATCCGTCTTCGTTACTACTATCAAACAAACATTAGCAAAAGGATACTCCAAAGATCAGATATGGCAACAGGCTGTTGAAGACCGCGGAAGAACAGAAAAAAAATTAATATATATTCCCCAGCCGTAAAGCTCCACATCAGAACAGCAACACCCCATAAATTAATTCACAGTGACGCAGCAATTACCTAAGGAATACGTAAAAAATCTGTTCCTAATAGACTCAAAAGTATAGACATGGAGTCGAATGAGAGGACAGGTCCAAGATTCGTATAGCGTAGCTGAGCCCGCTTTGATAAAACCACAAACTCGAATAGAAGACACGATACAAATAGCATAGAACCATAGCGCCCTTTGTAACCTTAGCCCATAAACAACTGTCTGTCTCTAAGACTGACGCTGACGTAACGAGCGCATGCACATGTGAATCCGGCGGAACGCTTTCACTCTCGCGCCTCCTGACGATTGTTATCTAACTGATTGCACGATACACTCTGATACACTGGTTAGACAGAACACGGCCGATGTAAGCTGACAGTCTGATTTAGCACGTGAAATACCGTATATGGCTTAAAAGCTATATAGTGTCAGCGGTATAAAAGTAAAGGAACACCGGCAGTGACAGATGACAAGGTGCTTAAATAATAAGACTCCTACAGAGAGAGTGCCATAGTCCACCGCGCGGGACCAGTGCGGATTGGTAGACTTCACACGCACCTTTGAATGTCTTCTCAGGAGTGTGAAGGTTTCCTCGCGATGTTTTCCTTCACCGAAAAGTCAATGGTAATGATTTTTTATCATTCGTAGCCAGGATCGAACCTAGACCTCGATTGTTCATGGACTGCTGCTTTACCCAACCGAGCTACTAAGGCTTTTTTGTGCTTTCGGGTGACTGCAGAAAGACAAAGCACTGAGTCTGTAGATATGTCTAGCGGAGTATCATAGCGGGATATGTACCTGATCAGAATTTGTAGTTGCTGATTGAATTTTTGTTTTGTTGTCATTTGATATCCACATGCCAAGGAAGTTAATAGAGCTACTGGTTTCTGCCTGTAACTTCACATTCCGTTTGTGTCCCAAAAAATTATTGTGTATCTTTCCTACAAATCAGTTTGGCGATTTATGCGTCATTGATTAAGTCAAATACAACCAACCTATCACATTTATAATATTAATCAGTTTAGTATGATTCGATCTTAAAAAATTAATCGTCAATATTAATCAAATTTAGTTTAAATGAGTAATAATATAGTTTTTAATCCAACTATCCAACTTTAATTTTTGTGATATTTATTTACCAAAACAGAATGCAGTCAAAGAAAGCAAGAAGAAATTGGTTGGTAATAACTTAGTTCAACACTTACTCCACACTGCATATCATTCTAGGTATCATGCTAGCAGTAAATACTAATACACACTGATTTAAATCATCATCTTCAGATGCTTAAGACTATAAACATCATGGTCGTGTCGGCGATGCAAACTATTCCGTAAAGAACGGCACATTATTTAAGCATTCGTAGGTGCGTTTACCTTCCATAATACACCGTTAAATCATATTATTTTACGAGCGCTTTTCCGTTGATTTATTTATATACGTGCTTTTCGTACATTCCAATACTTACTATAATAACGAGTTGGAACAGCGTCGTATCTGATGCTATTATCTCCGCTTATCGCTTATTTGAGATTAGATGAAGCATTACTAGCTCGTACTCGTAAATACGTCAAGTTTTATCAGATTTACTACAAAAATTTATCAGCGAAAATAAAAGTACCTATATAACAGGTGATTTGAAGTGATACAGAGCCTACATACGAGTATCTAATTATACTTCAGTTCTTTTATATTTTTCAAAATGACACCCAGGGTCACAGCCCTTAACCATGGACATTTTGATAGAAAAAAACTTTGTCCCTTAAAAAAAGGATAAGAGACAAGAAGCCCGGCGTTTTAATAAATATTAAAACCTCGTCCGAACAAAGCCTCATTTACTTCAGTTTGAAGTTTCCTTTCCACACTGATAGAGATCTATTTAGGAAGTGGTAACAAGCGGTTGGTTAATTAATTTAACCACATTGGACCATAAATCAGAATGGCTCTTGTGGAATGGATTCCGCTACTTCGCACACTTCGCAAACTTGACAGCTTTATCACCCACCCAATCGCTCTAGGTTGAGAAGTTTGTAGGTGGCGTAGCCACAAGTGGCCATTACACTTTTCTCTATCACTCTACTAGAAGCTCGGAAGTACAAAATAATTTTGATCGCATTTTGATTTGATTTATTTGAATATTAACATATTTTTTTGGTAAACGCGATACCCTAGTTGATAGTTAACGCATTATGCGAACTCAACGTCTCCATTGGTTAGGAATCTTCGAGTCCTGTAATTTTGAAGAAAAAAATATCATATGTAATCACAGTAGTTCCTAGCCTTACGACTATTATAGGTAGAGGAAATGGCAGATCACCCTCCCTCACACACTATTGTTATAACCACACGGTTATCGTTTTCGTGCTAGTTCAATTTCTTCCTGTTTGGTTTTGGTTTATTTGATTTTCTTTACATAACTCAGTATTTCATAAAATGCCTTGAATCCTAAATTAGTAGCAGCATAAGACAGCAGACATAACATTTATAAATCATCCGAATTTATCAGTATCTACGATTTGATTGAATATTTCAACATATTTGTTAGATTAAAACCAAGATAATAAATAGAATACGTTTACATAAACATGTTTAACCGTGTTGGACATATCATAAATCAGACCGACTCATGAGGAATGGATCCGCGTTGGATCCCGCTAGGCGCACACTTCCCAAACTTGACAGTTTTATCACGTACTGGATCAGTCAGGCGCGGGCGCAGATAGCGAGCCGTCTAGACTGCGGATAGTCTGTCACATTGCTCATGCTGTCTGCTACTTTTTACTACCGTCACGATTTTAGTTTTGTTATGATTTAAGTGAAGTGCCTTATTAATGTGGGAGTCGTTTGAATATGGCAATTCCGCACCTGCCATTTTTTAATATATTTTAGCATATATTTATGGAATGAGCATTATAACATTTTGACAATACAATAAGCTAAGAAAATAGAAAACTTTTAATTAGTTAAAAAAACAGTATTTTTAAGTATTAAAACTAAAATGTTTCACATTTTCTACAAAATACTTTCCGTAACTGGTGGTACATTTAGTTTCGTAGTATTCAGTCACATTTTATGTGTTGCTTAATTATAGTTCATTTTATGCGTATGATATTTGAAACATTCAACTTAATTACCCTTTAAAATTATTGAACAAAAATAATAATGTTATTCAATCCTCGTCGTTGGTGGATTGTTATGGGTTCCATGCGGCGACCCCTTACGCCTGTGACCTACAGAACCTTGACTTTTGTCGGTGAAAGTCAGGGACTAACTGGAGCGATACTGGTTATGGCCACAACCACTACGTGATTATATGTGGGTTTGTGACGTGTTAAACCTGATAAACAACGTAAATTAATTGCAGTGGACGCAAATTTATCAATGCCTTGTTTGTTATCTTACGTTATAAATTGTATTTATTTGCTTGTCGCTGTATTTAGTACTTTTACGAAAAACGAAATCGGTAATCCAAACGCTATCTGTAGTTAAATATTGAAAAGCTTTGCGGAATATATAGCTTTTCACATTCCTTGCATTGCTATACGGGAATAAGAACTGCCAGCGTGTTATTTTCCTGAAGAGAGAAAAACTGATGAGACATTTTTCGGCTAGTTCGTAACTTATACTTGTTTCCTCCGGACACTACTTCCGACATATTCCAAAGCATGGTAACTGTAAAAGGTCTTATTTTCAACCATGGACGTAAAGAAAAACGGTCCCCATTGTCCAAAACAAATCCACAAACAATGATATCGTGAGACTTTTACCCATTCAATACGGTTTGGACCACTTTATATTTCTGTTACATAAATTCGTACAAACAATGAACACTTGAAACCACAAACAAAACAATTTATTTATTAAGTGTAATGAGAATCTTAACGGGTAATTTGGATTGGAGGTCTACAGACAAAATGTTCAACTGAACATAATGGGTTCATGATTTTATATTTATACATGGTCATAAACGTCACGGTAAAAGACGAATTATGGATTAACAAGCTGAAGTGGGAATGGGATGATCTTATTTGCTGTAACAGCAACAATGGCTGGTAGAAGTCGAGTTCTCGAATGTAGGCCACGTCTAGAATGAAAAACGTAGTGTAGGACGTCCTCAGGCTAGGACCAAGTCGCATTATTAAAATAGACCAAGGTGATAATCGACTTGTAGACTATTAAGACTAGGTAGGACTCGAATCGATACGTGTAGGAAGTGAAGAAAACCGACTTGTTCAGTGGCGTATCGTGACGAAAGAGGGGTCCATAAATATAATGTTTAATTAGTAATGAAATATAGTTCTGATTCTGAAATTAGCGATTTCTCAACCGATTCTCGTGGGCTTTTGTGAACAAATTCGATATATAAATGTGTTTTTGTCTCGATTCAGTTTTTCAAAAATTTTCAAAATGGCGGAGAAATGGGGCTTGAAAACGTTAAAAATACCACAAACTATTTTGTTACCCTTATTAAGACGAATAAAATTCAAGGGCCCGGGGGTGAGGGTGAAAAAGAATGGAAAAGTGCGCGATGAACATTTATCTAGTTTTAAGTTATGCAAAGACAGACTCGCGCAGCTCTCAGAGCAAAGAACAGCTATGACTGTGTCATTTCACACCAACTGCTTTGTGCTAAGCTTATTTATAGAATTAATAAAACAAATAGGTAGCCGAACGGAACCCGTTCGATAAAACAAGTTCAAAGCTGACCGAGTTTTCACGGAAGAATATAGCGCTAAAAAACCGTTGCACATTTACGACTCTATCCATGATACCGTAAAATTCTTCACTCTACATATTCGTATCTACTCCGTCTAATAGATAAAGAATAATATCATTTTTACTGTTTCCCGGAATGATGACCGACAGTAGGTATCTTAGATAGAGGTAGCTGTTCTGTTTTGAACTTTGAATATCTGAAGTTGTTAAATTAAAACAAGGAAACCACCAGTTTAACACTGTATAAGCATGGGAAATACGTTTTTTATTAATAATCAAACTGAAACCGAAAATTACACTTATGACATTTTTTCTGATGTTCATTTGTTGAAACTTGTCTTTTGCTAGAAGACAATATAAATGCAATCTTCTTAGTGTATACTTCACATCCTCACTATTTTAGGAATTTATCGTAAATTCTTCAGTACAATTCTGGAACTCAAATTTTGCAGTCTAGGGCCAAATAATGCTTTTGTGAACATATCGGCCAACTGCATGCAGCTCAGAAGAAACATGCTCGACGTTAAAATCTCCGTTGTTAACACATTCTATGTTAAATTAGAAGTATTGAGTTTCGTAACGCTTAGGAGCTTTGATTTTTGACCTGTTTCTGAGAGGCCTAGTCTGTTCTTCAGTTTCACTGTTGTGAACAGATTCTTCATGAACATTGTTTTCAGAACTGGAAGCGAGTTCGTTATCGCTGTGGTTAATCACTGGTTCCGGCTGTTGTACATGTTCAGTGCTATCAATCAAATTTTCTTCTAAGTTTTCAGATGCTCTATCTTCATTGTTAGATTGATGATAACCACTCTCAAGCATAACAGTCACTTGCTTTCGAGGTATTTTCTGTGATGATGTTTGCTCAGTTCGTTGTTGTGGGTGCTCTACATCATTGAACATTTTAGAAAGTTCATTTTTGTTTGATTCGTCATAAAACATAGTCTTCATTACTCGAACTTCTTTCGATGTTAAAACGCTATTTTTCGAAGGTATGTAGATTTTGAATGCTTTGGATGTTTCTGAGTAGCCCACAAACATGCCAGGAATTGCTTTTGATGCTAATTTGTGGCCGTTAATGCCTTTCTTCAGGACATAAGTCTTGCAGCCAAATATGTATAAATGATTGATGAACGGCTTTCTACCAATCCATCGTTCGAATGGCGTTTGGTTCTGGATGGCGCTGTTTATGCTCCTGTTTGATAGGTAATTAGCAGTCATCACTGCTTCGCCCCAGAGTTTTAATGGTGCCTTTGCTTCAATCATTATAGCTCTAGCTTTCTCTATAAGCGTTCGGTTTTTTCGTTCTGCAATTCCGTTCTGGTGTGGTGTGTAGGGTGCGGTTAACCTTCGTTGTATACCGCAACGTGTTAAATAGTCGTTGAATTCTTTATTAAGATATTCTGTGCCGTTATCAGTTTGTAAAAACTTGATTTTATTTCCTGTGTGCGTTTCTGCTAACTCCTTGAACTCTTTAAATTTGTGTAATACTTCACTCTTGTTTTTAATCATATAGACTCGACAGTATCGACTATAGTCATCAATAAAAGTAACAAAGTACTTATTTCCGCCTATTGTGGGCGATCTGATAGGTCCACATACGTCACTATGTACGATTTCTAAGAGCTTTGTCGTTCTTTGAGTAGCTTTATCACGTGAGGAAGGTGTTTGGTGCAGTTTCGCTTGAATACAGGTTTCACATTCATCCAAGATTTCTGAACCATCAAAGTTTAAACCTATTAAGTTTTCGTTTTTCAGCGCAAATTTCATATCTTTTTCATTCATATGACCAAGTTTTTTGTGCCACTCGTTGATATTAGACGAGTTCACTTTCTTTGTTTTAGATGGTGTTTTGACATCATTTTCATTAGTCAGGTTTATGCGCTCATGTTTACATGGCTGCAAATAATATAAGCCATCTGCTTCTTTAAACGCGGTGAGAGTTATCTTAGACTTAGGATTTTTGACCGTTGCTTTATTTTTATTGAAGAGAACAGAGCAACCAGCATCCGTCATCTTGGTAACGGACAATAGGTTAGTACACAGATCAGGTACGTACAGCGTGTCTTTGAGGTGTGTAAGTGCATCACCTTCTCCATTTTTAGTAATAAATGAGACTGTACCTATGCCTTGGATCTCTGCTTTGTGTTCTTCAGTGGCAAATTTCAGTTCTTTAGATGTTTTCTCAAATTTATTAAATATGTCGCGTTGATACGTCATGTGAGACGTACAGCCACTATCCAATACCCATTTGCTGTCTTTCAGCTTATTGTTGTGTGAAAGTAGGCACTGAGTAGCAAAATTATTTTTATAATAATTATGGCTTTGTTTCTTAGGCTTTTCATTGTTTTTCATCCAATAGTTTGTACATATTTTATGATTTTTGCGTTTGAAGATGTTACCTCTTCGTTTGCAAAGCTGACAGGACGCGTATAGCGCTTCTTCTTGAGAAAAAGATTCAGGTTCGTCACTATTTGTCATGTTTTGTCTATGACGTGCTTCAAATTCTTCAATAATTTTAGTTTGAAGCTCTTCTGGCTTCGGAAGAATATCTCGCGATTCTATTGCGACTCTGAAGTTCTCGTATTCTGGAGAGAGACTGTATAACATCATAATTGTTAACAAGTCCTCGTTGATAGCAACGTCCATGTCTGCCAATTTGTCCACCGTGTCCATAAACTTATTTAGATGGTCTTGTACATCGTGCCCTTCTAGTTTTGTTAGTATCAGTTGCTTCAGTAGGGATGCTTTTCGTGCAGGTCCCTTACTTGCATAAGTGTTTTTTAATTTGTCCCATAATGATTTTGCTGTAGTACAGTTTTTAATTTGTTTCAACTCAGAAGGAGCGATTATAAGTATGAGTTCTGACCTCGCTTGTCTGTCCCCTTCTTTATCAGCTACACTGGTACCAGCAGTCACGGGAGTCTCAATATATTTCCATAGTTTTTGTCGTACAAGAACGGCTTCAGCTTGTATTACCCATGTATCGTAGTTATGTCTTGTCAGTGGGTCGATTTTCGTGCTCGACATTTTTTCAACCAGAAGTACGTATCACTTAATTCAAACTTTAACGCTCTGCTACCATGTTAAATTAGAACAAGGAAACCACCAGTTTAACACTGTATAAGCATGGGAAATACGTTTTTTATTAATAATCAAACTGAAACCGAAAATTACACTTATGACATTTTTTCTGATGTTCATTTGTTGAAACTTGTCTTTTGCTAGAAGACAATATAAATGCAATCTTCTTAGTGTATACTTCACAGAAGTGAATTAATGAGACTAATATTTCAGGAGTGTCAGTTCACGTGGGCTCAGGTTACGTCAAATCCCGTCTTGTGAAGTGCAACGTATCGATTTATGAGCGAAGCAGCAACAGCAGTGTTGCACTTGGTGCAGGTGGCAACGACAAAGTATTGACTTCCAACAGACTAAAATATTTCGTATTTATGTATAAACACGACACTATCTACACACATTGATCATCATGAACCGCCTATATACGTCCCCACTGCAGGGGTTCAGGCCTACTCCCCTACAGAGAGTGTATGGACCATAGTCCGCCACGCGGGTCCAGTGCGGATTGGCGGACTTGACATGCCTATTCAAGACATGCAGGTTTCCTCACGATGTTTTCCTTCACCGTTAAGCAACCGGATAATATACTTGAATTGAAAAACAACTCATAGGTACTCGGCTGGATTCGAAGCCGGAACCTTCAGACTGAGAGTCCGCGCCTTATCAAATTGACAAGTTATGATAATTATTATGTTATTATCATAATAATCATCTGCATTAGATAATAACGGTTACGCATCAGCTATTTATTCGTCGCTCAGCGGGCTATGGAAAGGGCTATGCTCGGAGTCTCTAATGGACCGCATTCGAAACGAAGTGATACGTCAGTAAATCAAAGTGACCGACATAGCTCACTGTATTATCAAGCTGAAGTAGCAGTAGGATGGTCAACATAGCCGAAGGACCGACAATCACAGGAGCAGACGATTAGGTAAACGTAGAGTACTAGAGTAGGACGTCCCCCGGCTAGGTGGAAACACGACTTACGTAGGGTAGCCGGACGTGCATGGATGCCTATGTCCAGCAGTGGCCTGCCGCAGGCTTTACATGATGATGATTACAAAACCTCATCATATGTCGCCATAGTATTTTGGAGTCGACCGATTTATTATTCCCCTATATGTAGTAAACAGGCACCTTCTTGGCCAAATTTCCAACAACTTCGTGTGCGGGACCTTACTAGATCACAGACTAGATAAACTAGCTTTATACATACACACTCAGACAAAACATAAACGACCCACTGACATCTTTCTGCGGCATAAACTAGCACCCATGCGTAGTGATTACAGCTAATGTTTTAATCCCTTCGTTGTGACGTAAGGGAAACCTAAGTTCAGCTAGTAAACTAATCTTGATGATCATCAATGACGATAACGATCAGCAACACCCTTCCATTTTAATTAACAAGCAAGAAAAATACGTACCGGTAAGTTCTAATTGTTAAAGCAAGCACTTGCGCATACGCACTTTACCTCTATATACAGTGTATGCCTAGACCCTTTTCTAGGGCGTGAACTGCCGTTACTTGACCGTGACCGAGCCGATGAACGATGACTTGTTGTTTTGACGGCCCAAGGTGTTCACTCACGTCCATATACAATTCTTCACAGACGTAGAGCTCGGAGAGACGAGATTAGTGAAGGGCCGGAACACAAAAAAAACTTCCACGCTCAAGCCATAATAAACGCAATGAATGGACTTTAAATACGACATTCTAGTAATAACAAGATACCACTACTCGTAATCATTCAATTTGCCTAAACGTTATATATTTAAATAAATGTTACGTTACGTAACAATGCCTTAAATTTCGATGTAAAAATATGTAAAACTTAGAAGTTAAAAATGTTTTTGTTTACTGTACGCGGGTATAATAAAAAATATTTATATCTATCGAGCGATAAAGAAGAGGTCAAATAACGTTTACATCGATTTAATTTGGTTTACATTGTTTGATAGCGTTCTCAGTTGCGTTACCTTTCAGATGAATTGTTGTTCCTTTGCTGTTTCCAGTATCATTGCTAGTTTTCCACCCGCAACTAACAGAACTATCCGCAACTCAACATTGTCAGAGGGATTGGTATATCAATCAAGTAGCAGTTAGATCGGGGCACAGATTACTTTCCCAAATAACATAGGTATAAAGACAATTATTTACTCCAAAGTAAAACGTCACTTAAACTGAGTAAATTAAAACTAAAACAAAAGATAACATTTTTATAGCTGATACTGCGCATGCAAAGCAGTTTAACAGCTGAAACTAAAATATTTACAGACGGAGGAACTAGCTGAGCGGTGTATTTTTTCAAAAATATGATTCGATGCCGAAATGTTTTAGTTGTTTTATGTAAACTTTTGTAGACCTCTCGGTTTATAGTTCGGTTGGAAGTCAATTAATCTTTCGTACAACTCTTCTCTGGCCTTTACTCTAACAAGCATTACAATGTCTATCACATCTAAACACAAATGACGAGCAATCAAGTATGACCGCTATGACGGAAGCAGCGGCGTTCAACTTGTCTTAGTGGTAACCTGCCGCGGTAACGTGTGAAGTTGACATCACAGCACCGTGCTGACGTAACGAAACGTCTGTGTGAGCCCTTATCTAGGTCGTCTTCCCGTTAGAGACGAGCTAGAGAATTCATAGTGCACAGTTCCATACGTGGTGGCCATGTTTTAACTGGATTTTGTCATGAAGGTAGATTGATGGTCTTTGTATGATGCATATTGCAGATAGTGACTAGGTGACTGCTTGTAGACAACTATGGATGGTATTACATTGAATTATTAAATCGATTCCAAACATTCAGTCTCAAGGTCGGAAAGATTATACTGTAGGGAATGGAAGGTATAACATGTAAGAATTTTTTTATGAAATCGATTCAGTATATTGTCTCATTGTAATCATTCTCAGGTTGTAAATGCAAAAGTCGATCGACATAATTTTTTGGCATCAAGATAGTACGCTAGGAGAAAAATATAGGCTACTTTTGATCTCCGTAATATATTTCTTATGGATAAGTCTGAAATCGATCCAGTACGAAGTCGAGGGTAAAACAGCGATAATGAAATAATTATGACAATTAAATTTTTATTAAGGAGGTTACAGAGGCTGTGGAAAACTATGCAAACACTGCAAGTAGTAAATTTTAGCGCTTTGTTCCCTAGTTTCACAGGTAACTTAAACACAGCTATTTCCTCGGTCCGTCGCGTCATTATGTTAAAACGTGGACCAGCTACAAAATCACGACCTTACCGTAACTCTAAGAAATAAACGGAACGCATATCTTCGACATCCGTTCTATATTTTAACATAAAATTTTTTATAATAGGTTCACTGACAATTTCATTAAAAACAAATGCTTCGGAATATTCCGAGTCCTATCTATAACTCTCCATTCATTGATAGCCAGTACATCTATTTAAGGGAAGCATTTGAGTAATTTTAAACGTTCTCGAAATTGCACGTTATATTTCCTTGGGACTTTATCCTTCTGTACATGTCAGCTACGTAACTCCAAAACTGAAGCTAATATGGACTGGCTAGAATTCACGATAAGCGGCAACCTATACTTGCTTATATAGTTTTTTAAATCTACAATGAAACGTCGCTCTGTCTGCATGCTAAGTATCAAGAACACAGGTCTGAGATTGACTTAGTTCGAGAGCAACGTAGAAGGGAGTGCACCGTTAGTGGAAAACTCGATGGTAACTGTGGCAGTTAACGGGACAAACCAGGATGCAGTGGGAAAAGTAATAGTGATCATACAGCGTGCATCACGATAGTTGCTGGGACTTGATCGAGGCCAGGGTTTCTTTACCATGGCCATCAATACTACAAATGCGAAAATCGTTTACCCTCTTGATGTTGCCCACATGGTACATATTGCTTGATGGCGTCGACATGTCCACGATAAGGTATAAGACCGCCTTTTTGATTGAATTGAAGGTCCGCCTCCGCGATCTAGTAGCTACATACTTGGATTCGCAACTTGGATGTCCCGGGTTCGGGAAGCGGGGGTACCTATCGCTACACACTTTGGGTGGTGGTAGGGCATTGTCCGCATGGCTAGCTATCACCATGTTCCCTAAGTCTACCGCCGTGCCTACTTATGTGTTCCGGTAATGAAAGGTATCCGAGCCAGCGCTCGTCGCATTTGCTTGATGCTTCTGCGTGAAAACGCTTTCCATCCAAAAGCCTTATCGTCATTTACCTCGGGTGGCACAAGGCCAAGTGAAAACCCATTAAACATATGTATACCTTAATTAAAACCGATAGAATATTCATGATTTATTATCTTGGATGAATTGCCCACAACGATAAAATATACAAAGTAAATAGAAGTCACAGTAAGATGCCTTGTTACCATTTACATTCCACGAACGCCACATTGAACAGCGGTACATTGGTGATCGTATTAAGATGTTGATGTAACAAACACTTAACATCCATGGTCCCGGGTTAAATTCCCAGTGGAGATACCTATCGGTACTCGGTTTAGTTGGTGGTAAGGCAGTTTCTATCCGCCTGGCTATATCTACCAACATGTTACATAAGTATGTCGCCAAACAACCGTGTTAATAGCACTTTTGTGTTCGGGTATGAAAGGTAGTTGCCTCAGTAGGTTGAGGCTTCTGGGTGCGCACGGTTACCGAGTGTAAACTCATTATACATTCCAAAAATGCTGCCTCATCTCGTGATTTACCCCGTCGCGTGCTACACCCACGGGATGAGTGTGGTTCTATTCAAAAGCCTAGACCCCACGGTCAGTACCCTGTATGTGTAGTCTATACACAACACGCAAATAATAATAAGTACTACGCGTATTTGTAGTAATTCAAAAACGAAACAAATTAACAACTTTCACCGTTAACAATGAGGGACATTAAAAAAGAACATAGTTCTTCATTCCTGGATAGCTGGCAGCGTCATAGCAAAATTTTACCCGTCAAATGTATGAAACGTCTTTCGTATGAATTCAAAGCAAGGAGTTTATACACTAAATTCTTTGATGCGAAGCCATTAAAGCCTACTATCATATACCTATCAAAGAAAATATAACAGCTGTGTAAATAAATCTGGCAAAATTGTTAACAATTTTTTTTGGGATCTGTGAACTGCCATGATGCTTTTATCTTCTACGCCATCTATTGCTATCTTTCAGTACTCAACTGACAGACATCTCTGATAACGCCTCATTACCTAAAAGGAAATAAATATTTCTTAAATTAATTACGAACGAGCATTCACGTCTTTCCCCTATTATTAAATAGATGGTCATTAAACTCTTACAATCGCTGATACACGGAAGTACAAGGAAGGAATGTAAACCCTATTCATGGTGAGTGCAATCAACCTGAACCCCATTGTTCTAGCTCACTTACCACCATTGTTACTTGGTCTTTACTATATATGAAGAAGTGTTAATCAACAACGAGGCATTAGGGGTCTAGGTGAACTGGGAACGTTGGTTGGATGCACCTACAAGATATGTAGCACTAAACTCTAGGCATTCAATAAATCGTAAAGATAACTTCTTGTACAATGAATAAAAAATAAGACAATGCAAACTGAAATGAATGTTAGATTGTATATTTGTTGTAAAATGTAATCTTTATAGCATGATGGTTTTCTTAATTTGATAAATGTCTTAATCATAATGTTAATTGTAAAAAATATTGTATACCAAATAAGTCAACTGTCGCAGGACTTCTATCAATATTGTGTAATGTATATAGGTACAAAGCAAATCTGGTGTTTCGTTAATTAACTTCCATTTTCATAGCATTTTTCTCGTGCAGTCTTTTTTCGCTTTTGTCACAACATAAATTTATATAAAATTTCTCCTTTCTTCTTATTTCGTAGACAAAAGGCAACAAAATAATTTACTAGTACATAAATGAATTAAGTCTCATGTTTTACAGAATATTTATATCATCACTGATAAAGGTTGTAGAGTTTACGTAACTAAAGATGTTACATCCATCGATTTTTTCAAATTAATTAAAGCATCTCTACATCAAAGTCATAACATCATTGTCTATCAGCAGCAGCAGCATTGCTTGAAAATATGTCTAGAAATAAAACAAAATTTTGAGCCCAAAAACAGACGACAAAAGACAGAAATCCAGACGATTGAATTTTACAAAATCAACATCAACAGCCTATATTGTCCCCACTGCGGGGCTCAGGCCTACTCTCCTACAGCGAGTGTATACTTTGGCAAACATTAAACAAGCCCTGAAAATGGAATGCAGGCGTGTTCCCAATATCCCACCCACTCTGATATCGTGAGGGTGCCGCATACCAGGCAGCGTCCAATAGAATATACTGCATACCGACCGCAGCCGATGTAGTTCCGCTTGGAGCACCGTTAGACAACCCGGTGCAGTGAGATGTACTCACTTCTGGGAAAATACTGTGACCGACTACAACGCATTTGATGTGAATTCTTCGACGACAAAAAGGCGACGTCGACGAAATCAATTAGTTACGTGCGTTCCGGCGTTCTGTAGTCGTTTTTACTTGGTTTAGATAACCGGAATTGTAGTCAATGCATTTCCAAAGCATTTTTTATTTAGGACTTGAATTTTCATGAACACTTCATGCTACTTTATGAACGCTTAGGACGCTCTGAACGTATTACATCAATGCAAATAATCGACGTATGGAAGGCAGCTGTAGTATGGTGTATATGTATGTTTTAGTTGCACCACAGGCTCGAGCTGTTGAGATGGGGAAGCTAAAAGACCAATGCAAAGGTTTAAGCAAATCGTGATAAGACGAAAATACTTAAAACAGGAATGAGAGAATATCCATTAGATCAAATTCACTTCTCTTTTTAAGACAAGACAAAATTATATAGCTTGGTGATGGTCTTTCAAGTAAAGGAGAAAATCAAAGATGACTGACATTCGAGAGTGCCTGCGTGATTCCACTGCCCTCGTGATTCTACCCGATCATTCACTACCAGTAAATGGCAAGAGGTGACAACGAATTTTGATCACGTCTTCTGTCTGTCCACAGTAACTGTAACATACCGATTTGAGGCATCTGGACGAGGTGAGGACGCTTACAAACTAATATCATCTTGATCAAAATAAAAGGCAACTGGCAAGACTATTATGTAAAATAACAAAAGAAACCTCAATACACAACAAGAAACCTTAGCACCAATTCATAACACAACACACAACGAAACATATGAATTAGCCACATTAATTAAAGTCATTAGATTAGACTTTACAAAAGAAGCGTCCTCTTTCCTGGCGACCTTGTGTTCAACACGCGATGTTCAGTCAGACACACGCCCGGCCCGGAACCTGTTTACATCGTTGCTTGTGAGAGGCTAGAAGATTCTGATACAGGGATCGATGTAACTTGAAGGATTGTTTACATCGACTGTGCTATAATAAGCTAGCTATGACGTATCACAGGCCAGAATTAATACAGGGGAAGCCGATGGTCGGAAGAGTACGGTTTCCTGGCTGAAAAGAAAACTGATTCAACGATCAATGTTTAGATATGTAAAGAATACTTGCACGTATTTAAAGTTAGTTGCTGGATGTACTCATAAGTGACCCGACAAATCACTGAAGAATAAGCTAGTTCTAGATCAGATTAAGACTAATTCTCCAATAATTGGGACGAATTTGTGTGAGTTTGTACAATCCAAACATTAGAATGAAGTTGCTATTGTAGCTCACGAGTCAGTGAGCTACAATGTCAGTCAGTGAGCTGAAGTGGCAATGGGCAGGCTACATCGCGCGAAGTACCGATAACCGGTGGGAAGTAAAAGTTCTCGAGTGGCGAACACGTACCGGGAAACGTCTACCGGGCCGTCCCCCTACTAGGCGGACCGACGACCTGACTAAGGTCGCGGGAAGTCTCTGGGTGCAGGTGGCTCGGGACCGGTCGATGTGGCGTGCCATGAAGGAGGCTTATGTCCAGCAGTGGAAGTTTCCCGGCTGATGATGATGACTATTGTAGGTGAAAATAATGTTGAATATTTGAATTGAAATAAAAGAAGACGTAACTAACATATTTCCTGAAAGTTTGCGCCGATATGGTACGGACGTTTAAATCATCCCAAAATGATGCATATACATAATTGAATTCTTTGTATAGTCTGTATAATCAGGGCAATGTCTTTATATAGAAGATATTTAAGAAAGTCTAAACTGTTCCCTAGAATTTTTGACTGTCCTTCTATCTGTGTATGTCTGTATGTTTGTACGCGCAACAGGAAAAATACTGCACGAAATTGGATGCGGTTTAAACAGTAACAACTTAAAATCTGGTGCATGTTTCATATTGATACGCCGCCTAGAAGCAGAGTAATGTCACATGACTAAATTGCACCCGTGCGAAGCAAAGCGGGTCGATAATTATGTACATATATGTATAATGTTTTGGAACAAAAATCTTAAAAGGTTGGATTCCGGATAGTCTTGCTCATTTGTCACAAATATAATATGAATTCTACTTGTAGATGTCGTAGAGACAGCATTACAAGTGAATTAAAGTGGCTGTTTAAATTTAACGACACCTCTCAAGCTAAAATCCATCGAGCCGTTCAGGCCTCAGAGCGTGCCAAACAATTATACATACATACATACTCTAGAAAAATATAACCCTCCTACCGGCGGAGTCGGGTAAAAACAAATATTTTCTTTGTTTATAGCACAACTACTCAGTGTCTCACAGGGTTCTGTGTACCACAAGCCACAGTACAGGCAGGTACAGGCAATACACATCAGAATGTATAATGTAGTAACATTGCATAACTATCACGCGAATGTATTCACCCGAGCGTTGATATTCTCTGCGAGTTATCTAAATACAATAGTTATGTAGACGGACCGCAACAGTGGGTGAAGAAAAACATGAATTGAATATTAATTGAGCACTGATTGATTACTATTTAACGGGATGTGATTATTAGTTGATAGGGTTAAGTTTAAAGTTAAAACCAATCAATCTACCAACAACTACATACTTAAAAATTTAGTATTGGTAGTACTATATTAATTTTGTGGTTTCTTCAGGGTACCATTGGGCGACATTGTGGTCAAGCACTCCAGAAGTTTCATATCTTTTTTCAAGACGAGTTTCATATCTTTTTAACCGACTTCAAAAAAGGAGGTTATAAATTCGACGGGTATGTTTTTTAAATGTTTGTTACCTCAGAACTTTTGCCTGGGTGAACCGATTTGGATTATTCTTTTTTTATTTGAAAGCTGGTGCTTCCCGTGTGGTCCCATTTCAATTTGGTCCAGTTCTGACAACAGCATCCATGAGAAAACGATATAAATTTTAAATTTGCCTGAGTAAAAGTAGACTTTTAGGGCAATTGAAGTCAGTTTCCAGTTCTTTTTGAACGCATTTACTTGCCTCAAAATATTTTGGGTACTACAACTTGTTCTCTCTATCAAAATAATTAATTTTGCAATGTATCTGCTGTTCCGAATTTGAACGCTGCGCCGATGTCCTTACTCTGCTTTCTACCTTGCATTTTAGTTTCGTGCGTTACGTGAGATGCTTTTGCCTTTCAAGGAAGTGATTACGAGGTCTAAAAGTATTGGTGAGTTGACATCATTAACTTGAAACGCGTTCGAAATTCATTTACTCGGGCTTCCTACTTCCTGTACTACATACTTGGTAATTATTTCCATTCATGTTTGTATACATATATGGAAATCGCGTACATGTGTAACGATCCAACCAATAGTGTTTCAAATTGTACTTCCTAAACATCATTCCTCACTATTATTGAAAGCATGCCCTATAGTGTAGTGTAGTGGAAACGCTAGGACGAATTTTCTTTTCGATCGACAAAAAACGAGGAGGTTCTCTATTTGACAATCGTCGTTCTGAGGTAACAAACATTTAAAAAATATACCCGTTTTTGAAATGTTTGTTACCTCAGAAATTTCGACTGGATGAACGATTTTGATTGTTGTTTTTTTTAATTGAAAGCTGGTGCTTCCCGTGTGGTCCCAATTTGGTTCAGTTCTTACAATGGCATTCTGATGCCTGAAAACCATGTAAGTCTTAAATTTGCTGTAGACTTTTAAGGGTAGTTGAAGTCGATTTCTAGTTCTTTTTGATCGCGTTGACTTGTTGATACCTACCTACACCTATACACTAAAACCAAAACCATACTGCTACTAAAATCTACATATCACAATAAACTATTTGTAAATATGTATCTGTCATAGGTATGAAAGCAAAGCATCGTCGAAATATAGGTCAAGTTCTTGTGAAACATTTCGTCCAAATACATTATTAATGAACTCGAACATACGAGTAACAAAAATAGTGTTTGCATGAAATCACTTTAGAAATTTCTTTGTGGAAACATTTGTTGCGCACGTCGAGAGTCAAAGATGTCATCCCAATTAACATAAGCATTGCAACGGCCTTCCGAGCTAACAGGTCGCTTTCATACATTGTTGAAACTTACATAACGAAACTAAAGATTTGCATTCGTCCTGACCTCGTCACTTAATGTTTGGTTTACCATTGTTTGGAAGGTGTAGTCAAACAACCACCATACATCACTATAATGGAGCGTTCACACTTGCTAGGACCATGCTACATTGCTGTACTAAGTTGAGCTCGATGTAACACAAGTCGTGCTCTTAGAATGCAACTCGGGCGATAGAAAATCGATTATATTCTCTATAACTAGCTGCGCCCAGTTTCACGTTTGGTTAAAAGGTTAACAATACTAACTACTTGTAGTTTATTCAAGTATCAAACTATCCAACTAGTGGACGGGATCAAATTCGGATCAAATCAAATTTCGAAGTTTAAATGTGCAGCGGTTACTCTGTTTTAGGATAGGCGTACCTAAATAGATACACATGAATATTATTGGGAAACTAACGTAGGTGTGTATCTTTTGTAGAATTTGAAGTGCATACCCAGAAGCCCTTCTTGTGAGTTTAGAATTCAATAAATACAAATGGCAAGCTATATAACCGGTTAGTTACGTGGACTAGACTGTGACATACAAATTATCTAGAAAATTGTTGTAATTCCCATTTCGTGGACAGCTCGTCACAGCAATCCGTGCGATGGTACGTTAAGCGTAAATTGCCACGGTCAATTTCCACCTCAAAAGTTGTTGAACTTGTTGGGACTCGTACTTTTGAGAATTTTAATAAATACGTACGTCAACTATGTTGCAGCAGGAAGAGATACAATTGCAGGTGAAAATGTCTAGGTAGTTAAGTACTAAAATAAGAAGAGCGTAAATTTGAAAGTTGAGTTCGGCTGTCTGCCCGCCTCGCCGGTCTAGTTGAATAACAAATTATTACATTTTCAGACTAGCCCACAGATCACTATATATGTACTAGTCTAGCCTTTGATGATGTAGTTTTTCTCAGTGGACTCCTTACACCACCCCATTCATGCTATCGAGATATTTAGTTCCACATAAAACCGATTTTGTTTAGCTTTAAGTTTTTATGTATCTGTATTTATAAGTATGTAGTTACACACCAGTGAAAGACCCATCGAAATCGACTCATACATCAAGTGGTGGCGACGCTCAAACAAAACATTGAAAGGGTAGGTACATTATAAATTTCAGTACTTTGAACGCATTCTAGTAATTTATAAGAATGTAGTTATTCCAAATTGCATCAAATTGCTTCAAGAAAATTATGATAACGAAAACAATGCCATCAAATGCTGCGAAGCTTCAGATTGTCATTATATTTTAATTTCGTCCATCATTATCATGTGCACAAGTCAACTGCTGGACAAGAGGCTTCCTCGTAGACCCCCCGCCCCGAGTAGCTTATTTACCATTAGATGAATTGCCAACATTACAAAACATGGTATTGAGAAGCTTATTATCTATGACATGCGACGCTGCCATCCGCCTACTAAGATTTTACAACATGGAGTGACCGAATTCAAACCCATGCCATACATCCAAATCTTACCATCTTAGCCTAGCTTATATCCCAGTGTAAATTCGCCTTTTAAAAACCAATTTCATCACGGATGGTCCAACAATAGTGCAGGATGGTACAGTACAATGGGCGAAGGTGGTCCAACGGATCTGTTGCAAGCCATCGCTCGAATGATCTGATTACTTCACACGTTAGCCTAATTCTAACGGTTGTTAGTTTAGCCACAGTTTAGCTTTAGCAGCAATTAGTTTTCAGCATTCAGCTTACAACGTGACAACGTAACACGGTGACGAAAATGCTACAATGAAGCCTACGCAAGATGGCTGAAGCTCATAAAGTCATAACCGTCACATCGGTCGCAACTAGCAACAGCAGTTCGAAAATACTTACATAGTGAGAAACCTGAACATGAGTGGGTATTCATAATCGTCTACATTAGTCCACTGCTGGACATGGGCTTCATACATCGCCACGCCAGACTTTCCGTAATGGAATTTACAATAATCTCCACACTTGACTGGCGGATTGTTGATTGCAGTAAAATGTCAGTGGTGGTGGTCACCTCCTGATTTTTGCCCTAAGTCGCCATTCACGACACCCATCGGAAGATATGAGGAAGAGTCCTCACTTCTTTCTATGTTTATGCAGACACTTTCAAATGACCTACGCGACTGTCGAACTATCGGCACATTTAACAAACGACTGACGAATCCTTGTTTCAATAATAGGCAGTTTAAACATATTTGCTACGCGTGTATACGCCATACACAGACATCAAAAGAGGCGTGAGACAGGGGGGCACTCTTTCACTTCACCTACATTATTCACCCTGTTTTTGAAGAACACTTTCATGGAAGGAACGTGGTCTCAAGTTACCAGGAGCAAAACTGAATGTTCGCAAACGATATCGTCTGTCTGAGTGATAAACCCTAATGACCTCCAAATTATGATCCATGAGCTGAACGAAGCCTCCTTAAATGTTGGTTTGGAAATGATTCTCAGTAAAACTAAGGTCATGCATGACCAACGATCCCACAACTGTCATTGAAAAGTTAGAGAAATACGTATATCTGGGTCAATAAATACAGATGGGAAAAAAATTAGGCGAATAAAATCGATAGACGAATGTGAGCTGCCTACTCAAAACTAGACTTTGTGTGGAAAATGTATATAACAGCTGAACAGAAAGCCAGGTGCCGGTGCTTACCTACGAAGCAGAAACCTTGGTTCCTGACACGGAAGTATATCAGTAAGATACAAGTCGCCCAGAGGAAACTTGAAAGGAAGCTCGTGGAAGTTACGTTGAGAGATCGTAAGACAAACACCTGGCTTAGAGAGCAAAGTAAAGTCACGAGTCGAGAGTTTGAAGTGTCAGTGGGCAGGACACATTGCCCGTAAAAATGGCGCGTGGGGCAAGGCAGTCTTAGAATGGATACCTTGGGAGGAAAAACGTCCCAGAGGCAGACCACAATTGCGGTGGAAATACGACGCAAGGAACAACTGGATGTAAGTAGCGCAGGACCAGGATAGATGGCGGATGGCGCAATCTAAAGGAGGCCTACACCAAATTGGTCGAGAATGTCTAGAAGAAAATAATAATTAACGCGTTCAAAAAGAACTAAAAACCGACTTCATTTGTCTTAAAATTTTGGTTTTTGCTGATTTTCTCAAAGAGCGTCCCTCAATTTAGATAAAATGTATATGGGACCACCTCTGAAGTATGCTCTACCAAACAAACAAAGAATTATCAAAATCGGTTTCACTATTGGCGGAGTTATCGCGTAACACACATACAAAAAACATACGTGTCGAATTGAGAAACTCCTCCTATTTTGAAGTCGGTTGAAAAGAAGAAACATATTTATTTATTCATGAATATATTTAAATATTTATCGATGTACTATGTAAGTCTTGCATGGTTTCTTTATTGTTATGTATATTTTACTTTTTCTGCAATATTTGTAATTTTTCGTTTATTTACGCACGGCTACAGGTCAAACTTTAAATTTCCAGCTGAACTAGCATCGTACAAGAGTACATTCAATGCGAGGTCAGCGTATATTGGAATTGTGTAGCTTGATATGCAGCCGTGTGTACATGTATGTATGTACGCCTACTTTAAGTTTATTTTCTGTATAAAAGCTCCAGCAAAAGAAATTTTACAATTCTTGTATTATTTCATATTTGTCTTTGTTAAATTCTATACGTGCAATAAACAATATTTCGGTCGTTAACATATACGCTACCCTGACATTTTGAATGTACTTCAGTTTCATTAACACTGACAGTCTTACCACAAAAAAGATAAACAAGCTTTAGACACACGTTTTGAAAAAATGTTACCACAAATGCATGTTTAGCCGATGTCAGCTTAGACACTGCTTAAAAGAGGGTATGCTGTTGTCAAAGCGCCCATACAAACGTAGTCCAGTCATATTTTGAGTATTAAGCTATGAAAATCTATGAAATTTTCAAGGCACAATCTAGAAACAAATATCTGTGTCGGTGGTGAGTCAGATTTTCGTTTAAATATATACTTCCAGAGTTACAGGGCGTCAAAGTATTGTATTTTTCGGTAATAAAAAGCCCCAACTTTGAACCTGTTTTACAAGAGTATGAATTAATTTAGAACAATTTGGAAAAAACACCGACATCTGAAATTTTATTAATATACTGTATTGAAAAAATGGCTACATAATATACTGTATCCTTCAAATGATCACTGGACTACGAAACATCCAAATAACGGGTTGATAACTTCGCGTAGTGTATGCTGTCTCACCGTACGAGCTCGGGTAGGATAGGGCTCGGAGAGGGACAGCTACAAAACAATGCAACCTTGAACGCGGCCACGTGGTCTTACCAAGATAGCCTCTTAACATAAAACTTTAATTTGAATTGTAGCCTGTCATAACATTCTCTGCCGGAATTCGCAATAGATTTCGTAGACTTTGTTGATTTTAATGATTTTGAAGACGTGGAATTAATGGACAACTATCGTGACCGTTTTAACAGTGCGAATAAATACATTTGAACATTACAACGAGCGCAACTTTCGAAAACGCTACGGATTTAGTAAAACTTTCGGGGAAATTATTATTATTATTCATTTATTTCAGGTAACAATGACCCATAAGGATATATACAATACAATAAAATACATTAAGTTAAACTACTACACACTACAAAAATATTCTGCACACTTATTTACTATGGCACGTTGGTGTCGCTCTGGTGGTGTTGGTCGCTATCTTTCCTCTGAAGCGACGGGTCAGCTTGCAGGTCGGGACTCGAACCACGAACGACTTGAATGATGTACCGTGGCGTGACTCCAGCTGCGCCATCCTCACGGTCTAGTTGGACCTCTGCTATATATATTCTGTGACGTCCTGCATGGTGGTGATGAAATGTAGGCGTGACAGATACGTGGCCGTGGTTGGAACTTCAGCGCGCAGCAGGTAGTTGGGCCCTGTGGGTGCGGTTCCGCAGCGGTTCCGAGTCACTCGTTTACGGTACGCCTTTTTCGTCTTGACTTTCTGAAATACATCCTCGTCCGTGTCATCAAATCGGACGCGCGTCCGCTGCTGGCTCGTGGTCGTCTGCGCCTTCGGTAACACCGGCTGCTGGGCTTGAACAGTTCGTTTGTTAGCGACGAAAACCACTGAAGCAAAATCACGTCGCGGTGATTCAGCTTCTTTGTGTCCAGCAGCAAGCTGTTTCACTGGAGGCTGAGGAGGCTGGTGACGTCGACATGGTCACGGTGACGGGAGGCAGCTTGTGCAACTCCTTCGCTACAAACGTAGGCACGTCGTCAGGATCGGTCTCTTTAAGCACAGTGATGATATCCTGCAGGCTCTTCGGTGTCCCTTCACGTCTGTGTGACATCATCTGGTCGCTCTTATTGAGAGCCGCGTACTGCAGCTTCCTCGCCGCAGCTATGTCAGCCTCGCTGAAGCTTGACTTACATATCTGCAACGCTCTGACTTCGTCCATCACATCCAGCTTCTGTTGCAGGAACACGAGGAGTTCGCCACGAGTTTTTCCTCGCCCATGACGCTGACGTCGCAGCGGCTAGCGCCACGCTTCGCAATTTATAATAAAATAAACGTAGTCACGTCCACACGAAACCACGCATGACTCGAGACGAATAATCGTTGATATAATTAAGGACGATATTCCTCACGATAGCATAAACTATAGCTCAATTTTAATATTCGATTCACAGATTCGATAGAGAGAATAAAATTAACCTGACACCTGACACTGACCTCATGTCAGTGAAAATCACGTTCCATTGGATGTATAAAATTGTTTATTTAAAAAAGTTTAGCATTGTCAATCCACCAAATGTACGGCAACAAAAGCAAGCGTGCGTTTATATATTACATAAAGTATATATTTCGTATATTTTTATAATGTAGAAATTACTGAATCAAATCAATTTGATAAATAAAAATTATGTTAAATTTAAAAAAATGCTTTCAATGAAACGTTTTCTAGAGGTGTCAACATAAAATAAAGATACGTCAAGATAAATCGTGCCTAAGTAAACAAACGTTGGATATGGTTTTGTGGTAAACAAAATTAAACAATTGTCTATGAAACAGAAAACAGAAACAGAAACTAATCTCAGCATCTGCTATGGCAGTAGCCATAGCGCTGGTTTTCAGAAAAGCCCTATATAATATGTAAGGCATTAAATATATGTGTAAAAGAAGTGTATGTGTGACTATGCAGTGATTATCTTTTTAATACTGTCTAACTAAACTGGTATTTAACTGATGAGTTAAAATATTTTTTGTGGTAAGACTGTCAGTATTCAAGATGATTTCTACAGGTTTAATTTCAAAGATCACCTCATTTATGTTTTATTTGCATCATTAGATACGCTACCACACAACCATTAGTAAAACCGCAGTGTTTCGGATTCACGCTCGAAATGCTACGTTCTACAAAATGGCATCGCCAAATTACCCTCCCCCACCTCGAATAGAAAACATGACGTCACAAAATTTTGCAAGAAATTGGTTGTCAAATAGCTGTTATTGAAAATTATAGAACTACCGCGAGAGACGCCAAATGAAAATGGAGAAGTTATTGCTGTTTTACCTCTATTTTGTTAGTGATGCATACCAAGGTGGCCAAAAAATTGTTTCAGTTGATAAATATTACCTTCGGGGTGTATTTAACTAAATTATAATGCAACGTTTAGCTCAAATCAATTAGTCCTTGGTTAGATTGAGGATTTGATAAATTGATTTCAATTTAGCATCGTTGAAGCGTGTAATGATAACTTGGAGGTTTTTAACAACCGCTACGACTTATTCATTGGTTGGACTTATGGATGGGTTTAGGTAATCAAAAAAAATATATACAAGTACTTCAACAAACCTCATTGGGTTGGGACTTAGATATTTTAAATGCCCTTACTCAAATTTTTAAAGTATTTTTGTAAAACATACATAGAGATTTAGCGGTAGGCGGCAGTAGTTTGGTGCCAGATTAATATGGTGGAGTCAGGAAGACAGTATTTCGCACCACAAATAAAACAATGTAACCAGATCTTTAATCTGATAGACTACACAACAGACCGCGACTTCCGGAAGGTCATTATGACGATATAACCACTAGAAAAACGATACGGGAATTTTTTTTCTTCCAAATCCCCACTCAGAGATTTCGGTCTAATTCACGATTGGGCTTAGCGAGCTCAACGCATAAATTCCATGCGCTCGTCTTTATCCTCGCTCTAAACTAAACAATATTACATTAACACAATACATAAATATAGTAAGCCTCGCTAATGTAAAATCTAGAGACTGTATAAAAACGATCGTTACAGTGTTTATTTGGTTTCCTCTTCCTGTGGCTCTTGCTTGAATAATGATCGCACCATTACCTTCTCTGGCGGAACGGAACGACTCACGATACTTGTGGTATGTATATACCTTTCTGTGATAAAATCCTTAGCTTTGTATTCAAATACACGAGTACAATTTATTACAAATGTTACACTAGTTAATTCCATTTATGCACCTTCACCAACGATTTCGTCGATTATCGCCACAGCTGACGTAACACGAGGGGATTTGCCATAATAACTATGCTTGTTAGGAGGATTAGTGATCGCAGTAAGATGTTGTTGATACATTGGTAGAAAGCAGGCAGCTGTCCATTTCCCTTGGGCGCTTTTACTACACCGACGGGAAGACATGGGGAGATACTAGTCCAAAGGCAGGACCACTCGATAGTTAATTTAAAGCAAAAAAAAATTTAAAAAATCTTTTCTTTTTTACTTCAATGAACCTATCGCCCCTTTTGGAAAGTCGTTCTGTTCAATGAATTCCTCTGAAATTAGAAGACAGATCAACTAACGACCTCGTTGTAATACAAACCGGAATTTTGGCGCAAGTTGCCTCGCTCAAATTATTATTGGGGTAGAAAGCAAGATCAAGAATTTCTACAAAAAAAAATCAAAAAAGATGACAAAATCAAGGCTCGCGTGTCTCATCTCCCATAGTAAAGTTTTATTTTTTTACAAAAAGTTGCATAATAATAATTATGTACTACAATGAACTACATCTCGAAAACTAGAAGCGATACAGTGAGGTAATTTCGCCCTGAAGTTAGTTTTCCAAAACCTAAGAGTAGTACATTGAGCTCTTCGAAGGACCTTACGCGTCTAAAATCGGCCCCGCGATATTTTCTCAATATTTCAAATAACAGATATGCCCCGAACACAATATTCTCAGCAACATTAAACAAGATCTGAATCACCACGACCGCAGAGTCCAGTGACCACGGTAATTGAAGCCACCTCGTTCGTAGTCTGGTACGAGGCAGGGAGGGTAATCAGCGGGTTTGTTTTCATGCGACGACAGCGGAGAGACGCACACAGAAGATAACTCGAGTGTTGCCTACATTTATCAGTCAGCTTTATCAAATAGATATTGTGGAGTTCATGCCAAGTCAATTGTACTATTTCACATAGAGTTAGTATAGAAAACTTTTATTATAAGCTAGCAGATATGATAGCAGATACGTTTTAAATAGTTTTCCGTGAGTAGATTTGCCCTCATCACATGGCGGGCAGATGGGTAACCGAAGGAAGGTATTGTTGATACGTAACTCATATCTTAAAATTGCCCCTGAGTCGTATAATACGACAACCAAGGAAATGCTAATGAATGCTATTGACCTTACAGATACATTCTCCTAAATTTGCCTTCTACGGAATCCATGCTGTGATCTTATAAGTTGACAATTACATATCCCAAGAAAACTCAAAAAGTGTAATCCATGCCTAGCACAGCACTCATTCAGTTTGTTTGACAAATAGTCGGTACAGAATACACAGTTTTTCATAAAGCAATTCGTCTAAAATTTTCTTATCGCCAAACTTTCGATCATTTGCAGCAAAAAACGAACAAACGCACAGTCCAGCTCGTTGACAAGATAAAAAAATAACATTTTTTATTATTTCCAATCGATCAGTGTAGCGTAACGCAACCGAGAAATTCAAAAAGTTTTAAGTATTGTCACAAACTATTGTTGTTTTGCAAAAACTCTTCCGATCGACGTTTTTATTATTATTAGCTTTCGCCATGTTTTTTGCGATGTATATAACTTCCAGTAGTGAAATCGATTTATTTTATTAATCAATTTAAAAGAAAAGAGCTACAAATAATTAAGGAACGAACTTGTTTTTTAAATCATAAAATCAGAAGGCCATAATTACAGGTTTAATTAATTAGGTTTATAGAAAGTCACCTAACTAATATCAGAAAGAGTTAGGAATCAAAACCTAACATCGAATCGCATGGCATGAACTTTGCCAAAATACCTTTACAAACCGCACGCACAACCGGAACAAAAGGCGAGCGGCGAGCATGCGTGCGATGCGAGGTGTAATCGCCAAAAACCTGAGAACTCCGACTGTTTCCGTAAGCTACCGGAATACGGTTCATACTCATAGAATTAAATGATTACTTCGTGTCTAATTCGTTGAAAATTGGTAATTCTTCAGATTTCATAAGTCCTTGGATTTCGTATGCGCATTTTTATAATTACATTATTAATGTATTTAGTTAAAACGTTTTGTATGTGTCGAGTGTATTTGTTGGCTTGTTGATAAAAGTTCCGTATAAGTACACTCTTCGAGTACCGACTAACTTCTCTTGTCCAGTGTTTAATTTTCTGTTAATTATATAAATAACAAAATCATGGAAACATGAAACCAATATACGTAAGAAACAAGACTGAAACTATCAATTTTGCTATTAAGTTTAAAAGCTAAAGCAGTTACATAAATGTATAATGTTATTCAAGTCGTATTCTTCTATTTAACGACTTAGGTCTTTACCACAAGTCTACCCCTTCTCGTACACAACTATTATATCATTATCAATAATTGCTTTTGGAAATGACCACTAGTCTTAGCTTACAAATGAACAATCTCATCCCTGGAGGTCCGTAAACATGTTTTGAAGCGCAAAGACAGCGTTCTAACAATCCAGTACTCACCACGATTATGTTATTACTGAGGAATCCTTCGTCTCCACATCCGCAATCGACACTAAACTTTCAAATTGGCTGTATAAAACTACATCAGTGCACAGTTGTTTTTTTCTTTAACAAAGTTAAGTTTTTAATATAACGCGCGCGTTTCTTACTCAGAGCGGGCACGTCGACGAAAGCGCGCGCCTTTCTTCGCGTTCGTCTATGAACTGGGTGGTTGGTTTCTTTGGCTGCCCCTCCATGTTGGACGGAGGTCTCGGACCACCTGACAGAGCAATGTTAACGTGACGCGCGCGCGCAAGATCAGCTCCAGATTTACTACGGACTCGTCCAATTTGATTTTATAAACAACTTTAGCAATAAAGATTAGTATATCGAGTTCCAATATTTTTAGTAAAAAAATGTAACAAATCTTTTTGAAGTAAATTATTTACTACCCTAGAAATATTTTTACAAAATTGACAGTTTCTTTTTCGTTTTTTAAGAAAGTTTTAATAATCGTGTAATTAAAATGTGTAAAATGCATTCTTAGATTTACCACAGCAATTGGATAATAAACACAATTCTTGTTAACTAAACTAATTCAATTATTTTCATATATAATTTATTTGTTCTGTAAACGCCAGATTCTGGAAAGATATTTTACGGAACTTGGTACGTTTTGATTTATGAATTCTATCTATCTATTTTCATTCGCGACATCCCTAACAGATAATCTCCGACCGAACGGTAGATATTATTTTAATCTGAGGAATCTTAATTGGTTAATGTGATATGAAATTATTTAATAGCATTCTATTTGCTGTCGAAAACTGTTTGTTTCTCTTAAATAAATAACAATACAATAAAAAATATACATATTTATAAAATATTTTATTCATTAATTTGTCAAACATAAAGCTAATCAGTAACATAAACGCTTCATACGTATTTTACTTTAAAAAAAACATTACATAATATATATTATATCTACTGGATTTACTAATCTACAGGTACTTAGTATTTTTATCAATATAGATAAAGTATTTTACAAACAATAACTAATTTTGTTCAAAACTTAAATAAAAACTGTGTTCCATGTCACAGATCATGTCCAGTCAATCATAATATTTATGGAAATTGTAGTTTCAGTAAATATATACACGTAATGTAACAGTTTTATCAATAAATGCAACACAATTTGTTTCTACTTATAACGAGGAAGGATTTTCGATAAGAGTTAAACAAATAGCTATGAAACTTAATTTTATTGGCCAATAGATATCAATTATAATTATCATGTAGTGTATGATTGTTGATATAAATCCCTGTATACAATAATTTAAAATTAAGTTACATTACGTATATGTACACTCGAGTACAAAAATATGTATCCACTTTGGAACCATGTCACATTCACCTTTAGTTGACATTTCTCTCATCACACTGCATAGGAACAATAATGCGTAAATGTGATATGTTATAAAAGTGGATACATATCTTTGTACTCGAGTGTACCATGTCACATTAACACTTTCTTGTTCCTATGCAGTGTATTGAGGGAAATGTCAATTAAATGTGAATATGACGTGGTTTAAAACTCCGTACATATTTTTGCACTCAAGTGTACATCTACAATCATCAATCTACATTGTACTTAGATTTCATTTTTGTCGTCTTTAGTATAACTTTTTTTATGATGGGGCTAAATTCTGTTTGGGAGATTAAATTCTTTTACGTTTTTTGGTGTTGCAACTCAAAATGTATTATGTATAGCTATATCAAAACTATTATTACATGACAGGATTATTTAATAATAGACTTTTTTTGGTATAGCAAAAGTGATCGTACACAAAATGATATTTTTTAAGAATGTTAGAAATATAAGATAAATAGTAGTAGTAAGTAGATTTTCGATAGTAAGTCATTCATTATTCTACATTTTGTTACGAAAGAGATCCTTGTTCATTATCAAATCACCGTAAAGTTCTCTTTGATTTTATTTTAGCCAATTTGTGGCATTCCATTTACGAATACATTTTCATTTCGATTATTTATCAGTACAAAGTATCACAATGTTATTTTACCGATTTTTGCAATTAAAATGGAGATTTTTAGAACCATAACGCTAGTCAGACCGTATGACCGTAGACGTAAAAACCTTATGTGCTTTGATTACGTAAAATACATTTCAAAATTAGTTAGTTTTAATATTAATTTGTGAAGAAAAATTAACGCGTTCAAAAAGAATTAGAAACCGTCTTCAACTGCACTAAAAGTATATAATAGCATTCATCCGCTAAAATGCTCACCCTTAGAGGTAGAATTATCTGGGTATATATTTTGTTTTTGTTGATTTTCTCAAAAAGCGCTGAAGCAATTTACATACCTAGCATATATGGGACCGACTCTCTCGTATGATCTACCAAACAAAAAAGGATTATTAAAATCGATCCATCGAAGCGGAATTATTGCGTAACATACAAAAAACACAAACCGAATTGAAAACCTCATTTTTTAAAGTCGATTGAAAAAAAATTAAAATAAAAGGGGGCTCCCATATTAGAAACGTGTTTTTAAGATTACCAACTTCACCTTACAATTTAAAGCCATACATCGGGTATGGAATTTAAGTGCAAAGTAAAGTTTGTTTTGCTGTTTGAGACGAGCGTTTAGTACTATTAGCGCCATCTAGTGACGCGGAGCAAAACTACAGCGAAAATGTTTGGTATTTAGGCCCATTTGTTAGAGCATTGTTCAGTGGTTGTTACCTTACATATAAGTAATTTATTATTTTCAGTATGTTAATTATATACGAGTATATTCTGTACGTAGCCCTTGGTGCGCCTGTCTGACTCACATTTGGCCGGTTTTTAGGGTTTCGTAGTGAAACAAGGAACCCTTATAGTTTCGCTCTGTCCGTCCGCGGCTTAGCTCAGATAGCGCAATACGAAAATGCTAAACTGCTTATTGCCAATACGAGAAATATCTCTATAAATTGTAAGTATAAGACGATAATTTTCATTACGAATATGTCACTGTAGCTTTTTAAATTATATGATCAGTTGCAGATTTCTCATAAAAAGATAAAAGATAAAAGTTACAGTCTTCAAAACTACTACTACTAACTACTACTACTACTAATACTACTACTAACGTTCCCCTCCCCGCCCCTCCCCCTCTATACTTCAGTTTCAGCATTTTGGAGTTGACGGAATCCACAAAATAATCAAAATCGGTTCACCCAGTCGAAAGTCTTGAGGTAACAAACTTTTTTTTAATAACATATCCGTCGAATTGAGAACCTCCTTGTTTTTTTGAAGCCGGTTGAAAATGGTCGACACTAGACAGCCAAGAACCTAATGGTAATTCACGAAACTCAAGACGAAAACTAAAAGAGCATTTCTTACAATTTCTATTATACTAAAGTTTAGCCATAACAGTGAAAATTACTGCATTATCATTATAGTATTACTGTTACTTATTACTGTTTTTTACATAAACACATTAACATTTTATTACGACAAATCGGCAAATACAACAAGTCATAAAATTAATTATGTACTTAAAACATATTGTAAATAAGCTAAGCCATTTTGTCGTCAGTGAATTCTAATTCTAATAACAAAAGGCTATTTTTCTATATATTTTATATAAGACAATAAGCACTTGTAAAGGCAATCTATATTATTGACTAAAAGATTAAGCAAGTGACCAGAAAATGTTTCTCAACAAAATAGCTTAGCATAAATGATAATAATAAAAAGAGTTACGTTTCCTCAATGTTTGGGTTTTCAGAGAAGAGTTGACTGTCGTTGTAGGTCCTTAGATATTTCCTTGTTGTGTGGTAAAGCAGGAAGCCCCATTTCATCATCATGAATGACCAGATCAGCCTTATAATGATGCTTGACTGGATTGGCATGATATCTGAAACAAAATTTATAATGATTTATCATATAAGACAGTTTCTTTTTGACATCTAGCCAGCACATCATAGCTATGATCAGGAATAAGATAACATCTATTACGTAGTTTTAACAGGAGATTGAGTTAATTACTTCACCTGTTGAATGGGACACTACTGACCACAGTAAGAAGCAAACTAAAAAGCATTCAACACCTGGCTTTTGTAGCAACTACTGGTTGTATGAGAACAAATCCTATGGCCACATTAGAAGTCTTCTAAACCTCTGAGTGCACCTAGTTGTGCAGCAGTAAACCGCTATTGCAGTCCTATGGCTTAGAGCTACTGTCGTTTGCAGACAACAACATAAGATACCACACACATGTATCATGGAGGATGTAGTAAAGGAATTACCAAATAGGAAGCAGTGTGCGATAGAATATCCAACATCTTTATATGCAAAAGGAAATACAAATTTTTAAAAGACAGTAAATCTAAAAATAAAAACCTGTACTTACTACTGTAAGATCTACCATTACAGATTACTATCCTAAAATCCTTTCAAATGTGAAAAAGCATATTTATATAAACACAAGTGCTGCCTGTGTTATTTAGGCCAAACATATGACTATATTTTATCAATTCAGATTCAGAAAGGATATACAAAGTTTAACTAATGTGAAGTGATTCTGATTTCATTTATTTATGTCACATTATATAATAATATCATGCACCAGGAAACATGTACTCAGCTGTGTGTGTTTGCTTGAGTGGTTTTATGTAAGAATACACAAGAAAACAGTCCTAAAATTTTGCAAAGTTAATTAAAATGTGTTTAGCAGCAGATGTTTTTGAGTGATGATAAAGGAACTATTGATATGAAAGTATAGTTTTTCAACAGCTTTCTTACCAGCCTTGTAGTAAATCTCTAGGAACAAATAGAACATTGTCAATGCTAATCCAGAGACAAAGCCAACCATCCCAAAGTCTCCTATGTACTGCAGTGCTTTTCTCGAGAAGTTCACATGCAGGGACTCTTTCAAGTAGTGGAAATGGAGCATAAGGGCCAAAGTAGCATGGATACCTGCAAAAGAAATATTTAATAAGCAATGATAATCTAAGAAGACCTCGAAAAAATTGTAGATAGGTAAATTAGTTGAGTTGCAATGGAACTAAATGATCTCCAGCTGAAATAATTGTAATAGGTACTGTTATAGGATAACCACTTCCATGAAGTGAGGATTTTTGCCTTAGCACCCCTTTTTGTAACGTAAAATAATCACCACTTTGACATATTCTAAAGCTTCGAAAGCATGGCATGTTTTTTTTAGGGAAAAAAACAGGACCCTATTATTGTGTCCATCTGTCACCAGACTGTATCTCATGAACCGTGACAGTTAGACAGTTTAAATTTTCACGGATGATGTATTTCTGTAGACACTATAACAAAAAACACTAAAAACAGAATAAAATAAATATTTAAGGGGGCTCCCATTCAACAAACTTGAACTTATAGCTCGTTTTTGCTCATTATTGATAACGGAAACAGGTAGATGCTTGAAATATTCACAGAATATTTTGTTATATATTCACTTCGAAAATAAAAAAATTAAATTAAGATAAAACAAACATTTAAGAGGGCTCGCATACAACAAACATTATTTTTTTGCCATTGATAACAGTACTGAACCCTTCATGCAGAGTCTGTCTTGCACTTGGCCAGTTTAAAAAAATAAACTGTGTGTGTGTAAACAAAGTGTTTTGTAGAAAATATACCAACAATGATAAAAATACAATTTGTGTTATTGCAAATGGCTACTGGTTTATCAGTAACAGTAAGATGTATGTATGTATGAACTAGAATAATCTATCTAATACATATATAATAAAATTGTAACTGAGTGATGTCTGTAAATAGAAGATATTTAGAAAAAAATATACGAGGGGCCTTTATAAGAGCAATAGAAGCGAAAACAATGATCTTTAGAATCTTTGTCAGCCTTGTCAATATGTTTACGTGCTGCACGAAATTGGAAGTGATTTTAACAGTTGTATTGTTGGCGGTCTAACGTATAATCTGGTGCATGTCGTACACATCGTACATTGCACCCCTGCGAAGCTAGGTCGCTAGTCGAGTCACAAGTCAGATATAGCTGAAATAAAAAATGTAATGTACAAATGGCATTGACAAAAGAGAAAACTATCGGTTAGTGTAGGGTGTACAAAAGAGGGCGTCTAAGAATAATTGCTTGGAAAATTTTCCTGAAACTCATGAAATACTTACCAGACATTAACGCCCACATCCCAGCTTCAATATTTGCGTAAACAAGACAAAAACATATAAATGCCGAAAGTCCGCAGATGGCCCCAACGGCACTAAGGGCAATGTGTATTTTTGTTCGTAACATCTTCAGTGCACTACAAACTTCTATATAATAATTTATTTCGGTTTTACTGTATGTATAATATGAATCGTGGGACTTGCAAAACTAAATTGAAGTGCTTTCAGGTTTCTCAGGCTTTGTTTTTCGACCTTGATTGACGCGAACCTATCAGTAGTAGTTTAAATCTCCCGAATGGGAAGGCAATGGAACAAAGCTATACAGCCTTCTCTGAATATATATTTTCTACAATTTTTCTCAATAAAATGTATGATGTGTACATTCTATCGCTATCCGTCTGTGACACTTTTTGCACTATATCGCACCATTATAGCACAAAAAACACATAACAAACAATAGACAGACATACATAACAAACATAGCATTAATTAAATAACAGACAGGACATTATTCATTCAAAACTAAGGCACTTTTTTGTCGGTCACGCTAGGCAACCAAATTTTATGAAAACAGACTTTATGACCCACAACGGGATCATTCGGTTATGTAAATTATTAATTTCAAGATATTATCATACATAGTAGTTAGTAAATATATCGATTATGGGAATGTTTCGATTATGCCATTATGCCTATCGCTAGTCCGAAGCCATTTCATTCTCAATCGAGCGTTCGTGACAGCTCGGATCATCGGCTCCAGATTAACGCTATTAAAGAGTAGAATTCGATACATGGAGCCGGAATCTTTAAGAATATTTGAAATCCGAGATCGCACCTGGGGCCTGTTTCATAAAATACAATTCGTAATAATCTGACAAATGTCAGCCACTGTCGACCTTTCGACCGATCAACGGGCAGTACTAGTATAGGCGAAACTGACATGACACTTGTCAGTTTGTTACAAATTGTCACTTACGAAATAAGCCCTTTGAATCACAGATTCGATGCCCTGAGCCCTGCGTGGACTCGGTACTCGGAACCGACTTGTTTCATAATGTGACAATTCGTAATAAAGTGACATATTATGTTCGCCCATAGTGCCCATGTATTGGTCGAAAAGTCGAAACTCATGGTAAACCCTTTTACTTGTACATAACAATATTATTGACAAATGACTAAAATTGCAAATAAACCAAACCAATAATCCTCAACCACAGATTACTATATTTGGGAATCTAACAGTATTATTCAGTATGTAAATACAAAAATACAATAATTAGATGCCTTGGTGGTCATGGCCGAACTATTTACATACCTACATGTACGGAGCCCTCCATGCGTAAGTCCAACTCGCACCATAGATTAGATATTCTGACACTCTGACACTTGATGTTTATTTAGAATATGGAGTTTGGGTACACCTTCACCATAGACCAGCAATCATATGTTTTCTGATGATGCTTCGTCTCTTTTTCACTCTAGTTTATATGGCCCGTAGAAAGAGAAATGTATAACAGTGCTGCCAACCTGCTTTATGGCAGATTGAAATTAGGTTATTTTCTTGGGATTCCATGGTTAAATCTATAGTTTATGGTATGATTGGGTGTCGGGAAGTGTTTGTTGAGTGTTGATTTTTGAGAACAGAGGTCGAGGAATGCTTTTTATTGTTATTATTGCTTCTAATTAGTCATATAATCAGCCTATAACTGAAAGGTAAGTACATGATAACATTTACTTTTTATGACTATACCATTTCTATGTTTATTCAAATGGCTCCAAAATTCAATACTCCTAAAATGGTACTTTGCGCCGCAAATCGAATTCAAAATGCGCATTTTGGATTATGCGCTGTATAACAAGACCTCGTGAGATATCTTATGGCTCCAGTCGATCAAGCAACATAGAGCGTCAAGTATCGTTTACATGCGGTGCTAAAAATGTGACGCGAGACGCATAAGTAGCGTCTAGTCGTATTCGGTGGCGCTCCTTCTAAATATGGAACGGGTGTTAGTGGACACTTGTGATGTCCTCGGTCGTGTGTCTGTGCTATCCCTGGTTATGTAACGGTCCTTGGGGGCCCACCGCGGCACGTGCAGCGGGGATGCACGCGGCGCGGCGCACTTCCACGTCGGAAGCACGACGCAACAACGCAATCGCGCACGCGGCGACCGCACCGCCAGGCCCTCGCTGCTCGATCAGTCTCCTAGCAACACTGTTGACGCCACCACACTGACCCAATCAACACAACAACATGCTAAGCTGTTACATCACACCACGGATATTTTCGCGTGTTATTAGGTTGCTAGGGAGTCCAGACCATAACATAAAATTATAAGCTAATTATTCTGTGGACTTTGTTCTCCAATTGTAAGTATTTTAATTAGTAGATACATTTGAATTGAAAATAAAAACCAAACAGCCTTAGTTTTTGTGTTGTTTATGTGTTATTTACAGTACATGGTTAATTTGAAGGCATACAGAAGAGAGTAGTGAACTACAATGGTTGGTGCTCTAGAAATAGCTCATAGACCTTTATGTGGCCTAGATTTTGTGACACTTCCTAAAGGGACACTATATTTAATTGTCACCTGCAAACACTGCTCTTGGATCACACAGTTATTCTTAATTCTCCTGATTTATGGCTTCTTAAGAATTGATCAAATTGGAACTACACTAGTAATCACATTACAGGAAAACAATTGACTCAGAACATGCTTATTTTAAATTCAGTAATTAAAATCTGATAAGAAAGATTAAAATAAACTTTTTTAAACTCATATTCTAAAAATATAAGTGTGATCATAATTTTACTACTAAATTAACTTCTTTTTCAATCATATTTATTTATTTTGTAATAGTTGCTTAAGATATAATATACAAATGAGAAACTAAAAGTAGCTTACTATATTGCTATATGTGGGTACATTGTCGTGTAACTATGGATCTATAACATACTTTTAAACCAAGGCCACACACTTCAAATAAATGATAAGTTCCCAAGCTTGATCACAAACTAGGAGTGTGTATTTGTTTATCAAAAACAATATCTTTTTTATAAAATATCCAAGTGATAACATAGTTTCATGCCAAATTGTAGATTGTTGCTAACAATCGTAAAGAGTGTACACTAGTAAAGCTGAGGATTATAATATATTATCTAACAGTCTAAAGGTATGTGAAGAAAGGTTTAGAAAGAATTGATATGTTACTTGTTTGTTGTGATATTATAGTATTATATACTAATAGTACACACATTTAAATTAAAAGAAAAAAGTTGTGTATTATTTTCATTGGATTTTAATAGAGTAAAATAATAAATGTTTTATTTTGTGTTTTATTTTTAAATATTGAAGTGTTCAATATTCGTTGTCATATAATAATATTCTTATTAGAATATCTGGTAATTTGAGGAAAACAGTAATTGAATCCTACAATGGAAACATGTTGTGAATTGAAATATAATAACAAACAAATAGAGTTATAATTCTTTTATGACATCATCAGGCCAACATTATTACTCTTCATCACTGCATCAGTCAGATAGTACCCTCTTTTGTTCAGCATTGGCACTCTACAGATGTCATTTATACGAGTATGTATATATCCAGAACTTCAGCATTTTTCTAAGAGCCATTTAGTTAGTCTGGTTTTAAAATGCTTATTCGTAGATGGTAGCATTTTAGATTTTCTGGAAGCTTGTTAAATAATAATATTGCCATGTTAAACATGTTTTTTGCACATTGCACAATTCACTTTTTCTCTTCATAACATTTTGCTAATTGTAACTTTTTGACTTGTACTGCTCCACTCTTATGTTACCACTGTGATACCTCCATCAGACTTATGGATCAACATTCAATGTCTCGTGTCCTAAAGCAACATTAAATTTAAAAAAATTTTTGCTCAAAAAATCAAAATACCTTGCTTTTGAAGACTTGTTATATTTCATGACAATCTATCCTTTATAAATTAAAACTGTATGTATGTGCCAGTGAGAGTAATTGTTTGAATTTTAAAGGCATTTGGGAATTGCTATAATAATAATAAAGGTCTTTATTAAAGACATTGCCCATATTACAATAGGTACATTACAAGCCAATAGTAGGTAGAACCATACTATCCACTCCGCTTAAATGATCAATGATTGATTCTTTACTATGTAAAAACCCTTTACTCCTAAACTTGTTTACCATTTTTAAGTTACATCATCATATTTTTTTAAAATAGAACTACGCAAAACGTTTACGTCGCGATTAGACGAATGCTTCGTAACCAGTTTACTAGTACAGTCATCTTCAAAAGTATGAACACGAAATAACTAATGCAAACACTATACAAAGACTTGGGATGTGATCAGAAATCGTATATCAAACTGCTGAATGTTATTGTTAAAATCCACTGTCCAACTGATTGGAATATCAAAGCCCAGACCAAATTACTTGTGCTAGAAACTTGAAGATCAGAACATGAAATCTGTTCGTGATAGCTGCAAAAGCCTGGGGTTACTAGTTAGTTTATAGATATAAATAAGACAGTATTTTATACTTTTACACTAGGACAGTGCTCTCCGAATTCATTAAACTAAATAATTACAAATAGTTCATTCTAGCAACGAGAAATCACGTTGCTTCAGTGGCAGTTTTATAAGAACTAAAAGAGTAAGCTGATAATGACTTCTATATAGTTTTCGGATTTTCACGCCTTTCTGTCGAGGGCCATTTATGTGTTCATTAATTTAAGCTCTTAAAGCATTTCTAATGTTATTTAGAATAAAACTATGCAGTTACAAATACTATTTCCATTTAAAGTCACTTCATGACGTAATTCCATATAGCAGAAACAGATATTTTATTGACTCAAATCATGACATGCTTTTAAATAATAAGATAAAACGATTCACATCATTAAAGTAACTTTTTGAGCACATGAGAATATAATAATAAAAAATATATTATATTTTTCAAGATATTTTTAAAAAATAATTCAGACGTTTTTACTATAATTTTTGTTTGCGACTGTACAACATGTTTACCTGTGTGTTTTACACATAATATACGGTAATATGTATCAATGACGGCTTCAAACATTTTAGTGAATCTATAACATGAATATAAATGCGAAAGTAAGTTTGTTTTGTTGCTTGAATTCATGTTATCCTAATAGTATTCGCGTGAGAGAAATGTTGAAATCAACACCGACGAAGACGCGGGCTAAAGTTTAATTATAAAACCTGAAAATCATTCCTTCAGTCATTGTTATTACGAAATCCCGGGAACTATAAAACGTACAAACTTGAAATTAGAATATTAAGTTTCTTATTCGACCTATCACCCGTCACGTAAGGGTTTTTCGAAAGATGAAGAATGAAAAAAAAAACACTGTTTAACGACTTCGTTTGACCATGAAGTCTAAATATAAATAGTCTATTTAATTTTTTATACTAAAATCGTTTAACGGGAAGTGAGTGAAATTTAATTAAAACGGGATTAATCCCCTAATTTATCACTTCTAATTTAAACAGAATAATTAAGAATTTGTCTAATTAATGAAAGAAGAAGAATTAAAATCGCTTCACAATGTGCGAAAAGACAATTGAGAAACACCTTATTTTCTATGAATTCTTAAGAGGCTATGTTGGTAAGACCACGTGGTCGGTTTCAAGGTTAAATTGTTTTGTAGCTGTCCCTCTCCGAGCCCTATCCTACCCGAGCGCGTACGGTGAGACAGCATACATTATGCGATGTTATCCACCCGTTATTTGGATGTTTCGTAGTCCAGGGATCATTTGAAGGATACAGTATATTATGTAACCATTTTTTTAATACAGTATACTAATGAAATTTCAGATGTCGGTGGTTTTTCCAAATTGTTCTAAATTGATTCATACTCTTGTAAATCAGGTTCAAAGTTGGGGCTTTTTATTACCGAAAAATACAATACTTTGACGTCCTGTAACTCTGGAAGTATATATTTAAACGAAAATCTGACTCACCACCGACACAGATATTTGTTTCTAGATTGTGTCTTGAAAATTTCATAGATTTTCATAGCTTAATACTCAAAATATGACTGGACTACGTTTGTATGGGCGCTTTGACAACAGCATAGCCTCTTAACAAGTCGCTTCGTTTAAATAACATATCCCCGCTGTTTCTATTTGATTAATAGATATTTTAAAAAAAATACAACAAAAAATTTTTTTAATAATTTACAATATGAAATATTATTTTGATGTCGGCTCTTACAAAAAAAGGAATTGGAAGTGATTCAATTTTGCTAAAGTTTACTATACAAATATAAAACAAGAATGGCGTCACGTGAATATGGTAAAGCGTAGCATGTGATCCACATACTCCGCGACACGCCGACCAGTCGGGTCGCGTGGCTCAAAATAAATCACGTATAGCCAGCTACAATAGCCAGCTAACAGTTTTTAACCTTTCATTTACATAAGTTATCGTTTAATTTAATATTTGTAAATGATCAAACTTTAATAGGAAAAAATTGTTGCCTATCTATCTTATGTAATATATAGTATAGCTACTATTAGTAGTAGAAATCCCACCGATAATACTAATGGACCCGTATCCACAGCTTGTGTCCTAACATGCCATAGGCTAAGTGAATGTCAATCATCACGATCCGCTGTCGTTAATTTATAACAAACTTACATTTACATAGTGTACATAGTTAATATTGATTTCGCGGAGAAATTTTATTTCTTTTTAATCTGAGCCCATAAATACAGCTTTAAAAAAAAGTAAGCTACACATTTGTTTACAATTAACGCAAAGTGTACTATTAACAATTAAATTAAATGTGAAGTTATAAAACATTTCACAGACGAATTTAGCAAAAACTAAGTAATACATTCAAATGTTTTTTTCCAGCTACACATAAATTTGTCTGTATAACATAACATAAACTGTAATCACAGTTTGTATTTTAAATAAATACAGAAACTCGCATGAAAAGACAATCCCCGTCAAATGTTACCACGTTGATAGCTTAGTTTTTGTTGCATTTTTCTCATCGTTCACTAGGCCACGAAAGCGTTTCACGCCTGTACATGCAAGAACACAAGTAGATAACACAATTCGAACTGAATGACATAGACCAATACGTTGAACAGAATCACAGCGCAAACGAAACCTGTGCGATACATTTTGACAAACTGCTAATCAGCTGAACATTCGGAACGGTCGAAAACATTTAGCTGTTAGTATGCCAAGGTCGCGAGTTATGTGATTGCGCTAGGAAAAGACGAGCTTTTTCTTCAACAATTTCTCTTCTTAATTTTGTTGGAATCGAATAATAGATATTTGTTCTACAAGTGAGCTAAGTTGTTTTGTTTTTTGGTGCGAGTGCCTACATTAAATCTCGAGTTAGGAAAGTAGTCTAGAATTGAATCAATTATTTATTGTATTGCAATATACCCTGTGGGCGCTGCGATTTCTTTTTGTTTTTCTCTAAAGAAGTTCGTTCTGAAATTATGTTTCTGATTTTACTATCAAAAAACAAAGCATAATGTTTTTGAAGTAAATCATAGTAATACTTACTATTTACTATAAATATTAAGTACGACGAAGTAAAAGCTAAATTATTTATTTTAATTGAAATAAGATAAAAATATAATTAATTTTTTTGGAATTTATTATTTGTGCCTATCGGTCTAATTCAGTTTCGGAACGAATCTAGTCCTAATGATGGTGTTCGAAATTACTTTTACTCACGCAAAAGTCGTTTTTGCTGCGAGTTTTTGCTGACCAAAACGACCCTTTTCGTGTTGGATAAATGAAACGGTTTATTTTCGACAGATTCTCCGATTCGTTGAATTTTTTTAATAATATTAAGCTACGACTGGCCGATGTTAACGTTTTGTTTCAAAATATCAGTTTGTACTACGGACTGACCCCTGAAATGAGTCCTCGCGTCCAGGCACCTGCCGCCCGCTCCGTTCTCGATCCCCTTTTTCGCCGTACCCCCGCGCCCCTTTACCGCGTGGGCGAGGACTCATTTAAGTGGGTTACCTATAGGCAACTCTTTATTTCTGCTCTCTTGTGCCTATCCCGCAAACTATCCATACCATGAGTGCTATAGCGGTATAATATCTATATTTCTGTTCTTTACTCTTAGGCGGGATCATAATTTTTCCAACAGACGTTTTGCGGATAATGTGTGTCCGGCCTTATTGTTCATGTGCGGGGAAAAGAGTATGAGCTATTGATTGATTACACAGTAGTGTAGTTTTTAAGTAGTTAATAATTTATGTAACAGATTTTTTAACTACACGGTTTTAGATTGACACCTTTGAATATTTTTTCGATTTACTGGATAGCTTGGTAGTGATAATATGTACGATTGTAGAGTCGATACACAGTATTTTTCATTTTTACTGTGAAATGATATCATTCAAGGAAATAAAATAATCGAAAACTGCTAAAAGTAAAAACGCACCTCGAATTGATAAGTTATTAGTATTATAAGTACTAGGCACTCCAGAGAGCTACACCTTTATCCTAGTGTCATAAATCCTTCCTTCCCGGTCGGGATATAATCTTCTGCATGAAGATTCATTCATCGCAGTACATTCAATGCAACAGCTCGGTTCTACTCTCATCGTGCCATTCAACTTAAATGTTGAATACTCTACCAGTTTCCGTGTACCTTGAAGGTTACAAGGTAGTCCTAAAAGGAAAAGTAAATACGCACCTCGTACTTCAACGCATGACATCGTCGACCATATTCTAGAGTGTGTTCAAGCATTGTTCTAATTTTTTATTTTACTACAATGTCCGTCTGGCTGCCGCTAAACAGCAGGGCTAATAGTTCCCTCCGGTAATGAAAAATAACATAGCCAGTGCTTGATCTACTAGCACGATTTCTACTCAGCGACCTTATCACTTACCATCAGATGAGTTAATGGTTCAGTGTGAACTCATAGTATATAATTATAATAGTAGTGGTTTAAGAACTCTCTGAGCATAGTGTGTTATAAAAAAAATTAGTTATATTAGAGAACTGCCGAGAATCTTTCTCGAGCGTAAATTGTTATAAGATAAAGTGTCCATTCATTAAAAAGTAATGGTAGTGTTAAAATAATACGCATAGCTCTGTAAATAGTCACATAAATATAATAACTTGTAAATATAATATTAAAGTGTTGTAATTGTTAGCTGATCCAATAAATAAAATAAAATTCAAACCGCATTGTTAAAATATTTAACAATTTAAAATATTTGTGAGAAAATAAAATTTTCTGACTGTCATATCTACTGTGTTCGATGCAAATACATTACCTTTGTTGTCAGATGGCTCCAATGCGTGGGGAGCGGGGCGGGTCCCCCGCCCGGGCTGCGCGCGCATCTCTCCCACTCCCGCGCCGCCTCATCCGTCAGATTGCGCGGCACGTGGCTTCCAGCGGACGATCCCTGCGACGACTCGAGGTCTCTGGACGCATCATAGACAACTTCGACGACATCGACGGAGGATCTGACGAGTCTGACCTAGAAACACCACAACCTGCGTAAGTATCCAGCACCGAGCATAGGTCGCGACAAACTTTATGACCTATCCAAACGTTGCAACGTTATGCGACGAGGACGCGTAATGCACCTAATAAATACCCCTATATTTAGGCTATTGGGTCTGTCGCTATAACCTCACCTCATATAAACCTCAAAAGGGCAAATTCCGAAAAATATCTACAACGCAAAAGTCATCAAAGCAATTTTTCGTATTACACCCATTTCCCGAGGATGTTATACGCTTGCCTAGAAATATCCTTGTCACTCTAGCCTTGAAGACATCAATATGTTCCCTCGGGAAACAGAAGCCGGCCGAATTTCAATTTTTATTTGAACGATGTATCCCTTGACAAAAAGCAGTGAATAAACAAAATTGTAAAGGTTTTCTATCTTATAAAACAACGCCGTTCCAGGAAAATACCGTTTCCTTAAAGTGGTTTCCGCCACAATGACAAAAGCTTAATTAAACAAAATAATATTCATATGTTGCCAACATAGACTCATATCTATAATTCGGAATCGCTTGGCGCCAGACCACTCCAGAATTATCTAAAATGGACTCACACACAAAACTATAGTCTCAGGGTTCCATCAATCACTGCCATGTGCCTCGAAATTACGTACAGTTGATAAAATGTTTATCAATTTGTTAGGTTAGTAGGTAAGACAAGCGCACTTGATAATGATGTATGATACGCAAAACTTCGGTCGCGTTGGCGATAGCTGGAGATAAAAAATATCGCTGCTATGCGTACGAAATTACCATGTGTTTTATTTGATGAGTTGCCTCTCGGCGTCATTCGACAAACACTGTTTGTTTATTATTCTTATTTAAGCTTTGTATGGCTACGCTACTACGTCATAAGACTTCCGCACGACTAAACCGATAGGCTAGCATAGACTTCGACAGACGAATCACTTTCTTCCGCTCTTTTGCCTTGTACACTCGAGAACAAAAATATTTATCCATCCGTACCATATCACATTTACCCTTTCTTGTTCCTATGCAGTGTGTTGAGGGAAATGTTAATTAAAGGTGAATATGACATGGTTCAAAAGTACTCCAATACACACGGATATACATCAAGCTATACGTTTGCATTATGAAAAGTATGTCATCAAAAAAGTTTTGTTACTTTAATTAAACATGATTTTTTGCGCTACCTTTTTATGGAGTGATTGATGACGCTCATAACTAATGCTGTACACCAAGTTATAACTAACATAGTCATAGTGCATGGTCAATGAGATGATAAAAAGAAGCCTCAGCCTGCCAGTTCAGTTCTATTCTATGATAATTAATACTGGATGAACTTTGGCCCTCTCAAATTAGTGTGACATTTCGTTCTTCACCGGGTTTGTTTGTGTTATATGTACTGATGGCCTAACATTGTACCAGGGTTGCATGCGGGGGTAACGCCGGCAACCTCCCCCCAGCGGACCACGACGACGATCTCACCAGCCTGAGCTGGCTGCAGGACAGGAACTTACTCAGAGGTACAACAGCTGATGTTACAATAGAGCGAGAGACGAGCCTACAAAACACAAACGACGCTGGGTCTATGTGGTCTCACCCCAAAATAATATCATCCTATGTATATCAAATAATGTTCCTATGTCTCGTGGAGTCGCTGGATGCGAGTGGCTCGGGATATGTCATTGTGGTATACCATGAAGATGGCATATGTCCAGCAGCAGACTAAAGAATAAATCCTACGTGTCAACTTCATCTTACTGCTATTTGCCAATCGTGGGGATACCAAATCTCCGAAATTCCGATGATATGATACTACTGTTTGTGAATCCATGATCTTTGGAATTTATGTACAAATGTTAAAAATCATTACCAACTTTTCGGTAAAAGAAAACATATGAGGAAATCTGCACACTCCTGAGAAGAAATTCAAAGGTGTGTGAAGTCTACCAATCCGCACTGGGCCCATGGTGGACTATGGCCCATACACTCTCTGTAAGAGAGTAGGCCTGAGCCCCTTCAGTGGGGGACGTATATAGGCTGTTGATGTGTATATCAGGAACACTAATTGATATAATGTTGTCAAACATCACCTTTTCTGTCAGGTTCAGTCATTAAGGCGATACACCTCTATAAAAGTTTCATCCTAAATTTCTGTTACCATAATCTTTTAGAATATAATAGCTGGATTTGTGTAGTAACTATCTAAAATAGGACATCAGATTGTGATGTCTCGAAATGAGTATCATTAACATTATTATTTGGACATGAGGGGTGCAGTCCGTGTGTCCTGCATGTCGCTGCGACCTGTGCAGATCTATTGTGCCATCATTAAACATACAACTTCACAGTGAATCACAATTTTCATTTTAAAAACACTTTTTTCGATTATTGTTCAAAGCGCCATCTATGAACCATTAGCTGCGTAACTGCTATTGTAGCTAACTATAAAGTTGTAAGTTAATGATATTTATTTCGCGACACTATAATTTCATCTCCTATTTTTAGGTAATTACTTATCAAAGCCAGCTATTCTATTTTAAAATATTATGGCAACACAAATTTAGTATGGAAGCAATAGGAGAGGGGTAACGTTAATATGTTTATTTGTATAATCTATGTGTTCATAGATTTTGAAGAACTTGTTACTAGATTATTATTGAGGATCCTAAACCCTAAACCGAAATCCACTTAGTGCATTTTTCTACATATATTATCTGATATTGAAGATTTATTTTGTTAGTAACGTTTTTACTTATCTTCTGTATGTGTGTTTGGGCTAAGAACAATAATATATTCGTATCAAATTGTTTATCTGGTTCTTGTGTTAATTTATTTTAAACCTAAAGCTAGAAGAATGAGTAATATCTATACAGGTAGTGTTAGATGCTATTAATATTGATCTTTGATGATTTCTTATTTATTTAAATTTCATTACAGGCATAAACTTAACAAAAGGCGACGTGGAGGACTCAAAATTGGTCGGCAGTCAAATCATTATAAAAGTAAGTGATCAGAGCGCCAACATCACGGCATTTAATTTAAGTTGTGTGTAAACAGCACAACGTACCAACTCCATTCTGCCTGCATTGTTGGTATCCCGTATATCAGAATCTTTCTGCTTTTGTCATGTGTATTCATATTTAAACAAGTGTTGATTTGATTCAATGCCATATACTTTAAAATAACGCGGGATTGTATCTACGAGTGTGTTTTCTGATATCTCAAGCCATGTAACTTGACCTCAATATGCGTGGTAAGAATTTTGTAAGGGCGTATCATAATGACAAGCATGTGTGTAGACCATTGCTAGATATGGGTGGACTTGAAAAATACTTAGTCTTGGAGACAGGGGAAAGCGTCGGAGAGTTACGCGTACTTAGTTTTACTCACGTCACAAACCGCTGGTTTTCTGGAGGCGTTCTTATAGATATTTAAGCATTTCTTGAACAACAATGTTATTACAGCAGACTAATTCTTGAATGACTTTCTGGAAACTGAATTAATTTTTTTAAATGTGTACATATATTTCTACAAATCATAATGATCACTTAGGCTGGCGGGTTGGTGATGGCAGTATAGCATTAGTTTAAGTAAATTTTATCAACATTAAAATAAATACATCCAAATTATTATGTCCAAATGTTACCCGCCTCTTAAGATGTCAATGATATTGCTGCCTTAATTAAATATATTGTGAGTCACTGCTCTGCCATTACCTCCACTTAGTTGTAGTAGTCACTTGTTTTAGCTATATTTTATATTAATTTGTTTTTTTGTTTGTTTCAATTATTGTTTGCATGCCGTGGTTTCCTGTCATTGAAGGAGCACTTATTGTTATTTTAATTTGTTGTTATTGTGTGATTACTTACAGTGTTTCTTTATTGGAAATCCAAATAAATAAAATTAAAATAAAGTACACAGATGCTCTGCGTCGCCTTCTACAACACTATGTTCCGAAATCAATACAGCCGGGAAACGTCCACAGCTGGACAAAGGCCTCCATGGTATGCCACATTGACCGGTCCCGAGACACATGCATCCAGTGACTCGCTACGTCCGTAATTAGGTCGTCGGTCCATCTAATAGGAGCCCGGTACACGTTTCCCGGTGCGTGGTAGCCACTTGAAAACTTTTACTATCCATCGATATGGACGGCTTATTTCCACTTCAGCTCACTAACTCGTAGAGTATGTCGGTGATCTTCGTTCGTCTAAGGATTTCCTCATTCCGGATTTTATCACGTAGAGAAATTCCGAGCATATCTCGATCCATTGCTCGCTGAGTGACTTTGAGCTTGTTTATTCATTCAACAGTAAATACCCACCAACATCAACACACCATACATTTTTTAAAACATGTATTTTTCCTTACAGTCAGAAATGTCACGAACGCCCCCTCCGGTGTCGCGAGTGCCGTCCCCTCCCCGCACCCCCTGCAAGGCTCCCCCCTCCCCGCCTGCGGTGACGACACACACGAAGCCGCCGTACTCGTTCTCGTGTCTCATCTTCATGGCGATAGAGGCGGCCCCGGCGCGCGCCCTCCCCGTCAAGGAGATCTACGCATGGATCATACGACACTTCCCCTACTTCAAGACTGCTCCGCAAGGATGGAAGAACAGTGTTAGGCACAATCTGTCGCTAAATAAGTGCTTCCATAAGGTTAGTTGACTGGCAACTTAAAAGCTCTCAAAATAGATATCTTTTTTGAAGAAATAAAAGAACTGTATTTATCAGCTTTGTATTATACATGTAAATTGTTACACGCACTCACACAATCTTGTAATATTACGTAGTACAAAATATTATTATTGAACTATACAAGGTCAATTTTGCGTTGACAATAGTACTTCTGCCTCACCAGAAATCCTGACAGAACAGAACAGTTTTATGACAGTGGTATCTAAGTGACATTAATGAGGGGCGAAATAAGGAGTATTTTAATGAAAATTAGGAATCGGTTGTCCGTTTAAAACATGTATAATTGGGCGCAAGAAAGCGAAATAAAATGTGTCTGATATGTGGAGTATAGTTCTTTTTAGTCCAATATAAATTAGGGTAAACAAACAGAAACATCGTACTCTACACTTGCTCGTGTATTCCGAGTAGATCCGCTACTGGACTGCTGGTAGTTTTCGTCCCAAAAGTTCCGCTCCTCATATAATGCAGTCGGGGTGAAGCAGTTGTGTGAGTAGTGTAACTTTTGGTAAGAACATTCTACTGGAAATACGTGGAATACACAATCACTTATAGTTTTGAAATTATAATGCACTCTGTTCAATTATACTTAATTTAACATAGAATCTCAGTCTTATAATCTTGTTTATGGTTATTTATATTTTACTGGAAGTGACTGTATATATAAATTGACGCGAGTCTTCATTTACTAAGCAGGTAGCAGCAGCCCCCGGTCTAGGGAAGGGGTCCCTGTGGACGGTGGACCCACAGCACCGCTCTACGTTATTACAGGCAAGTCTTCTTTTGATTCGATAAAGTTTCACAGTAAATGAATGTTTGAGAAGAATGTTCGTGCAGTGACAGGTTAATAAACTGAGACAGCGAGGGAGTTTACATTGTTCACGGTTGGACTAAGTAACAATAAAAAAATGAAAAATTATTTATGTTCATCAACATATAATATTCGTGGCAAAGCAGTTTCTGGGACACTCCTTTTAAGTTAGAAGAAACTTGTGCTAAAAGTTAGTTTTTGAAAATAATGGTTTTTCAAATAATCAATTTGACCCCTCAAATTGATCTTATTCGACAGACCATGTTAAAAGATAATTAGGTCTGTCAAGAAAATTCGACACGGCAAATACTTTTTTTTCGCACAACCCTAGGAAAAGTAATTTTAGTCGAGTTTTGTGACGTCACATGCTAGTATTTGGCGCGTTAAGAGGCTATGTTGGTAAGACCACGTGGTCGGTTTCAAGGTTAAATTGTTTTGTAGCTGTCCCTCTCCGAGCCCTATCCTACCCGAGCGCGTACGGTGAGACAGCATACATTATGCGATGTTATCCACCCGTTATTTGGATGTTTCGTAGTCCAGGGATCATTTGAAGGATACAGTATATTATGTAACCATTTTTTTAATACAGTATACTAATGAAATTTCATATGTCGGTGGTTTTTCCAAATTGTTCTAAATTGATTCATACTCTTGTAAATCAGGTTCAAAGTTGGGGCTTTTTATTACCGAAAAATACAATACTTTGACGCCCTGTAATTCTGGAAGTATATATTTAAACGAAAATCTGACTCACCACCGACACAGATATTTGTTTCTAGATTGTGTCTTGAAAATTTCATAGATTTTCATAGCTTAATACTCAAAATATGACTGGACTACGTTTGTATGGGCGCTTTGACAACAGCATAGCCTCTTAAATGTATGAAGCTTATATCGATATTTAGAGTTATCTCTTAAAATAATGTTTCATGTGTATTCCTATAAAATAACGTTCAAAATGCAATGAAGAAACTGAATCTTACAAACATTTTACTTTTTCAGATAATATTATTCGCAATTTTTGAGACTACTTTCTTGCGAAATCCAAATAAAAACAACGTATTTTCATTTCGGGGGCTTTCTTTTAATTTCCGTTACGGTATCAAATACAATTCAAGCCCAATCTAATTCGGTGTCAAGTACCCAACTCCGGAGAAATATAAAGCAAAATAGAAAAGAGCTAGTGAGGGCGACAAAGTCTCTCTATGGTGCATTAATATTAAAATATAATTTTTAGTTCGTTCAAATGTTTCAGGCGTTCGGTCGTCAGCCGATACCGCCGGCGCCCCCGGACACGCCGCCCCCAGCGAAGAACGCGCCGGACCCTCAGCTGTTCCCGTTCCTCGCTCGTCGCCTCGCCGGGGACACGGTGCACAAGAGCGAGCCGGGCGCGGACGAGTACCTGGCCGCTGCCACCGTCCTCGCTATGAAGTACGGACCAGCAGTCATGGACCAGGTGAGGGATATGACGTTCGCACGCACTGAGATAGATGACGATCACAACAGCTACCACGTCGGTTACGTTAGAATTGATTTTTAAATGGTATCGTTATATTGACACTATCAGTATGATTTTATCTACTGTTAAAGAGTTGCAATATGATATGTTCCGCGGATGAAACCTCGGCCTGGAATTGTTCACTTCTAATTTTAAACTGCATTATAAAATAATTAATTACCACGTTTGAATATTCTGGTCTAGAGTATTTGTAAAAAATATCAAAAACGCTCAAAACAGGTAAGACTTAAAAAACAAAAATGGCGTCAATGAAATGACATTCGATTTTGTACAAACAAAAATGTAATTCTAATGTATTACATATCTATTTCGATTATTCTTTGATGTTATAAATAATGTCCATCAGTGCAGGCCGAATTTAAAACATCTCTTTTTTACTCAGTTCGTTGTTTACATATAAAAATCGTGACTTGAGAAGACTATGTGAAAATAGCCTTCACACTTGGATAAACATTCCGGAGGTCCCGGGTTCGATTCCCAGTACCTATACTCGGTTTCGTTGCTGGTAGGGCTTTTTTACGTCAGCCTATCTAGCTTCCACGATGTTATCTAAGTCTGCCGCCAAACAGTAGTGTTGCACTGTTGTGTTGCGGTATGAAAGGTAGGTTTGCCTTATAAAGCAAAGTGACCATTCTACATAAAAATTACGCCAAATAGAGGAGGCCGAATTTTCACATGTTCACGGACCGATGACCCAAAATGTTTGTCTCTGAATGCGCCTGGCCTAAAGATTTTTTTGAACATAAATAAATGAAATTAATTTCATAAATGCGAGTAAACTTACATTATTTGATGTTTTGTATCAATAGAGTGCATGTTTTTGTTCGATCAAAAATAGATACATTCATGTAATGTATTTTATATAATAACTGTATGTAGTTTATATAAGGATTCGTTTGTATGATTCGTTTTAGAATTATATGTTTTAATATTCGTTACATGTAGTTTTATTTTTGTCGATTACTATTTGTAATCTATATTCAAACTTGAAACTGGTTAACAAAAATATTTTTAACAAATGTATTCTTGTAGGATGTATTTTGTTTAATACGCGTTCGAACTGGGCAGAACTGACAAGACTAGTCGTATGGATATCCATCACGGGTTAACATGAGCTATATCCCGGCCAGGTTACAATACCAAACACACAAACATCAGTATCTTACTCCAGAATGTCTAATCACAATTCCATTTTTGGATACATAAAATCTGTATGCAATTCGAATAGCTACAAAGCTTTAAGACCTCTGATGTGATTGAGAAACATTTCAAGTATAGTTCTCGCACACCAAGTTTGCCCCTCTGAAGTTAGTTCTCCGCAATTAAAAACATGTACAGACGGAATGTGTGTGTATTATTTTCGATAATAACTATCCCTAGACTAGGACATTTCTTTCCTCCCACCAACTTGCCTTGCCTCGCACTTATACGTTAATTGATACTTCGCGGTCTTTTGTGGCTATCTTCAGAGGGGCAAACATACTGTGCGAGTACTGTACGAGAGTAAATTGAGTCAACATTTTATAGAGTTCTAAACGAGGAGCTAGAATAAATGATGCTTTTTTAAGTGGCATGTCTTGGTTTCAACTGTTATTCATTCTCCACTAGGATCAACCTCCTCTAGGCCCCTATAGAATCAAAATTATAGGTTAAACATTTGTGTTCAGCTGCCTCCCGCCGCGCACTTGGTGATATCACGATGCGCGCGCGACGAGCACTCGTACAGCGGGGGGTGCGAGGAGCGGCGCACGGCAGAGGCTCTGCTCAACCTGGCCGGTGTCAAGTCGGAGCCGGCGCCCAGCTAGCGCCGACGCATCGACGCGTGAGCGCGGAGCCCGGCGCCGCCCGCGGTCTAGACGGTCAGTTCTGTGACAGTTGATAGCGTGACGTGGTACACGTTCCAAATTTGAATTATCGTGAATCGAGACGGGGCACTTATAAGTTCATGCATCATCATAATCTTTAAATAATACGAAAAAGTTTCGAATTCCAGAAAATTTAGTTAATGTATGTGTAAGCTGGTAAAAAGTTGTGTTGCGCTATATGGTCAAACGTAACGTTATATTCATCTAAATTGTTTAGTAAACTTGTCCACCTATATATGTATACATTAAAAGATTATGAGAAAATCGATTTTGTTTGCAGCCGTTTCGATTCTGATATTTTTGTCGGGAAGTTAAAATTTTAAATGACGGAGACATCACAGCACTAAATCAAATCTGAATGAAGTCGCGTCAATCTTTTGTAGGATTTTTTCAAATCGCTTGTTTAGTCAAGGCATTTCCTTCTAGATCGAAGTAAGTTTGGCTCTGAACCAGTCAAATTGTGTTGATTACGAATTTTGTTATACTGTAATTAACGTACACGTACTTTATAAAAGTGCTAACAACCATACAATGTAAGAGTTGTTAACAACTCACGACATTTTACGTATCGAAAGTGTAAAAATAAGGATAATTAAAAATATATTGGAACCGTAACATGTCACGCTAACCAAATAAGGCGCGTTCGGAACGCAAAGATTGTATGATGCCATCGCAAACTTCCTGTCTATGCTATGTTAAATTCTAAATCTACATATATAAACACCAATATTGATTTGCGACAAAGACGGTATATTTTGATTAACGAGTAAGTATCTTGTTTCAATGTTTTTAATTTAACCTTACGTGAGTAATTTATTGACTAAAAGATAATGTACATGACTGAAAAGTAGGAAGCTGTGCGTCTACCATGAGTTTACGTAGTCGATAACGTATATCGAGTACTATCGGAAATACTGCTCAGTCGAAATGCGCGTGACAAGGACAGCGATAGTTAACGATACACGTTATCTTATGGTTGTACTCTTTCGATAGAGTATTAAACATAAATTGTTTAAAGATGCTGGGTTATTACAACACAAGGTGATTTACATTTCTGAGACTTTATAATGTCGCCATCGCAGGAATGACAAAAACCCTCGACTTCTGAAAACAAAAATTCGCAAAGAAATCTCCGCGCGATTACTTTTGGTACACCAGGCAACATCAATATACGGCAATATGTAATGTCTGCCTGTCTGCCAAATGCCTTATGTAATTCCACAGGTTCTACATATTAGCTTGATGACTGTGTTCCTGTACGAAGTTGGATCTAAACAAATTGGCATTAGAGTTGAAGTAGATATATAATATTTACTCAAAACTGTTATTACACACTTCCCGATATCTGGCATATACTTATATGTATACATTCATAATATATCCAGTAAATGCTAATTATTTATGACCGTCAATTTATTTTTTAAACTGCTCAATAATAAGTTTCTGAAAGTATAAATAAATTTATTAACTTCCTAAGTTAGATATTGTAAAGAAAAAAAATGTTTTGAAGGGCATAGCTCTTAAAATAATGTGTTCTTAGAACGAGAGTAAATTCAAAATTTATTATTTGAATCTATTATGTCTACTGTCGCAATTAGAAATAGACAAAAAATGTTTACCATACATACTCTAGTCCATTAAAGACAAACACATTTCGAAGTTTACCAGATTTATATTTAAATTATTCAATTGATATTTAGGACCTTCATATTTAGGAACTGACTATTTTTCCATTAGAATCGCATTAGACTAAGTTAGGGATCCCTAATGCAGCACTCCGGACAACAGGATAGCTGACCTGTGTAACCGACAGCTTTACTCAAAAGTTTAATATTATAATTAAATAATATTAATTAATAACAATTATGTGTAAAGTTTCGCTAATTTTTATTGTGTTTTGGACCTAATTATAATCACATTATAAGAGAAGCTAAAGATATATAAAGCTAAGGTTATTTAATTTATGAATCCGACGGCCCGCTGCTTAGGTCCCTATATAATATAACATCTAGAAATCATTTAGCAAAAATCTGCGAATAATTCAAAGAGATGGATATGGATAGATTTACTAATGATACATGGAATAAGAATGAAACGTATCAAATTACGAGAAAATATTTAAATTGATCGTTAGGGTTTTGGGTAGCTGTGTACTTCAAGTGTGTAATATTATCTACCTCTTATACCACTTCCTATTAAGTGTAATCTGAAAGATAGAGTTTTATGTGTTCTTTTTTCATATTTAAATTAAGATTTTTTTAAAAGGTAGGCTAAGGAAGTGGTTTAAGAGGTCTTAAATCTCTTTGAAATATAACAGTGATAGTTGTGATACTACTTAGTATGGATATTATTTAAAAGAATGGAACATAAATATAGTTAATCCCCGAATGCATTTAGAATTTCCCGGTTAACTAATAGTCAGTCGTTCATAATTATTATAATACATAAGATTTTAAACAATATTATTTAATTATAGAAGATTATAGAAGCTTTTACCGTATTTCCGTCTGAACTATACTCTTATTTTTGTATATTTAGTTCACGGCTCTAACATCACAGCCTTTGAGCCAAATAAAGAGCGACAAATGTTGCCAGTGCGTGACGGAAATTAGGTAAGATATTTAACCTGCCTTCGTTTAAGTATATGCATATATTGGTTTCGCTTCCTCTACGGTTGTAATTATTATTTATTTATTAGCTTTACGCGTAAGTTATTGAAATTTAATTACTACGTCGATGTATATGTATTCGCAACAGCAATATAGATTTAATAGACAATTACTACATTGTACATGTGATCTGAGATACCTGTATGTACGTACGTACAGGGTTATCTATGTATATATAGGTACATTATATATAAAGTGATTCCGCTTTGCAGTGTTAATCATAAACTACATATACTGTTCAATACATAAATGTGATCTTCAATGAAACGCTAACGACAATCATCAACTGTTACATCGTGTCCTATTTCGACATGTGTTTTGTGTGATTTTAACATTCAATGCTAATACTGACTACAACATTACCGAAAATTTCATTGCAAAACGTGGGCCTTATACCGCCGCATACATGAGTGGTTTTCTATCATTATCACAATATCCAAGTGACGTGATTCTTCCATATCTATGTCTTATTGTTAAGGGGGAAAATACATTTTTTTTTAAATATTTCAACCTTTCACTGAACTCATGGATAAACGGTGTGAATCAGACTGCTATTAGTATAAAAGGTGATGATATCTACTACGCATGAAGCTAGCATAATTATATCCGTTACCATTTTGTAAGGAAAAATATTTCAAAGAAGCAAATCTATGTTCACTGCGTAAACACTCAGAAGCATGGCTAACATTTTTAAAGATTAAAAAGTTCATAGACATGACATGAATTACGTTTCATAGACATGACATGAATTACGTTTCATAGACATGACATGAATTACGTTTCATAGACATGACATGAATTACGTTTCATAGACATGACATGAATTACGTTTCATAGACATGACATGAATTACGTTTCATAGACATGACATGAATTACGTTCATAGACATGACATGAATTACGTTTCATAGACATGACATGAATTACGTTTCATAGACATGACATGAATTACGTTTCATAGACGCGACACTCGCTTTTTTGTGTCTGCACAGCGTAGCGAATTGGACGATGCTACATCATTTTTCTACTTAGGCTCGTCAAAACCTAAAGGCCTTAGCAATCGATATGAAGCTGTGATATGGCTTCCTCAAACTAAAATTTACTACTCAGTCGAACACTAAAACAAATTCTATTGTGTCAGTGGGCCAACGCGGGGAGTTGAGGCGGGGTACGGGCGACGAAACTTACCTGTCATGTGCCTAATTGGTTTGGTTGCGTATTATATTTGTGTTTAATGAAATATCCTGCGTATATGCTAGAATATCTAGGCTATGTATACATTGCTATAGCTTTGCGTATAGAAAAACATCACACAACCACAAATATACAACAACTGCCATACATAATACATACTCAACTAGAAGAGTTCTTGGCCCCTATGAAGAATGTTTCAGAAACGGTTTCTTGCTGATTTCTTACGTTTAATAAAAATAGTGTTGAATTGTCGAGTTTACATTTAAAGTGCGAATAATTTATTCTAAATTAAAATTCCAGAAGTCTGTATTTAGCTGAGTGCCTACTATTTGCTTTTGCATTAAAAATAATTCTTGTAAGTCGACTAGGATGGCCCCTCCAGATTGACATAAAACTTTATAGCATGCTACAAGGTCTAACGCATAACTGAATTTGTTCCTGAGGTATGGGATAGTGTGGTAGACCTGTAATATAAGTTTTCTTAAGTTCTAAAAAATGCTTATGAAACTAGCGTCATTCGACAGGATCTATATTTGACTTGTGTAAGGCTTCCTAAATTTGCTAATATATGAACTCTTTCCTTTATAAAGGCGAATTAATAAAATTTAAACTATTCTAACTAGACTGATAAAAGCAATATTAATTGAATAATACACTTAAAACTATGACGAAGAATGTTGACATCTATTTAATTACGTAAATACATGAGACACCTTTAAACTATTCAATAGATATATTATCTTTGTCATATCGTAAATATTTGCCTGTAAAATAGTTATTTGTTTAAAAATAGGGGAAAGTTGGTTTGTCGCGACTGCTGATTTTAAATCCAGGGCCAGCGAATAAATTAATTGAATCACGAGCTTAGTAACGTTCTAAAGTTGAATCGTGATCGTAGCGAGGGATGCCGCCGAGGCACGAGATGCAATCGTATTATGTCGTCAAAAATATTTTTAATAAAGACTAGCAAATACTTTATGTAATTCAATAAATTTGCGTTCATGTGAATCATGCAGTTTTTTACCTTCACCACCCAGGTAAACATTACATTAATAGTTAAAGAGCATGAATATTTCATTAACTGACACTACTGTATGCATAAAAAAGATTCGAAATCCAAATCACTTTGTCTTTCCACAGCCCAAAATGCGTTTTTAGTCATTATCATGCATCATAATAAGCTACTTTTTGAGCTGACGAAGTAAAACATTTTTAGCATGATTAATATAAATTGTTTTATGTAAAAAAAAATTAACCCTCGGCCCCGTTTGATTATCATTCTTCTAAAAACGTGGTATATTTTTATAAAATATATTCCACTTTTAAAGTCATAGTTGCTCCATAATTCTTCAAAACTGAAACTATAACTTTTTTCAGGCTATGAAATAGTTTTTAATTAGTATTCGCAAGCTTAAAAAACAATATCCCCTAAAGCAAAATTTCGTCTATTTTAAGTTATATTACATACATTGACTATTTTGTCCTTATGGAAGCACTGCAAATGTGTTGCTAGCGCTACTAGCCTTGTGCCAAATGTTAAAAGATATCTATATTGTTGATGCACACTCATGCTAAAGGGGAAAATATAGGTAAACAAAACATTTCACATAAAGTTTTTTCAGTATTTTAGAATACTAAGTAGTATTCTGTTTTCAATTTGTACCATGTCACATTAATTCTGACTTAATATTATTGAGCATACCAAGAAAAATTTAATTTTAAAGCTCATACGACATAGAGCACATTTATAGTTTTGACTGTACTTGAATGGGTGATATGCAATATGTATTGAAATCAAAACCATACCTTCGATATTTTTTCTTCTAGTACGTGTGTGCAACTAGCAAAGTATATTCAAAATACCAATAGTATAATATTTAATATTACGCATACATTAGAATATAAGTGATATTATTAGAGTAATTGCTAAAATGATAAACATTTTTGCTGTATTTAGGAGCGTCTTCCATCTAACTTGTATCGTATTTTGTTTTCTCTTAGATTTATTAACAGCCGTGGAGAAAAGGCTGTTTCATAAAATCGACATATGTACTTTAAAATTATCGATTTAAAATATCGATTAGTGTAGCTTGCCTGTCAATGTCGATTTTGCTAGGCTTTTCCCCTCGCCTGTACTAGAGCCTTTCTTTCAGTGGTGTAAAGTCTAATAATAATTATGTAAACCTACCTAGATGAAATTTACAGCAATAATTAGAACTTAAAGTAGTATTTTGCTGGTAGAAGCTACATAATAAATTAATGTGTGATATATACAATTTTATTTGCTGTCTAGAGCTAAATTTTAATACTGGTTTTAGGATTCTAATATATTTTTATTTACTTGGTCAATAACTTGGTTACATAACTGTAAATTATTATTGGATAAATTGGTGCGTATTCTATCAATCTCCAGCATTTTTCTTGAATTATATCGTGTTATGTAGAAGTCTTATGACCTTTTTTATAAATTTAATTTTGTGCTTTTAACCGTTATAACCTGTTTTTCTAATCAAGGTGATCAATATAACGGAGTGTCTAATTTATTTATTATAAAAGTAAAAAGTTATTTAAGATCATACGGTCTCTTAAAAAGTTATATCGATATGATATTAAAATTGTTGCGACTAGCGTGTCGTGAAAAAAATGAAAAGTTTTTATCAATTAATTTATTGCCTAGGCCAATAATGCTGTTATTATTTAATTAAGTATTAAGGATTCGTTTGTAAAACGAGAACTTTTAAACAAAATAATTTCGTAATTCTCTGGGAGTTTGTTTTAAATAATCGTTTTATGAATACAGAGATGTTGCTACCATTGTAATTGTTGATGATTACATTCAATTGTTGCATACAGGTCGTTCACTACAAGAAAACCCCTCCCTAGCTAAATACAACGTGGTATGACACCAGGGGAATAATAATTATGGTGAACGTATTGAGAAAAAAAAACGTACGTGAAGTGACGAAAGTTTTCAAATATTTTTACAGTGGTAACATCGCTCCTATAAACTAAGTGTACGATGATAATGTCCGAACTATATTTAAGTGAAAATTTATTGTTGTTGTTGTTATTTTTGCTGGCTTGTAAACGACACCCACTCTTTTATGCTATTGTTGAGAATATTGCCAAATTTTTATTTGTCCTGTAAATCTTTTTTGTCTTTGTACATATCCATTAAATAAATTATGTACTGAGAATTTGTGTTTTGTATTGAGCCTTGCAACGCGGAATATTTTTAAAATAATTCCCTAGTTTACTGCAGTTTTAGAGACCCAATAGAAGCCCTTTAAAAGGTTATTGTATTTCAATTTTCATGATTCAGATATTTTTGCTAAATAATTTTGCGAATAGTGTCCAATAAATTATTGCTTACTTCTTCCAAAAAAAATTCATGTGGGACGCGAATAGGGAAAAAAGGTCCAGAAAGACAAAGGATCCGGATGAAGGAGTGCAGGTAAGCATTGGAACAATATATTACACAGTTTTCCCAGGACTTTGTCTTAGAAAACGTCAAAAATCTAACAATGAACCTACGGGACCCTTTATCAGAATGATATTTTCCAAGGTGGCTAAATGCGTGGCAAACATCGAGATCAGTTACAGACGTTTGGTTTAGGAGCAGTCGTGAAGAGGCAAATAGACATTGCTTACACGCAATTCTAGTTATTGTTACAGGTTTCTGATTTCTATGTATTGTTTAAAAAAAACTGCAATAATTATTTAATTTTTTATTCACAAATAGAACAAAAAGCATTTCTACAACCAGTTCCTATATTACAAACAAAATATATTCGTCTTACTTATTCAGAGCTGTCGTAGTCCTAATTGGCTTACGGTCGCACGCTATGCAATTTAATCGTGCGATAAAAAATCCTATAAAATTCAAAATAAATAATCGCACGACATGATCAATCATTTCGCCGCAATTATACAATGATTTCAAAAACCAAGCCGAATTTTTAGTCATTGCTTGTTTACGGTGTATAGATACATCATTAATTTAAATCTCTTTATCATGGAGTGACATCTCGATTGTATGCAGTTATTGTCGATAAAACAGTCAAGTGATTTTAGTAAGAGGCGGTTTAATTTATAATAACTACACAGAATCTAATATGAATCCATGATGACTACAAAAAGTTCGCCTATGCCTGGATTTTTACTAATTCCGCGGAAATTAAAAAAAGAACAAAAGAGGGCGCCACTGGCGCTCTATTTAGTCTTAAGAAATTCGTGCGTGCCAATTATGACAACTCGTTTTCTTACACGGATTCATATACATACATGAATTAAATTTGATACATCAAATGCATAATCCTGAATTATCATAAGTGAGATGTTTAACTTTTATGAATCAACGGATAGACTTTGCATGAACCATAACCTATTTAACTTCCTGGGAGTCAGTCAATACGGCTCTTCCTGCCAATTATTAAGAAGGTCTTTCACGAAATTTAGTAAATTAAAGTCTACTATTAAAAACATTGCAAGGACTTATTTAGGTTAGCCCGACCGAACCTTGAACAAGGGCACGCTCTTGTTGAAATTTGATACAAATACATAAATAATAATAAACAACACGTAACGTTTATGTCACCTCAATAAATATTAAAATTGGCTGATTAACAAAAACATTGATTTACTTATCTTTTACCTAAATAAAGTATCCTATAAAGAGTTAGTAGACATATTTCTGACCTCATACAGAGATACCAGTGCAACTTAGTTTTAAATACGTTTATGTTTTATTGAAACGTGTCGACTAATGGAAGACCAAATATTAAAGAAATGGGAAAACGTGCATTTCATCAAATTACCTGAAAAGGTAATTAATATAATATATTTAGGTTCAGTAGAAAGTGCTACGATCCGGACTACTCAGCCATTGAGGCTAAAGTATAGCAAACTTATGCAGATAAAACATTTGAAACTTTATAGGTCTACGTAAAATCAAACGATACGTTCCGCGAATGTATGTAGCCGCAGCCTGGACTTTATACACTTTTAAAAGGGTTATTATCAAATGCTTTAATTATTTGGATATTTTCTTCTAGTTTATTTGTTCCAAACCATTCAATTCAAACAAAACATGCAGCACTTAAACAGAAAATAAATATGGCGTCAATGAAATGACATTTGACGTTTTCCACTTAGTACAAAACAGGATTATTTTGTACTCCAAAAAATTAATTCTATGCATATTTAGATTATTCCTTAAGAGACTGTTGGTTAGACCACGTGGCCGCGTTCAAATTTGAATTGTTTTGTGGCTGTCCCCATCCGAGCCCTATCCTACCCGAGCGCGTACGGTGAGACACCATACACTACGCGAAGTTATCCACCCGTTATTTGGATGTTTCGTAGTCCAGGGATCATTTGAAGGATACAGTATATTATGTAACCATTTTTTTAATACAGTATACTAATGAAATTTCAGATGTCGGTGGTTTTTACCAAATTGTTCTAAATTGATTCATACTCTTGTAAAACAGGTTCAAAGTTGGGGCGTTTTAGTACCGAAAAATACAATACTTTGACGCCCTGTAACTCTGGAAGTATATATTTAAACGAAAATCTGACTCACCACCGACACAGATATTTGTTTCTAGATTGTGTCTTGAAAATTTCATAGATTTTCATAGCTTAATACTCAAAATATGACTGGACTACGTTTGTATGGGTGCTTTGACACCATCATACCCTCTCAATTTGTGTAAATAGTGTACAAGCGCAGGCCGGATTTAAAACATCTCTTTTAAAGTTCTAATTTACTAAAAATGTATCATTTATAAGTGCCAAATGTATCAAAATAGTATAATCATTCCTTTTTCTTGGAAATAAAAGTGAAAAACACGACACAAAAACGAAACAAATGAGAATTCACTAATGCACAGCGTTGTAAGAAAGATGATGTTTAAACTACGGAGGTCGAAAAAAAAGGTGACTTGCCTGTTTCTACCTGCAAGTTACCTGCTGTTTATTGGTACCAATTATCTGTATTTGACAACATATTATTTACATTTGCAACCTATGGCGGTAACACAGTGCAACGCATAGATGTATAGACCGACTACTCCTGCCCCCGCGCTCCTGTACCGCGCGGGCGAAGACTCATTTTAAGCGGTATATCTATAGCATGTACGGTACACTACCGGTAGATCGACAATGGAAAAGAGAAATAACATGCATATTGCATGTGTGTATGCTTGTTAGAGCGAGATAGATAGACAAAACCATTCACAAACTCGCTATCGGCCTGTACCGGCTTTCAGTCGTGCCATGTCATGCATAAAACAAATTCCCGCTTATTTTTAGAAAATGTTCAGGTTTTCAAATGTAATTTGTTAAATAGGCGTAATTATTGTACCTGTATAGAGTCAGTATTACAATCATCCAAGAAGAAGGAAAACACAATTGCACAAGTACAATTGAAATATTTTGATTTGTAAACGTAATGTGTTTAATTGCACTACCACAAAAGTTTCGTATGTAAATACATAAATGGGTAGAAAAAAAAATTTGCATTTAATCACAGTAATACTCTGCACGCATATGAATTCGCTAAAGACTAAGCCGATCTTTGTCTTCTATATCTATGGTGTACTGTAACTTTGCCGATAGTTATTTCAGAAACTAAAAGACATTATTCCAAAAGCCATACATTTAATTCGTACGGTGGCGCCATCCGTCACTGGCGAAGTTACGTATGTACAACAGAAACTAATCTGAAACGGATAAATAATTGGCGATGGCTATATTCTATAAGCGTTTTGAACGCATCAGTCCGCGTAATCATTACAGTTGCTCTCATCACACCAATACTCGTTGAGTATGAAAATTTAAAAGTACATAGATTAAATTTGTTTATTTTGTATGTAAAAAAACCGTTCGTCGTTTCTTGTTCAAGAGAAGAATATTTGGCGAGCCTCTGAAGGCGCTTGTTCCATTGGGCAGTAAGGGCATTTCAATCTGAAATTAAATAAATACAAAATTACAAAAAATACCTGTTTACACTTGGCCTTCATCTCACCTGAGGGTAGGTGACGATAAGGCCGTTGGATGGTAAGTATGCTCGTCGAGGAGCCTCCAGCTAATGAGGCGCTGACATGGATTTACATATTCATTGTTGGTACACTTGATTACAAAAATATGTACATATTCACTTTTGAACCATGTTACCTTCACCTTTAATTGACATTTCCTACATCACACTACATACTCGTAGGTACAAGCAGGAATGAATGAAACATGGTGCAAAAGTGGATACATATTTTTGTACTCGAGTGTTCCACACTAATATTATAAATTTGAAAATGCGTTTCTTTTATTATCTCTTGATGATGCCTCAACAGCATAAACAATCGCGATGAAATTTGGTAACCTATGTCATGCACTGTATGAGCTACTTTTTAACCTTCAAAATGTTCCCGTTTCGTTCGAAAACTAGACTTAAATAACAATTAATTTACCTATGAAGACTATGGCCTTATATCTGATCGTAGGTGTCCTATAAATTCAGTAACATACGTATTACTGTGGTCACCAACCCGCGTGGTGATAATGGCAATTCCCCTAAAAGTTAGGACCTAACTGAAAGGTCGTTCGATCGTGACGATATCTTCGGGAGACTCATACATAGCCAAGTGGCCTATACATCTGATTAGTAGACTAGCGGCTTTGAAATGAATTTTTGCGAAATTCATTTCGTTATACTATAAAATTCTCGTAAAAAAACTGTTCGACCTTTTTCATTCTTGTAGGCAATGTAGGAGTAAAATTTCTAATAATCCTTTCTTATACATTCTAATATCATCAATGTTCGAAGCTCAATCGTGTAGGTCTTGACGTTGGCTGTCAGTCAGTAAGACAGTTCGGAAAGCACTTCATATAAACATAAGCGACATGATGGTGATGTTACTAACTTGACTCCCATGGCTAGTTTGTTGAGCGCGTCCCTGGATATGACGTGTCCACACAACAGCCTCATGGGCGGGTTCTGTTCGGACGCCTGTTGACGCAGGATCGGGCACGCGAACACAGAGTGGTAGCCGCCACCATCTTCTCCGAGGTCCACCTGAGTAACAATATAAATATATAGTAACTTTCTTACAAAGATTATATGTTATTAAAACGAAGCATTGTTAGTACTTTATACTAGTTATACAAGTCGCAAGCAAAAAACACATTATCTACTTTTTGAGGAACAGCAACAATCGTCCGATGAGAGCTGTACTGACCTCTAGAGGCAGCTCGTCGTCGGACCAGGCGGCTATGACGTGGGGATGCGTCATCTTGGCTCGGATGTCGTGCAGGGCCGGCAACACTCGTCCGCCGGCGAGCACGGCGCCCGCCAGCGGAGAGAGAGGCGCCAGCTGCAGTAACGTGCACGCCTCGCGGATGAATAACTCAGCAGCTTCTGCACCTGTTTGTGTAAACTATTAAGTATATCACATATAACAGTAAAAAAAAGTATATATCGAAAGCACCAAGCACAGAAAGCTCCCCATTGATCAAGTACACCGTTATATTTGTTCAAGTTGAGGGTATTTTAGTCAGTCTACGCTCGGTCTCATAATAAGATTTAGACTTACCAAAAATTTACTTCTTATACAAATATTATCTCGGTTGTTTTTTTACTTACCCAGTGCTTTTGCGTCTAGTAGATGCTTGTAGTGTTGCGGGGGACTGGGCGCGCCCGGCGTGCACCACGCCAGCGCGCACACGGCCGCCTGCAGCGCGCGCTCGTGGCGCGACGCGTGCGCGGGGAACTGCGCGCGCGCGTACTCGATGGCAGCGCCGACGCCGCAGCACCGCGCCAGCTACACACACACAATGTACCTTATTTATACACTTCAATATTCTCATGGTACATTATTTATTTATCAAGATAATAAAAAGATTATTTAAACACAAGACTTTACACTTTAAAAAAAAACATAATTAAAAACTAATCTATAAAACCGGATCGATTACCCGGCTCAAACGTACCCATGACGCTGGCAGCATTGCCCCGCTGAATGGCCAGGGAGATACGTTGAGCCAGGTACGATCCGGAGCGGGGATCGCAACCCTTTTCCCTTAGACGGCGGCAGAGCACTTTAAAGAAAGCCTTCGCTTCGGAGCACCAAGGACCAGCCGTCTCCACTGCAAAAGGCACAAAGTCATACGATGGTTCCAGACAAGAGTATTTAGTGTGCTTGAGTCCAGCCGCACTCTCGGCCGCTGCGCCAGCCGAGAGAACGATTAGACTCAAGTGGGACGGAACAAAAGTGCTGACACAAGTAGCGTCCCAAACGAGGCTGCGACCTCTTTGCCAAGGAACCAGCGTAAGACCGTCCGGCCTTTTACCGTCGGAACGAGAAAGTCCTGGGGGCTCCAAAATGCAAGGAACATTGGCTGAGACCAGGGCTCTTCTTAACATATCATTTAAGGTGTGGTGTCGAGGAAACCGACCGGCACATCTTATGCAGCTAAGGCCATGGTGGCCGTTAGCCTCCACAAAACAGCCGCAGATGCACCGGTGAGTTTCGCACACCTTGCACCCTAGTCTCAGCGCTGCCGCCACTCTGAGGGAGTCATTGTCCAGAAGCGTTCCTAAATGAGGAGATGGTAGTGCGTGCAATCAGGCACCGGACTCTGGCCTGGCAACAGCTTTAATTCGGGCTAAATCGGCGCCTGAAGCGTCCCTGACCAACTCCTCATTTATTTTTTGGGAAAGAATGTCATCCCAACCGCGCTGCTTATCCAGTGAGTCTGGGCGGGCATCAGAGCAGAGTGCTGACCAGGCTTCTAAAGCCTCCGCAGTAAATGGTGGTAAGGATCTGGCTCCATCAGAAGGGAGTATAAGAGATACCAGATCCGTAACACCATGTGTGGAAGCGAGAAAAGCCGCCAGCCCTGTACCCTGAATACCACGGACACCCAAGCCACTGTATCTAATGGGCAAGGACGCTTGTTTCTACTTGTTACAGTCTAAGGCTGTGTTCAGAATGGTTATTAAGGTATTGCTGACAGTTTATATATTCATTTAACGTTATCCCTCTCCTAAAGATTCCATACTAAATTTCTGTTGCCATAATCTTTTAAAATAGAATAGCTGGGTTTGATAAGTATTTACCTAAAAATAGGAGATGAAATTATAGTATCATTAATTTACGACTTTATAGTTAGTTACAAATTTACAACAGCCGTTACGCAGCTAATGGTTCATAGATGGCGCTTTGAACAATAATCGAAGTGTTTAAAATGAAAATTGTGATTCACTGTGAAGTTGTACGTTAATGATACTCATTTCGCGACATCACAATCTGATGTCCTATTTTTAGATTTGCCAAATTTCAGGATTCTCGTTCAATGGGAAGTACTCTAGGTTTTAATTTAATTTTCGTCGAAATGCGGCATAATTGGGTGTATCCATATATTGTGTTGACTTAGAAGCTTGATTTTTTTCATAGGTCCAAGAGACGGCACACTTGAATATTTGCTATTAATTTCAACTTGATACCTCTGCACGTTCCTGAGAAAAAGAGTCTTGGCAGACAGACAACCAAGTGAAACCCTAAAAATGGCCAATTGCGGCCGATGTTGTTACATAGGTAGATAATGCTGAACTGAACAGTTTTACCTTAGACGCCTTTTACGACACCTAGAAAAAACCTATTCACTATGTTCTAGATGCCGTCCAGATTGAAGGGCTCGTGAAACACAGAGCCTGGCAGATATCAGTTTATCTACCTTGAGCGCCTGCATGCGGTGTAACGTGAAGGGGAGCGTGGAGTGCGCCAGGTCGTCGGCCCGCCGCTGCACCCACTGCAGCGCGAGGGCCGGGTCTCCCTCGCACAGCGCCGCGGCGCAGCGCTGCAGTTGCGCAAACGTGCACGTGCGCTCCACTGACGTCAACTTAGCTTCAGCGATGAACGTGTCGCCGACCTCTTCTAATCCCTGGTAATTTATTTTTGTTAGATAAGTTATTGTCATACCATATGGCGGTATTTGGAGCGTTCAAGTATTACGTAACGCAATTTTTGAAGATTTTAGACCCCCCCCCCCCCCCATGTAACGCACCGTAACGTTTTTCTGTACCCCCCCCCCCCCCCTTCCCTCTCCCTAAACGTTACGTAACATTTAAGTGACCATTAAGGTCACAATTATGTTGAACAAAGTGTAATAACTTTTGTGTGTGCTTCTGTGTAAACTCTAATGAATACTGACATCGATAATCAAATAAAAATCACGTACACACAGTTGAGGGATTCCCTGAAACATAAACGAAAGGTTTGCCAACTTAAGAAACAAAAATAAAAGTAACGTACAATACAATCGAGGGATTCCCCGTAAAACATAAACGAAAAGGGTTGCCGATTTGGAAGATTCTAATTCCCTAGCTTTTTTATTAAAATAAAAAATGTTACGTAACGCGTTGTTTAAATACTCCCCCTCCCGCCCTTGTAACGCACCGTAACGTTTTACAAGACTCCCCCTCCCCCGAAATTGCGTTACGTAATACCTGAACGCTCCCTGTACCTCATTTTTTTCATTTTTTCTTCAATTTGTATTTTGGTATGTATTATTTTATTACTATTTTTTACTCAGGTCCGTATTAGTCAGTACTCAAGATTCGAACGATAAACAACAGTCATGAGTTATCTTGGAACAGGAATGGTTCACAAGCCATTTACAACATACAAATACTAGTTACGGACCGTTTATAATGCCTATTCTGTGCTAGGAGTAGGACAAGCAGAATCTATTATGTCCATAAAGCTTGCTTCCATAAAGGGTTTATGGTGATATACCTAAACATTACACTTGCCTAAAAAGATGTTTACCCAAAATGAAAGATGAAGCAGCATGCCTGAAATGTGAAATTGACTAAGAAGCAGATTGCCTAAAGCCAAGTTATAGAAAACTAGAAACGAATTTCCCAACTTATCGCTTCGCTGGCATAATTTTAAATGACCTAAAACAAATTGGCTGAAAATATTTGACATAATTTTAATCGGCATAGAGTTTACTTAGCATAATATCTATTTTTCCCAAGCATTAGTTCTCCCACTGCTTCATTGGCATATTTCGTTTAGGGTTAACAGCTTTTTAGGCAAATATCATGTATTGAATTGTTAAAATGTTTATACAATAAAGCCACGATGTCCGTCAGAGTACAAGATGAATGCCCGAAACCGATCCAAGTGCAGAAAGGTGGAAGACAGGGTGACGTTATATCCCCGAAACTCTTCACCACTGCACTGGAAGATGTTTTCAAGCTTCTCAACTGGAAAGGACTGGGCATCAACATCAACGGCGACTACATCACTCACCTTCGATTTGCCGATGACATAGTCATAACGGCAGAATCCTTGGAGGATCTGAACGCAATGCTCAATGACCTCAACAGAGTTTCCCAACAGGTAAGTTTAAAAATGAACATGGACAAGACAAAAATCATGTCAAATGTCCATGTTGCACCTATGCCAGTAGTGGTTGGGAACACTATAATCGAAGCTGTGGACGTTTATGTATACCTGGGACAGGTAGTTCAACTAGGTTACGACCTCATTGGCACCTCGAATTTCGGGCAATCTGCTTTACAGGTAATTTGAGTTTAATCAAACTGCTTCTTAGTCAATTTCAGGCATACTGCTTCATTGGCATCTTTCGTTTAGGGTGATTCAAAAAAACAAACCTGTCTAAACAAATGCTGAGCTATAGCTTGTTCCATGATAGGTCTGTTAGTGTCAGAGCAGAAGGACTCTGCCTTGGGTGCCACTGATGCATAGTCAGCAATGAAGTGTCTATCAATGGACTTTCCCACTCTAGAGACTGTTGCATGTAGCTCACGATGGTCTGGAAAAATATGGCATTTGTTTGCTATTAAATAATAATAAAGTGGCAAAATAATTGAAACAAGTCGGAACAAATTACAGAAGGATTGTAATCTTGCATCTTATAATAAATTTTCTAAAGATTTGAAATAACTTGCTTATTATTTCGAGATACCAGTTCTGTGGAAACTTACTTTCATGTCAGGTGCAAGAATGATTGACTCTAAGGCCGCGTTTCCACGTGCAAAACATCAAACATCATTTAATTGGAGACACCTTTATTTTTTATGTTAAGTCTTGCTTGTTTTTAATGTTCTTGTATTATTAAGAAATTATAAGTGTGCAAATCCAGGTTGGAGCCATGGGGGCCATGACTAAATTCGTGGAACATGTAATTTCGACTTTAAGTAATATGAATCTCTGAATAAAGTAAACCTGCACCTGCAGCAGTGAAGAAATATCTACAGTAGCTGCATGATGACTATATGTAGCATCACACACACAATACAAAATAGCAACAACAATACATCATTTTATGGCAATAAACAGTTGGTTCTTCCTAACCTTCTTTTCTAAGTTGTTGAAATTGATAAGAACTGCAGTTGCATATATATTCCTTTTTTAACTGTACTGTTGAAATCATACACATTAATTAAGATTCTAAGAAATGCTTTGTTTTGTTTGTTTTAATTGCTCTTTTTTTCCAACAAGTTTCTCACCTGTAGACAATTGTAAAACATTCTGTTTAACTGTAGCTGCCACATCACCAACAACCATAGCCTGTGTTTGTGATAATGGATTATCTGGAGTTTCTGAAAAAAGAAAGATCATTATTATTATTAGATTTCCTGATGCTTATTGTTAAACGAATCAAATGGTTTATATTTGTTCAGTTCAAATGCAGTTGTTTTGGTATTTGAAAAGCCTGTCAAGTGCCGGTCAGACTCGCACACTAAGGGTATCGAACCATGGAAAGAAGCATTCAGATATTATTACCTTGAAATAAAGTAAATTTTCCCAACCACATAATTGTGTTTGCCAAAGTTTTTTGATGATTTCTCACAAACTATACAATATAGAGACATTTCTTAAGGCTTTTACTTAAGGAAGCTCAACAATTGTCATCACTAGACAGCTATATAGCTATTTTTCTTTGAAAATATTTGTAATCGTCTGAACTGGGTTTATATGGAACATTTTGTTGAGGACAGGACTACTAATACTAAATAAATGTCAAATACTTTAAAAAATTAAAATAGCATCCCATAGTACCATCACCATAGCAATTATAATAAAGCCTTTTATGAGTTGGGGTGCACAAAAGGTTGTGCTAACATCTTATCCTATTGAAAAATAAACCATTCTAAAATGCAAACCACGGACAAACTACAAATATACAGAATACACAGAAGCAATGCACTTTAGGTGATTTCCACTAGCACCTTCAAATTTTTTTGGTATTGTAAAATTACTTATAAGAATCAAATGTATAAAATCCCAGGCTAAGGAAATGCGCCGATTATACTTAATCGACACTTTCCGTCCGGCAAATACACTCCTACAAACACACAAGCATCGGTTTTTGAAAACTGTTCTGACACCACAATGAATTTTATATTATAATGGAAGAACAAAAATATGCCACTCACGTTTAGCTATTTCCTTTCTCAAATCTTCAACTTGGTCAATAATCTCTTGTAAAACCTTAGTAGTATGATCGTTAAGATTGTTAAATTTCGTTAGTGCTTTGTCCAAATCTTGTTCAACACCGAGACACGAATCCATTGCAATGAGACAACGAATACGGTGCAACTGGAGATGACAGATTACTTGCAATAATTGCGCGTAGTAATATCCGGAGGCGTATTTTTAACAAATTTCTTGTTCAACTTCAACTTCAAAATTAAAAATTTCTTGTTATTTTTATATTTCAAACAAAATAGACATTTTCGATACTCACTGTTAGGAGCATATAATCACTACACTCACTCTAGATACTCTAGAAAGGAGCATATAATCACTCACTGTTGTCACAGATTAATATATGTACCTGTGTTCAATATTTAGCGCAAAAAGAAGATATAATATTTATTAAAGTTGACCATTCATCTGGGGCCAACTCGTTGTACAATGTTTTAAAATAAAGGTAACCACATAGAAATTACTTTAAAAATTGTAATTATCAGATTATATGGGTAAATAACGTGTACAAAATTTTTTTTGTGTATATATGTGTAATGTGCATTTCATGTACTTACTTTTTTCTAAGTCAATTTCACGTTCATTTTTAAATGACAGCTTGAGGTTCGAAGTTTTTTTATCATATTATTGTGTTCAGTCTGTAGTTTACAATACCCAAAGTAATGAAAAGTAGAGGGCGAGAAATGATTCTTAGGTTGAAAAGGTTTTGTGAAGCAGAAATTAAGAATAACAACGTTTTGATTCTATTAAAAATGTTTGAGGAAGAGTTGCTGCCATGACAGGTATGTTTTGGGGTTGCCCGGTCAAAGTACTTTCCCTAATTGAATGGAATATTTTGCAAAAAGAGTGATGTAATGTTTTAGTATTCAAAATTATCGTTTAGCTTCATTAATTTAACCGCACATTGTTGTTATACTTTAATTGTTGTTTCAGGTGTTTTTGAAAAAACGTCACCAGAATTGCCAAGCAAGGAATTGATGAATAGCTTATGAAACACAAGCATGAGGTGGTTAAGTTACCCCCTTACCACTGCGTCCTAAAACTTATAGAGTGGAGTCTCATGAAACGAAGAGATTATGAGAAAAATGTAGCTACAGATTCAAAGGAGATTCTTGTCAGAAGCTGCTTTTGCAAGCATTACACCTGAAGAATGGAAGGTTCGTTGCAAACATGTGGAGCATTTAGAAGATAAATATTCAAAAAATGATGGATTAATAGATGTATTGAGGAAAGGTTCATTATTTCAACTTCGAGTGATAGTGACACCGATTCAGATCACTGCAGAGTGACACTGAAGACAATGACAGTATTTGCTCTATGAGTGGAATTCGTCCACTGGGTGAACACAAATACTTTAATAAAATATAAATAATAAAGTATTTTAAACATATTACATGTATTTATTTTATTTAAAAAATTAGAGTTTGACATACAGTACAGAATATCGTGGCATGGATGACATCACTAGTATCTTGTTTTCACTATTATCTACATTACGATGCTATTTTTTGTATTTTTATTGGCCATCAGATTTCGGATAGACTCAGCTTGCTCAAGATCCATTCTATTACTCAGAAATAACCTAGATCCAACAGAAAAAACATTCTAACGTAGCGTTTATGGTAAAGTAAGCAGGCCAAATTAAAGAACGATGCTGGCAACATTATGCACTGCGATTGCAACGCCGCGTCTGTGGGCTTCTTTGGTGGCGCGGACTCTACAATGCGACATGAAGGAAAGATATTATGTTACCTATTGGTTCTTAAATCTAAACTGCTTAGTGACTGTACTATGCAGTATTAATATCTAATCTATGACTGAACTGAGCCGCAGTCCCTTGATCCCTTCTCTTTATGTCTATGAGAGAGTAGAGTGCTGTCTATAAGTGTGTGATAGGATAGGTGATATGGTACATATATTAGTCTGTGGTGATACGTATTGGGTTGAATGTGGTCTAGACGAGGATTCTTGTATTCTACTTCAAAGAATATGTCAGCTCTGTGGTTCTACTTTTGTTCTACTTAGTCTGTGGTTGTTGCACAATTTTGTCGATTGGCCGAATAGGTTAGGTTATTCCTGAAATAAAATATCTTGTAAAATTGTTATATTAATTTCGTTTCCTGCTTCAATTTTTTCTAAACATGGCACAAAGTAAACTTAATGATATGGCTGGGAAATTTGCCAAAGGTGGTCCACCCGGACTGGGTATTGGCTTGAAAGTGGCTGCCATCGTCGGTGCAGCGGCTTATGGCGTCTCGCAGTCCGTTTTTACTGTTGAAGGCGGACATAGAGCCATTATGTTCAACAGGATTGGAGGCGTTCAACCGTATGTCTTTACAGAGGGCATGCATTTCCGTATACCTTGGTTCCAATACCCCATCATTTTCGACATTAGATCAAGACCACGCAAGATTTCGTCACCCACCGGCTCCAAGGACCTGCAAATGGTGAACATATCGCTACGTGTGCTCTCCCGTCCTGACGCTAAGAATCTAGCAATAATGTACAGACAGCTTGGAACTGATTATGATGAAAAAGTACTTCCATCTATTTGCAATGAAGTCCTAAAATCTGTTGTAGCCAAGTTCAATGCTTCTCAACTGATTACCCAACGTCAACAAGTATCACTACTCATCAGGAGAGAACTTGTGGAACGTGCAGCTGACTTCAATATAATATTGGACGATGTCTCTTTGACTGAGTTGAGTTTTGGTAAAGAATACACAGCTGCAGTGGAAGCAAAACAAGTGGCACAACAGGAAGCTCAGCGCGCCGCTTTTGTTGTTGAAAGGGCTAAGCAAGAACGTCAACAGAAGATTGTGCAAGCTGAGGGTGAAGCGGAAGCTGCTGAAATGTTGGGCAAAGCAATGGGTATGAACCCTGGCTACCTTAAATTACGAAAGATCCGTGCTGCCCAAAGTATTTCTAGAATGATTTCTCAGTCACAGAACAGAGTGTTCCTGTCTGGTAACAGTCTCATGATCAACTTGCAAGATCCTAGCTTTGATGACCTATCTGAGAAGCTGACTAAGAAGAAGTAACATACACCTCCGGTAGAGTGTGCTGGGCATCTGGAGCCAATAGCCACACCTACCGAGGATATTGTTTTAATCAGTGGCAGTGCTTCAGTTGCTGTTTAGAGCATACATAATCGATATTCAAGCATTTCTTAGTGTTAAAAATAAAATGCCTACTGTGTTTACGGATGATGTTGCATTTTACGTTATTTAGTTGTAGGCATATAGAATGTATGGGAATCATTATATATGGCAGTACCTTAATACTTGTTTTATTTTACATAATCTCCTTTGACTTACACATCTTTTATACATTGATACCAAACTGGTATACCAAGATGATAGGGTGGTGTTACCTAGTTGCTGTGATAAATGTCCGCTGCTTGACACACTATTGTTCTGTGACTGATCCTGACAAATAAAATGTCCTAACACATTTGCTAGTTTTCTAGTGAATTATATTATAATTGAAGACAAGGAAATTCTAGTGTGAGTGAATCTACTGTCTCAATCTTAGTAATAAACAGTTAAAAGTCTTTTGTTGTGAATGAGAAGTGTCAATAAATCTATTTTTGTAGTGTTTTGAGAAAATTATTCAGCATAGAAAAAACTACTTTGTTACTTAGTGCCACACTAATTATATTTAACAATTTAGTTTATTATATTATTCCTAGACTACACAAAGTTCTGTGGCTATGTGTGTGGACCACACACAGTTTAAGAATTGGAATTGAAAAGTCCCATGTGTTCCCGATGATGTCATAAAAGGTGACCAATGGAATGGTTAATACTCAGACTAGCAGTTGTAAACCTATTTACTTATTAACAACCAACATATTACTGCAATAGGTAGATAGAAATGCATGTCTGTTAACGGAATCACTGTCAAAGAGAATTTATTATACTTCAACTACATCACAACCAATGGAAAGTAGGGTATACATATTAAAATGTGTCAAAAACACCTAAGATACTGACTAATAGTGTGTCAGCTTCATCCGTTCCGTTCATCTGTAGACCCTGTTTTTTTCCATTCAAAACATAAATAACCGAATGGATAAAAAAGCTTAGGCTAGATAAAAAATCATTCACATTTTCTTATGTGTACAAAATGAAAGACTTGCCACTATGTAGTAATTTTTTTAATAGGTTTCACTACACTATAAAGCAAATTCAAGGATAATTTCATCTAAAAATCAACAAACGTAACTATTACAAACATAATTTATTTCAGTGACGATGGCTGGGGCAACCTGTATTTAAACATTTCTACTTCAGCCTCAAAGAAACTCATATCGTTATAGCAATAGTACTCTGGTACTTTGTATGCTCCAGTTTTGTTCGGGTCAACACCTGGACCCACCGGTTGTGACGCTGGGGCTATCACGGAGTTACTCAGACCAGGGACGTCTTTAACCTGAGCTTCAGCGGAGGGCTGCGGAGGCGGTGCATTCGATCCCATTGAACTTTGACCGATCTTCTCGCTGTAGAGCCTTGAAAAGGACCTCAGCGCATTTGTCTTAAGCGCAGACCGCGCAATCATTATTATTTTAATAATAAACTATTTATCTTTATTACACAATCATCGATCGTAGAATCGAATGAAATGAACGAAATGATAGAATAGAAAGAATATCTCTTGCACAGATCACTATATTGATCTCTTGTAATAGTTCTGTCTTGACGTTTACAAAGGACGTTGAAATGACAATTGACAAGTGCAATCAAGATCCATAGAACATAGAAGTAAAAATTTTACTACATACGTAAGTAAGTAATATGTCTGAAGTCTACCTCAATGGACAGATATGTATTTGTTTTAGTTTGTATGTGGGTATTTCTTTTTTAAATACAGAATAGGAAATAAATTAAAATTAAAACCGGCCAAGTGCGAGTTGGATTCACGCACGAAGGGTTCCGTACTGGCCCAAGAGCCCGGGAGGGCCAGACCTTCGTTGTTTTGTGAAAGCAGAGAGTTTCTCTGCGCATTTGCCCAATACAGGTAAGAACCATTGGCATCCAATGGTAAGAACGATCAGTGCGTCTACCATGTGTTTACGCAGGCGGTAATGTATATCGAATACTATCGGAAATGCTGCTCAGTCGAGATGCGGGTGACAAGGACAGAGCGATAGTTAACGATACACGTTATCGCCTGTGTAAACTCATGGTAGATGCACTGAGACTATATACATTGGACCGCGGTTACTTTGGCGGGTAGCGGGTAATGATGGTGTATTAAATCGTACCTTAAAATCGTTTAAGTGCTTAAAGCTCAGTTTTAGGGTTCCGCAGTCAAACCACTCTGTCCGTCTGTCTGTCCGCGGCTTTGCTCAGAGATCGTTACTAGTGGAAAGCTGTAATTTGGTATGGGTATTTTGCTTTGTGATACATATTAATCACGTCGACAAAATGGTAGAATAAAATCTTGAAAAATAATTTTTTAAAGGGTGTCTCCCATACATGTAACTTAGGGATGAAATATTTTTTATGCGTTTACCCCATTGTGTGGGATATCATTGAATAGGTCTTATAAAAACATTGAGGGTCCATGAACACCACTTTTCGATTCAGGGATCCTTTTGCGAAATAAAATATTACATGTGTACTTAATCATGACGTCATCAAGACGTACTTACACTAGGTGATACATGTGTGCATGCACAAATAATGTGGCAAGGGGAGTCGCAAAAAATTTTTTCTTTCAAAATGAGTTTATAATGATTTCATAGTAATGTAAAATTAATTCCTTTCAAATATTATAAGTTTCTAAACAATATGTGTGTTCGGGAGAGAAGAAAACTGATCTGTGTGTGTCTGTCCGTCTGTCAGTGCAATAAGATATAAAGCCAGCGTTTCTTGGGCTTTCTGGTTTGTTTAGTTCCTGATCTGGTAACGTTTAAAAATATTGAGAGGTCCGAGTGGCGTTTTTAATACAAGTGGAGAAAATGAATAAAATGTGTTTTGTTCCATACCAAAAAAACTTAAATATTTTTTTCTCGGAAACGATGCACCTATAGATTTTTAGATAATAGTAAAAGTTATAAGGCTAGTTATTATCTGTTCGAAGATATCTGTGAAGAAGAAAAACAACAGATCACAGTTCCGTCTTTTGGTCCCAAGTCCACGTATTTCCAATCTAGGATCCACAGGGCGACGTACGGACGGCGGAGTATTAGTAATATGATACCGTTTTTACCCTTTGGGTACAGAACACTATAAACATTATCACATAATAATATAAAACTTCCTGAACCTATATTGGAAATATTTAAAAACAGTCCATATTACAGGTCTATCCAGGTTTATAATAATATTCCTGATATTTTAAAACAAGAGACAGATAAACAATTTAAGAATAAATTAAGGTCACTTCTGAATAGAAAATCATATTATACAATTAAGGAATTTATGGATGGTAAAAATGTATAAAGTTTGACTATCCTTATTTTGGATTGTAGTATAAAATTTGACATTGAATTATTATTGTATAAAACTTGACATTGAACTATTATTGTACAAAATTTGACATTTATTATTATTATTATTATTGTATAAAATTTGATATCTATTATTATTATTGTATAAAATTTGAATTATTCATTTTGCTATGCCCTGACAGAGTTCATGTATATAGATCCGAATAATATTTGAAGTGTAATGACTCTATGTACATGAATGCAAATAAACAGATTTGATTTGATTTAAAAATGGTCAACGCCGCGGAGCCCCGGCATTACCAACCTTTGCAGGCCAGCAAGCTACCGACGGCAAATTCAGGCTCAGCGCGCATGTCTGTACTAGATGTAGACCTCGCTTAGGTTTTCTAGTAACATTAACACAAACTAAACAGTCCTATCTACCTATTGTGGTTCTAAAAGATCAATAATCCAAATAAATATTTAACTAACTAGAAACTATTGGCGGCCACTTTTTTCAGTTTTTACAACAGATTCACCTTAGTTGTCCCCTCGGTTACCCAAATATCTATTTTGAACGCAATTGGATCAAAATCAACAGATTTCATGATGGCGGCCAATTTCCTCAGATTATGATGATCGTCCATCATCCTCATCAGGAAAACTTCTGCTGCTGAACATTTCCCCATGGTATACCCCAATGTTTGGTCCCAAGCCACCCTTACCAGGTCATCGGTCCTCTAGTAGCGGGACGGCCCGGTACACACATCCCGGTACCTTGGTACCGCTTCGGCTCACTGGCTTCTCGAGCTAAGTCGGTGATCGTAGTTCGTCACCGGATTTCCTCATTCCGTTGAGTAATTCCGAGCATAGCTAGTTCCAAATTATGATAGTCGTTTCGTATTCGGCGACGCAACGTCAAATATATGTAATATTTTTCCATATATATTAAAACGTATTACGGAACTGGATAAATAATCATACTTACTGGCAACATTTCCCGTTTATGACGTCTGTCAACAATTTTAGTTTTGATCCATGTTTTTTTTTTGTAAAAAGCAACGTTAAAATGTTGTTCTGACAAATGATTTGATAAAATAATAATTATATTTTTTGTTTCATTTTGACACTCATTTATTACGTAAGCTGCCATTTTTTGTTTAAAAAATTGAGAACTCTGGGTTGGTCCCGGGCACTGGGTTGGTCTACTGCTTCCCGCGTCGGTGCGTATTTCCTTATTATAAAAAACCGTTGTTACTCTATGTTTGTATGGCATTCTAGCCTTCCGGGTAATCTGGGTAGATCAGAACAGCAGACAGGTGTGTCCCTACGGTTATGTTCTATCTGTTGAGTTACAAATCTATGCTCATTCCCTCCATCCATCTATTATATTTCATCTTGTTGTCTATGCCTCTTTTTCACGACTGTTTTGGATAGTTTACCTACAGTGTACTCAATTCACCGAATTTTCAGTGTAGACGTGAAATATGCGCGTAAAATAATATGTGTTTCATGTTATCATGTGTGAGAATGTATTGTGAATACTATTGAATCTAATATAGGTGTTTAAGCTTGCACAAAACGCTAGTTCAGCCATTTACATGAAAGGTGAGTACAAAAAACTGATACTCCTATTTTTTATTTTTCTACATAGCCAAAGTTTTACCGTTACTGTATCAATGCAGTAGTATTGATTAATACATACAGAATCAAATTGCAAAGGCTTTATGTTAGTAGTGTATGAAATTATTCATGAATCGACAGCATATAATATGGTTTTATATGTATACCTATTGCCGCTGTTTGGTGTTGTAGTTATATCGTATGAAATTGATATAATCCGACCAAATTGAGTTAGTCTAGAGTCACGTTAGCGTTTCGTTCTATGAATATTGTTTTGAAATTAGATGAGTTTTAGGTACATCGTAAGTTTTGGTATTGAACGTGTTTCGAGTGTGGTAATTTTCTGATGAAAAGGCTGAAATTCTAGGAAAATATCGTTTATGTTACTGATTTATATGTCAGTTCAGTACAAGTTTTGGCTGTATACATGATCTACAGTCATTATGAACGAAAAAAAGGTTTTTTAAAACTCTATGGTTTTTATTCTTTTTTGACATGGCGCCGAATTTTTCGACTCGGTTTACATTGCAAGTCTATTGATGTATTCGTTAAAATTGTTATTAATTTGATGTGCAATCACTGCGTTTTATAGAGAGTTTCATTTTAACTTCGTATAAAATAAATCGAAGGATGTGCGCAAAATGGCCGACGAAGTACCTGTTTCCGATGTTTTGTGCGAGGCGATGGAGTATTTGTCTAAACTAGGATCAAACCTGCGAAGTCGATCGGAAAATTTAAAGGAAAAGAGGATCAGAAAAGATAAATTGAAGAACTTTCATGCAGTTCAGAAGGCTGCTAGTAGAGTATTGCTCATTTGTGATTTATCTAAAAGATCCATTGAAAATGTAGAGACCGGTGTCAGAAAAGTATTGAAAATGATTGACGCATCGCAAGCAACTATAAGTGATGGCGGGAAAAACAAACTATCTCCTCAAAATGTTGCTTCTGAAAGTAAAGATCATTTTCAGTACTATGAATATAGATCCCGAAAAATTAAAGTTAACAAAAAAGTTCCACTCAAACACTATCTATCTGTGAAAGTGTTTGCTAAACGTATGACGCAATCAATGATAGAAAAGTACCCCGTCTACCACCATTGTAAGTTGTATCGTCTAAGAAAAAGGAATAAAATAGGAAAAGATAAATCTGACAATAAGGACTCTGAACATGAATCAAAACAGGAAAAAGAGAAAAAAGACAAGGATGAACAAGACCACCCTGATGATAATAACCAGGATGATAATAAACATTCTGATGATCAACGAAATGTGTCTGCTCTAGCAGAGCATGAGGCTGATTATAACCAAGATAATACAAAAGATAATGGCAGTAAGGAGAAGCTAAGAAAAGATGACAAAGAAAGAAAGTCTGATAAACAGGACTTGAACAACAAATCTGATAATGACTCTTCTGATGATAATGATAAAAGAACTAAGAGGTTAAGTTTGGCAAGATCGATTTCTTGTGACATTGAATCATCTCATAGGAAAGAAATGAAAATGTATTCTGATTCAAAGGACAAACCCAAAGAAAATATGGTCTCTGATGATAAAAAGGAGAAAAATAAACGGAAAAGGTACAAACTTGTAAGAATTATTGAAAGTTCTGATAGTGATAACGAAAAATTAAAGAATAATGACAATGCCAGTCCAATTGATTCAAAAGATGATGATAAAGATAATGACAAATTTAATTCAGATAAAATATTAGGAAACAATCAAAATGATTTTGATATTCCATGTGCTAGTAAACAAATGGAGCGACAACCTGATAATTCAGATCAAGTCTTAAAAAATGAAAATAGAATGGATTATTCTAATCTCTGTTATGAAACCTCCAAACAGGATTGTAATGCCACTGATTCAAAAGAAATTAGAAAACCTGACATCAATGCTGAACCATCCAAACCATTGATAAAATGTGTAAGTCTCACTAAATTACTCAAACCAGACGTTTTACAAGTTTTAAAACCTGTGAAGAGATTAAGTAATGAAAATAACCTCAATTCCCATCAAAATGTATCCGAAAAACAGCAGAAAAGCAGGTCTGCGCAAAGAAATTTGGTGTCTGATAAGAGTTTAAATGACAAATCCAACAATGCTCAAAATATAGCCCAGCAGAAAAAAAGGTCTGAAAAAAGAAAGGAAAGAGATGAAAAATTTTGGATACAAAAGAGAAGGGAAGTGGCAAAGTTCAAACCGAAAACTTTTTTTATAAATATTATTAAACTACAACCCTTATGTTGTGAATTTTTAAGAAAACACAATTTAAAACAAGTTATTCAAAATGGTGATGTTATCTATAAAATCAAACTCGACCTAGATGAAAATATAGTAAATAATCAAGATAACCTGCAAAGGGATGTTATTGATAAAGTTAAAAATGCATTGCTGATTGACTCTGACTCTGATAGAGATTCGGCTTCTCCCAAGAATACATTACTTCAAGGGTCTGATTCTGATAAAAATCCACATAAAGAATGTTCTGCTAGTAATGATAGTAAAACAAATCCTGCTGGTAAAGACAGACAATCTACAAAAATTGCATCATATGAACATGACAAGAGAACATTACTTGAAGAGTCTGATTCTGATAAAAATCCACATGAACAATGTTCTGCTAGTAATGATAGTAAAACAAATCCTGCTGGTAAAGACAGACAATCTGCAAATAGTGAAACTTTTGAAAATGTCAAGAATACATTACTTGAAGAGTCTGATTCTGATAAAAATTCACATGAAGAATGTGATGCTAGTAATTATAATAAAACCAGTGCTACTGGTAAAGACAGACAATCTGCAAAAAGTGCATCTTATGAAAATGACAAGAGCACATTACTGGAAGAGTCTGATTCTGATAAAAATCCACATAAAGAATGTTCTGCTAGTAATGATAGTAAAACAAATCCTGCTGGTAAAGACAGACAATCTGCAAAAAGTGAATCTTATGAAAATGACAAGAGCACATTACTGGAAGAGTCTGATTCTGATAAAAATCCACATGAAGAATGCTCTGCTAGTAATAATAGTAAAATAAATTCTACTGGTAAAGACAGACAATCTGCAAATAGTGAAACTTTTGAAAATGTCAAAAACACATTACTTGAAGAGTCTGATTCTGATAAAAAACCACATGAAGAATGTGCTGCTAGTAATGATAGTAAAACAAATCCTTCTGGTACAGACAGACAATCTGCAAAAAGTACAACTTATGAAAATGTCAAGAACACATTACTTGAAGAGTCTGATTCTGATAAAAATATTTATGAAGAAAGTTCTGTAAAAACTGTTAGTTATAATGATAAAAATCCTACTACCCAAGAACTACTTATGAAGAGTAATGAAGATTATCAAATTAATTCAGCAGATAATTGTAGTAAAGCTAATGAAATTAATAATAAAAACAGCCAAGACAAAAGTTGTAATGAAATATCCAAATTGGTTAGTAGAGCTCATGAAAAAGTAGATAAAATGAATTACCTTCAAGAACAGATGGAGAAAATTCAAGATAGAGAGATGTCTCCAGATTGTGATGCTGATTCAAGTGATTGCAGTGTAACATATAACAATAAGAGAAAGAAGAAACTTAAGAAAACTCCTGAAAAAAATCATGCAATGGAGAGTATGCATGCCAAAAAGATGCTGTTAACATATTCATCAAGTTCTGATAATGATGATGAACAACTGAAAAGTGCTATTAGCAATATCAAGAATGCATTGTTGAAGGAAGGATCAGATGAAGAAGATACTAAAGTTATTGTGTCTCCTAAGCGTGGAAATGAGATCACATCATCTGACTCTGATGATATAACTATAAGAAGAGTTAAAAAGAAAAGAAAGTCAGTGAAGTTACAGACTCCACCTGCTGATAATGAATCACTTAAAGGGGATACAGTCAAAGATGATGCAGTCAGTGATAACTCCAGTTCCAGTAGTGATAAGGTTGGAATTGCTTGAATGAATAAAACTTCTACAGTGTCATAACACATAATATTGAGAATAATACTTTATAAAGATGATTGTATACTTCACTCTTAATCCGAAGTGTTTTTTTGCAATTTAATGGAATTACTAAATAGTACATTGCCTACAAAATAATTGTAGTCCTTATTATTGTATAAAATAAGTGCAATAAAATACAATTTAAAACACATTTTAGTATTTTAATTATTTTGTAGTTTGTGACAGGGGTTGCAAGAAGACTCAAGATGTTGGAGGTACACCTTCTAGTACTTGAAATATATACAAAGTAGAGGCTCAAATTATTATGATGATTTTATAACACATAGAATTGAAGCCTTCACTTTGTATCTATATTTTAGGGCAAATGAGTAAAACATTAAAATTATTTACGTATTTTACAGATGAGACGCAATAGGGACAAGCCCAGTAGCAGCAGTGGCCAAAATTCTGATCCACAGGATGATAAGGACATTGATGGGTAAATATTTTTATTATTTGTAGTTTAGATCATCTAAATTAGCCCCTGTTACAACAGCTTTTGAATCAACTGCAAATAATACTAGAGTTTGGAACTTTGAAGTAATATGTATACATATATGTTTATATATAATCGATTAAGTTGTTCGTGCAAAGTATAAATAAATCGGGTTAAAAAAATGTACTCTTCAAACTATAGTAGTCAAGGCGAAGTGCAAACTTAACTGTGTAGCAGATGTTAACCAACCAATGAAACATACAATAATATATTTGTGTAATTTGTTTCTTTATCTTCTTTGCAGACTAACTAATTTAAATACATTAACGAGGACGCGTCGAGGGTGCGACGATTCACCAGCTTCTAAAACCTCCAATGACAGCAAGAAAATGCCGAAGGTCACTTCATTTATTAGTGGAGAAGGCTTACTGGACGCATCTATTACTTCTGATGAGGGATCTGATATTGGAAGTGAAGCGGGTGAAGATGGTAACTAGCTGTCATTGTGAATATCATATTTGTCTGAAAATTCACTTTACTCCAATTATATTTTCCCACTTAATAATCAACCAGATAAAAATACAAACCCCTTGCTAAAGTCTCAAACTACGATAAAATAGAAAGAGTTTTTTCAGTATTTTTAATTTATTTCCGCTATATCGACTCAGAAAGAAACATATAAGGTTAACTTTGCACAAGTTGGTTCGGGTATTTGTAAAAAAGTTATGAATACATAAATAGTTCATCCATCAAATACCCTCAAAGCATAAATATTTAAGTTATTTAGGTTAATACCTGTGTCAATAAAAAGAGACTATCATCTTAGTTACAGACTCAGTCTATTTTGGATGCTAAAAAACTGTGTACTCAGAGTAAGCCTAATATAAACATTTTTGTGTCAATATATCCTACAACCGCGACTACGTGTGCCTGGACTTAAGGATTTAGGGATCTACTCGTTCGATCGTTAAAATAAGTAGTCTATGTCCTTTTCCAACCTTTCAACTATCCCTCTCCCAAATATTCAAGTCATTCTAAATTTCTTTTTGGTCGTGAATGTATGAGTAAATGAATTATTTTAGCAAATTTATCCCATGTTGTTTTAAAAATTATTCTGCTATTTGTGGCTGAAACAAATTTAAAAAATTCCAAGATATTAAAAATCAGTTCAGTGTTGAGTTATAAATGGTGTAACTAACCTGACTTTGTTTTATAGATTATGTGCTTTAAATATTTTAAAAAATAAATTTATTTTTTATATATACTTTTTATAAACTAATTTTTAACTAGCCATATTTTTACCACAAATTTAGTTTCCGGTTAACAAATCTCTGTTCCGTTCAACTTTATTCAGGCAGAACTTATAAAGAACATTTACTTTTCTTGCAGATTTGCCTCCAATAACTCTGTCTGGATTGAATGGGTCTGGCATAGACCATCTGGCCAAAGAAGACCTGCTTGAAGAGAGCGACTCTAGTGGTAATGAAAATAAGTCAGAGGTATGTTAAAAGTTCTCACAACCATATTTTTGGCAGTTTACAAAATATCTTATCCATCACCCATTCATATTCATTGTACTGCATTATGCTGTAATTTTTACATCCATTTCATCATCAACAGCCTACATACATCCCCACTGCAGGGGCTGAGGCCTACTCTCCTACAGAGAGTGTATGCCCATATGTAGTCCACCACGCGGGCCCAGTGCGGAACGGCGGACTTCACATGCCTGTCTTGACATGCAGGTTTCCTCACGATGTTTTCCTTCACCGTTAAGCAATCGGATAATGTACTTGAATTGAAAAACAACTCATAGGTACACGGCTGGATTCGAACCCGGAACCCTCAGATTGAGAGTCCGCGCCTTATCCAATGCGCCACCGACTCTTTCCATTCATTACATTGCATCCATTTACAAGATAATACACTTAACGGGATTCAGCTCAGAATGCTTCCGCACTAAATTTCTGTTCCCACAATATTTTAAAATAGAATAGCTGGTTTTGATAAGTAATTACCTAAAAATAGGAGATAGAATTATAGTGTCGCGAAATGAATATCATTTGCTTTATAGTTATCTACAATATTAAACCAGCCTTTACGTAGCTAATGTATAATAATATATAGCTAATGTAATAGTAGCCCTAGATGGCGCATTTAACAATAATCGAAAAATAGCGTGTAAAAATGAAAATAGTGATTCCTTGGAAATTGGACGTTAATGATACTTATTTCGCTTCATTTTGACGACATATTTACATATCGTATAACAGCCTAAACGCTATGGCGCTCCAGATTGGGTTGAAGCTGGCGTGCACTCGATAAGGAATAAGTAAATATACTTCTAATCAGAAATATCGAAACACCTTGCAAGTTTATGTTTTGTAAGGATTATCAGAAAAATGTGTATATTTGCGAAAATATGCCAAATGTCGTTTAATAGAGATCTTCTGTTACAGGTATTTATATACTTTACAAGAGGGTTTCAACCTTGTTTGCGTAAATAACTTTATGAAAAATAAATAAAACAATAGTGAATAGTATGAGGTTTTCAAATCCTAATGTTAATGTTCTAAATTCCAATTAAATTTTCATAGGTTTTTCTGATAATCCTTACAAAACATAAACTTGCTAGGTATTTCGATTTTTCTGATGAGAAGTATATAATGAATTTTTAAATATATTTTTTCATAACATTCAATTTTTTGTTTGTTGCAAAATTATGTTGTATTACAGGATGTCAAGAAAGAAGACAGTTCGGAAACCGACGAAAAGTGAGTAAATTAACTAACTACAAACTTTTAATGCATTTAAACTATACACCGACACAAAATAATAAGTCTAGTCACTATACTTTCAGACTTTTAAACAAATTCCACTGTACTGGCTAGTGAAAGGGAAACACTAGAAGTGGCAGAGTTAACAATCAAATTGCTAAGCCATGCTATTTGTCTGACTAGTACTTACATGCTAAAAGTCAAATCAATGGTATTTCTGTTGCCGCTATAACAACAAATACTAAAAAATCAGAATAAAATAAATGTTTAAGGGGGCTCCCATACAACAAACGTGATTTTTTTGAGACGTGCGATTCAACATACTACTAGTGCCATCTAGTGTCGTACTCGGCTACTACTGCTAAACTAAATTGATAACGAAAATCGAGGCGCATTCGTTAGAGGATTGTTCGGTGCATATTATTATTTATGGTTTCCTTATTTTATAAATATCCATACGGAACCCTTCGTGCGGAAGTCCGACTCGCACTTGGTCAATTTTATTATAAAGCCAAGAGCACCCGTCAACTTATATATCATGATTATAGAATATCAACATGGCTGGACATGTACTGGTATGGCATGTTTCATTTGATATGTTTTTGTTAATTTATCCCGTTTTTAAATATGCAGCGTCAGGAAGAAACGCCGTAAGGCCAACATGATATCGTCGGATTCTGAAGCGGGCTCGTCCAAGGCTAAGGGCCCAGAGGTCAAGGTCACAGACTTTGAAGACTCCGATGAGGATAACTCGGATCTGAATAAGAGGTCGAAAAGGAGGAAGAAGGGTAGCGAGAGTGATGCTTCTGCCGGGTCCTCCGATGGCGGGTAAGTTGTCTAGGAACACTGTTTCATGTTATGTTTTACGTGAATTTTGTTTGTCGTGATGCTTTTATAACTACCATGAACAGATGAAGGCTAAGTGCAAACTCATCATACAGTGTAAATTTCGAGTAATCAAAAATTTTTGGTCTTTTTAACTTGAGGCTTCTGGTCAAGACGATACTTTTATACATCCTTATCTTCACATACCATCAGGTGAGATGAAGGCTAAGTGTAAGTTCATTGTATATGTAGGTAGAAAATATATTCGAATGGTATGTGTTCACAGCAAGAAAAAGCGGCGCCGAATAGTGGACCTGGATAGCGACGGCTCCGGCTCTGACGGGGAGAACGAGGGCAAGAACAAACACGGCAGAAAGAATATTCGTAAAGTTAGTAATTTTTATGTTAAAATAATTATAGTTGTGTTCGAACCCGGGATCACAATCCCGGATTTACAATATGACCAACCCATCTCATCCCGTGGGTAGGTGACGTAAACAAAAACCGATTGGGAAATTGGAGATCATTTTTATCCATAGGTCGCTGGTTCATATCGGGCTCGAAGGACCATGTTTAATCTCCAGAAACCCCCAAGGCGAATCCCGTTGCAAAGAAACAACTATAGGTTCTGTGGCAAGTCTAATTTAATAAACAATATAAGATTTCCTGGGCGATAACACGTCTATATCGCCATTTAGACGAATACTAGAGTCATCTATAGGCTAATGACTTGAATGAACCAGTATGTTCACACATAAGATAATAACGGTCATGTCGCGGTTGAACAACTATCTATCAGATGTCAGATTATCAAGAAAATGGTCAGAACATACATACAGAAAATACTATGGTCACTGGAAATCCCTTCATGAGCAGGCCGTTTCTCGTTTTTAGTTTTATGTAGGTATAATGTATATATTTCACAGACATATCCTTTTTTAACTGGGATGTCATACGCGTACATACCTTAATAACTTGTACGTCAAAGGTAGATGTAAGAAACATATACAATTTTAAGTAAGGCCTGATTACTACCCGTGTCTTTGCCTAAGTATAACTATGATAAACTGTATCCCTGGTCCTTTATTACTTACATACTCCATGATCATCGGTGCACTTCAAATTTTAAATTTGTGAGTTCTTAAATTTGAGTGTTTGAAGTCAATCGCGCTGTTACCTTTAAAACAAGTAAATGAATAAACATATAAAACTATTTATAACATCCTAATAATATTTTTAGGTTATGGGCAAGAACCAACTGGAGGAAGCTACGAAGAAAGCGGCGCGAGAAGAACGAGAGAGGAAGGCTCGAATTTCCGAGAGACAGAAATTGGTAAGTTTTATATACCTTACTGGCAACACTAGCTAGTGTTTTTTTCAAAAGACTTAACAATTGCACAGTTTATTATTATTACTTATTGCTTCTGAGCAATTTTTGGGGATATAAATCTAAGTCGAAATAACGAATAATGAACTCCGTTTGAAATCTTTGTATCAAAATTCAAAACCTTGGATTTGAATTGGAGATATATTTTTGGTTGTCTATTAAAGCTTTTAAATTTGTTGTGAATGTAATACGTAGGGGAAAAAAGGGGTTTTGTTTAAAAAAATTGAAATTTTTGACAAATTTCAATTTTTTTAAACAAAATGCCATTTTGTAATAACACAACAACAATTTCTTATGGCGGATTCGAATAGAAGACCGAACTGAGATCAACGTATAAAGTCTGATAATTTAGTTGTCACGTGTTCTTTAACTGCACAAATTAGTCTGTGTTTTGAGAGGAGATGATCAAAACAAACCACGATACTCAGTTCACGAAACAATACGTTATTTATTCAGATATTACACATTTGTCTTAGATTAGACGAGAATAATGTATGACGCAATAATATAGCGCTGTGCGCGCGTGGTCGGCTAGGGGCGCGGGGAACGACTGGCGAGCCCCGAGTCGCAAAACGTCAAGTCAGCATACTGTGACGTATGCGCCCCTACATCACACCCCCCTAGAATTTGGTACGATGAAAAATACATAAATTTTGAAATCACAAACCAAATTATAACTACTAAGATATGACTCGATATAAACAAAGAATGCACTGCGATAAACCTACAACAACAATGCGTAACATGATAGCTTTGCTTACATCATGACTCTGTAACAGTTCAATGTTCATGCGAAATCATTAAGTATACATTGCTGGCAATATACATTACTGTTTGTACATTATTAAATTTAAACAATCAAGTTCTTATATACTAGATCAAATATTTTTTCTTTACCAAACTGTGAACGAAATGCCTTTTATTAAAACGTAAGTAATATTTGTGAACTAAAGTGAGAAAAATAAGTAAATGCTAAAACACTTATGAAAATATCACCTTAGTGGGTGTGGGCTGCTTTACCAAATAAATGTAAGGTTAAAAGAAATTGCAATAAAGTACGCACATGCCTAAACTATTTTGCTTACCTAGATGACCTTAATTACTAGAAACGTGCTGGCATCTTTGTTACGCGTCCACTGCGCGTTTTCTTCAGCGGTGGTCTATCACCGCGTACATTGCCGTGCACTGCTTCCGAAGCCGTCTTGATTTCTGTACTTGGTGGCGCAACCGTGTTTTCCGAATCATTAAGAACGTATGCCGGTTTCAGTCTATCGATAGAGATATTTACCCGCCTGTTTGGTAGCTGCAGTTCGAAAACTTTCGAACCTCTTTTAATGACCTCGAAAGGACCATCATACGGAGTTTTCAAAGGCTTCCGCACTGCATCATCTCTGACAAACACATGTGTGCAAGATTTTAAATCTCGATGCACGAACCAGTTTTGGTTACAAAGATGATTAATAGCGATAGGTCTGAGCCTGCTAATTGCTTCGCGTACGTTCTCAAGGACACCACTTGAGCCACCATGTACAGAATTACCTGTTGAAAAATAGTCACCTGGTAATCGTAACGGCTTGCCGAACGTATATTCGGCTGCACTGACGCCGTTGTCGCTACGTCCCGCAGCGCGAAGTCCTAATAACACCGTTGAGAGTTCGTCTACCCATGACCTTGAGTCTAGGCGAGCCATCATCGCTGCTTTGAAACTGCGATGCCAGCGTTCCACGATGCCGTTAGCCTGTGGATGGTAACTAGTGGTCCTTACCTTTTCGACCCCTAAGTACTTCATCAAATCGGTGAATAACTGGCTTTCGAATTGCCGCCCTTGATCCGTTGTTATTCGGCAAGGACAACCGTATCGCGTGATCCAGTTATCATATATTACCTTAGCGACAGTTTCCGCCGTAATATCCTTTATCGGTACTGCTTCCGGCCAGCGCGTACCTCTGTCGACCATGGTGACAAGATATCTATACCCTTCCTCAGTCGTGAGTAAAGGTCCGACAATATCAACATGTAAGTGTTCGAAACGCTCTGCCTGTTTAAAAGCTCCGTATTCTGATATTGTATGCCTACCGATCTTTGCTTTTTGACACCTAATACAAGACTTGGCCCACTTACCTACGTCTGTGTTCATACCCGGCCAAAAATATCTTTTCGCAACCAATCTGCGTGAAGCTCGAATTCCTGGATGGCTTAAGTTATGCAAATTATCAAATACCTGACGCCTAAATTCCTTAGGTAGGTAGAGTCGAGCGGTCGATGTTGATATTTCGCAATACAACTCGTGGTCACATGTAGGCACAAATATGCTTTTAATGCATACGCTATTGTTGTAGTCTGTATGACGTCGTTGCGAAATGTAGGTGTCCAATTTCTGCGAATCGGCCAGCCGTTCCAAATCTAATGGTGCTGGGCATGAAATCGTCGCTACACGCGATAAGGCATCGGCCACACTATTGTGTTTACCTTGTACATGCCGAATATCGGTTGTAAACTCGCTAATGAACAATAGCTGCCTTGTACGCCTCGGCGTCTCCGCGTCAGTAGCTGATTTTGATCTTGAGAACGCGTGTACTAGCGGTCGGTGGTCCGTATATATGACCAGCGGTCTGCCTTCGAATATTTTTCTAAAATATTTTAAGGCAGAATAAATGGCTAATAATTCTCGATCATACGTACTATAACGCTGTTGCGGTGTCGTCAACTCCTTAGAGAAATACCCAAGAGGCTTCCACAAACCTTTTTCCATTTGTTGTAGAACTGCCCCTATGCACGTGTCCGACGCGTCGGTCATTAGCGCCAACGTAGCGTCCGCGCTCGGGTACGATAACGTCGCAGCGTTCTCCAGTTGCGACTTACATTCTCGAAATGCTGATTCCGCATCCGGTGTCCACACAATGGGTGTTTTGTCGTTCTTCTTGGCGTTACTTAGGTATTTTGTTAAAATACATTGACTTTTTACCGCCTGTGGGATGTGGTTCCTGTAAAAGTTTACCATTCCTAGGAACCGACGAAGTTCATTGATGTTCTTTGGTTTCGGATAGTCACAGATGGCTTTGACTTTATCGTCCAAAGGCCGTATCCCATTGGAAGTGACGCGGAAACCAACGAAATCTAATTCGGCAGCTCCAAAACAACTTTTCGCCAAGTTGATCGTTATACCAAACCTGTTTAACCGCTCGAAAAGTAGCCGCAGGTGCTCTCGATGCTGTTCCTCGTTGTCACTGGCGATGATGATGTCATCAATATAGCTGAATAGAAAATCTAGCCCTTCTAAAACGGTATGATTCATGAAGCGCTGGAAGGTCTGGGCCGCATTCCGAAGTCCGAAGGTCATCCTCGTGAACTCGAATAATCCGAAGGGCGTGATAATCGCGGTTTTGTCGATATCCGCCGGATTAATTGGAATAAAATGATAGGCCCTGTTGACATCGATTGACGAAAAAATTTTCTTACCTGCCAAAATGTATGTGAAATCGCCTAAACGGGGAATGGGGTACCTGTCTGGTTTGGTTATAGCGTTCAGCTGCCTGTAGTCACCACAAGGACGTATATCTCCATTTTTCTTAGGTACCACGTGCAAAGGACTCGCCCACGAGCTCTTTGATGGTCTGCAGATGCCCATTTCCTGCATATTTTTAAACTCATCTCTAACCTTTTTGTAGCGGTCCGGTGGCAGCGGACGTGCCCGTGCGAACACCGGTGGCCCCGTGGTCTCTATGTGATGTTTCACCGAATGCTGTGGAGTCTCCTTAAACGAAATTGGTTTTGTTATATCTGGAAATTCATTTAGTAATTTACTATATGGGTGGCATTCGTCTACAGTTTTGATTGATGACACAGAACTATTTACGACACTTGCAATTATATTTTTTTTAGTATAATTATCGATAAGCCTTTTTGTTTTAAGATCGACAAGCAAACCATAATGGCTTAGAAAATCCGCTCCGATTATGGGTTGCTTGACGCCTGCAATAATAAACGTCCATTTAAAAATTTTACCTAAACCCAAATCAATATTCATACAAGTTGTACCATAAGTATTTATACGCGTGTCGTTTGCGGCGTATAGATTATACTCGCTTTTGTCGCAACTAGCTTTACGCCTAACTACACCAACAGGTATCACTGACACGTTCGCTCCTGTGTCAATAAGAAAACTTTGACCACTATTATTGTCTTGCACACATAGACGGCGATTAACATTGCCTATGCAGGGTCCCGTCGTCGACTGCACAGCTTCTAGTTTCCCTGGTTGACTTTTCCTTTCCAGCTGCAAGGACTCCTGCACTTAAAAGCCTTTGCTCCGAAACGCTGATGAAAATAACACAGCTTCCTGCCCGGCGGTCGTCCTTGCTGTGTATCGTAGTCCTTGCGGAACTGTGTCCTGACGCGGCGATCCTCATTCCAGCGTCTTCTCTCTCTACGCAGCTCCGCCACTTCAATGCTGAGCTCCTCCATCTTTGCTGTAACACTGCTCTCTTCGCTACTTCCGGTCGACACGCTTGCTACTTCTACTGGCTTCAGGCTCTCCATAACCCTATCGGCCATCGCTGCCAACTCCGTCAAAGCTGTTACACTGGAGGCTGCTAACGCCGTTCTGACTGCAACCGGTAGGTGGCCTTGCCATAGCGTTCTGAGCGCGTTATCCTGGAAGCTAGTGCCAGCCAGGTTCTGCATACATCTAAGCAACTGAGAAGGCTTCTGCTCACCAAGCTGCATCTCTCCAACGAGCCTCTGTATTTTTCTATCCTCTGACTCCTGATAGACGCTCAACAACCTTGCTTTGATTGCCTTGTACTTCTCCTTTTCCGGCGGCTTCTGAAGGATGTCCGTTACCTGAGGTAACACTTGCTTGCCCAATTTCGTGACAAGTAGCTGGAACTGTGCGGCATCACTGGCATGCTGCGGCAAAACAGCAGCTTCGTACTGCAGGAACCACAGCTCCGGTTGATCCGTCCAGAAGTCCGGTACGCGTGCGTCGACGGAGATTCCTTTGACCTCCTTATTCTCTTCCGCCATTTTTACACGCGCGGTGATAAAAAAGGTAGTTATATATCTAATATAGCCTACCTAGCCAACCGAAAGTGAGTCGCCCCCTAATAGCGTGGAACTGAGTATGTACAACACTGGAACAGTTCACTAAAACGGGTCACCAATATAAAGTCTGATAATTTAGTTGTCACGTGTTCTTTAACTGCACAAATTAGTCTGTGTTTTGAGAGGAGATGATCAAAACAAACCACGATACTCAGTTCACGAAACAATACGTTATTTATTCAGATATTACACATTTGTCTTAGATTAGACGAGAATAATGTATGACGCAATAATATAGCGCTGTGCGCGCGTGGTCGGCTAGGGGCGCGGGGAACGACTGGCGAGCCCCGAGTCGCAAAACGTCAAGTCAGCATACTGTGACGTATGCGCCCCTACAAACGTTTGTATGGATTGTTCGAGGTGTGTCATCACTCCATGAAAAAGTACTAAAACTTCTCAAGAAAATCTGCCAGTATTGTTTCATTAAAAATCGATTGTTCAATACATTTAATTTTTTCAATGATTGTAATTAAATATGAATATTAATGTGGATTATATTAACACCAGTACAATAACTTGGAATTCGACGAGTCCGGCAAACCTGATGAGGTGGTTCTAGACAAAGTCGTGCTGGACTTTGACCCTGAGACCAAGGAGCCGCTCATAGAGGTCGACAGGGGACTTGTGAAGAAGTTAAAACCACATCAGGTATGCATTCAAAGTGGAGGATTGTTTGTTTACATGTTTCTCCTTGTAAAGTCACACACAACTCGAGGGCTCTATCGTCAGCTATCGAGCGATTTGACCGGCCCATTGCCTCTTCATCTTACTGATTCTTCAATACATGATGAGGGTTTAAGGCGATCCACCTCCATCACATTTCATACTAAATTTATGTTGCCTTAATCCTTTAAAATATAATAAAAAATAGGACATCGGATTGTGATATCGCGAAATGAGTATTATTAACATACTACTTCACAGTGAATCACAATTTTCATTTTAAACACTTTTTTTCGATTATTGTTCAAAGCGCCATTTATGAACCTTTAGCTGCGTAACTGCTATTGTAGGTAAATATAAATTTAATTAATGATATTTATCGACACAATAATTTCATATCAGATTTTTAGGTAATTAATTATGAAAGCCAGCTATTCTATTTTAAAAGATGATGGCAACATAAATTTAGTATGACAGCTTTAGGAGAGGGATAACGTTAATGTGCATGATAATTGTATTCTTATTCATAATAATAAAAAAGTCGCCTGTGTGGCTTATTCCCCTACTCTGTTGACGGTTCAAAGTCCTTTGTGCATTAGGACAACGAATTATATACATAATCAGTCTAAATATTTCTTATATGTTTATTGTTCACTTAAATTACAGGCAAACGGTATAAAGTTCATGTGGGACGCGTGCTTTGAAAGCGTGAAACGTATCAAGAAAGACAAAGGATCCGGATGTATCTTGGCTCACTGCATGGGTCTCGGTAAAACATTGCAGGTGAGAGCATATATTGTTACTGTTACAAAATATGTGATGTGTTGTTATAACTGAATTAACAATAATACTATTTCGTGTTCGTTGACTATGAAAATCATACCACGGAAACAATTTATCGAGATGACAGTCGCATATGCTTCTCTTGTTATCCGGATGAAAATTAGTGATGCAACGAACGTCTACCTACTACTTTGAAGTGTCTACCTACTACTTGAGTGATTCGACGAATGCTATTACAAATTTCTACTATCATCGCCATCCAAAAAAAACTCCACTGATAAATAAAGGCCTCCTAAGGTACGCCACCGTGACCGAACTCGAGCTGCTCGCAGCCAGCGGACCTTGACCGTTTCACACCGTAGAAATTACGAGAATAGCTCGTTCTATAGCTTGCCGAGTGATTTTGAGCTTATTTATTCGTCCAACAGTAAAAGTCAACGTTTCAGTTCCGTATGTCATCACTAGCTATTTCTACTAGAGCTGTACTTAATATTAGTCAAAGACCAGTGGTAATAAATAAAACACGAAAACCATAAGTAATTTAATAATCAAAATAAACTACGAGGTAGTTTTTCATTAAAACTCAAAACTTTTGCATATTCTTTGCTTTGGGTCTTTCTTTATTTTCTCAAAAGGAAAAAAAGCGTTGTTGGTGTTGTCCATCTGTCTGTCGGTCGAGACCCTTTTTCTCAGGAACGCGTGGAGGTACCAAGTTAATATTAATATCCAATACGCAAGCCTGCAGTCCCTTGGACCTATTAAAAAATGTAGCCAATGCATTAAAAAGATACGTCTGTTTAAGGCTGGTTTAAGGCGCATTTGACGAAGAATACGGAATCAAAATACATATAGGGTAGGGCCTATTGACCTAGAATTATGAAATTTGGCAAGAAGCAAGGTTTTACAGCACAAGTATGAGAATAAATCCGTAACGTGTAATTTTTAAATTATATCTCTATTAAAATCTTACGCTTACCAACCGCCTATATTACAGCGCCTTTCGTTTTTTGTAAAAATTGTGTATGTTGTGAGTTTTTCGGCGGGCACAACTTATTCTTATAAAATATGATTTTCAGTATGTTAAATATTCATATTCTGTATGGAACCCGCGGTGCGCGAGTCTGACTGGCACTTGACCGGTTTTTCTGTTATATAAAAAAACGAATGTAATGAAGTCATTTGTCGAATGCGAAATAAACGCATAATTGTAATACAATATTAAATATTACATTATATGTTGTAGGTGATATCCTTAGCGCACACGCTGCTGAGCAACAGCGACCTGACCGGCGTGAACCGCGTGCTGGTCGTGTGTCCGCTGTCCACCGTGCTCAACTGGGTCAACGAGATACGCATGTGGCTCAAGCACGCGCTCAAGGACAAGGACATTGACGTGTACGAATTGTCCAGGTAATGTCACATTCTGGGCTTATTTTATTCATCAATTGCAAAAGTACACTGTTGAACATGAGACGTTGGACCTACCTCATAGATCGCCACGTCGGGTTCTTAATGAGAGAATTTGCCATTATCACATCGCTTGCCAGGTTAGCTGGTGATCGCAGTAAGATGTTGTTGATACATAGGAATATGCGGCTGCACATTTAAAAACGTGTCAGTATTGGTTTTATCTATTTTTATTTTACAACCTATTTCAAAAAAGAGGAGCAGGGCAGCCTTGTCGCGTTCATTATCGTCATCTTCAAATTTGTTACTGAAGCTATTCGTGCTTTATGTGGGTCATTTTGGTGCGATGTTGACATGGTCGCCACTCGAGAACTCATATTTCCCCGTCTGCTATCCGTTTGATCAATTGCATAATTCACAAATCCTCGAAAATAGGCGTCAGGTTGCAAATATTGGAGAGTGTGCACAGGAGCTATTTTTCTTTATTCCGCTTTCGCCGTTCAAGTAACGGTGAAACAGAACGGTAGACCTCCACTTGTATACTATGGATATTTCTACCAAGCGTTTTGCTTCCACGTTTCTCGGGTTCCCCGAAAACTACTTGGGAATCTTCAAACGAAGAGTAAATATTCACATTCTTACATAGTAGACCTCATCATCATTTAAGAGTCCATAGAGCGACAGTGGCGCCCTCATTCGCTCTTTTTTACATTTCTCTTCAATTATAATAAAAATAATTTCAAAAACCAAGCGGGAATTTTTGTAGTCATTGCTGGTTTACGGTTTATCGACACATTATGGATTCATGTTTAGTTTCTGCGTAGTTATTATAAATGGAACCGCCTAAAGTGGTCACTTGTAACTGTTTTATTGATAGTAACTGCACACAATATATCAATTCATGAAGTATCGATAAAGTGTAAACCAGCAATAAGAACAATAAATCCGGCTGGATTTTTGAAATTATTGTATAATTGTGGAGAAATGTAGAAGAGTGAATGAGGGCGCCTCTGTCGCTCTATGGCCTCTTAATATCAGGTGAGATTGAGGTCATGCCTTGAGCTATCTTGTATTAAAAAATCCTTGTATTATTGCATTATATTACTCAGATCCCCTGCATTGCCCTGTATAGATTCAAGCAAAACTCCGAGCGTGCGTTCCAGCTGTCTCAGTGGTTGCACCACGGCGGGGTGTGCGTGCTGGGGTACGAGATGTTCCGCAACCTCTCCGCCGACAATCCAAAGAAGTTCAAGAAGAAGATGCTCAAGAACTTCCAGGAGAGCCTCGTAGATCCCGGTATGCCTTGCCATAATCATGGTCATGTTCGATTGGTTAAATAATAATATGTTGTCGAAGTCTGCCGATAAATAATTGTGTTAATACCACTGTTCTTGTATACGGCCTTATCGTCACTTACCATCAGGCCAGATGAAGGCCGGGTGTAACCCCATTGCGTATTGATAAACATAGAAAGGGATTGCGCTTTTAATTTTTAGTAATGATGTGAATAGCATTCAACAGATCGAATTTAAATTGGGTTGAAGTTGTTGTCACTTGTCTGTAAAAACTGTAAAGGGATTCATAGAAATCTAAATGATAAAACATATCACAGATATGTAGCCCTTTTTTACAAGTTGTTGAATAGTGACCCCAATTGGTTATACTGCAAAATACTATTTTAGACATGTGCTGCGACACTTTGACTGCGTATTCGTCTTCTAGTATCTATTATGTCTGTGTCTCGATTATTTTTGTTGTTGTATTGGTATTTTTCCATTTACTATAATTTATTGTGTTATGTAAACTTTGTACTGTAAAAAAACTTTCGTACAGAGCAAAACTTAGCCGAACTTATTCTTAACAACTATACATGTACCTATGGGGTATGAATTGAATAAATTGATTTGATTCGATTACACTATGAGCATCGCCTGAAATCCTAATGTCCTGCAGGTCCGGACTTGGTTGTATGTGACGAGGGTCACCTGCTGAAGAACGAGAAGACCAGTCTGTCTCAGTCCATGAACAGAGTGCGGACCTTGCGTCGCATCGTCCTCACCGGCACGCCGCTACAAAACAACTTGAAAGAGTGTAAGTACTTAACCCACTTTTTTGTCGTGCTAAATGATTGACGGACTTTATAAGCTTGAAGACAATGTCTGTATTTCTGTCTGAGTATGTATGTGTCTATGGGATCTTTTGCTAACGAAGAGGCTTATATCGATGCGTTTTTAAAAATTGACGGTTTTTATGTCCACCTGCCGAACTACCACTATGTTACCTAAGTGTTGTATTCCGTTATGAAAAGTAGCAGCGGCAGCACCTCATCAGCTTGAGGCCTCTGGATGCGCACGCTTACCATCCAACGTCCTTATCGTCACTTACCATCAGGTAATATTAAGGCCAAGTGCAAACCTTACAGTATAGCAGTACATAAAGAAACTCGTTTCATGAAAAATCTGTTTAACCTTCTTTTATTGAACGGTGCTAGGAATGACAGCCATTCATTCAGTTTTACAGTCAAGGGCTTTTAGAACGTTTGAATGGAATATGCTTGCCTAAAATATAAAAACTGGCCAAGTGTGAGTCGGACTCGCGCACGAAGGGTCTATAAAAACGGCAAAAAAAGTCACGTTTGTTGTATGGGAGCCTATTAATTATTGATTTCAAGCATCTACCTGTTGCCATTATCAATATGGAACAAAAACGAGCAAAAATATCACGTTTGTTGTATGGCAGCCCCCTTAAATATTTATTTTATGCTGTTTTTTAGTATTTGTGGTTATAGCGGCAACAGAAATTAGTCATCTGTCTAAACTATCACGGTTCATGCGATACAGCCTGATGACAGACGGACGGACAGTGAAGTCTTAGTAATAGGGTCCCGTTGGTTACGGAACCCTAAATTTGCTAGAAATAGCCTATTCAGCCCAGCCTTCATTTTGTCCCGGCTGATGGTGCGACTGCGGTGCCGTAGACTGACTAGTGAATCCTGCGCAGTGGTAACAAATCAAAAAACGTAATACAGGGCTTCCTGGCTACCTGTGTTAGACGAAGGGGTAGTAGAAGTAAATGTCTTAATCAATTCATCTAAGATCTTAAAAATAGAAGTACACTTTCCACATCATTTAATTTAATAATAATGTCCGATGCATATTATTGAAATAGCAATAGGTTCGGTGAGTGTGCTCCGTATCTGCTGGTGTCCAAAACCATTACAATTTTACAATGTAATATGTACGAGTATGTTGGTTTTAAACAGACTACTGCATGGTTCAGTTCGTGAAGCCTAACCTGCTCGGTAAATACAACGAGTACCTGAACCGGTTCGTGAACCCCATCACCAACGGACAGTACACCGACTCGACGGAGCACGACATACGCATCATGAAGCGACGGTCGCACGTCCTACACAAAATGCTCGACGGAGCTGTACAGGTAACAAACACTATCATTTTATTAAAATAATATATACAAAATAAATAAACATTTTATTATTATTATTATTTACATAATTATCTAGCTTCTGTCCGTTAATTCGACTACGTGGAGTTCTAGAGACAACATCGTTCAGAATTCAGGTTTAACGCATAAATGAATCTGTTCCTGAGGTAAGGGAGAGTGTTTTTACAGAACGTCAAACGACGCCCGAATATATAATAGCGACGTTTGACGTTACGTAAACGCACTCCCATACCGCTCCCATACCTCAGGAACAGACACAGTACACTATTCTCACGCTATGTTTGCCCCTCTGAAGTTAGGCTCTCTGGAATTTCGCGTGTGTATTATTTTCGATAATAACTATCCCTAGTTGACATACAACACTGGACATTTCTTTCCACCCGCTAACTTACCTTGCCTCCCATTTATACGTCAATAATTGATAATTCGCAGCCTTTTGTAGCTAACTTCAGAGGGGCAAACATACTGTGCGAGTACTGTATGCGTTAGACGTGTATGTAGTTCACGACAAATTGTATGAAACTTGGCTAAGTGTACCTACATATATTGTTTATGGGAGATAATGGTGTCGATTTAGCCCCGTTTGACATTTTGTAGGTTTATTGATTGTTTTTTGTGATTTATTGTGAAGTATTTGATACTCCGTTTCAGGAGAAGCAATGGTCTTTAAACCTTACAGTCATTTCTGACGTTTATTTCCTTGCCCGCTAACTTTAAATAAGGCATAATGTGCAATTGGTACATTAAATCGTAAGTTTTGTATTTTTAATGAGAATTTCAAAGGTTTGCCGTGGTTGCACCGCCATTCGAAAGAATATATGGTGACTGTATTCGACATTGTTTCGCTTTTTCATCGTAATTTATATCTCACTAGAGTTCGTGACACTTTTTGAACTATATCAGAGCATTACAACTCTGTAAGTTATGATATTTTGAAATCCGCAATATTCGTCTGCTTTAAATGCACTATATACCCGTGCTACGACCTTAATCACAATGTTGTTGACAGAGGCGAGACTACGGGGTGCTGGCACCTTTCCTGCCTCCAAAGCATGAATATGTGTTGTTCATCACACTGACTGAAGTGCAGACCAAACTTTACCAGCACTATCTGGATAATTACTCAAGGAGGTATGTCTTATTGGCATGATTTAATGAATGTGAGAAACTTTCTGACCATCTTGGAAGCAAATAAACGTAAACTGTTATTTTCTCTCGACTCAAAAGCTGATCCAGGTTTCCAATTCAGAAAGTGGGCTCTTGATGGCGATGTTTTAATTAAAATAAGTTTTTTCTCGCCTTCGAAAAATACTCGACTCCTTAGGGGAACAGTAGAATTTTGAATGTACATGATGGATCTGAGTGAACTCGAGTTATTCAAATCCATTAATTTATATTTCAAGAACTTAAAGTTATAATGGATGAAAGACTCACGAGAACTAAAATTGTCATTACAACCGTTACAGAAGGACACTATGAATGGAGAAATTTATTCATGTATTGAACTGTTGTACAGACCTCTCGCTGGTAAATCGTCCGGGTTCCTGTTCCCCGACTTCCAGTCTCTGCAGAGGATATGGACGCATCCCCTCGTCCTCAAGTACAACTCGGAGAGATACGAGATCATGCAACAGAAGAAGGTATCAGCCCTTTTTATGCAGTCAACAGTATCATATTATTTATAAGTTTTCCTTCCACCTACAGCGTGTCAAATACCCTGTATGTAATCACGCGCCCCGGCATGGGTAAATGCTTGCACTTGATGGTAAGTATGGCCGTAAGAGTGTTATTAATGATGAACTGGCTACATCGATATATGTACGACGTACTAGATTTCGCGATCGAACACTCACTGTTCAATTGAATTGTATGTACTGCTATCCACACAACTTATTACAGTGTGTTTCTGACATCTTGTTACTGTGTAAGCGATCTAGCGCTGCATGTTTCAATGGCTTGGTTAGACGACACAAAAAATGGTTTAGTGCTGCAGCGAACTTTAGTTCTAATCAGTATTTGAACAAATGTTTGCTGTGAACGTTCTTGTCCATCGGCAGAATATATGTCAATGCTGGCTACACTGGAACATGTGGCAGACTCAGACACAGATCACTATATATCTACTAAGGACTTAGATAATGAGGCGATAGCTAGCCAGACGTACGATGGTAGACAGCACAGAAAAAAGATGACCAATGATACTGAGATATTCGGTCTTTTTGAAATTTTTATTTTTAGAATACTCTTTTCAACTCACGCACTATCGATCCGTCCTCAAACCGACACTTTGCAAATACACCGTCTCCGCCGGCGGAGACGGCAAAGACACACCTTCCCCACGACGAGCAATAATCCTGGCGCTTACCGCAGATATCGGCACATTCCGGGCCGATTTTCACCGATCTCTTGACCACAAAGCAACGCCCTAAGCCGAGGACGAGCCCGAGCGGGCGCCCTTAGGCCTGTTGCTATTAATAATAATACCGGTTGAGCGTCTTCCGCGCTCGCCATTGTTCGGGTGAAGCTGTAGAGGTCGCAGGACCAACAGCATAAAGTCCATTCGAAAAAAAAACCTCTTTTCAACCAACTTCAAATAAGGGGGATCTCCCAAATTCTACTGTATATTAACAGATTTTGATGCTTTTTGATTTACTCTCCAAATTCACTCCACCTCTATGGGTGTAAAAAAGGGATGATTGCTATAAAATGTTGTCTTATATAATTTTGACCATATTTTTACTATCGTTAGTACATTTTAGCATTGCTTCTATATGCAATAAAATGTTCAATTGTTATTGCAGAGAGATAGAGAAGAAGAAGACTCTGAGGGTTCCCTGGTGGACTTTATCGACGACGACTCCACTCCGGACGAGTCGTCCAGCGAAGAGTTGACCGACGACTCGTCGGACATGAGCGACGACAGCCGCAAGAAGAGCAAGAAGAAGAAGGCCGCCAAGAAGAGTAAATCCAAGGACGGGAAGGCTTCCACGCGGCGAGGCACACGGGCTAATCCAAGTAGGTCCAAGTTTCGGCTCCATTGTTTATGGAAGTTTGGAACAATGGTTTTAGAAATTATTTTTTGTAATATACTGATGCTCGTTTTGTTTCCCATTATGTACTGAATGTATCAAGTACTATTTTCTTTAAAATAATTCCCTCTCCTTTTTTTACCCCTATGGTCGAGATATATGTTCAGTAATAGAAGATTTCTGGCTGATGATGAAATGTTGAAATTTAAAGTAACCCGTTGTATATCTTATCTATAAGGAATACAGGCTAATTACATGAAAATAGGTCAACATGTTTTGGTTGTAGGTTTATTTCTGGCTCAGAGAGAGATTGTGTCACTTTGTCAAGTAAATTAAATTATGAAATTACCGGGGAAATAATTACGAGTATAACAAAGCATTTATGGATCTTAATTTCAACAGAAACTAACAAAAATCCTAATTTGTAGTAGAACTGAACAGCGAGGAAGAAGAACCCGTGCCTGAGTCGTTGGAAGTGAAGAACGACAACCCGACCGAGTGGTGGATCCCCATGGTCACGGAGGACGAGATCGAGGACGTGAGAAACTCGCACAAGCTGGTGCTACTCCTGGAGATACTGAGACAATGCGAGGCTATTGGTGATAAGCTGTAAGTACTCTTCGACAGTACTGAGTGCTAGATGCGCAACACACGTGGAAGGTCCCGGGTTCGAGCCCATGTGGGTCAAAAATTCCACTGTCAAAAAACATCTTGTAGGATGAATCACCTGACTGACTGAAAAGTAAGATGATTCCGTTCTTCGGAGGGCACGTTAAGTCGTTGTTACCGGTTACTATATACTACAGGTAGCTAGCTACATAGCCACGTCAGAGTTCTATGGTGGAAAAATTACCGATAATATCACACCAATGATAGATCATCAATTCATCACCAACGTGTGAAACCCTGCTGGACTTAGTTACGATTACGTTGTAGAACAAGACTAGGAATATATAAGAAAGCTATTCATAATGTTTTTTTTAATAGAAATACTTTTTCCATAAAAAAATATCTAAATTAAAAAAATATAAAAATATAATATTATATTAAAATATAAAGTAAATTCTCTATAGTCTATTATAGAATTAAAACGTAGGGTCTGCGCCAATATAATGGAAGGCCAATATAACACGTCTTTTAACATTGTCTCTTATTATTTTTAACCGACTTCAAAAAAGGAGGGGGTTATCAATTCGACGGGTATGTGTTCTTTTTGTTGCTTTTTTTAAATGTTTGTTACCTCAGAACTATTGACTGGATGAACCGATTTGGATGATTCATTTTTATTTGAAAAGTGGTGCTTCCCGTGTGGTCCCATTTTAATTTGGTTCAGTTCAGACAAGGGCATAAATGAGAAAACGATATAAATATTAAACTTGCCTTAGTAAAAGTAGACTTTTAGGGCAATAGAAGTCGGTTTCCAGTTCTTTTTGAACGCATTTACTTGTTAGATGATTTGGGCTTCCTAAACATAATAGTTTATTTCAGGCTGGTGTTCTCTCAATCACTGTACTCTCTGGACTTGATTGAACACTTCCTGGGAAAAGTGGACGAGGCTACGCAGGAGGGGAGAATCGATGAAAAACTTGGCGGGCATGTTGGTTAGTAAAATAATATTATATACCTTATTCCTTTTGCACTAATAGAAAACAAATGAATGGCATGCATTTCTAATTGCCAATTCAAGATGGCAGCATCCGGTACTTTTAAGAAAATAATTCGTGCTTGTTTTATACTTAAAGGTATGGTTATGTATCACTTTGGATGTCGATAAATCTACTGCGACTTTCGAAAAGGCGTAGTATAATAATAATACTGTAATAATGTACTTTCAGGATCGTGGTCACCAGGCGTGGACTACTTCAGACTGGACGGGTCCACATCTTGCGAGAACAGGTCTATCTGGTGCAAGAACTTCAACAGGGAAGACAACCCTCGAGCAAGGTGGGTGCCTCAAGTTGTTATCTACCCATTCCGGCGTATATGTTCCCGTTCCTTGAAATTATCGGTAAAAATCGTTATTTATTACCACATTATTGTCTACACTTTATCTGAAGTATGTATTGTATATGTATTTGACCTAATTGAAACGCAATTTAATTAAATGTTAAGGGTAATATATATATATATATATATATATAATCATTACTAAACAACTCTTGCATTTTGACTGTTACAAAACGTCTGCACGAACTTACCATAATCTTTTATTTAAGTTTAATTGTTCCAATGGAACGACTAAGATAAATATTTTTATACAAATCATAACAGGTCAAGGTAAAATCAAAAGATTTTAACAAAAAAACTAAAATAGCATTTTGGTATTTTTTTTAATAAGCCGAAAACGTTAAATTTATTTTGCCTTATTTTTTGCGTATGTAATGGTTTTGTAAAACAACAACTAGATCAAAATATTCAAAAATATTTTATATGACAATGACAATATCGGACATGAGCGTACTATTAGCAGTGTACAAAGTCAACTCCGGGACAACATAGATTGTTGTGACGTGTGTACGTAAACATTCACAGACTGTTCCTAATATCTACGCGCGCCGGAGGTCTGGGCATCAACCTGGTGGCGGCGAATCGCGTGGTCATCTTCGACGTGTCGTGGAACCCTTCACACGACGTGCAGAGCATATTCCGAGTGTACCGCTTCGGACAGAAGAAGCCATGCTACGTGTATAGGTTCTTAGCTATGGTGAGTTCTTTACATCTTTAGATACACATGGGCACATGTCACAAGACGACCTGCGAATGAGATCCACCCTCACACATTTTCCTTGCATCAGATAACTTCTGTTCCGAGCCTGTTAAGAGTTTTTCAAATCAGACTTAGCATGATCACGGAAGAGTTCTTCTATTGCTTATGTTTGTTAGGGCGGTGGGCGGTCACAATAGATCTATCAAGGTCGCAGTGAGTGGTTGGGCCCGGTGGACCCTTGTCTCAAATAAATAAATAAAACATAGGACTGTGGGCATTTGTCGCTTTTCGAGCAAGTACTCGTAGTTGACAAAAAATACCAATTAAATAATAAACTTGTCCATTCAAGGTCCGATATTTTTGAGATCGACGTCTAATAATTGCTTCTACAACGTCAAATATTTAAGAACATATCTGTTTTGGCTGTAACTATTATGTTTCCTAAACAAATGAATCCAAATCCACACAAAAAATAAATTAAAACTGTAAATGAATGTTAGAATAAGATTTGGGTGTATCTACTATATAATGCCCCAAAGATTTCAAACCTAGGCTCGTCATTTGTATGCTATGTAGACAGTATATAAATTGTACAGTCACATACATATATAACTGTCTATATTTGTTAAAAACGCTGACTCTCCCGCTTAAAAACCTTGCCATAGTTATGATGGGTTTGTCTCTTATAAATCTCTAATAGAATATTGTTATACTGCAGGGCACAATGGAGGAGAAGATATACGAGCGCCAAGTGACGAAGCAAGCGATATCTAAGCGTGTGATAGACGAGCAGCAGATCGACCGGCACTACGCGGAGAACGACCTCGCGGAGCTGTACAAGTTCGAGCCGCAGCCGCCGTCGCCGCGGCCCGTGCCCCTCGTGCCCAAGGACAGGCTATTCGCTGAGATGTTGAAGGAGCATGAGAAAGCGGTGAGTGTATGTGTGATAGACCGGAACTATGCGGTCATAATAGGCCGTGCGGCTTCAATGTTAGACGTCGTGGTCGTCATAGATCGTCACGTTGAACTTTCCAAGGGGATTTGCCATAGTCACTACAAGTGTCCTACGGTGATATACGTGCCAGTCACAGACTAGACGTAAAAGAGTTCATTGTGCCTATTTCAACCGTCATAGTAGTGAAATGTGCAGGGGGGCCGGAATGCACGCTGATTGGCCCGTTTAAATTCTCGCCATGTCATAAGTGGTCAGAACCAAACGCACAAGTCACACAAGTCTGATGTAGTCTGACAGAATTCGTACTATGCTATGTGACTCGTGGGTACAATATGTTTTGCACTTTTGCACTTACCTTAATCTCGCCTGAAGGTAAGTGACGATAAGGCCGTTGGATGGTAAGCGTGCGCACCCAGATGCCTCAAGCTAATCAGGTTCGATTATGGAGCGTATATATTGAAAAAATTATTGTGTTGTCTAGATCTACAAGTTCCACGAACACGACTCGCTACTAGAGAACAAAGAAGAGGAGACTCTGAGTGAGGAGGAGCGCAAGGCGGCGTGGGACGACTTCGAGAACGAGAAGAACCGCCCGCCGCCCGTGCCCTTCGCGTCTGCCTGGCCCATGCACAACGGAATGGGTGAGTTAAATGTGTTCTCTGTCTCTATCTATCTCTCTCTTTCTTTTGATCAAACAACAGTACACGACCACATTCACAATTCGTGTTCTGATCGGATATGACCGCGCTCTGCTCTGTTATACTTGAATAGTGTTTTTTTTAATTGGCTAAAATAACTTGAGTATTATATCGAATGAATAATCCCCGCAAATATTCAACGATACCTATTATTTGGTAAAACAAATATGTTTAGCATTGTCTGGTAATAATAGAAACTTACTCGAAATTTGACATAAAATGTAACTCTGACGAATTTTTTTGGAAAAACGCAAGACCAAAAATTAAACAAAAAGCTGTTTAGTGCACTTATTTGAGACTTTATATTTCCAAAAACTGTAATGTTCGTAAAATAACATGCTCTCATTTTTAAAATATTGCCTGAAAAAAAATTCGGATCACATTTTTGTTTGTTTGGTGCACATTGCGAAGTTATCACAAAAATATTCAGAGAAATTTAGAAATGTTATGATACAAGATCGGGGTTAAACCTGTATCTCGACAATCTGGAACGAACGCTTTGCCAATTGGGCTATCTAGTACATGAACGACAAGCATGCAAACTTACAAAAAATTTCGCAGAAAAATTAAATTTAAACGGGCCAGTTAATTGATGTGTCCCACTGCGATACTGATATCTGTGTGTGTGTTCAGTGCCGAACCTGCTAGCGCAACAACAGCAGCAGCTGGCGACGGCCGCGCTGGCGTCCATGCTGCGCAAGGACATGCCCAACGTCACCGACGACCAGATCAGGTCCATGATGCCGCTCATATACGCGGCTAACCCGACAGTGAGTACACTCGCATACACATTATTATTACTATATCACCATATATATACATACTAATATTATTAATGCGATAGTGAGTTTGTTTATTTGTTTGTCCTTTATTTTTGTATAGGCAATAGGTGAAGAGATGGAATGGGGCATTCCGAAAGCTACAGAGACACGTGCTACTTTTTTTTTAACCCGGTCCATTAAGTGGTTGCCGTGGGATAATTTCTGAAGTCGCGGGAAATCATTAGTAGTTAAATATACTGTTCTTTTTGACATTATATAACTATAAAAGAGATACATCTAAACTCGTCATGCTGTATTTAGGGTGGTTGTTTTTCTTTACAAAAGTTGCACATTGTCAGGCTAATGACAAAGTAGTTTATGCGACAAGGATATTAATGGATGTTAATTGCATTATGACAGCGAATGTTTGACATTGGTTATTAATTTGTTCTAAATATTATTATTCTGGCAAATTTATTAAATATTGTGGTAAGAATTATTAAAATATGTTATCATTAGCAATAGGATAATACGCTAAATTTTAATGGCGTCGCGAAAGGTCCTTTGTCAAATAGGAACTAAAGGGACTTGTGCATGTATTGTTAATTTTATATGTATACTCTTCATTTGAACTTTACGATAAGAGTATGACCAAATTCATCGCATAATTAAATACGCCTATAATTTCAGGGTTCCTATACTTTGTGAACAAAATATAATATGAATTTACGAGTGTTTCGGATGTGTCTCTAAAATTTATGAATATGGGAATATTGTAAATGATTATATGTACAATTGGGTAGTTGACTAAACAACTATTCTAACTTACTTACCCCTTCTTAATCACACGATTCTTCTGCCCCAAGGTTGCCTGGAAGAGATCGCTTTTAGCGATAAGGTCGCCTTCATTGTACCTTTTGTGTTCTTCTCTTTTCTTTTCTGTTTTTTATTTTGTGTGTGTGTGTGCAATCAAGATTATTTGAATTGAACTATTCATGCTCTCATTCGAGAGACCGTGTGAAAATATCACTTATAATGTCAAAGATTTTTCGATACAACTTATTATACAATATTAGCTCTATAACCTGTCGAAAAGTAATTCTAGTCACGCGGTAACAAAACTGTCTATACAAAGCGGTCACACGCTGTGACGTAACGCCGTGAATTAAATTGAATGTTTGAGCTATCACGTAAAACAATGTTTTTATGTGCCCAAATTGTGAAAAAATCTCAAAATTTAATGACTATCCAATACCCAACTACCCAATTGTGCATACAACAGCACATCAAGTTCGTCTGTCAAATTAAAGAAGTAATACAATAATATGAACTCAAATGCCCAAGGTATAATGTTTTAAATCAATATGAGAAAGTTGATAGATTATAGTAGCTTGATGTGCTGTCTTCCATACAGACGGTTTATATTAAATTTCAATATTAAACTGCAATATGTAGTTGTTATATTACTTAATATTTAATTTATGGTCCATGATGACATTGCAACTTCATATACCTGTGAGCTATTATTGACAGCCGTATCATTTTCTGTTCAGATGTTCGGTGGATACGATTATGGCGTAAGTTACATAAATGAATGTCGATATTTGTTCTCCCTTTTTTAGTTCTTGTACGCCATAAACCCTGAGTTATTTTCAGCATGCACCCTCGCTATCGTATTAGTTTGTAAGCGTAGTCCCGACAGCAAGCCGTGGTACATTCGTGTTTTTGTTTGTGTTCCGTGCAGCTGATGCAGAAACTCAACGAAATGTACAAGTACACGCAGCCCCAAGGTATGATGAACCCGGCGATGATGAACCAGGTCATGAATGCCGGTGAGTATTATTAACTCTCATTTATCAGTGTGTGTCATGACAGTAAATACAATGTCATTACACTAACAATAGGACTGCTCTGGGTTGGCTAACGTCACTTAAATATATATTTTTAAAATTTTTATTTTATCGTTTCGGAAGACTAACAGCTAATAATTTGTGGGATTGAGCTTGGGCGAAGTAATAAATCCTGTGACTTGAAATACTTTTATTTAATCATTTTAATTAATTATAAATCAACTTCTCATGGCGAGAGCCTCTTCCGGAAAGCGCGTCCTTTTGTACTCTTCTCTTTATCTTTCATCTCTTTCCTTCCTACTTTTCATACTCTGAACCAATCACAACATCTATCTCATTTAACCAATCACAGCCTTCCATTCATCGTCTGCTTACCAATTAACAACATTCATACTTGACATTCAGTGCAGGCAACCTAAGGTTCAAATATGTCCCGCCACTTGGCTGGGGCACTAGTCCACATATAAGTATAACATAACAACTAGTTGACAGAAAGCCAATTACAGGTCTTCGCTAATAAACAATTGAAAATTTTAAAGAAAAGTGAAGCATTTAACATAAGGTTAAACTTAAGTAAATTACGTATACAGTTTTCTCCTTCTTCTAACAGCGCTAGTAACTCCTACACAATGTAATATAGTGCTTAAAACCTATACTCGTATGTCATTCATTGCATCGTAACATTACGCATTACTCTGAACGCCACCTCAAATACGGGCTGTGCGGCAGCACAACTATCCCTTTTGATATTGTATTGCAATGCTCGAAATTAAAATACAGATAATGTACGAGTAAGCCTTATCATCCTAATAATACGGTTGCATTTCAGTAATATATGCGCGGCATGTCGGCATATGATATACGAGTGAGCAATGCTGAACGAATGGAGCTGCATGCGACTGCGTATCGCGCGTAATATCATGCGTGATGTTTGAATTGGTCGAGATGTGTGATGCGAATGTGCGCGATTGGGTAATCATCATATTAGCTGGGAAACGTGCACTGCTGGACATAGGCCTTCTTCATGGTATGCCACATTGACCGGTCCCGAGCCACTTGTATCCAGCGACTCCCCGCGACCTTTACTAGGTCGTCGGTAGCAACAGTATAACAGTTGTCAGTGTTTTCTTTCAGAGTGTGAACGCATCACTAATATACTGTACACTCCACTATAAAGCATTTGGCTGTTTTGGGAAAATTCCAAATTCTAATTGAGAGAGCTTGCATAAAAATTTCACGGATAAATATATCTGATCTGATGTGTATGTATATATCAGGGGGCGCAGGTGGCATGGGGGGCAGCGGCACCAGCGGTCTGCAATACGAGCCGCCGTGGCAGCGTCAGCAACAGCAGCAGCAGCAGATGAGGCTCCAACAACTGCAACAGTACAACAATGTGAGAATCCTCCTTACATGCCGCTGGTTCTCCTCCATGCTGTTACTAGCTGTTACCCGCGGCTTCGGTCGCGTACAAAAGTTTTGCCGCCTCCCAGATAAGAACTATCCCGTGTAATCAGAAATTATTTGGCAGAATTGGGTTTAACAGTCGACGAATTTAAATGTCTACCATTTTAAAATATTTTCAATTTTGCCATATGCAAGATCTAGTTGAGATAATAAATAAAATACTTCTTGAAGAAGAAAAAATCAACAGTAATTTGATAACGTAAATAATCATCTCGAAACTCATTTATAATCCATCTTTGATGTAACAAAGTTTTTGGTTATCTATTGTATAACGGATAAGAGTATTTTAAAATCTGATTGTTACCTGTGATATCAAACATCGCTCTCTGTTAACAGTGCTGTTCGACGTTAAATAACAGATAAGGACCATCCTAATTAAACCAGCCTTTACATAAATAAAAATCTCATTAAAAATGGACCACCCGTAGAGTTACGGAGTACACTGTATACTGTCTTTTGCATCGGGGGTTAAAAAGTCGAAACAATAAAAACGAGACACACAAAATAAACTATACAAGGGGATAAGTAATTCTCATATATCCTAATGCCTTTTGCCCACTTGACTAAAGACGGTCTTGACTAGTTCAAGGCCAGAATATCAGATATGTTCAGATAAGAGGAATAAACTTTTGGACGCGTTCGAAGGCGCAGGTAACAGCTAGTTCTAACTTTGTATTATCTATAGTCAATGGGAGCGAAGTTCTACGCGGGCGGTCTGGGTAGCCGGGACCCCATTGCGATGGCTCTGCAGCAGCAACGAGCCCGGGAGATGATGCTGGGGGAGCGCGGGGGCAGGCCGCGCGGCCGGCCGCCCCTGCAGGCGCGCGCCTCGCCAGCCGCATCGTCAGGCGACGTCGTCAACTTGGATTCTGACTAAATTGGTGAGTGATTGCATTCTACGTATGTTATTATCACCTGACTACATAAGACTACTTTATTGCAAAAATGTAATCGGCAAATTCAATTAAAATACATGATGTTTTATTATATTATATTGAACACCGAATAAACAAGCTCAAAGTCACTCAGCGAGCAATGGAACGAGCTATGCTCGGAATTTCTCTACGTTATAAGGTCTGGAATGAGGAAATCCGTAGACGAACGAAGGTTACCGACATAGCTCGACGAGTCAGTGAGCTGAAGTGGCAATGGGCAGGCCATATCGCTCGAAGAACCGATAACCGATGGGGAGCAAAGGTTCTCGAGTGGCGACCACGTACCGGGAAACGTCTATCAGGCCGTCCCCCTGCTAGATGGACCGACGACCTGGTTAGAGTCGCAGGGAGTCAATGCAGGTGGCTCGGGACCGGTCGATGTAGCGTACCATGAGGGAGGCCTATGTCCAGCAGTGGACGTTTCCCGGCTGATGATGATAATGAACACTTAACTGTCCTATCCTACATCAACAGCCTACCTATGCATGTCCCCACTGCATGTGATCAGGCCTACTCTCCTACAGTGTCTTATTGTTCAAGGACTGACGCTTTACTCAACTAAGAGTGAACTGCGCTACCATTGCTTCTACGTGAAGTGAAGAAGCCGTGGTAGCCCAATTGGGTAGAGCGTCAGTCCTTGAACAATCGAGGTCTGGGTTCGATCCTGACTCTTAACAATGCGTTCCAGTTTGTTATTTGCATTTTTATGTAGGAATGATAAAAATTGTTATCATTGGCACATAATATATACTGCCCTGCTAAGCCTAAAGACTATGTGTCACATCCTAAGAAGTTGATAACTAAGTTGAGGTAACCCTACAAATATGAAATTTCCAAATATCTTACTGGATGAACAAAAATATACTATAACAAGCACTGTTATACAATAGTTGGTCCAAGAAGTAATACAGAATCCAGAATAGAAAACTACAATAGTAGTAGGGGTGTGTTAAGACAACCCACTTCTGGCCACACAACATTCAACTCCTGTTGTATTGTATGTAATTTTCTATATGATAAAAATATTTAATAAACTGCATTATTATTTACTAATAATATAAGATTATAAATAATTTTGCATGTCACTGGTTTGACAAGTTATTAAAATATATTCATACATTGTCGTGAATTTATTAAATAACCTTGCTAAACCAGTTATATTTCTCAGTTTTCTAATGATGATACATTTTTTTAGACATGTCTGATTAATATATTATTATATACAGTCTTAGTTTGTATGAAGATAAACACTTATTTATTTATTTATTTTATTTATTTATTTTATTTAAGGAAGATCAACAGCTAGTAATACAGAGTATAAATAAATCATAAGAAACAGAAAGCCAATAAGAGATCTCCACAGATAGATACAAATTAAATAGTAAGAATATCAGGTTCAGCACAAAAAATAAAGTAGTACAGAAGTTTTAGAATAAGAATGGTAGAATTACAGTACAGATACAGAGAGTAAACTAATAAATGAAATAGAGCTACGCAAAGAAGTTATTGCTTAATAATCGCTTGGCAGATGCAACGCTGGAGTCGAATAGGTCAATGTTTATGTCACTATTAGAAAGTCTGTTCAGGTTTCTGCTCGCTCGACATAGGTAAGAGTTACGCCTATAATTGGTGGAAGTTGCAGGAAGGCTCAAGACAGCATTTTCCCGCATAGGTTTATGTGGGGCACATAGTGTTAACCGAGCTAGGAGCTCTGGGCAATCAATCTGTCCCTGGGCAATTTTAAGTAGGAAAGTGAGGTCCGCAATTTCTCGCCGTTTCTCAAGTGTTAGCAGGTGGTGCTTTTTACAGAACTCAATGTATTTACTCGAGGTGTAAGTGTCTTTGGTTCGGAACGATATGTATTTAAGAAAGCGTTTTTGAATCTGTTCTAATCTAGATGTGTAAGTTAGGTATTGAGGATTCCAGATTTGCGATGCGTATTCAAGATGACTTCTTACGAATGTGCAATATAAAATTTTGATTGTTTTAACTTTTTTGAAATCCTTCGAACTACGCATTACAAATCCTAATGCCTTCGACGCTCGAGCGATCATCTTCTCCACGTGCGTATCGAACAGTAGCTTAGAATCGTGATACACCCCCAGATCACGAATAGCAGAGTTCCGGGTTAGTCTAACGCCTTTAAGAAGGTAATCAAACTGAATAATGTCACGTTTCCTTGTGTAGCTTACGACACTGCATTTGGAAGGATTGAGATCGAGGTAATTCTTCTTGCAGTAAGCTTCTAAATTAGTTAAGTCACTTTGTAAGGCGATCGCATCAGACACACTATCGATATTAGCAAAAATCTTCATATCGTCCGCGAAACTAAGTAAGTGAGAATGTTGGAAGCAATTGTCAATATCGTTAACAAATATAATAAACAACAGAGGCCCTAGCAAGGACCCCTGAGGCACTCCACTGGGGATGGGTACCCAGCTAGAAATATAGTTGTTAACCACCACGGCCTGCGTTCGATTGTCAACATAAGATGCGAACCAACGGAGTAAATCACCACATATTCCTATACTTTCTAGCTTGACAAGAAGCAGACTGTGCTGAATTCTGTCAAAGGCCTTGCTATAATCGGTGTAAATGACATCGACCTGGTGCCCATCTTCCATTGTTTCCGTAAGGGAGTCATTTAACAACACCAGATTAGAAACAGTAGACCTTCCCTTTAGGAATCCATGTTGCGATGGACTGAATGACGATTTTAGTGAAGAGTAAACTTGATCATACACTATCTTCTCCAGGACCTTTGACAAAATGCAGAGCTTAGAGATGGGTCGATAATTGGTAATATCTGTCTTGTTGCCCTTTTTATGGACTGGTGTTATATAAGCTCGCTTCCACACACCAGGAACAGAGCAATCCTTGAATGATTTATGGAATAACAAGGTAACTGGTAGTGCTATAGTTTTAGCGCAGCCGATAAGAAAAGGAGCCGGAAGGCCATCTGGGCCAGCTGACTTGGCAGGATCTAGTTTAAGGAGTAATTCAGTCACTTTGTCTAATGATACGACGATGGAAGAAATATATGACGTTTGAGAACCCGCTGTACAATGGTTGGATTGATTGTTGTCGAGTCCTTGTATTGCACTCGAACTCAAAAAGCTGTCAAGAAAATGAGTAGCAAATGCTTGACAAATAGTGTTACCGTTATTGACAACCTGGCTGTTAAAGGTTAGAGAACTAGGCATAGATTTAGATTTAGTTTTTATAAATGACCAGAACTTTTTGGGGTTTGATTGAATAGAGTTTTCAACTGTGGATATATATTCGGTATAACAGGATTCTTCAAGTTCTTTAACACGAGCTCTCAATATTTTAAAAGATTCCTCATCAGATCGGTTTCCATATATTTTTAGTTTCCGAAAGAATTTAAATTTTTCTTTGATAGTTTTCTTGAGTGTCGGAGAGTACCACGTTGGGTACAGTTCCTTGGATATTCTCTTAGATGGAACAAATTTATCAATTAGTGACTGGCAAGTGTTATAAAAGAAAGTGATGGCTTCTTCCAGAGTCTTAGAGTTAATCTCTTTCTCCCAGTCAATAAGCTCAATATTTTTGTTTATATTAATATAATCGCCCTTGTGGAATAAGTACCTAGTGTGTGAATTGGTGTCTAGAGGCCTACAGTCAACTAGATTGAGTGTGAGGTGGAGCGCTCCGTGGTGCTGGTCGACGGGGACGAGGGAGTCCTGGCTATAATCTTCAACAGATACATACTCGTTACAAAAAACCAGGTCAAGAATACGACCAAAAGCATTTTTAACTCCGTTATACTGTTTTAGATCAAGTGTAGTTGTTTCATCAACCAACATTATCTCATCTTGCGATGTAGCATTAGATGGCGCATATGCCGACTGATCGTCCGGCAACCATGTTATACCACTAAGGTTAAAGTCCCCTATTATGAGGTACTTATCGTCAGGGTGAGACATCATTATGAAATTTAGATTTGTTAAAAAAAATTGTAACTGCTCCGAAAACGAGAAACCAATATTTTGTTTACATAAGTACAAGACGCAGATATGCAAATTGATATTAATATTACAGTTATGCCTCTTGACAGTTAGGGTCAGCCATAGGTCTTCAGCGCTGGAGTTAAAACTAGGCTGAGTGGTGACGGTGAGGTCGCGCCTCGTGGCGACCAGCACTCCGCCGCCGCGGGCCTGGCCCGTGGACGCGTAGTCGCGGTCCCGACGGCACACCACGTACCGGCTATCGAACAGTTCCGTGTCCATGATACCGTCTAAAAGCCACGTTTCTGTAATTATTATTATGTCGTGATTATGTGAACATACGTTCCTATAAAATGTAGAAGTTTTCGTTCGTAAGCCCCTTGCATTTTGGTAATATAATTGTAATGTGTGAGTTAAGTTTAAAGTTTTAATGAGTCCCATGAAAAATAACAATAGTTTGACAACAATGTAAAGTATGTAGTTAAAGATCGGCGAGTAGTATATAGCAGTAACCAACGAGCATACTGAAAGAAAAATAGTAGGTTGACATAAGAATTTGGATAGCATAACGATAGGTAATACGGTAATCCGTTCACATGACCACCCGCTAAATAAACAAAACTAGCGTAGAAACTAATCATTGACGAGCGAGCAAATTTTGATTTATGCGTAAGGTAAGGTAATATTAAAAATTTGTGGAGTTCATACCTAACGAGCAAGTATGACTCACAGCGTTGAACCGGCAGCGAGGCGAGAAAGGCAGGGGTGGTAAACATTTTTATGAAGTGATTAGAATAGTTGACAAGAGTAGCAAATATAACCAGACTATAAGATATATAACGGATTATACAAGCTTGTTTAAATCGCTTTCTTTTCCAATTATCATAACATGGCTATTGTCATTCTTCCGCACGTGAATCTTTCCAAACTTGACCCACGTATAGCGATAATCTTTGTCTCTCGATATAGATTTCACTCTCGCTAGAAGCTTCTTGTAACCCGGAGTCAAGTGGTCGTTAACATACACGCGTTTCCCGCTGACTTCACCTCCGAACCCAAGATCGCCTGCAGTTATTATCTTCTTTGCACGTGCTGCAGCTACAAAGTCTTCCTTCACGTACCGATTCACAAAGTTAACTATTACATTCTTCTCGTTCTTATCAGCTGTAGGAACTCTCGATATGTAGTTAATTTGTCCCTTGGGAAAATGGTATCCTACTGATTTTCCCAAGTTTTCTGCTAAGGTGAAAAGATTCTCACCTGCTTTTAATGGTAGCCCCTTTATCTCCACGTTATTGAGACGTGCCCACTGCTCTTTGGCTTCGAGCTCCTGCCTCAAACCTTGGACCTCAGCTGTGGTTGCACTTAGGGAGTCTCGAAGAACCTGGATTCCAGAAGCAGATTCTTCCGCTTTTTCGACCCTCGTTACGAGACTCTTCAATTCATCAGTGTTGTACTTACAAAGATCTTTCCATTCAGCAAGTTCGTTCTTTAGTGTTTTTATGTCATCCAACAGCGACGGGAGAGCTGTTAGTTGCAACTTGACTTCACGCAGTTCCTGGAGGATAGTATCTAGCGATGCCTCTGCTTTTGGTGAACCCACTTTACAGCGCGAACATCTCCATGCAGATCTTCTATCCTGTCCCAGTTTCCTGTAGCCAGCCTCCGTAATGTTGGCGCAACCAAAGTCATAGTCCTTGTTACAACCCGAGCAATGTACTCCGTCATTGAAATTAATATTACACAATGCACACTTCATTATAGAATGATGGAAAAAAGGTTGATAACCTCTGAAACTACTTTTGTAATTCTACAGACGTTCGTATGGTTTGACTGCTGAGCGCTGACTGATATTTACTAGATACTGACTTATATTTAGTAAACTGTACTATTAACCTCTTGTCGGAGATTAGTTAATACTAGTGGTCGCCCAGTGGTTGACATTTGACTAATTAATTTAATTTTTTTTAAATATTAGCATTCTGTACTCCTCTATTTGCGAATGCGTATGAAGGGGTACAAAGGTTTTGCTTTACATATTAATATACTTCTCATCAGAAAAATCTATACACCTTGCAAGGATAATTAATAAGGATTATCAGATAAATGTGTATATTTAGGAATATACTCGTATGTCAAATGTCGTTTCATAGTGAATAATATGAGGTTATCAAATCCTAAAATGTTAATGTTCTAAATTCAAATTACATTTTCATAGGTTTTTCTGATAATCCTTACAAAACATATGCAAGGTGTTTCGATTTTTCTGATGAGAAATATATATAGAAAATATTATGTACACAAAATAGATAGACTTACCGCCCCTGCTAACTTCAGCTCCACCCACCCACACGCAAGCTGGCACCTAATACTGCTGCCCACACTCAGCTTTGTTTCTTTTTACTACAACCATGTGATCATCGTATTCTAGACTCGGGACTAACACAAAATGGAGTTGTTTCAAGACAAGTCCAGTTAAATATTTGTATTTCCTTTGTTCGACAAATGGTACCAGATTTATGTTGTGCGTTGAGCTTGGAGAGTTTGGACTTTCTTGGAAAAAGTATATCTATCTATCAATACTAGGTATATGTAAGGTGTATGTCATACAATCATAAATGTTTTTAATGACATTTCATTTGTTTCAGATATGCAGTGTATAGTGAATGAATGTGTACAGAGTACAGTGAAAGATATAGGTGCTACGCTGTAGAGTGGGGGTAATCCTCTGTGGACTGGATAATTACAGTGTGTCGACCACTCTAACAGGCGCGGGCAAAGTGGCCTGGAAATAGCTGTTTAGCCAAACTAAATAAGTGATATATCGACATTTTAGCTCTTTATGTAGCTTCCCGCCTTGAGGCTTGCGCTCTAAAGCTACATATCAAGAATCTCAGCCGTTTTATTAAAAATCTATAACTTGCAATTACTATTCGGGTCACAAGTGTTGATTTAAATATAGTTCCGTCTCGTTGACATATCAAAGAATCTCTCCCGTTTTGATTTGTCTCTGTGTAAAGCGAAAGCCTAAGGCGCATATTTAAATTTAACTCGCACAAGTTTCGTCATATTTTAATGGAAATGATCGTTTGTTGTTCGAATTTAAAATGTGACACTTGTGTTTTAACACTGGACATTATACATGGCATAATGCTGCTGAGCATTTGTTATACTAATCAATTCATATGTATTTAAATCCATGTATGGAAGGAAAGCTGTTGGAACGGATAATGTTGATGTGCAGAGTGTCAGTTTAAACATTTTAAATATATCTCTCAGTACAGGAAAACTAGATTTAAGGTGTGTTATATGTCTGTAGTTAGAAATTATCTGTGTCTAACATCTAAATAAATACATGTGCAACAAAACATTCAAAATTCTACACAATTATTTATTCTAAAACTCTTTTAAATCCATGGACAGCTTGCAATTATATTAATCTTTATTTTGTAATTAGGAAATTAAGAGATTTGTGATAATTTTCTATCATAAATATTAAATTTATGTCCAAATTTACTCTATAACAGCCATTTATTACTACATAATTATATAATGTATTTACACTTGGCCTTCATATCACCGGCTGGGAACTTCAACCTAATGAGGTGCTGGCTTCGTCACCTTTTATACCGGAAAACAACAGTACTGTTTGGCGGCAGACTTAGGTATTACTATATTACCTAAGTCTGTAGCTAGCTAGGTGGACATAGAAAATGCCTATTACCAACCGACAATTCCCCCAAAACTGGGAATCGAACCCGGGCCCTTCGGATTGTTAGTCCAAGCGTGTAACTTAATAGTTACAGGCCATGGAGGCAGCAATTTTTTTTGAGCTATTTCATATAAATTGGCTATAGCAATTTTACTAGACTTCGTTCATCATTAGTCAAGAACTATACGCCACAAAAAATAACATTAGTAGTTTATGGGATAATCAGCTGTGACAGACACAATAGTGATGATCATTGATCATGTAAGGGTTCCGCTTTACATTTGACGTGAATAACTCTATCAATTGAATAGGTATTAAAATGAAAAGAAAAGTTTTACAAACCATTATTATTTACTTACAAAACATTGATATGAATTCTGGATTGTTTCTATACAAAATTCAAAGTCAAATCCAAAGCAAAGGCATATAACCTACATAATTTATACATTATATTTACTAAATAGTAGCGCTGTAGTGATTTTTGTATGGTTTAAATCAACAGAAAGCATAATTTTCAACTGCAGTCTCATGACATTTTTGAAACACTATTTTAGTGTACATTTGATTTCTATCTAATTTATTTAAGCCTGGTAGTTACCAGGCGTATTAGTTGTGATATTGTCTATCTTAAAATGTATACGTTTATTTTAGTTTGAGTCACACGTGTTGTGACTTTAATTACAATTAAGTTCATTACTTTAGGATAGAATACCAGTGGCAAAATAATTTTTATAAGACATTCTAAATGTTGATTTTTTTATATTACATAAATCATAAGTTATTTTACAATTATTACAATAGAGATGTTGATTCTAGGACTCATCCTCTAAAACTGATGGATCTAAAATATTTTATTCATGGTAAGTTAAGTCTCAAATTTTAGTTTAGTTTTAGAGAGTGCATCCTTTGAATTAATACCAATTTATATTAGATTTAAAAAATGAGCAGTATTTCAGTTAGTAGTTTTTATATGTATTACAATGTTGTAGGTCCTTTATGCTTGTAAGGGAATTAGTAAAACAACTACTTTACGTCTACGAGCATAATGGACACTGGCCTTTGTTTGTTTTAATGTATTGAAAGGGAATTAACTTTATTCCAGATTTATATATTACATTTTGTATTTGAAATGTCGAATACTTTAATAATGATTTATGTCAATAAATGATTGTAGTAAATCTATAGTTTTCCTTTTAAAGGCTATATTTTACTCTTTTGAGTTTATTTACAATTGAACTTGTCCTTAACCATTTATATAACATTGCAAAAGGAGATCCATAGCAATAACTCCAGTTTAATACAAATAAACTTCATTTCTTGAAAAATCCTAAATTTAAGGAAAACACGTTTTTTTCTCTCTTCATTACTTATTATTTATTTACTACATGTAAAAGATTTACTTTAGATTCACAAAATAGCTACTACTATGAATGAGTTTTGCATAATCATTAAAGCTAGTTTCGATGTGGAATTTGGACACTCAGTATATAACACTGAGTTATTTTCTTTCCTAGAAATAGTGTCTATATGGATATTTTATACAAGTGAGGACTGCTATATTTATTTCAAATTTTATGTAATATATATGTAACTGTAGAAACTTTCCTATTATTTTGTAGTACAATCTAATAAATAATAAATTCAATTTGGAAATGTGTCATTTGTTTTGTTTGAATTTCAATTCTTCCTATGGTAAACCAGTAGTTTTAAATACAAATTTTAAATTATTAGCTATCTTATATGATGTTGCAAAATTATTTTATTTAAGGAGGTACTGCATGATATTTACAATTTGACAGAACCTTTTTTTCGTAAATAACTTAATACACAAAACTCTGCCAGCAACAATTAGTTATGATTCTTACATTACTGAGCTATGAAATAATTATGTGGAGTGGGAGTAACAGAAAATTTAACTGACATTGCCCTATTTGAACAAAGGACATAGCTTTTGATAACAGCTTCACACTATCTCGATTCTTTTACAAATCAGGCATCCCAGCTTGAGGCTTCTTCTTTTAGGTGTTTGCAGTATGTTCATCCTAAATATTTAAATTAGGAATGCCAGTTTTTACACCAATAGTCACTTCCATGTATTTTAATAATCTCCGTGCTAGCAACAAAGCATCTTCAGGTTTAAAAACATTTGCTGACATCAAGTCTAACTTTAGTTCTGTTTGCATACTTATAAGCTCATCAGCATTCACAGCCATTTCATTCATCGGTAATCCACTTGCATTCACCAGCACCACTCGGCGACTTCTTAAGTCAGGATGGACTTCCAGTAAAACTTCTTTAGTCCAATTTATACAAGTGATTTTACTTGTGTCTATACCCAATATAATAAAGTCTATAGCAATTCTTCCTGTTAAAAACGACTGTGTTTGAAGGTCAGCAAGTTGAAACGAGCGGTAAACTCTTAATTTCCACCTGAAATTGTACTTAGCGTGAATTTCTGATATTGCTTCTGAGATATTTTCTATGATTTCACAGCACGACGAAAGGACCACAACAGACAAAACATTTTTGCAATAAGTAGGGCCGATCCATTGTGTAACGCCCATATTTTCTCCTATAGCGGACATAATTAAATAAAATTTGAATTGCTTGAACTAATAACAACTCTATTTAACCAGTTCTTTGATGCCGTTGTAGTAAATAAATAATTATTAAAAACCGAACCAAACCAGTGTCGTTAAAGTTTGAATTGAACTTGACAATCTTGACATTTGTTTGACAGATTATTGGCATTTGGCACTGCAGCCAAAGAGATTGTTGGTAAATTTTATCTTCCATAAGGCAAAGGTATCATACTATACACCCAAGTGATAATAATATAGTTTATTTAGTCATAAATACTTCGCATACGGGCCATTAAAAAGAGATTGTAATATGTAGTACAATACTAATATAAGGATCTCTATAAAGTTTGTGATCACAAACACAGAGGTATGTACCTATTGTTGTATCTATCACAAACCACTGAACAACTTTTAGAGGTTTTGTCACAAACTACAATTATGGATCTCAGGGGGCTGTTTTATAAAACAAACAAATACAGTTTCCATAAACGAGCACCATCAAAAAGTGTGCTTTGTGAGCACCATCATGGGCAAAATCGAAAATGACATGACACTTGTCAGCAATATTATATACTCTTTGTCAGTTTATTGCGAGTCTTGCGGTATTCTTTGATCCTGCAAATGGTTCAATCTTTGGTTGGGTTCAATCAATTACAGACTAATATTATATGTACCTATACGGGTTCAATGGTAAGCTGTGGGTAAGCCTACCTACTTGCGTTATTATAATTATCTGGGATTTAAAAAAAAGTTAATGAGTTAAATTTAATTTATTATTAAAATCAAATGAAATTGGAACTCGAAGTTAAAATATGTACTTATTATTTGTATATCACTACTTGATGTTTCTGGACAGAAGTGTTTAAAATTAGGTAGGTATAAATATTACTTTTGATCTTAAGTTTAAAACATGAGACGGCGTGACGATAAGTTTCCTGATAATGGATTTGAAGCTTGGGGTGGATATATGAATGCAAAAATATCTAAATTGGAAGAACAGTTTGATAGCAAAGCAGGGAAAGAAGCAAAAATATCAGATATTTTTAATGGAGTGAGTATTTACGTTAATGGATATACAATCCCATCTGCAGATGAACTTAAATCCCTTATGTCAATGCATGGTGGGGTCTACCACACATATCAAAGAAGTGATGACTACATTATAGCTTCTAATTTACCAGATACTAAGGTCAAAAAGATGTCTTTAGTAAAAGTAATTAAACCGGAGTGGATAACAGACAGTATAGCATCCAATAGGCTCCTGGATTACAGAAATTATTTGCTTTATAAAAATTCTAGAACACAACCTATTTTGAATTTCAATAAAATTATACAAAATGAAGGTTTATCTGAGAATGAAACGAAATGTGAAAATGCTTATGTAGAAACTTCAATCATGCTAGATGAAAATAGACCTGTCTCCCCTACTTTTGAGAAGATCAAGCAAAGTGACATTAAAAATTTAACTGCTTGTCAGGAGTCAAGTATAAAAACTACTGTCAATAAGAAAGAACTCAATACGAAAACTGCAGCTGACCCTAATTTTATTTCTGAATTTTATAGTAATTCAAGGCTACATCATATATCACAACTTGGTGCAAGTTTTAAACAGTATATTAATGATCTTAGGGAAGCTAGCAAATTTGAATTTCCAGCCAGATCAGATTTGAAGCAAAAGACACTTGATTTGAATACAAATACTTTGTCACCAATGACATTTGAGAGAGGAAAAACAATTATGCATATAGATATGGATTGTTTCTTTGTCTCTGTTGGTCTGCGGAATAGACCAGACCTTAGAGGTAAGCCTGTTGCAGTGACACATTCAAAAGGAGGACAAAGTAGGTCAAAGAGGCCAGGTGTCGATAGAAGTACAGAGTTTAATCTGTATAAGCAGAATCAAGCTAAGAAGTTGGGACAAGCCATTGGTGTACCAGAAGTAGAACTTGAATTTGAAAGCAGAGTAGACCACATTACCGATGAAGACGATAAATATGGGTCTATGAGTGAAATAGCCTCTTGTTCTTATGAAGCCAGAGCTAAAGGTATAAGTAATGGAATGTTTATGGGAGCTGCATTAAGATTATGTCCAGATTTACAGACAATTTCATATGACTTTGAAGGGTATAAGGAAGTTGCATATACACTATACAATATTATTGCTCAGTATACTCTTGATATCGAAGCTGTTTCTTGTGACGAAATGTATGTTGATTGTACTGATCTTTTAAAAGAATTAAATATCAGTGTTCAAGATTTTGCCTCAGTTTTAAGGGATGAGATAAAAAATACAACAGGATGCCCATGTTCAACTGGATTTGGAGGCAATCGTTTACAAGCAAGATTAGCCACAAAACGTGCTAAACCTGATGGCCAGTTTTTCCTTACTGTAGATCTGGTAGAAGACTTCTTGTTCAATATAAAACTAAAAGACCTTCCTGGCGTTGGAAGGCAGACCAGTCACAAATTAGAATCAATAGGTCACCAGACATGTGGGTCTTTGCAAAGTTTAACCTTAGCAAATCTGAAAAGTTATTTAGGGAACAAAATTGGGGCTCAATTATTTGATCAGTGTCGTGGGCGTGACCTCAATTCTTTAACATTTAATACTGTGAGAAAGTCTGTGTCAGCAGAAGTAAATTATGGAATAAGGTTCGAAAATAATGATCAATGTATAGTGTTTTTAAAACAATTAGCAACTGAAGTTCATTCCAGAATGCTTCAATTTAAAGTTTTAGGAAAGTGCATTACTTTAAAGTTAATGATTAGAGCTGAAGAGGCTCCTGTGGAAACAGCTAAATATATGGGGCATGGTTTCTGTGATGTGGTCAATAAATCTACATCATTAAGTAACGCTACAAATGATATTGAAATAATTATCAAAGAAGTATTAGCTCTTTTCAAGAAACAAAATGTTGACCCTAAAGAAATGAGGGGTATTGGAATTCAGGTCACAAAATTGGAACCTATAAATTTCAAACAAACTAAAGGTGCTATCAATAAATATTTGCACAGTAATATAAATATCAAGAAAGAAAAAAGAATTGAGATTGTGCAAACAAATTATTTAGGACTTGGCTGTAATTTTATTCAACCAAAAGCAGAAATAAGCAACTTAAATGTAAAAGAACAAACTTCTCCTTTGAAAACGAATGTAACTAAAGTATCGCCAAGAAAGTCTCCAATTATAGGAACTGCGAAAAGAAGAGGTAGGCCACCCAAAAATGCAAAAAATCAAGCATCAACATCTAAAAACCTTATTAGTAAGTTTATCCAAGGACACAGCCTAGTTAAAGATACACCTTACAAAAACCCAATCGCAAAAGAATCTGTAACTAGGGGTGACAGTCCTGTGAAAGAAGAATTTAAAGAAGTTAAGCCAAAACCTGCACCTGGCTTAATTGGACTGTCATGGGAAAAAGTGCGAGAACTATTGAGGGCATGGCTTGAAAGCGGTCAAACACCATTACCCTGTGACATAAATATGATTGCAGCATACATGCAGAATATGGTTATAAATAAAAATATAGATAAACTTTACATTTTACTAAATTTTCTTAGAAGGAGGATACGAGAATTGAATAGTAAAGACTGGATAGAGGTTTACAATGAAGTGGTCAGTCAAGTACAAAATGCTATGATTGCTTCTTATGGAAAACGTTTATGGATTTCCGATTAAAACAATTTCGTCATACACATTGTTTATTTTCCATTTCTCTCTATCTTCTAGCTAAAAAGAAAATATATTTTGAAACTTAGAATAATAACGCCCTAGTAAGCGAGTCCGCGCACGCAAGTCAAGCAAATAATAGCAAATACGTCACTAGTCAAGCTCTAATCTTAGTGCTTGTAGATTTTAATTTAAAAGGCCAGTTTACAATAAATGAATGTTACAACTAAAATACCCTTAGGCGTTATTATTTTAAGTTTTGACAATTCTTATTGCATTGTATCACTTTTAAAAATTTCATAATATTTAGTGCATTTGGCATCTGGCAATTCGAACTCTTATCCAAAATTTCGTGAACTTGCAAATATCTTATTTAAAAATAATAGATTAATGTTTAACAATTATTGCGAAATAATCGTGACCTAGGTACATTTTCTGGTTCCCAAAAATGGCAGTTAGTATCACCTTCATTACGTTATATATAAGGATAGTAGTTGACTAATACTAATGAGGGGACTAACCGGAAAACCCAAAACAACAGAATTCTGATAAAATAATTATTGGCTTTTTCATGATCCATTTTGAGTGGACAACAATGCAGAATTAGTCGGCCACCAGTGAGATACATTTTAAGCACTTTTTACAAGGCATCAACTTTGATAATATAGATTTTCCATAATACATGTATCATCTACAAAGGTAATAGTAAAAAAAATACTCCACATGATAGACGATCAATTTCGTTACTACAATTTATTATCACAGATGCTTATTGCGAATAAAAATAAAATGTTGACTCGAGTCCTATTAAGTAGCATGCAATATTTTAAAAGCTTCAATATAGATGTTCCAGTACATAACAAATTTCACAATAGAGCTAATGAATATAACTTTAAATCACAATTTGTCCACTTTTCGTAACTGAACTTAAAAACTAAATGCTTTATGCAACAACCATTAAAATTCACTAAGGTCTAATTGTGTAACACTTTGTGATGTGGTGAGTGAACAAAATATAAAGAATAGCTGCTGTGCATTATAAATCCACCATTCCGCATAATAGCAAATCATTCATTCTAGGCATAGAACTATGTCTATGATTCCAGGTAATATTTCGATATTTTACAAACTATAATATGAAAATAGTGTACAAACTTTAAGCATAACGAAACCAATGGCAACAAAAAGGCTTTGTTTCTCACTGTGTTAGATGCATTCCTTCATTTTAAGGTTTGGTGGAATACTATTCGTTTATGTAAGGCAATAAGTATATATGATTCACATTAAATTCTGTACCACTCGTAGTGACCGACATGCAAGTTCTAAACACCATGTAAATACTGACTAACCGCATAACGTAGAATGCTAAAAGCTTTAAGCTATAAATGGGAATCCTCTATGATTATATTACTGTTGTAAAAAAGTCTAAGACAAATATGTTCCAATATTCAATCTTCTAAAAATATAGAGTTCGTTCGATTTCATTTTACAGGAAAAATTTATCGTGTAAAAATCATTATCAGTACAAAGTGACACCACACAAGTTTAACGTTTCATTTGTAACAAATCTGATCAGTCAATGATGTATGACTTAGTTTTAGTCACTTTGTAATTTCCTATTAATGTTTGGATAAAACAAACTAGTACCTATTGTCTGAGTTGCAAAGAAATGATCGAAATGCATCTACACTGGGGAGTCTCAAGTGGTCCCTTCATCCCGTCGAATTGCCGGAGACAGAGTGTTTCAGCTTGGAGTCAATGATGATCTCGTCACCGGAGCGGATGTTGTACGAATACAACTGCTTGGTGGGGAACTTCATCTCCTCGGGACCCTGGAAAGACTCCACAAATAAATTATATAGTTAGCATTTATGAAAAACACTATGTTAACAAATGAAGTGGCCGTGGCTTAGTGGCTACGTTGGACTCGCAAGCCGGAGGTCCCGGGTTCGATTCAGTGGGGGTATCTATACCGGTACTCGCGTTCGTTGGCAGCAGGTTTTTTTCTATGTCCGTCTAGCAGAGCCAGCGCCTCGTTGGCTTTGATGCTTCTGGTCGAGCACGCTTTCCAACCAACGACCTTATTGTCACAGAAATATTGTATAAACAATGGTAAACATTGCAAAACCAGTTTTTTGACAGGACTCTAGGGAGGTTAAATTGTTTCAAAATGGGGTTATAGCGTTTTTCTAGTGTCTCTTTCACGCAAATAGGTTTTCCCGTAAGGATCGCTTTTCTCACTCACATTGGCTATCCTATAGTGTAATAAATGCTTGAAGAATAAATGTGATATTCACCTGTGTATCTCTTAATTCTTGATCGACATAAAATAATCTCATCTTGGAAGCTGGGAAGCCGGCTAGTCTCTCCAGGCGTGTCTTCAAGTCGGATACAGTTCTGAAATTGACGAAAAAATCAATTGTATGACTTATTATTCGTCCAACAACTGTCCTGTCCCCTACGCTCTACGAGCAGCGCTAATACGGAACGGTCCTATATTTAGAGAACTACGAGATCGATTTTGATGTAACAAATACGGATTAAATTTTTAGCTCGTTAGTTTTTCCAACCTTTTAAGAGAACATACTTTTATGAGACCTATAACGCGATAAAAACACTTGGTTAGCTTATAAATAATATGTAAGTTGTAGAGTTGAGGTCGGTACTTGAAGAGTAAATTTCAGCAAATTTGGAGGATTTCAAAGAAAAGCTGCCAAGGATCATTCAATAAGTCGGTGCCGTGCCATACGCATTGATTTTCGTTGAGGGCCACCGTATAGCCAGTACTACAAGTATTGCAAATCGCTTCCAAATCGTTGTAATTAAGTGCTATTCATAATGATCGATCCCCGACGGACGAGCTCTGCCTCTGACTATCTCCCACCCACCACAGTACCAACCTGTAAACATCGACGGTTCGCACTTCTCTGACGTCACCGCACACGAACGTGATCTGGACGCGCTTCTCCGGCCGAAGGTCCACTGACACGAGGGGATCGAGCTTCCCGTGCACGCCCACAAGCTCCCAGTACCTGGAATTGCCCGAAATATTTTTCTACCGACTTCAAACAGGTGGAGGTTCTCCATTCGACTGTATGTTTTTTGTATGTAAGTTAAGTGATAATTCCGACGATTATGAATCGATTTTCATGATTCTTTTTTGTTTGGGAGATCATATTGCAGAGGTATACATTTTATCGAAATTTAACGCTTTTTGAGAAAATCAACAAAACAAAATATTTACCCAGATAATTCTACCTCTAAGGGTGAACAAGTTAGGGGATGAATGCTGTAGACTTTTAGACCAGTTGAAGTCGGTTCCTTAGTTCTTTTTGAACGCGTTAATTATGTGTTACTTTGTTTTCTGTCAGCTGAAAAGACACTGAACATGTGTCTCCCTCGAACACAGACCACAAATATAACTAAATATTAATTGGTTACAAGCTTTTTGGCCGCGATTTTGTCCCCGTTGACATATACAACAAAAATCATTCCACCGAAAACCTTTATAGAGACATAACGGGTAGCCCTGCCCCGTGCGCTAGGCTATGCCAGATTTTAGACGGCTAAGCCGTTTATTCGTGAAAAGACAAAATCTTAGTGTGAAGTGTGATATTTATTACGCGTGGCATAAGGATTTCTGATCGAAATTAGATGTAAGTTGGTATTTGAGAAATTATATATCTTAATGAAACGCTCTTATTTTGGCGTACCCACACCTTTTATATCGTCCGTGACACTTTTATGCACTAGGTCACACCATAACAAAAAAACATTACATCATTTTGAGGATTCAGCAAATATCTGATCGGCCATTACAAATATTGTTTTTATATTTATTCTGTATATTTTGCTGCGACGAATAAAGTACAAGAGTGAAATGCACACCCAATTTATTTGTAAATCAAAATATTATATAATCATGTATTTACCTCTCTCTCTACCACCTCACCTACTCAATACAACAAAGACCATGCGAAAGCTTCATTAACATACTGCTTTAGTCATTTAGGTCAGCCTAGCATTAGCACAGTTCACTCCTACGAGATTCCTTATTGATTAGACCTTCGACTATATTTTTGTATTGTGTTTAAAAATGGAATGCTTAGATATAAGTCATCAGCATCCGTCGTCCACTTCTGAACATAAGCATGTTCTAAGCGTCCACCACAGCTCTTCTGCGAGGAATATTCCTCATACTATTCCTTGGTGACTAGAGTTTCTCTCAAAGTTGTTGGTGTCAGTTTGAACATCGAAAGGTCAGGACATATATATCAGGTCATAGTGGCCGTAATTAATGTAAAGTGAGTAAAAACGGCCATTGACGAAAAGGTTATTTTGAAATCGTTACCTGTCCGGTCGATCAGATTCTGGTTTCTCCATGTAGTATCTGATGAATGCCCGTTCAGCAGCATCACGTTCCTCTGGCGGCACGGCACCTCCTCCGTTCAAGGTCCTCACGTGTGGAAGTCTCGCCACCAGCAAGAGCCGTCGCTCGTGCTCCGTGGATTCGAAGCGCTCCCACAGCGGCCAGCCCTGAAATTTTCGACAATAGGTATTTGGTATTATTTTTTTATAACCTCATGATTGTTCAATTTCATTGTCCCTACTGTTAGTAAAACAGTATTTTATTTTTCGAACCTGTTTTGTACATATTTAATTTCTCGTTTTCATAACGATAATTCAAAGAAATGTTCATAATTTGCTTTTGTCAACAACTTCTTTTGCGTGTCCTTTATAAATTAGCCAACAGGAACTCATTACCGGGTGATAGTAGCCTCTTTCACCAACGTGTCTTTGTGAAAGAAGGACGAACCAAACCGAGCATTTACTTTTGCCTGACTTTGAATTGCGTGGAACTTCATGTTCCATCGAGATAAAAAGTGGTCTATATCCTTTTCCGACCCTTCAACTATCCTTGCGCAAAAATTTACTCATACTGACTCTCCGTTATCATGTGAAGGAGAAACAAACTCGTTTTCACATTTATGATATTTTAGAAAATCGACGAAACCATAATGATACACGTAGAGGCGACGGTATAATAGGTACAAAGGTACTAGTATAAATGCTACCCAGTAACCGAAAAGAATATCATGAAGATTGAATATATTTATAGCAATGAAAAATAAACTACATGGTTGTAGAAAAGAAGTTGCTGCTGCTCTATTCTACGTATTATTCTACGTTACCTGTAATCTGTATAATCACGATTATTCAGATAAGTTCACGATCGCAAAGGCGACAGAAGGATCGTCTACAAAACAAAAACTAGAAGATAATAATTGAATTCGTTTTTGCTCAAGCCAAGGCTCCTCGAGCGAGGATCAAGTTTCCGTTTAGGGATATGACTTTGTTCCGAGATGACTGACTCCTACGGCACTGCTATAGGTCCATGAATTATCTTTAACATTCATTGTTTTTATTCTTTGTTTTTTTCTGCCAATTTTATTATTTCTTAGGCACGTAACTACATAACCGTGCTCAAGATGAAGTCGATTCAAAGATAATTTGCTAAATTTAAATTTCGATAGAAAATTTTAACACTTCACTTATCTTCAGCTGAAATTATTTATTAAATCAAGATTAAATGATGTTTGATTTTTAGTTTAGATGCAACATAACCAATGAGTGCGTTCTGTACGCAAATATATCTTTATACTTTACTAAATATGTTTTCAAAATTTTAAACCCAAAAATATTACAACCGTTATCTAAGTCGTCGTAGTCCAACAACGTCGTGTCTAAAAACTGGAAGTGGAACCTTACGAACCGGTCGACCCTTTGTTTTATGTTCATCACATACTTACTTTATAATAAAACAGATGTCGAATTGTCAGTTAAAGTACGGAAGTTGTCTGCTATATAGTACCAAGCATTTCCTTTTTGTCGCCTAATTTGTGAAACACCGCCTGATGATTTAAATTTTATAGTATTTAAATACGCTTTATTACTTTAAAGCGAAAAATAATATGTGCCTAAGAATATAAACTATAATTTCAACCACATTTTAGTGTTAAGTATATTCACAAATCATTTGGTATATTGACTACATCCGACATGTTTTAAAAACTGTATATATTTACAAGTAGAGTAGATTGTACGTAGATACCGCGCGTGCGCAGGATTTTTCCAGCCCCCTTATACATGTGTGGGTCGTCAGCTTCCTCATAGAGCTATGAGAATTCTACGCATGCCAAATTTTAAGGCAATTTAGGAGCAATCAAACTTTAGCATTCATAATTTAGCAGCAACCATGACTCAGTTACAGCGAGTTGTTTTTAGTGTGTCAGCTGGAGACATGGGTCTCCAGCTGACACATGCCAGGAAGGCAAACCAGTGAGGTTAGGGCTTTAGACTATAGTCAGGCATTTAAAGCACAATTTCAGCAATGAGAGCCAAAAAAATTAACGATCACATTGATAAACTGTTGGATCTACGAACGAAATACCGTGTGTAAGCTGGCGACCCGTGTCACCAGCTTACACATTTGGATCTTCGTAATTATTCAAGTTACGATTATGTATTGTACCTCATATTTTAGAGCAAAATAGCAGCGCCAGGCTTCAAAATTTTCGAATCTCTAGTGCTAAAACTGTTTGAGCTACGAGCCGATTTGTGTGTGTAAGCTGGTGACATGGGTCGCCAGCTGACACATGTTGTATCTCTGAAACTACATAAGTGAGAACTTCGTTTTAAAGATCAGATGAGACCATACAATAGGAGCGTTCACGAGTCAAAATTTCAAATCTCCTGGCTGTCTAGATTCAAAGTTATAAGCAAAAAACTATTTTCCCGCCAAAAAATTCAAAATAATCGCACGGACGCCGCTGAGCGGGCCGTTGCCGTTCCGTGCGCTACGCTATTACAATAGAGTTTCAACTTAGCCGTCATTGTTTTAAAATTCATTTTAACCTGCACTTTCGTATCGATTCAATTGGTATATTGAGCGTGTTAGACCAGGAGCCGACAGAAATAAGCAATGATATACTACCGATTATCTTTATAGAGAGATTACGAACGACCTTCACCAAATTTGAGGTCAAGTGATAATATAACCCTTCATCGTTGGTGCATAATTCAAGTCTACTAATTTAACTAATAGGAAGTCAAGATTTAGTTTAGTAATGAATCAACTTATCAGAAATAACAATTTACGGTGTGATATAACATAGTATAAGAGGTATATGTTCAACATATACAGTTTATATCACTATGATCAATAATTGTTGAGCTCGGTATTTAGTATATTTTCAATAGCAATCCATACTAATATTATTTATAAAATATAATATATACAATAAAAAGATATGAACCTACAGGGTACTTCCCGTTGACCTATAATCCGGAACTTTGACTAGAAGCAAGGTACAATCATAGGAATAAATCTGAAAACCAGGATATTAAATTACAATACAAGTAAATGCGTTCAAAAAGAACTGGAAACCGACTTCAATTGCCCTAAAAGTCTGCTTTTATTAAGGCAAATTTAAGATTTATATTGTTTTCGCATGGATGGTCTGAACTGAACCAAATTGGGACCACACGGGGAGCACCACCTTTCAAATGAAAAATAATCATCCAAATCGGTTCACCCAGTCTAAAGTTATGAGGTAACAAACATTTTAAAAAATATACCCGTTGAATTGAGAACCTCCTCCTTTTTTTAAGTCGGTTAAAATAGCCTTTTTGTTTATTAGCACTTTTCTAGCTATGGTTTTAAGTACCTTAGATTGGCGACATCCCTTTAGGTGGTTTGATTATATTCTTAGAAGCACCATATATTCTGAAAGCAATAAAAATAGTGCTTAAACAAACCTAAAAGCACTTACCTATTTCTATAAAAAATATCGTACGTTTTTATAATTAGGATGACACTGAAAACTGATAAGCCTTTCAAATTTATCATTCAGGTGCTCACAATAGAATTACAAGATGAACCGAATTACCTGTGCAATTACCTTGAGTTATCGATTCGTAATAAACTGACAAATGTCGGCCATTTTAGACTTCTCGACTAATCAACGGGCACTATTGGCAAAAATGACATAAAATTTGTCAGTTTATTACGAATTGTATTTATATGAAACACAGCTCTGGTTACGGTGTACAAAAAAGGGGGCGCGGAAGAAGAAAAAGAAAAACTTACGCGCAATAGTCAGAGAGTACGAGTCGTTCACTCTGCAATAGTTCCGTCTTAGCGCCCCCTTTTGTTAACTCTCTAATGAATACAAATATAGTCGGATAAAAAAAACCAAAATAACATACCTGCACCAGACATAGATAAGACACGATATCTTATCGCATTAGATTCAAAATTGACCATTGCACTGCACTCTACGCTGTATGTAAACACACCACCTTTGGAACGCGGGCGCACTGTGCACGCGCCCGGCACGCGCTGTTGTCGTGTTACCGAGTCTCGTGTATAGGAGCTTCAAACTATGGGAACTAGCCTCTAACATGCCGCCGCCGCCGCATGGACAACACTTAGTACGAGAGCCCACGACCAAAACCATGTATCTTAGCAATACGGTCGAAACTGTATAAAATCGTCAAATTATATGATTCTGAACCCGACTAGGTGGATAATAACATCAAGAAGTGTAGCAACTGCGTGGGAGGCCATTTCTGCTGTGTCAAAAAAAAAGGTGACACAACTGACTTCTGAAAAACCTGTTTTCGGTATCTTACAGCTATCATCCAACTACAGTCCAAAAATCAGTCAGATTGCTATGATACGGGCCGGTAAAAAATTTTAACATTTTGTTGAAAATTAGCCGGGTCAAACGCTACGCGAAAAATTTCTGATACTGGTATTTTCGAGTTCACGATAATCGAATCGATCAATTTGATGCGGTTGAGGCCATATTGCTATGGGACAAAAATTTTGGTCGTGGGCTCTCTTACTAACTGGAATACGCATCTCCCCGCACCAACCCAACCTCTCCCCAACTTCCCCGTGACGCTTTGCCGTATTGGTTGATAAATCGTGTTACTTCGGGATCAGTCGTCGTTCGTGGCCTAGTACAAGTAAATATGAGCTTTATTGGCTTCTACACTAATATTATAATCGTATACACTTTTTTGTATACCACTACCGTTTCGTAAAATGTAACAGGATGCTAGAAAGTTGTCCATGCACATCCAGCTATAGTAATATTTTAAATGCGTTAGTGAGGGTTTTTGTCCTTACTTTACTGATTTAATCTAAGAAACATACTACTCTTTGTTTTCTTTTTCGGAGATAAGGAAGGCCTGGATACCTAAGTTAATCTAATTTAGGCTCCAGTCTCTCACATATTTCACAATAATTTTCAACTTTTTAGTTAAATATATATCATCATATGTTTGAAGAATGTAAAGAAAAATAAACTCATGTTTATTTATTTATTACGTTATTTATTCGTTACGTCGTAACAGAGAGTCGGAATCATCACATTTTTTTGGTATAGGAGTAGTTAAAGGATCAGAAAAGGACAAAGGCTACTTTTTATCCCAATCAATAGTTCCCGTGGGTTCATTTCTGAAGTAAACGTGGATGAAGTTGAGTTCACAAGCCTACCATTTAGTTATAATATAGCTAAAAGCCGCCTTCTGAGTACGCACATTGTGACAGGCAAACATTTAGCTGGAACTGGAGCGGTGAAAATAACTAAAATTAAATGTTTGTGAAATCTATATCATGTTTTATTCAATAATTGCTACTGAAAATATACTAAATACCGAGCTCAACAATTATTGATCATAGTGATATAAGCTGTATATGTTGAACATATACCTCTTATACTATGTTATATCACACTGTAAATTGTTATTTCTGATAAGTTGATTCATTACTAAACTAAATCTTGATTTCCTATTAGTTAAATTAGTAGATTTGAATTATGCACCAACGATGAAGGGTTATATTATCACTTGACCTCAAATTTGGTGAAGGTCGTTCGTAATCTCTCTATGAATTTAATCGGTAGTATACCATTGCTTATTTCTGTCGGCTCCTGGTCTAACACGCTCAATGTACCATATGATATAGATAGATATAGATATAGATAGACTCAATAGATACGAAAGTGCAGGTTAAAATGAATTTTAAAACAATGACGGCTAAGTTGAAACTCTATTGTAATAGCGTAGCGCACGGAACGGCAACGGCCCGCTCAGCGGCGTCCGTGCGATTATTTTGAATTTTTTGGCGGGAAAATAGTTTTTTGCTTATAACTTTGAATCTAGACAGCCAGGAGATTTGAAATTTTGACTCGTGAACGCTCCTATTGTATGGTCTCATCTGATCTTTAAAACGAAGTTCTCACTTATGTAGTTTCAGAGATACAACATGTGTCAGCTGGCGACCCATGTCACCAGCTTACACACACATATCGGCTCGTAGCTCAAACAGTTTTAGCACTAGAGATTCGAAAATTTTGAAGCCTGGCGCTGCTATTTTGCTCTAAAATATGAGGTACAATACATAATCGTAACTTGAATAATTACGAAGATCCAGATGTGTAAGCTGGTGACACGGGTCGCCAGCTTACACACGGTATTTCGTTCGTAGATCCAACAGTTTATCAATGTGATCGTTAATTTTTTTGGCTCTCATTGCTGAAATTGTGCTTTAAATGCCTGACTATAGTCTAAAGCCCTAACCTCACTGGTTTGCCTTCCTGGCATGTGTCAGCTGGAGACCCATGTCTCCAGCTGACACACTAAAAACAACTCGCTGTAACTGAGTCATGGTTGCTGCTAAATTATGAATGCTAAAGTTTGATTGCTCCTAAATTGCCTTAAAATTTGGCATGCGTAGAATTCTCATAGCTCTATGAGGAAGCTGACGACCCACACATCCCTTATACACAGCAACCGTTTATTTTAAATGTGGAATCTTATTCCGTTCAAAAGCACCGCTACGTATCATTACTCCTAAATATCAACCCCACTGTATAACACAATGTTTGTGTTCTGTTTATGTTTGCTTCTAATTTCTACATAGAGTTAAAACTGATGACAACCTATTTCAATAACTTAATGATTACTACGTGCCAGCAAGTACGCGGGATACAAAAAGTAAGACGCAACATCGATGACGCAATTTGTATTTACAGTTTGTATACGTCTTTATGTTATGTCAACGTGAACACTGCAGACAAAGAGGCGAGATTATAAAATATATAAAACAGGTATAGTCATACCCGTAAATAGAATATCGAGCGAGGTATTGTGATGTGATTGTGAGCATGTATAAACGATAGCTTGGTACAACTCGTACATAGGCAAAGAAAAGGGACGCTCCTTACTGACACGAGACAGCGAAATAATGGTGTAATTTTACATGAAGGAATGGTAAAGGTACTACCGCGGAATGCGGAACGGGAAACAAGTTTAAGAACCGTGAATGGACATGCGTTTTTTCTCTTTCATTCTCCAATAAAAACAGATCTGATCGGAATAAAGGACAGAATCGAAACACAGTAATGCCCCTTTGGGTGTCGTAAAGGGAGCTAAGTAACGATTGTGACCAAAATTAATCTTACGAAGTCGTCTGCCATTTTACGAATTCACTCTCAAGGACAAATGGTTTCCCTAGGGAGCTACTCATTGCTATCTACCACCGCAGTTTGTGAATATAATAGCCTGTTCTGCAATAAGCAGCGAAGAAATAAGGTATTGATAAATAGCCACTCCCGTTATTAGAAACGGTTGTGAATCGCCGTGGGAGTAACCAATATGCAGATCTGCGATATACATTTGTTCAGAGCACGGACGCGGCAACGTTGAAAGCTGTTCAACTACCTCTATAAAACAGTTGCCGTAAGGTATCCACATTTACAGGTCACGAACTGGGGGTCTTGCACACCGATAGCTGAACGGAGACATTCACGGATCGGATATACACTATGGATATTCTTTTTATATTTGAAACGACTTTATAATATAACTTTAGATTCAAGTGTGGTCGAATAAATTTTGTTAAACTAAATTTTCTATGATTTTTGGGAAAGCTTATATAAATTATTATTTATCGACTCATATTGGCTTTTTAATTTCTTGGCAAAATAATTTATTTGATTTTCGAAAGTCGTAGAACAAAGGGGAAATTTCACTTATCAACTTTCTACTACATATCGAAATTTCGAAAACTATAACTGTATCGTAGATTTAATACGTCAGACTAGGTTATTATTTATTTGTATTATTGACTTAAAATAATAAAACCCTTACAATACCGTTACACGTATACTTGTTATGTCACTTAAGCCGATGTATTTATGTAACGACATATACCCTGTTTGTGTTAATGAAAGAGCAAAACCTCTACTACCAGCTTTATAGCTTAAAATATATTTTCGGCCTCCACTTATCTGAGATTTTTGGCATTAATATATTTTTATATATAATTTATTTAGGTGTTAACAGCAAAATATGTGGAGAATGACTCAATGACCTTATTTTAGCACTTTTGCATACCTTGTGTTCAAACTATTTTAGACAAACTGAACAACAATAATCATATAGAAACGTTATAAGTTGCCATAAAATAGCTTACGAAAGATTCAATTGAAAAGTTATTAACACCTTCCCCATATTTAAGATATTGTTGGTTCTCCAACTTTGTAAGAAGAGTTAATATTTTCCTTCAACCTGAGCTGGATCCGACTGTGTTATAGCCGGAATATAGGTCAACTCACTTGACCTGCTGTAATATTGCTTCCATTGCTAATTCAGTCTACACAAATCAACGAATGACGTAATACAGGAAATTTGTTGCACATTAGCACTGAAAATAAACCGAAACGAAAACGTCCACAACCGATAATGGTATTTTATTATCTGTAGATAGAGATATCTAATGATAAACATTGTTTCAAAATACTAAGAACTGTGTTATGCTTTACGTTGCTTTAAGACTTGTAAAGTTAATCCATAATTTTGGGACTACCACATCAAACCCTTGGACGTCTAGTTGATCGCAGCAGTAGAGTAGTAGTTCTATATGCATAGCCTTCCCTTTACGACGAAAATACGGGTACGCGTTTGTTTTGTATATACTATGGAGATTTTTTTAAAGAAGATAAACCTCAATTGATATCCAGTCTTTGACATTATATTAATAATTGTGGCATTTCACGTCAAGCGGACAACCAAAAAAAGTGAGGTCCCGAATTTTGTTTATACTCTGGTCAGTTATACTTCTAAAAGACGTGGATGTGTACACCCAATTTTTTTTTCGTATGATCATTTATTGCTGAGTTATGAGCTTTTAAAAATTTACTAAGAATGAAGTCATAAATTTTTGGATACTTATTATCGTTATCAGCTAATTTGTAAAAAACACTAAAAAGTATTGTTTCTTATAGTAAAAAAGTTAAAGTTTTTAATTTTTTTGTCGAATTCTAAATTTGATTTTTTTTACGTATAGTAAACCGGAAGTGAAAATTTCAAATCGATGTTTAAGTAACTTCGACACTTTTATTTTTAATTTTTTTTAACTTGAATTAAAGCTTTAAATGTACTAATTCTTCACAAAAAAAATTAAAACGTGATCGCCAATAGTTTAAGACTTAGAGCACATAGAGTACATACACATAGCTTTGAGCACTTTCTAAGCAATCGAGTTTATGTGCTAACATGCTGAAATACTACGCTTTTAATATTTTATTCCTTTATTCTAGCATGAAAAATAAAAAATTAAACGATTTTTTTAAAATAAAACGTAATTAACAATATAAATATACGCATTTGTTATAATAATGACAAGTTCATACAAAATAGTATTTCAAAAACTGTGATACGAAGGTGAAACACACCAGTAACGCCATCTCATAGCTACAATAAGTGTCACTAACAAATACAATATTAATTGTCGTTACTTGCTAGAAAGAGACAGCTATATGACGCTGAACTGTCTCGGTAATGTGTAAAAATCCGTTATTTTTAGTTGAAACTTTGACTGCTTATCAACTGGACGCGTTACTATTTCCTAATTGTTTTTTAATATGGCTCCCTATGGTGATCGGTGTTTTAATCCGTTTCTCTTGACTCGTCATAAAAAAGGTGTGAAAATTAGAAAAATATCTAAATTATTAAGTGAAAAGTGGACAATTTCGCCTGATGTTTATGTGTGTGAGTCGTGCAGGAAACGTCTGTTACGTTCAGAGGCAAATATTGTCAATAAAGTTGCAAATAAAGTTCATCTATATTGCACATTAGAAGTTGTTTTAGTACATGCGTTCTTTTTCCATCTTCTAATTTAATGGATACAAAATCTTTTTTGCCTGGCATCACTCGATAGTAACGCGTCCAGTTGATAAGCAGTCAAAGTTTCAACTAAAAATAACGGATTTTTACACATTACCGAGACAGTTCAGCGTCATATAGCTGTCTCTTTCTAGCAAGTAACGACAATTAATATTGTATTTGTTAGTGACACTTATTGTGGCTATGAGATGGCGTTACTGGTGTGTTTCACCTTCGTATCACAGTTTTTGAAATACTATTTTGTATGAACTTGTCATTATTATAACAAATGCGTATATTTATATTGTTAATTACGTTTTATTTTAAAAAAATCGTTTAACTTTTTATTTTTCATGCTAGAATAAAGGAGTAAAATATTAAAAGCGTAGTATTTCAGCATGTTAGCACATAAACTCGATTGCTTAGAAAGTGCTCATAGCTATGTGTATGTACTCTATGTGCTCTAAGTCTTAAACTATTGGCGATCACGTTTTAATTTTTTTTGTGAAGAATTAGTACATTTAAAGCTTTAATTCAAGTTAAAAAAAATTAAAAAAAAAGTGTCGAAGTTACTTAAACATCGATTTGAAATTTTCACTTCCGGTTTACTATACGTAAAAAAAATCAAATTTAGAATTCGACAAAAAAATTAAAAACTTTAACTTTTTTACTATAAGAAACAATACTTTTTAGTGTTTTTTACAAATTAGCTGATAACGATAATAAGTATCCAAAAATTTATGACTTCATTCTTAGTAAATTTTTAAAAGCTCATAACTCAGCAATAAATGATCATACGAAAAAAAAATTGGGTGTACACATCCACGTCTTTTAGAAGTATAACTGACCAGAGTATAAACAAAATTCGGGACCTCACTTTTTTTTGGTTGTCCGCTTGACGTGAAATGCCACAATTATGGAATAATCGATTTTTCAGAAATAGTTCTTCAAAATTAGGAGGTCGACCATATTACAAACTCGATATAAAATGTGTATTCCGTTAGTTACAAACTATCGAATGACTATACAATTTGGGATTTTGGCAGAAAAATGATGGATCCCTTCCTTTAGTAGCGTCTGCCATCATGAATGGTTGGAAAAAGTTCTGTCTGCCCCCAGCAGTGTAAGAATCGGTGGTGACAGACGGGAATAAAGGATTCCTGCCAACGTGGCCTAAAAAAATCTAAACGTCTTATTAAATGTTTGCGCTGAATGAATACGTTCAAACAAAAAATCGTTGAGGTGACGAATCCAGCGTGGGACGCAGGATCAAAAGACTCGGACGACCGTTGCTCGTCCCAATATGAATCATGTGCAAAGCAAAACATACAGGTTTATTGTCCAAGACCTCAGGTAATTTTCCAATCTGTTGCGGCGCAATTTGCATTGAAGTTACTACAATTGACAAGGTCAAAACTCGGCACATTTAGGTAAACCAATCGGTACAAAGTTATACCTTCAACATTTCATTTTAATTTGAATTATCGATTTATTTGCTGTTACATGCATATATTTTGGCTGCAGTTTTATTTATTAATTTAAATCTTAAATTATTATTTTGATACACCTAAGTTAATTTAGATTGTTTTCATTAATTTATACCACGTGCCGTGACTAAGGTTATTATCTATTTATAATTAATTTATTCCATTACACTTCACAAAGTTAATAACTAATTGAACGCAGCGCCTCTTTCATTGCCACATCAAAACTTAATTGCCTGGAAATTTTAGCTGTCAAATGTCATATTTGTGTAACTTGTAATTACTGCCAAAGAAACTTTGTTACGTTTAGAAATACTTATATTTAAGAAGTGTTTGTTACACACGAAGATGTAACATCATAGCATTACAGTGATATTTGTTTTGGATTAAACCGTCTGTGACTTACGATTCCGTCATTAAACCTCTAGGAGTTCAGTTATTAAGAAATAACCTTTAAAATAACAATCCGTAACCATAGTTACAAAATTTCTAGACTGTTAATTTCGTTCCTACCTTGAGCAACGGCGTTGATCTAGTTAATCGTATAATTTTCCCTTTCATCTGTATTATTATAATGGAGGATATAAAACAAAAAGATTAAAGCAAGCAAGGTTGTCAGGCGGTGGATACAGCTGGTTTTGCAGCTAGTACCTGCAGCCGTTTATTTGAATTTTGACGTGAATCATCGATCGATCGGTTCACGATCGGTTGGTTCCGTCTTTCGAGTGCAACTGGTTTTTGTGGTTTAAAATCATGATGCAATTATGAAGAAAATGTACACCTATTAATTACAGGCACTCGTCTGCTTATTGTGAGCTGATGAATCTTTTATTCTGTTAAAACTATTGTTGTTTAATAACATCATAACCCTTAGATAATATATATAATGATACAAAAGGAATGTTATAACAACTAGTGTTTGAAAAATATAATTTAGCTTAATACGATATTGACAATATGATTTATCTGGTTTTCTGGTTGTACTGTGTTTACCTAAATAAATGCGAAAAAAAGTGTGAAAAGGTCAAGGCTACATCGACCGGCGGTTTCGTTCAGTAACCTCTGAACTAGCCGAATAACTATTTATGATCAGCAATGCCACTAAGCAAAATATGGATGTTTTTCCGATTTGTCATGTCATCATCATGTCATCTATTCGATGTAAAGTTTCTGCTCTCGATTCTATTTCAATTGCCTCATTTTTTCTATAGCTGTTTTGTTCATTTATTGTAGAATTTTGCAATATTTCCTACAATCGTAACATAAACAGCGGCCAGCGTACATTTCCTCACTTAGATTCATAGCTCATAAATTACGTTTGTAGCAGTTGTGACATCACCAAGTACTTACCGTCCAAGATATACAAACCACGACTAAATTCTACATATAAACATAAGGCCACTTTCGCATTCTTCGATGCGTGACGGTCGCGAGCGTTACTTTACTAGTGTACGAGTACAAGGGAACAATGGCTTTATACGGACAATTTTATTTGTGAATTTAGAAACGGGTCGATAAAAAGATACAGATGTGATGTGTGTTATTGGCTTTAGAAGACCACTACGTGTCATCCCCGGGATTGGCAGCAGAATCTGTCCACGTAACAACAATATCAAAGAAACCGAGAAGAATGACAATACGTGAAATATAGAATCAATGAAAAATTACTATAGGTCGGATTAAACCTCAATCTTGTGTTAAATGCGCCAAATGTTGCGTTAAGTATAAACATATATATTGATATCCATTGACAAGTACGAGTCGTAGCTGTAAAGCTATAAAATTGAAAAAATATTCGTCTACTTTGTTACTTTAGGATTTCTGGAAAATAAATTGACTCAAATATGTGTTCTGCTTTGAATCCTAAGCCAATATACGAACCAATTGCATCGTTACTTATTATTATAATATATTTTTTTAGTTTACATATTCGATTGAGCTCATTATTCATTGATCGGCCAAAACAACCAGGTCCAAGGTTTACGATCCTAATAAAAGCCTTGCAATCAATTCCTACTTCGATAAATTCGATGATGAAACACTACGCGCCGGGAACTCGGGCTAGCATTAACATTGCGCAAACGCAGGCGTCAAGTGGATCGCCACTAAATCGGGAAGACCTTCACCCGCATTGTGAGCTCCCTAGGGATAGCGCGATTAAATTACGAGGACAGCACTCGTAAACAAATTGTACGACTGTTGGATGTATCCTAATCGGAAGGGTAATGGTGATGTAATGGGTAACGCGGTACTACGGCTGTTGGGTGCGCAAATTGGCTCAGGTAATTGAGTTGGCACAGGCGACTAATGGATTTAGAAATGCATACAGTTGCCACTGACTTTGTAATCTACACCAACTAATAATAACGGCTTTCATTCAGGATTAGAATGAAGATTAACATTTTTGGGATTAAGATGAAATTTTTCTTCTATAGGTGTATAATTGTGCGAGCCGTTCCTAACAAATCCGCGTAGATACACGATCATGATAAGACCTATGACCTTGCCCAAAACACAATAACATTAATGACATACCTGTACGCGTACACTCCGGAGAGCTGGAAACTGTGCCAGTCGATCCACCTCATCCCAAGTGCCCAAGCCAGTATTGTTCAGGTTCAGAAACCGGAGACAGCTGCAATGTCATTACGAACATTACTTGTGTAACGACTTATAAATAGGAGTAGTTACTGCCGAGTGTTATGCAACCCTAACACAATGGCTCAAATTCGTAGGTTCAGTGGGTCAATGGCAGCAGACGGACAGATACGATAACGGGTATTTTACTACGTTCGTTAGTTTCTCAGTAAATAAGTTTATATATAAAATACTCACGGGAAGGCGTCGTGGCATTTCTTGCTCTTGTTGCCATTGCTGTCCTCGCATTTCTCACACGGATCTGGCTCCAGTGTTGTTACAGGACAGTCGTTCACCAATAAAGTTTCCAAACTAGGGAAAGCATATCCTAGCTTACTAATATCCCGCCAGTTACTGATACGATTCCCAGAAAAGTGAAGTTTTTTCAGGTTCTTGTGTACCGGCTCGGAGACATCGTTCTGGTTCAGCCGGGCGCATGCCTCGCACCTGTCTTTTTCATTGACTTCGTTCCCACTTAAATTTACATAGGAATACTCGTTTAGGCTCAAATGCAACTCTTCCAGAGCTGGTAGAGCTTTCAGTAATGCATGAACGTTCGCCCAGCCGACGTAAGTAGAGTTCAAAACTAGATGGCTCAGATTGTCCCATTTAGGACGCAACGCCTGAGCGGCCTGAATCTGAGCTGAGAGTCTGTTGAAGCTCAAATTCAAGAAACGCACTCTCGGTGTCTGCTCCAATATTGCAAAAACCTAAAAAGAAAGAAATTCTTAGTAAGATCTAGGCTGTTTTACAATATAACCGCTGAAACCACAGTGAATACCGATAATAATTACATTGATGGCATAATCATGGGAACGCTATGTTGTGACAGAAAAGCTGTTAGGTTGACTAGATGTTACAAAAACTGTCTTTAGGTGTGGTGTATTTTAACGACTACCTACAGTGAATTCCGTAATTCTAAAGTACAGAGCTGTACATTCTAAAACATAATCTTTAGCAGCTATCATTAAATAACTTTTCCATTTACCTCCTCCCAATCCGTGAGTTTATTATTCGCTATATCCAACTCAACGACGTCCGCGCATTTATCAGCCAAGAGGCAAGCGTCTCCTGCGCAATCTATGTCACAATCGTTGAGAACCAGGAGTGTAGGCACGCTGATCCTGGGCGGCCGCTTCGGCACAAAGATGGATATCGGTATGTCATCGATTGGAGGGTTGGCTTCACCCTTTGCGCCATATTTCTGCTCAAGGGCGTCTAGAAGCGATGGCATTTTGGGAACACCTGTGGAACAATAAAATAAATCAATGTAGTGACTTCTTTTGTTTACACCGAACAGTTACAAAACAATTAAACTCTGACAAGATTAAAATGGAAATTGATTAATCAATAATGAACAGTTTCCTTTTCAGTTGAGCGCATGCGTAACGGACGCATTAAACTGTATGCAGTGAGGCGGTAAGCTACGCTCAACCGGCTTCGCGGGTTGTTTGATATATCAGCTGACGTGGTACCAATGATTATCATCAACAGCCCATATATGTACCCACTGCAGGGGCTCAGACCTGCTCTCCTACAGAGAGTGTATGGGCCATAATCCACCACGCGGGCCCAGTGTAGATTGGTAGACTTCACACACACCTTTGAATTTCTTTTCAGAAATGTGCTTGTTTCCTCACAAAGTTTTTCCTACACCGAAAAGTCAATGCTAATAGCTTTTATCATTCGTACATAAATTCCAAATCACAAATTGGAACTCATTGGTACGAGCCAGGGTCGAGCCCAGACCTCAATTGTTCAACGATTGACGCTCTACCCAACTCAGCTAACATGGCTACAATGATGATGTCTACCAATGATTAGGGAATCTTGAATTTATAGTTTTATTGACAGTTTTTCCCCTTCAATAAGTCATTGGATACTTATTGCTTAATACTATATATTTCGCCGGATGTTACAACCTACAAGAATGTTAAAAAATGCTTCTGAGAATGTTAGAACATTTTTACAGTAGGTCAAAATGAAGCGATGAATTTTCAGACGAGACGGTAAGATAATAAACACTCCGACAGAGACTGAACATATTTGAAGTCAGGTATAATGTTTGCTTATCCTGCCCTAGCGGACGCGTGTTGCTGTTGAAACTGCGTAAATACTGGTACGGAAAATATTTAGCACGTCTTCCATTTGCGTCATATTAATTTAGTTATATTCGTAAATAAGTAAAAAAACGCATTCAAAGGTGAAATACCAATTCATGATCACGGAAAGTTTTATCAAGATTTCGTCATTTAGGAAAGATTTCGTGCCAACCCACATAAATTGTTTAAAACTTCTTAATTTTTTTGGAAATCGCATACCTACAATTTTCAATTTTTTGTAATTGTATACATTTAAAAAAATTACGTACGATACCATTAAAACTTTTGCGTACTTAATTGGCGAAAATTTTGCGGATTTTTGCGTGCGCCAGGAATCGTAGAGCTTCTTTTGCTACTCAAACCTATCTTTTGAGTCAAAAGATAAGTAGGAATGAATATATACCTATATATTAAGGTCGCAACTCTAGGAGAGATTGATATACGTTAGAAATCATGATGGCCGATCTCGTCATGGAATAAATATAAACGTGTTTGTCGGGTTACCATACCATACCATACCATACCATACCATCACATTTTTAGCAGTTTTTTTTCCGGTTACAAGTACAATAATGCAAAATAAGGCCCGTGCTTTGTTACACTAGTCAAACTCAATAATCAAAGCTGCCCTTCTCGCTCTCTGCATATCATTCAAGTATTTATCTCGCCTTTCATAAGTCAAGGATTATAAGCCTTTCAAAAGCCATCTGAAGGATGAAATTGTCAGGAACGGCAATAGAGAGGGGTTTGCGTTACGACAGAGTAGTGGCCTGAGCTGAACGGTTGCCATGAGGCCAGTCGTGTTCCGAGAGCGAAACCAAGGCCAATATAAATGTGCACTTAACGAATTCAATTAGTGATATTGTCCAGGCCCTAATGATTAGATTAGAGAGGGATTTTCCGGAACAGTAATTATCTAGGCCCACGTTAATAGATCATGCTCACGATTAATTCGACCCCGAGGTAACAGAAATGTCAATTTCCATATAAAGTATTGACATTTTGTGAAACCTGTGAGTGTGAGTTGTGATTGATTTACGGAATATATCTAATGGAAAAGCTCTTAAAAACAGATTATGCGTGGATAATGTTATGGTTGAAGATCATTAATGATTTTATTGCACTATTAGTTTTTTATGTTTATATTATTCAGACCTTAGTGAAATTTTTGAACACAAAGAATTTTAAACTCTATTTACGTCTCTCAAAATTCGATTTTAAATTATTTACGCTACAAATATTCCGATGGTCGGGCTTTCCACTGCTAGCACTTGGTTTGGTAAGCTGTGTTAACTTGGAATAGGTTAGCGAGTGGTTTACTTTATAATTGCGAGTTCAATAAAACCGATAGAGATTTTAACAAAAACACACAACTTTGTTGATTTCTCAACCCGATTCCTACTAGAATGTATATCTGTAAGACTTATTAATTGCTATTGACGTTAAACAACAATGCAGTTCCGCCTCCTTACGAAGATTTTATCGTGTCCACGTTCCTTATACTAGTAGTCCTTGAGCATAATGTGTTCTACTCGAAAGTACAAAGCTACGATATTGTATGATTTGCGTATTCTTCAACATTTGATATCAGACGTGTTGTGTACCTTTATCTGTTTCAATCTTTTGTTTATTTCGCAATAACGCGGTTTAATGCTCGTTAAAACCAGGAAATGGTCGGCGTAACGGAATTTTCCAGCATTAATGTCAAGGTTTACATCGGTTAGCTACTACTTGATCAGATGTCTATCTGGGATCTACATTTTTTCTGCGTTCTGCGATCTGCCATCATTCGATGGACTTTGCTCATGTATTGCGTGCTGAGGGCTCTACCATACCATATATTATTATTACCATGTTCTCTTTAAATTATGTATGAATTCTTTATCGAAAAAGATTTTTCATTTACTATCATTTCTTACTAACATTCCTATTTTGAAAATAAATTAATATTAATGTTTAAAATTGTATAACAATTGACTATATATACATTATGCTATGTCCTGACAGGGTTCATGTATGTAGATCCAAATAGTATGTTAACTAAAATGACGTCATGTACATGATTGCGAATAAACGATTTGATTTGATATTTGAAAGTACTTAGCAATTCAATGTTTCAATGCATGATGATTTCTATAAAATAAAAATAATTTACTAAATGTTTCTAGTTCTGAAATTTCATTAGAGAACTTTCGAAGACAGTGAACTTCAGTAAACTTCATGATGCATAAAAAACGACGTCTCAAATGAGAATCATTAAAACTACATACTACATAAAAACTACATAAACATCACTTCAAATTTCAAGACACAATGCAGTAGGTACTATACACATTTTTATATTCATGAACATGACACATAAAATCTCGTTCTAGATTTGAAATAGCGCGTATAACATTATTGCATACGTTGATTGTGTAACGTTTGATGTCCGTCAATTGTGTAAACTCTTTTCATATGCTATAATCAACAGCTTATTATTATAAGCTATTAAATTCGTATGAACGAATTCATGTGAGCGACGACGGTTGTCTATAGCGTGTTGTAATTGTATAGTCAGTCACAGAGGTGTTTCATTAAGGGCTAGTAAATGCTTAGGACAGATTGCCAGTTTTATTAAAAAGTGCTTCAAAACTACATATAATGAAGAAGAAAAAAATCTCTGCGATCTTCTTCTAATCCATAAAGCACTAAGAACTTATTGTATGCTCTGTGGTCCAATCCTAGGGATATATTATACAATTTATTTGCAATTGTAAATGAATATTCGAATTAGATTCGAATTTTAAATTCATCTGCTAGGTTTAGCAAGGATCTTTCACACATAATATTGTCTGTCGTGTTATATATATTCTTCATATTAGCCGTGTGGAATCTCATCATCAGGAATAAATTAAAGATATGGGCAGCCGCAACATCTAGCAAATGTATCAATAAGCTTTGAGGGAGGCTTATGTTTAATAGTGGATTATGATGACAATTAAATATATATTTACGAAGTCCTGATTCCTTTTTTATTTATGTAAATACTAATCTAAAATATTCTGACAACGGAATTATTATCATTCTGCGTACGTTTACAATAAAATCGCATTTCAGTTTGTTAATTTGTGATAGGAAGGTTACTCCGAAAGCGTGAGCTATCAAGGTTGCAAATCATAATGCAATCCAAAGATATTATTTTTGTCTACCACAATCCTACAAGGACTTACAACAATGAGTTTAATGTTAATTTTGTTTGAAATTATTTGATGTTTGATGCAGAAAGTTAACTATACAATAGTGAATGAATTCATGTTTATTTGTCTGGTTCTAAGGGGGGTATACATACACCCTGTCTCGACGGTCCTAGGGCACCGACCTTTCTATTCTGCACTCCCTTCCCAGCCAACAAAGAACCATCTGTTTTCTTCGTTGTCTGCACACAGCTTGACGTTTCTATAGGCGGCTAAGGTGTTAGCTTATTCATGAATGCCCTGCCCTAGCTTTGTTTCTTGACAACTTCATCTCTTCTGAATACTTTGTTCGATTGCTTTCTTTGTTTTCTAACCCTGGATTAGGTACTCTGTTATTATCTTTTTTTAATGTATGATGGATTTGCTCTTGGCCTTCATCTCACCTATTAAAGTGACGATAAGGCCGTTGGACGGTAATCGTGCGCACCTAGAAGCCTCAATCTGCAACACTGCTGTTTGGCGGCAAACATAGAAAATGCCCTCCACTAACCAAACCGATAGGTACCCCTGCTGGGAATCGAACCTGGGACCTCAAGATTTTTAGTCCAACATTTAGCAATTAGGCCACGGAGGCGTGCTGAAGTTGTTGTATGTAAGTATAGTATGTTTGTTATTATGAAAATTCATGTTTTATTCGCATTGCTTCGAATACTTTTGTTTCTTATAGGTTTTTCTTATAGGTCTTATAGGTTTCAATTATTTTCAAGAATCAAATTCTTAATCCCTTCAGGGTTCATTATGTAGAAGCTAGGATCTATCGACACCTACTTCTTTGTGTTTTATTATTATTAGGCAATAAAACGATGACCATACAAGCGACAACAAAGCGTGTCCAATTGTCGTCCGATTGTACTTCGCGAGGTCGAATTCGAAAAAAATACTGGTCGGACATTCTGCGAATTATTTTAGACACAGCAGCACTGCGCAGTAACCAAATGGGCAAAGCTATGAAATATTTTAAAATTATCACCGTATAACGTTGAAGGTCGCGGCATGTGTATTGTACGTAGATAAAACACGCGTCTTATCGGCCCACGTAGCGCGTAAACGAGACACGTGCCTGGCCGATTGTTTGTACACAAATAATGGTCGCGTATACCATACTATTGATTGGCTTAGTTCATAACGTGTTTATTATATATTTTGCGAATAAAAATGTGATGTAATTAAAAATCAAGAAACTACTATGAATCCTTGATATTTTAAATAAAGTGTTCGTTTTGGCGTAAGATTTCGTTCATAATTTGAATTTTGAGCACGTGAACGAGCTTCTATTTCTAGTTATTCAGTTAATTTTACATCGGGCGCTTCGCAAGGACATCGTGATGTTGAAATACGCGGGAATTTACAGAGTAAAACGTGGCTAATCGTGACAGAAAGCAATACTGCAGAATAATTCTATATTTATGTAGTGTGTTACACATGGATACTATTATAACAGAGAAAAATTTAATTGTATGGATTTAGTAATGGATACACATAATATCTCCAAACCACTCATTAAATTATCCACTCATTAAATTATCAGAATATTGTATTTGAATTTTAATGCAATAAATACTTAGATATTTCTATTTTTGTGGGAATCCGTAACAGTTCATACGCTAAAAGTGGGTCACGGTCAAATGTGAAACAGAGACAAGATTTTTCTATCCAGACATATTCGAAGGACCAAATTTTTTTTTTAATGGACCTATAATTTAATCGAGAATGTAAAACACCTGGACCAAGTCGCGTGGAACACCCTACGGGATATATTTTTAACGGAATTGTTACGATCGATACCACATATCGATACGAATTAGTTTTGAGTTTTTCAAAAATCATCTTTAAAGTTGAATAATATTGGGTCAGTTAGAGTGAATAGTAGAAATACACCATGACAAGGAACTTGTTTGTTAATGACAAAGTCGCTTTGGTAACCACACAAACTGGTTACATCTAGATAAGTATTCATAATTTTTATTAAAAAAAATAGTAAAAATAGTTACTTCAAAAATAAAAGTAGGCACCAATAGGCCTTTCATGGAAAAGTAGGTGTTTATTCAGATTAGCAGTTTTGAATTTGTAAATAGACATAATGTGCACTTACCTTAAAAGTTTAAATGCAGTGAAAAATGATTTTATAAATATCACTGTTCAAAAATATCACGCTATATAACTATGATTTTAAAATCATGTTATTGTTTTCCCCCAATAGCTTAAAGGCCTTCTGAAGCAATAAAACACTTCTAAACAAAGAATTCAAACGCACTTTCTATGTTGTTTCTAAACTTGTTTCCAAAATAATTGGTCGAGAGACATATATTTACTGCGGTTCAAGACTATTTGTAAAGTAGGAATCAGCTGTTCACATGATTCTCATACGATCTTCAAAACGCACTGAAATAAAACGTCAAGTGACTGTTTACATCAATACATTGCACAGACGCAGTCCGAGCACAGTCCGAGCGCTCACTTACGCGCACACAACTCGACTCCGTGTAAAGACGAGAGCAAAATATTGACTGGTTTGGTTGGTGGGGGATGTAACTTGGATAACTTGGACGAAGGAGGTCAATGACGTTACCACGCGGCTCTGATGATAGACTGAGAAGAAAATATGGAATCGTCTAAGATAAAATGAGACGGAACTACACAAACAACTGCACACATTCAAAGACTGCAGCTGCGTTTTGTGACCACTTTTTTTCTTCGAAATGATGATCCTGATAACGTCAGTGGCCCTTACGATGACAATTAAGTGAATAGTATGATTTTAGCAAAATAGTAAATTAGTATTTAATATTTTATTTAAAAAACGCTAACATACCTATTTTTAATAAGATACGTTTATTTTCTCGCCGAAAGTCATGTGTAGACGTGCTGTATTTTTGTTATTTTAATGATAAAAATTTTTTGGCTCAAATATTTTTTCGCAACGTTTCACTTTTATGAAGTTGTCAAAAATAAAGTTCATAAATATTTTTTTTGTTTTATTATCCATAGTACAAAAAAGACAGTTGTTTATACAGAATAGCCACAGAATAGCAATTCAAAAATCTAAGTAAATGTACCTATAAGCAAAAGAAGAAACTAAACGCATACTTGACAGCTGTTATCTATTGTCACTGTCAAGTGTCACGTCACTGCAAACTAGCGATGGGTCGTTGACGATTTTGTCGTGGACGAAACTAGACCGTTAATTTCCGTTCGTCAACTAGTCGATCAACTAGTTAAATTCTTCGACTAGTTGATGCGTCAACTGTAGTCTTCGCGACGACGACGCGACGGTCTAAGTAGATTAGACGGTGTGGATAGTTGAAATGCCGTCGACACGCGACGCGGTGTACTGCGCACTATGCGTTTCAACGAGTAAATTTTAAGATAGGTTTTTGTTTTTTAATTATTGATTGCTTTAAGGCTTACAAATAAACATTTTTATTTATTATTAATTCATCCTACATTTTCTTTTACAGCACGTATTTTGCAGTATTTTACAGTTTTATTTACAAAACAGTTAATTAATATTAAATTATGTATTTCAAATTCTATCATTATTTACATTTAATAATAATAATTAACACAATACTAATCCTGGTTACGAATATAATTTTAGAACTATGAACTCTACCAAAATTAATTTCTAGTCTTGCACATAATTCGTTACAATATGATATTTAAAATTTAAAAAACCCACTACTGAAAATATCAAAACAAAAGAAAGTAAACAAATTATAAATTATACTTTGTGACATGAAAATTTCATGTTAAAACTCTTATTCCCGCTACATAAATATGAAATTCGCGGGACAACTATCACGGCGCGCATCTACTCAAATAAACCGGTTTCTCTCAGCCAGTCCAGCACGCTGTTTCATTTGTGCTCGCGAAATTATCCTATTGCCATCCTTCGACTAGAATCAACTTAAGTGTAATAGGTCTAACTCCCTCTAAATCGCGCATTAAAATTTCGACTTACTGATTCTGCATTTAAAGTTCAAATTAGGTTAGAAGTCGAGCCATTTACGACGTTATTGAGTGGATAGCAAACGACTGTACGAATTTAAGTAATCCGACCGTGTTAACGTGTCGTCTCGTCGCGTTGCGCGTCGACACGGGCTTTTTGTTTAGCCGTCTACGAATTCAACTAGTCCATCGTTCAACTGTAGACCGTTGAATCGTTGATTCTACGTCAACGGTTGAATTTAAGTAATCCGACCGTGTTAACGTGTCGTCTCGTTGCGTTGCGCGTCGACACGGACTTTTTGTTTAGCCGTCTACGAATTCAACTAGTCCATCGTTCAACTGTAGACCGTTGAATCGTTGATTCTACGTCAACGGTTGAATTAACTAGTTCGTTCATTCAACGCTCATCGCTACTGCAAACTCAGCTGACTGGCTGTCGGTCTTCCTGAAAACATACAGTGCTTTTTTATAGTTTTTATCATTATTTATCTATTGTGTTGCTATCTTTAAACGGATTTGTAATATCAAACTTATATGTATTTGCCTCGAGTTATCTTTGATTCGGTTTCAAAGCAATGATTACAGGATTTAATGATCTTTACAAATAATCTACAGCAACCAAGTGGCTACTCCTCTTTTTTAAATTTTATATTAGGTTTCCGACTTCATGCGCTTCAAGTAAGTGTATAATATTTTTCAAACATTAATGCAAAAGTAGTAGTACTTTAATTAATGTATAAATACCTTCCAAACCTGTATAACAAAGTGGTTGTGTGTGTTGATTTCATGTGTTATAGTTACTGAAGTTATGGATTGAAGGTATAGAGAAATATAAGGACTATAATGCCTACCATTAATCAGTAGGATAGTACAGTGGGTGATAAGGTTGCCTTATAATAAATATCATATCACATTCTTATTAGTACTGTGAGTGTACGGTTGGTGTTTCCTCGCTACTGTTTGCCATTTTATACTGATCACGGCTCTTCTGGTGCACAAATGACTTTCTTGTTGGGCTGGACTTCTTTCTTTCTAATGTCATCATCAGGTGGAAGACAAATGAGGTCCATAATGGGTATTTATACCACATACAATAAGTTTGTTGTGTAACACATAAATATATAATGGCTTTAAAATGGTATAAACCACCGGCACCAACGTGCCTAGTAAATAAGAGTAGAATATAGGTTATACTATGGGTCCTTGTTACCTGACAATAAAGAAATAATAATAAAAGTAATAAATTTTAAATTAAATGTATGTAAAAAAGTTACTTGCAATTAAGAAATATTTTATTTATTTATCAAGGTAAACTCCAAATGCAAGTACATTTTCAAAAAAATTTACTGATGTAGAATTTCTGCAACCCCCATATTCCCTTCAATGCTAGCTATAATCCAACAAGATTAATAATTGTTTTTGTACATGCGTGAACAATGTGCTATAAATAAATAATTGTTCATAGTGACTAAGCATAACATCAGATCTAACAGGCAGTATTAGTAAACTCACTGTTTGCTTGGTAAACATAAGTCAGTAGCAGGCAGGCAGCAATATATAATTTATATTGTGAAATTGTTTTATTATGGGCAGAATGCTGCAGAGCCTCTCAGTGTCAGGTTTGAGGATAACGAGTGTGCTGTGTGCTGTAAAGAAATCAACCAGACAAGTCAGAATGCTGTCCACATCCACCGGCAGGGGTTCTGACTTCTTTTTCAGACAGGTATGTTCATTTAGTTCTGATGTTATAAATTAGATTGAGATACTTGTTTTGTTCTCTTTTATGTTGACTTATGATAATAAAAACAACATTGTAGATGATTTTTATTGTAATATGAATTAATTTCTAATGCATTAATTTGTATTTTGTATTATATAAAATAAAATGTCAAATTGTACCCCAATGACTTTTTGATGAATGATTGCAGACTCTAAACATTGTATTGTGAATATAAAAATAACAGAGTTAATAATAAATATAATTAAACTGCAGAAATTGAGTTGCCTATCCCTAAAGAGAGATTTCTCCCGGCACTCAAACTGTAGCTTTCTAAACTAAACTTAAAGTAGACCTTAAGTTTAGTTTTTTGAAAGCTACAGTTTGAGTGCCGGGAGAAATCTCTCTTTAGGGATAGGCAACTCAATTTCTGCAGTTTAATTATATTTACATGTACATAAACAAAAAATACAAATATTACATAATAAGATAATGTTCTGTATAAGACTGTATTTTCACAATGCGCAATGTTCAGAATATGTTAGAATGTGGCTAAGTGCATAAATACAGTAAAATAGGTTTCTTTTGTACCATGACACATTCACTCTTTCTTGTTCCTTGTAGTGTGTTGAAAGAAATCTCAATCATAACTAAATCAGACATGGTACAAAAGTGGATACATATTTTTGGACTCAAGTGCACATAGGCATGGTGCAGGGAGGAGAAAACGGAATGAAATACCCGTGCCGATTGCTCAGCCTCCGTGTTTCGTTGCAGCTACTCAAAACGTGTCACACTTTTTATGTTTGCATTGCTAATTTTAAATTTAAAAATAAATTGCTATTGACAATCAGTTAAACATGGGATTCTGTTTTCCAGCTGTTCGACACGGTGAGCAGCACATATACGTATCTTCTGGGAGACACAGACACCAAGGAGGCTGTGATTATAGACCCGGTGCTGGAGCACGCAGAGAGAGACGCCGCCCTCGTCGAACAGCTTGGCTTCAAACTCATATATGCAAGTTAGTATTCATATTTAAGCCGGCAGTGTGTTGCCATTTTAGAACAGAATTTCATGCCATGTCAGCCATTTGTGGTTGTTTATAAAAGGCGAGTAAGGGATTGCAAAGAAATGGACAGCACCATTATACCCATGTATAGTTCCCGGCAAACAACTTGAACAAAAATGGGCATAGTGGGGATGAGTTCGCGTATCCCGCGCGCGACTCAATTCGTTCGAAATGACATTCCCCTCTCGTTCCCCGCCAAAGAAACACGAAAATTGTTTACTGCGCAGTCAAGGTCATTTTTCAAGTTATTCGCCGGTTACTATATCATGCAGGAATGTTTTTTTAAATATTTTTTTAACAAACTATGAATTAAACGAATCTATGTATTTTCCAGTGAACACACACATGCACGCGGACCACATCACAGGCACGGGGAAGCTGAAGTCTCTGTTGTCGGGGTCGAGAAGCGTGATCGGCAAGTCCTCGGGGGCGCAGGCGGACGTGTACCTCGTGGACGGAGACCAGGTCACCTTCGGACGTCACCAGCTGCTCGCCGTGGCAACCCCGGGACACACCAACGGATGCTTCACATACGTGTGCCATGACCAGGTAATAACTTGAGTATGGTCCAGGCTTGATCATAAAACACAACATAGACTTCTCCCACTCTGCAAATGAAGAAAGTAGTTTGTGTTAGAGGAACTTGTTATTGGCAAATGTTAGAATATATGAATACATTGTAAACGCCCTAAGCCGAGGTCGAGCTCAAGCGGGCGCCGGCAGAGCGCCTTCCACGCTTTATAAATTGGGTTAAGCTGTAATGGTCACAAGTCGCAGGACCAACAGCATCAAAAACATTCGAACAACAAAAAATTGCTGTATGCTCCCCGAAGAAAATAATATAAACAATAATAAAATAAATCTTTCGACTACTGGCTGATCATCAGTCTCCCTAATTCGTTAGTTTCGTAAACTCTTCAATTTCATAAAAATATTCAACTCGTCAACTTGCTTAATTTGTAAGTTCCCGAACTTAACAGTTTGTCCGTTTATTCAGTCCGTCCGTCAGATTGTCAGTTTATGGAAACGAATATTTTCACCAAAATTTTCGTCACTAGTTTTCGCCACTGTGACAAGAGATCATCCATCCCAGAAATATATCTCTTTCTCCTTTTGTTATAATGTGTGCTGTCAAAACATAGTTACTACTACTTCTACTGCATTATTAGGATGGGACAAAGAGTACCTTATGACGAAAGGAGAAAGTGTCATATTTCTGGGATAGGTGAACTCTTGCCACAGTGGTGCCAACTAGTGGCGAAATGTTTCGAAAAAGCACTCATTCCAATCGTAACCTGACTGATTGTACATCAGTCGGGAAACGTTCGCAGCTGAACACAGGATAAACATGAATATTTTATAATGACACCCTGACACACTATGCATGTTGGAATCTTTATTTAATTTATAATTAGTTTTATATTACAAATATTTATTGTGTTTATGAGTCATGAAAAATGGCGCATTGTTTGTGTTATCCTCCACAGACACAAATAATGGAAAGGCAGATATTTTAGTTATTTACAGACAATATCTCTTTGTCTTGAATAACTACTAACTACTTCAACTTCAAATCACGGTGTCCCCTGTGCCCTTTTTATCCGAATCACACCGCACAATTCAATCTCAAATTTAGAACGTCGATTTCCGTACGTCATTTGAAGATGAAGTAGCACTAAGTAAGGAATCTCAGGAAAAGTAGCAAGCGACTAATATTATAGATGCGAAAGTAAGTTTTTTCATTCTTCTGTAATTTCTTAACAAACAGTAAAAATATCTTGATTTTTGGGGTACCGTACCTTAAAAAGAAAAAATTAACCCTTATACGATCAATTTGTTGTCTGTCTGTCAATACCCTTTTTCTCAGGAATTCTTGGAGATATCAAGTTGAAATTAATATCGAATACTCAAGTCTGCTATACCTTGAATCTGTAAAAAAATCAAACTTATAGGTCAACGCAATAAAAAGATATAGCTGTGTTTTAAACCATTTCCATATAACATGCAAGAGAACCAAAACCTATAGGGTATTTACCGTTGGCTTGGAATCCTGGAATTTGGCAAGAAGTAGGGTCAGCAGCAGGATTAAATTACAGCACATAGGATTAAATTTGAAAACCAGGACTTTTTAATTAAAACACAGTAAAAATAGTTGTTTTATGTTTACAAACTTAACTTTGTAGTTGAAAGCCATACATAGGGTATGTAATGTAACCTCAAAGTAATGTTGGTTCTTCAATCGGGCTTATATTTTCGGTGGAGCATGATTTTAAGTACGTTCATAATATATTCTGTACGGAAGCCTTAGTGCGAGTCCGACTCGCAATTGGCCGTTTTTTATAGGTATTGTTGTTGACTCGGATGACACAACAACCACCTGTAACATTTACCAATATTCACAAATAAATGATTGATTGACATACGATGTCGCGTTCAAACGTTTTTAAATAAAATATACATGTTTGTTTAGTGTATCGCATTCACGGGGGACACTCTCCTGATCCGGGGCTGCGGTCGCACAGACTTCCAGGAGGGCTCAGCGGAGTCTCTCTACAACTCTGTTCATGGCCGCATCTTCACGCTGCCCGACCACTACACGCTGTACCCGGCGCACGACTACAAGGGTCAGACCGCCACCACCGTGGCGGAGGAGAAGAAATACAACCCCAGGCTTACCAAGACCCTCAACGAGTTCATACATATCATGGACACGCTCAACTTGCCGTATCCCAAGATGATTGGTAAGAACGTTTTTAATACATACGCGTAATTTGCCTTACCTAAACAGTTAAGACGAGAAGATAATTTTTAAAGAGACAAATAAGAGTTATCGATTTTGTGATCATGATTAACACCGCTAACTTTAAATTATAATAACTGCAATAAATGAATATTAGAATATATCGCCTCGCAAGATAAAACGATTGGGTTCGACAATGGGAAGTCAGTCAGATACACTCACTTTGTCGTATGCGAACAATTATTGGCATCATTTTTGTGTGAATCAGCTATAAATTTGGGCTTCATCTCATCTGATGGCTTAACAGAATCAAAACAAAATGGTGGTAGCTATACCCAGCTGTCTTTTAGTAGTTCAGATATTTGAATGCAGTTTTTAATGAAAATAAATGTACCAAGCTTTAATGAATTTTCACTATTAACAGTACTTTATAAAAGTCAACTTTTTGTTCACAGCAATTTTTTATTATAAATAACAAAAAACAATATTGAGACTAATAACTCAAACATTCATAAAATGATGTTGTGTGTGTGTGTGTGTGTGTGTGTGTGTGTGTGTGTGTGTGTGTGTGTGTGTGTGTGTGTATGTTGGTACCAAGTTGCAAGAAAAACTACTGGTTTATATAGATGGAGCGGCGCTATTTCTGAATCTTACTGTCGAGAACTATATACCGTCTTCTCTGTTTATTCCAGACAAAGCCATTCCTGCCAACAAAGTCTGCGGCCTGTATTGAACGCTGAAGAAAATACCATGTTGTTATATACTAGTTTATGAAAATACTATGTTTTACATACTATTATCAGAGTGCAATGCTACAGAACATACCGATTGCAGCGTCCTGTAAAGAGAAAAGTGGAAAAATATAGGACTCTACTATTGAGGGTAACCTTATGTATAAGATAACTCGTCTAAAGCGACTTAGTGGACTTTTATATAAATACAATCATAATCCAGATAGTTTGTTAGTATCAACACATTGTGATAGATAGTTGTTATGATATTGTATAATGTTTAAATTTGCTCATGGTTTAGATTTTTAGACTCTGCCTGTGATATTTAACGACGATTTTGTTAATGAAATGAAATGTTATTGATTATCATGTTAATTTATTTTTATATATAAGTGAACTGACTGATCAGTCAAATATAGAGTTTTGTTATATAACTTTTAATCAAGAGTCAATAAACATATTTCTTTATTACATAGTTATTTTTATTGTTTTGGCCGTGTCCCATAACCAAATCACCTTAAGGTGATTCCAACCATACAAAGTCCGAACAAACTTCTAATACCATTATATCCATTATATTTTTAAATAGAATAGATGATTTATATAAACTAACTAGCTTCTGCCCGCGGCTTCGCCCACGTGGACTTTAGGTTTATCCCGTGAGAACTACGTCATAACAAAATATCAAACTGACGCCAGACTTCATGTCAATGACTTCACGTCAACAATTATTCAATAATTATTTGGATACTATTCGTACCATTGTGCCATTATTCTAAAATCGCGATCAAAATACGGGGGTGGGGGTAAGAGGGTGCAACATTCTCAGACCTACCAAATATATTTACCAAAAAAATTGGTCAAGCCGTTTCGCAGGAGTGCGACTGTAAACATTTAATATATTAGGTTGGATTGGGTGGATTTTTCAAAAACGCCACAAACACGTCATTATTAGTTTTAGTTCATAACACTGAGTATCGATTTTCATGATACTGACTTCAAAAACAACAGAGTTCCCATACAAAATTTCATCCCCAATATATATCCGTGAAACACGTATTCCTTTGTTTTTAATCTAATCGCTTACCAATTTTCTCCTCCTCTAATGTCCTTTCTCAGGCTCTAAACTGTATGTGTACCAAATTTCATTTAAATCGGTTCTGAAAGACAGACAGAGTTACTTTCGCATTTATAATATTAAGTAAGGATTCTATTATTAATTAATTTATAATATTCATTTCCCGACATTATAAATCGATGTCCTATTTTAGGTAATTACACGCTTTGTGGGTAATTACTTATCAAAGCCAGTTATTCTATTTTAAAAGATTATGACAACAGTTAGTATGTAAGCATTTAAAGGTAGCGTAGGTGAGTCAATGGCCTGGGTCTAGCCTGGGTGGGCACACTTATCATCCAACGGCCTTATTGTCACTTACTATCAGGTGTGATGGTCTTGTGCAAACATCATACATAAATAAAAAAGATTGTAGCAAAATTAATTGTCTATGAAAATACCTATAAAACAGTTTAGTTTTCTCGTTCCTTTGCCTTTGACATTTGACTATCGTAGTGTCGTCACTCTCTAGGGACTCGGGAACTGTCTGAGTCATATGCGGGGGGCGCCAGGGCCAGGGGGCCGTGACGGCGTTAACGAAATGTCTCGGCACAGGGGTGACTGTTATACTGCAGTGTTCTACATTCACACCATGCCAAATGGCCCGCCGGCGAACTCAATAACAGATAACTTATTACATACATATATTGCTTTTCCATTCTTCCGAAAACCTAGAGTATGTGGTTTGATTATAAAAGGTAATATTGCGGACTCAGACTGTTTTGTAGTATTATTTCAAGTTCGAATCAAAATAACTCATAATCATGTAGTGCTAGCCTCATCCTATTCTGGACGGAGTCGGCACAACATAAATAAATAAAAAATATAGTATATAATTATATAGCATACCAATAGCATACTATCTCTGTTGCCTTGAATGATTTCAGATTAGTTCCTCAGTTCAAAATATGAGTACAAGCAAAGACTGTATATTTTGACTGATATCGATTTTACGAACTTTTGTTTGACTAAGTAGGGTAGTGATTATATGCTCCTAGTAAGTAGGTGGCTGAAGTAGGTTGTGAATTCAAATATACTTTAGTTTTAAGTGGTTTTAACAATAAAATTGTTTGTCTAATTTTATTGCATCATTTTTAGGATTCAGTAACTCAAAAGGAATCCTAACATATCACGCGAAGGTATTCAGTTGGAGTTAAATCAAATACTCAAATCTCAATCTCTTGGAGCTGTAAAAAATCAGCTTCTAAGTCAACGCAATAAAAAAATACTAAAATAAAAGTAATTGATGTTTAAATATTTTTTACACAATAATCAGTTGCATCACATGTGGGTCACCATTTCCCATAAACTCTTCCAAATTTCAAGTCACTAGCATTAGTAATTACTGAGATAATCAGATGGACAGACACCGGAGAGATAATAATAAGGGTTCCGTTTTTCCCTGGTATCTTTGGAACCCTAAAACCAATTAAATTTTTTGGCACAAAGGAGGCGGCCTAAAGAAAAGTTTGGGAACCCCCTATAGTGACTAAATAGCATCTATTTAGTCTGCATTTGCTAATGTTTACCTCAGTCGCATTTTACGATTGTAATGCTGATACCATATGGCCTAATAAGAAAACCTGAAAATCAGTGTGTAGTGTACGCAAAATTACACTCAACGGTACAATAAAGTATATATGAAGCGAACAGTTTGCAAATTAAATAAGGATCGTGTCTGGTGCTCAGGGACCCGATAAATCAATACTGAACTCATCACCCGGTCACTGGGCTCGAGAAAAAGTAAAAGTCGCGTGTTTTCCGGACGATGGCGATATTGGGAGCGGACGTGTCGGCCCGGCCTCGCGGCGCAGCGCCTTGATGAAAACTAATGCTTGCTTTTTAGGGTTCCGTACCGAATTGTAGTAGTATGTATGTTACAGCAGCTAACTTCAGCGACTATCTACGCTATTTAATTGAATTTGGAATATATTAAAACAATTTTTGTTAACTTTTATGGCAAACGACATAAATTATTTTTATCGCAAAAGATGCTCAATTAAAATTACATATATATAAAATTGAGAAGTGAGATTACTAGTTCAGGTAAGACAGGAAATGCCTAATTGTTTTTGCATTGTGTAAAATAGGGTTATATTTCTTCTAAGCTTCCTAGTTTGGGCTTATGATTAAAATGTACTAAAAGAAAAGGTTTCCCCTCAAGTTTGCCAAAAATCTAAAATAGTAAATACACACATGATCAAACAATAAAAATAAGATTTCTCTTACAGACTTGAAAATTTTATTAAAAACCAGCTACAATAATTTACCAAAAAACTTACGTACGCGGTCTATTAACTACCAATTTGATTGTAGGCTAAAAATGAATGCCTAAACGTTTCTTTCTAAATAACGGAACCCTAAGTGATCGAATCAAACTCGCCCTAGGCCGGTTTTGTTAATAAAGAGCTTGTGACGCCATTCATTATCATAATTCATAGTATATCTGCATCAGATGGGACTCCCTGCTTAACTAATATACTAGTTAACTACGGCCCCGTAGCGAATTTGTTCTTGTCCTTTTAAAAATAAATACATTATTACAAAAAATGTCCAAACAGTTGTTATGGATTCGATTCCCGTCGGGTTGTCGATCAGTTATCAGTTTTTCTGACGGTAAGAATGAAAACGGAAAAATGAATATATTTTATTTAATAAACCTAGAGTAACAAATTAAATTACATTTAACATTTTTATTCGGCATACAAATATATGTGGTAGGAAACGCCGCTCCTCCGCTGTATATATTGTTTTATATTTATGAAAAGTATTCATAATAATCACTTATACAACCTGTATATAAAGAAATAAATATATATTATTTAAATGCTCTAAGTTATTTAATTAGTGATAAAAATTACAGTAATATTTCATGTGTGAGAATGGGTGGTGTGACGCAAGGGTTAGGATGTTTGTGTGTGTATCCTATTTAAAAAAAATTATGGTAAAATAAATTTATTATGAAAAATTTTCCGTCGGAATCGCCTTAAATAATTTAGTCAGGCCAGACGAACATAGTTAAACCTGGGCAGGAACTTAATATAATAAGTTATTACTTTGTCCATAAAATGCAACAATATTAAAATAGGATTTCAGGTAACGTTTGTACGATTCTCGAATACTTCTTATCGATCTAAACGAATCTTACATTTAAATTCCTCGCATGTGAAATGCAGGGTGGGGCTTGAAGCCCTAATGAGAACAAGATCTCCAGATATGTCCCGAGACGAGACGGGAAGCAAACGATCGTCAGTTGTAGTGGTCGACCCTATTCCCCTTCCCCTAAGAGAGATAAGACTAATGTGGACAACTTTAGGTAGTTATTTCGGGTGCCGAGTAAGTATACAAAATACTAATGTTAACGAAATGTTTACTTGCTGTGTTGTTTTAGTAAAAAGGCAGTTATGAATACACCCAATGTCCAAGAGAAGGGGGGTACCCGTAAAAGGGGTTACGCAAGCTTGGTTTGTAAGTTTGCCGTTTCGTCCAACATAATGTTGGAAAAAAGAAAACTGCGAAAAAAAAAGAAACAGCTTCCGAACCCTCGGTAGGCATTAGGAAATTTCTAATGTTTAATTTAAAAAAAAGTACGCGGCAAGTACGCGATAACGCGACACTTGTTACAGGTTTTATATACAAGTCTTTGAAAAAGCTTTACAACTTTATGAAAAATAAAAGCTTGACACTTTTTATGACAGGTTTTTATATTTCAATAAAAATGTAGTACATTATGAACGGTCAAAATGTAGGTAAAATTTGTGCAAGAAAGGATTTGGGGAGACATTTTCAGATTTTGTTTCTCAAATTTTAAAATTTTTTCTTCAATTTTTCTAGGTTTACAACCTAGATTCATAGTGTTCAAGATACAAATTCTTATATCACATACGAGCATTTGGATGGAGAGTATCACAGTTGTACCCTTTTAAAAATGGATACAAATAAACGACAGTGTAACAAATAAATAAACACACCAACAAAATTCAGCAACATCTAAGTAAGATCCACACCCTTCTGCTGTTTCCAATTCCCTATTGTTATTAAAATAAAATATTCTTGTCCAATAACTTTGACTCGGATACAAAGGCTTCAGCGGCCCTTTGTGTACAATATTCGAGTATTTGACACCTCCTTCGGTCCGGCGAGCTATAGGGAGAGATACGCACTGAATAGAATACGTATCGAACAGGGATACGTACGTAGTACGTACCGTGTAAATACGCACAGATAGTATACGCAATTGATACGCTTTGCGGAAAATTGGATCAGGTGTCAGAAAAGAGGTTCATAGTTACATTCGCATATATGTATGTATGTAACACTAATGTGTTACATGTGATAGGTATATGTCAAAAAGAGGTGTTTCAAATTCGGCCTGCACTATTTAAAAAATCAAGCCTAAATATGTAAAGAAAAATACTAGAATTATATATTTTTGCAAGTATTTTAATTGTATAAAATCATTTGTTTTGTACTGAGTGACAGTATCAATAATGTCATTTTATTGACGCCATCTTTGTTTTCAACATTAAGTTTTACTTGTTTCGCGCGTTTTATATGTTTTTTTTATAGAAATAAACTAAATCAAAATATACAAAATGGTAAATGAATCACTATTATTTGAGAATTGACTTACAAGTGTACAAGACCAGGCCTCGGCTCCATACATTCGCGTAACGTGTCATTTGCTATCGTTTTTATACCTCTATGTATAAAACAATCAAGAATCTGACTAATGAATTTGAATTCAACCCAAAAATTTTAGATTCGGAAAAAGAAGTCGTATTTTAGTTCATGGCGTTGGTCCAGTGAGTGCTCGCCACCCAGTTCACTATTTATTTGTCAGGAATAACAGTCCCCTGTAGATCGTAGCAAGATATCACTGCAGACTGCACCCTTTGTGCAATTACACCAGTTAAAGCGGTGGTGGCTACACCGTAGTGGTACAGTTGTTCACAATAATTACAACATTTTTGTTGTTCGTTGCGGTGGTTGCAAGTTTAAAAACCCAAAGCAGAATTGACTGTGTAAATTAGTCAAAAAATAAGGTGGCCTGTGTTACTCACATCACAGAATATTTAAGTACGCGAGTAAGGTGGTTGACTCGTACACTTTAACAAAATTAAATGAGTTTGAGTTGAGTATCGTTAGGTTTGCTGACAAAGTAGTTCCTAACTATATAACGTCACTATAAAACATCACATATAGTCAAGTGTTCACATAAAGTCAAGTGTTAGGATTCCGTACCTCAAAGGGAAAAATGAACCCTTATACGATCACTTGGTTCTACATCTGTCTGTCGATTCAACACCCTTTTTCTCAAAAGCGCGTGGAGGTTGAAAATAATATCAAATACTCTATGCAATCTCTTTGGTCTGTGAAATAATCAAACTTCTAAGTCTCGCAATAAAAGATACGGCCGCTTATTTTGACAATTTCCCTTTGAAAGCTACAGGGTACTTCATTTGACCTTGTACCCTGATATTTGGCAAGAAGCAAGGTCAGCACAAGTATAGGAATAAGTTTGAAAAGTATAATTTTTTTATTAAAAAAAATTCATACATGTTTATTGCGTTTACAAACTTTATCTAATATATACAGTACGTGGAGGCTCTCCTTCTAAGTATGGAAATACTTGTATTATGAATTTATGATATGATTTATAGTGTCATTTGGTGCTGCTCACTGTTTGCTCGAAGTTGATAAGCGAAATACACTCTAGTATACAGTATTCTGGTTGATATTCCCTATATATAAAAACCAGTATGTGGACAGCATAGTTACTTAGGCGATCGCCTAATTTGAGGACTGAATCTGCTCCGGAGCTAAAAGCTAAAGATCCACAGAAATCTAAATCAATCGGCACTAGAAGTAGCATACCTAGATGTGAGGTGGTGCTATTCCAATGACATACCACACAGTCCAAACTATGCTATAGCACTATAATAGCACAGACCACGAAGCGTAAAAGCTGCTCAGTTTCTCCTTTGTGGCTACTCCGTTTGAATCAAACACAATCCAGCGGTCTCGGATTCGTTTCCCAGTGGCAGTCCCTATCTCGGTTTGGTTTGTAATAAGGTATATTCTATGTCCTCATGGCTAGCTACCATCGTGCTACCTAAGTCTGCCGCCAGCAGTGTCAATAGTACGAACTTTTGTGTTCCGGTATGAAAGGAAGCAAAGCATGCGTCTCATTCGCTCGAGGCTTCTGGGGGAACACAATTTCCATCACGGTCTTACCATCAGGTGAGATGAAGGCCAAGCGTCATCGAAAATGTGACAACACACCAAGTTTGGGTTGTGGCTGTAGTAGCGCGCTCTGAACTGAACATTGGAAATAAAACATAAACGTCTAAAACTGGGAGTATATTGTTCAGAATATCCGATGGAGGAGGAGGAGGAGGTACTGAAATGTTTACAATATAATAAAATCGTAGAAGTAATAATTGACACGTTCAAAAAGAACGTAGAATTATCTGGGTACATATTTGGTGTTTTGTTGAGTTTATCAAAAAGCGCTGAAGCTATTTCGATAAATTTATACGGGGCCACCTCTGAAGTATGTTCTACCAAACATAAAAAGAATCATCAAAGTGGATTCGATTAAAAATGACTAACTGTATCTGTTAAAACAGTTTTAAAATGGTTGTTTGTCTGAACGGGCATCACGCTTAAACCACATTATTAAAATGAAAACAGTAAACATAAATATTGCCTCACCTCTGATCAAAATTTAGGGTTTGTTTCATTGCAATCATTCTTGTCGAACATAAGAAAACCTAGGAAGGACACAAGTTCTTCAAGTTTTCCGCAGAAGAAATCGCAGGCGTCAGCTAGTTGAGAGATGTTTCAAATTCGGCCTGCACTTGTACACTATTTAAAAATCAAGTAATAATCTAAATATGTATACAACAATACTAGAATTACATTTTTGCATTTATTGTAATTGTACAAAATCATTCATTTTATACTAAGCGACAGCATCAAATGTCATTTTATTGACGACATCTTTGTTTTCAACGTCAAGTCTTACCTATTTCGTGCGTTTTATCTGTTTTTGTACAAATAAACTAAACCAAAATATACAAAAATGGTAACTAAATAACTTTAATTTGATAATGGCCTTTTCAAATTCGAAGTGCAAAAGACCAGGCCTTGGCTCCATACATTCGCGGAAAGTGTCATTTATTGTTTGTTTAAAGTTGATAGTTGTGGTGATGATCAGTGGTGCGCGACGAATGACATTACGATATAAAAAAATATAATGTTTATTTCAACAAATAAATATATATGCATTTCTATGTTTTAGATTTCTGTGTCATTACCCCAAAGGTGTCTACTGTAGTGAACACTAATTTGATTGCACGTATTCGTACTTGTGGAGAAGCTCGTAGTGTAATGGACTGACCGTGTGGACTACTCCAACCACTCACTCAGACAATTTGGGATATTAAGTACTCCGCTATTAAAAGCCCTCTATCAACGCGTACCTACCTACCTTACTCGTGTATGTCTGTTCTCCAGTCACAGTTCTAAAAGGAATGTGTTTTATACAAATACATAGAGATAGAGCGTTAGATGTTACGTTACGTGAGACAATTGGTGATTTTTTATGATGATGAGTGCAATTCAAACTTAATACTATATTATATACCTCTAATTCTTTGCGGAACCTAAGAATCTTGTAAATAGTACATTTTAGCCCCGTAAATAAAGTGAGGTAGAATGAGAGTACCACCAACTGAGACAGAGGTTTCGTGTGAAATATTTGAAACATTTGCAAATTGTCAATGGAAATAAAAAAGATTGAAATTAGTGGAAATAAAATTTTTAGTCAGATTTGTACACAGCTGAACTCGCAATCTGGATGTCGCGGGTTCGATTAAAGATTCCCAGGCGGTACACGGATTGTAGTGTGGTGGTAGCGCATTTTCTATGTCCGCCTGGCTAGTTACCTACATACATAAGTAGCAAAATCTGCGCCCCATTAGCTTCAGGCTACTCGGTGAGCACACTTTCCATTTAATGGCCTTATCGTCACTTACCATCAGGTGAGTGGGAATCATCCACTCATTCCAAAAATCTTTTTGGAATCTCTAATATCACCTCACTAATCTACTTGCCATATTTCATGAATCAGCGTGATGTCAGTCATTTGCATTTCTATTTTATATTTCTTTGTTTATATGTCGCTGTCATGGCAAAAAGATTGTAATTATTCCAACGATGATGGTACCTTAGGAATGCTCTATAACGTTTCTCCTCCGCCAAATACATGGTTAGAAAACAAGTGACTAAATAAATAAACGGCACAGGCGTAGATTTCATTATCTGAAACAGAAAGAAACGCCGTCACCTCTATTTCCCGGATCACAATCTCAAGATGACCGGGAAGGGATCTCGTTCGATAATAATAAAAGTCTATTACAGCATTACATATCCCTCGGGCCCTCTCATTTCTGACTACAATATGAAATAAGCATTTTCTAATTGAAATCCAGAAAATTTCTAACTGAATCTGTTTGTGGAAATTAGTCCAAACGCGTGGATATAAAAATACGAGGGCAGTTTTTAATATTTATGCAAAACAGTGCTCGGATGAAAATTCGTATGAATTTTAGACTACAAATTCTTAAAAAGCTTTTTTGATTACTTATTAAAACGTCGTATGGAAATAATTGCGATTCATTCGCAATGAATATGGTTTTTAAAAAAGGAATCACTTTGGTTAGCACGCGTGATTGACGGGTGAGATAAAGGCCAAGTTCAAACCCGTTTCAGAAAAAGGCGCTAATGTAACATAATAAATGGATCAATCAGCAGTGAGCAAAAACCTAACGAAAGAGATCATGAAACTCTGTCATTTTGTTTGTCGCCTGGTTTTTCGTGAGCTTCCATCAATTAAGGTCCCGGTCGCCAAAAATGATTCATCATCGTCGGGAAACCCAGACAAAGCCAGACGAAGACAGCAGTCGTGACGTCCTCATTGTACTGCGTTAACAGTAATGCGCGTGCGTTATCCTCGCTCGATTTTCCTTGTCGCACTCGCCCTGGAGTTCGCGTTCGCGCGCCCTCCGTCCCTCTCGCTCCTGGGAGGGTCGATCTATACGCCGCTAGGTACGGCTACGATGCCGACCAACTAGTACGCAGGTTTCTGGCGTTCGCATCAAACGTCATCGCCCAGTCGGGTTTCGGAACGCACCGCGGCCGCTAAAATGACGCGCGCCGTGCTTTTTATTAGTGTTTTTACCATATTTTTGGAGGTCCTGCATGCTGGACAGGTAAGTCCTCGCCTAAACTGACTCTAATTTAACTGTTTATATGTTTAACATGTGTCGACGTGTACGTGAAGCTACTAAGTCGAAAATCGATGAGTCGTCTGTTTTCACGGCGCGTGTAGAGAAATAGCTGTCTGAAAACAGGCGATTTAAACAGTGGCCAGAGACGAGGATGCCGTAAAAGTTTTATTTGTTGGCGCTCCTTTTTTCCGCTGCGGCCCCGGTAATCCGAGGGTTGCGTAACATACAAGAAAAATAAGTGCTTGTTGTGTGACCTTCGCTTAAGGGTTACCTTTCAATTGTCCTTATTCACGATTCAGGAAGCGTTTTGCTTATTGAATATTGCTCAGAAATACGGTGGAATATGTGTGGAGCTTGTACTTTAGACGGTACGTACAGGAGCAGCTTTCCGTCGGCAAAGTTTCGCGGAATGCATGAACACGTCGAGTAAACAATACATTTTAGAACACATATTAATTAGATTATATTTAGATGGTGCGGGTTCTACAGGCTGGTTGTAATCGGAATGAAAGATCGAAGCATATTTAACTATCAAGGCCGGTACTAGCATGTGTAACGTTGCGTTAATTCTGAAAATGCGCGTCAGACGATAAAATTAATAATTAACGCGTCTAAAAAGAACTAAAACCGACTTCAACTGCCTTAAAAATGTTTACCCTTAGAGGTAGAATTATCTGGGTGCATATTTGGTCAAATAGTGCTCAATCAATTTCGATAAAATTTATATGGGTCCACCCCTGAAGTAAGCTGTACCATACAAAAAATGACTAATCAAAATCAGTTTGAATTGACGGAACTATCACGTAACATACATTAAAAAAACATCGAACGGAGGACCAAAGTCGAACGGAGGACCTCCCTCCTCCTTTTTTTAAGTTGTTTGAATAATGCACTTTTCATAGAAGTACATTGTCATAATGGACGAGTTTTCTTATTTCCATTGGGTCAATAGTCACAGTAGACCCGATTATCAATCGGGTTGGGAATCACCTGATTCTCGTCGCCTTCTGTTCGACATCCACGGGGGAAAAAAGTGGTACTTGAAAACTTAAGCCACAAAGCGTTCTTTGCTATATGCTAGATTTTGAAGATCAACATCAACAATATTGATGTTATTTTAGTAGCCACCTTACGGCAGCACCGATGTTGTCCCTGTAGCCAATCAATCATTCAGTTAACTATGTAATTAATATTCATTTAACGGTGATTAATTTGGAACTCTTTTGTATGTAAAATATTTCATTTGAGGAGTATTTACTAACTAGATTTATCAAAAAATGTATTATCATTTCAGTTTTGGTAAAAAACCTAGCTCCGATTTCGCTAGAACACGATTAAGTCAAAAATAATGTGAGAACAAAATTATGACTATAATCGCATTGTACAATTTCAATCCTATTTATTTTTGACTTGACTTTCAAAAAGAAGGATTTCACATTTTGGACTATAAAACTTCCTAATTTAGGAATTTGTTTTTCCACAAGATGTACAATTACCATACATTTATGCTCTTTTTCACACAAATAAATTGTGACATGAATTTTCACATATTACATTTCCTTGATGTTCGCATTGAAAAACTTGATTCAAAACAGGTTTTTATATATGCCATGTCAAACGGCCAAGCAATTTGACGTTAAGATGTGAGATATCTTACACGTATCATGCTACGGCTACTCTAGCAGGACGCTATGGCTTTTATAAGATTTTATAATTAACGCGTTCAAAAAAGGACCAGAAACTGGCTTCAACTGCCTTAAAAGTTTACGGCATTTATCCCCTAAAATGTTCAACCACAAAATGTTAAATGATAGTATTATTTGGGTTCGGTTTTGGTTGATTTTCTCAAAAACAGCTGAATCAATTTAGATAAAATTTATATGCCACCATATCTGAAGTATATTCTATCAAAAATAAAAGAGTCACCACAATAGATTCATAATTGGCGGAGTTATCACGTAATACACATCCTTTTTTGAAGTCGGTTCAAAAGATATATTTAGACTGTAGAGGAATTTTCCATGGATGAGTTCATATGTGCCTCGGTAGATATAACCAGCCAATTGCCGCTTCACCTTGCTATCCGTTGAGTTATGTCGGTGAAAAATAAATGGCAATTTTCATATTACCCGGACTCAAGTTCTAAGAAATAAAATTAAATTTTACAAAGGTTTTTAGCTTTGGCATCGTCGCATTTAGCTGATTTTTTAACCTGACTCATAGACATTCAACGCTTTCCATGTTTTTGTAGTAAAGCTAAAAATAGATAGTTTCATTCGATATTATTTACCATTTGAAGGTTTTTGGGTAGTACGTATCTCGTATAAAAATAATTTAATATGGCAAAATGACAGTATTTTTAGTTCAGTAGAGATATATAGTTGGCACATACATGTGTACCATTAGTCACAATTCGGTCGTAATTATTACCACTGTCAACTGATACAATATTGTATGGATTTCTTTGACACATAAATTAAAACAGGTTACTTTTGTTTTAGAACCAAAAGCGACAGGTAAATGTGACGTTGCCAAAGCTACACGTAGATGATCCTTAAAAGCTTAAAAATGTTTAAAGTCTAGACTGCGGCACCGCAATAAACGTGCTGCGTAAATCCTTGGTGCAATGCGCTCATCAGAAATGAGCGTAGCTACATGAGTCGAGAACAAACTGGCCAGTCATTATCATGACCTTTTACAAATTTATCTGTAAGGTTTAGAGCACACTTCGGATATTTTGTACAAGCTTGGGTTTTACGCAGCTTAGCATTCGTGCTTTCAAATAACTTACACGTCCAATTTCATTAATAAATCGAAACTTTATTTCAGATCTCTGAAATACTGTCTATCTGTATTCTGAATCTCTATGTCTCACATTAAGCGAATAAAAAATACAATTCTAACAATAGGCTAGTTGACTAAATTTGAAAACTTGGCTAATTATATACTTTAATATCTATTTTATCCCAAAAAAACTATATTTTAAAGAAAAATCAATATTTACATTACGTATTTTGTATTTTAAAAAAGCCATTTAGATTTCCCTCGAAAACGCTGAATAGTGTCATGGCGTCTTGAATGACGTCACAGCTCGCGAAATAACCTGCTCTGTGATATGAAAACGTCAACAACAACAATGATGTTTTGCGAGGCGTGACGTCACACTTTCTTGCGCCGCGTTCTTCGTGTTCGTTGTCACGTGACCTAATGCCTATTTTTTTCGAATTCATTTTCTAAAAATATTAATAATCTTTAACTTTTTTGAGAAATAGACAGGTTTTTTCTCACCTTCGTGTCTTCATTTATAATTAGCAACTATAAACCAAGCCATTTGTTATTAGTGGACACAAGCCTATGATAAACTTATATTGACGTGGCTTAGTTTTACGAGGGGCATACCGAAAAGATCGGTAATCGAGTACTTTCGATTTAATTAGATTAAAAACTCTTTTTGATGAATAAACACTGGTTAGTTGAAAATCGAATACAATTGACAGAATTAAAAAAAAAAATTTTTTTAAAGAACAATATCAGTTTGAAATTGATAGGTCGATAAAAAAATGGAGCTTACAAGAGAAAGTTTCCGTGCCATAATTTTTTACAACTTTCGACGAGGATTATCTCAGGGACAATGTCTCGCTGAGCTTATATCTATATTCAAGAGTGAAGCGCCTAGCCAGACGACAATATATCGCTGGTATTCTGAATTCCGGCGTGGACGTGCTTCTCTTGGCACCGTACCTTCCACAGGCCGGCCAAAAACAGCGGTTACACCAGAAAATGTCGCTGTTGTGCGCCGAATGATACAGGATGACCGACATATTACATATGAGCAGATTCGGGCTACTTTAGGGATAGGTATGACTGCGATACAAACTGTTTTACATGGTGAACTGGGAGTGAGAAAGCTAGTTTCCCGCTGGGTGCCCCATAATTTGTCCGAAGAGCAAAAGGCGGCTCGTGTCAATTGGTGCCGGTCTACTCTGCAACGCTTCAACGGAGGAAAGTCAAAAGCAGTTTATAACATTGTCTCTGGTGATGAATCATGGATCTATTCATATGAGCCAGAAAGAAAGCATCAGTCGGCTGTCTGGGTCTTCGCAGGTGAGATCAAGCCAACAAAAGTTGTCCGCTCTCGCAGCGTATCGAAGAAAATGGTCGCTTCGTTTGTCGCGAAAACAGGACATGTAGTCACAGTTCCCTTAGAGGAACGGAGAACGGTTACCGCTGATTGGTATACAACGGTTTGTTTGCCACAGATGATATCCGAACTCCGTAGAGGTAACCCGAAACGACGCATAATCCTCCATCACGATAATGCGAGCTCTCACACCGCTCAGAAAACAAGCGAGTTTTTGAAGCAGGAAAACGTTGAATTAATGGATCATCCTCCATACAGCCCTGATCTGAGTCCCAATGATTACTTTACATTCCCTAGAATCAAAGATTTATTGCGTGGTCAGCGGTTTCAAGGTCCAGAAGAAGCAGTGGAAGCATACAAATCGACGATTTTGACCATGTCAACTTCGGACTGGAATTGCTGCTATAATAATTGGTTCGAACGAATGCAAAAGTGCATTAACTGCAACGGAGAATACTTCGAAAAGCAATAAAAATAAATTTAGTTATTTCCTGTATGTATTGTTTTATATTCCCGATCATTTCGGTATGCCCCTCGTAACTAAATTACAGCATTTGTTTTTTGAGTGACTTTTAATAGTATGGTCAAATAATAAAGGTTTAGTAAACTTCAATTTCTAGATCGTACTGTACGTACGAAATAATTTTTTTCTTAGTATATTTCTATCTTCCATTGGCTGATGCAGCCATAGTAAGAGTTTGCGAATTTTTATTAACTTTGAAATGAAGTCATTTAGATGGTCAAAATACGAGTATGTTTGGTCACTTTTTATCTGACTAAATGTTGTTTAGATTTATAAATTACCGCTATTTTCAGTACGTAGCGTCTGAGTAATGTTTACAACAATTTTCTTCCTTCAGGATTAATGAACTTTAACAGAACATAATTTTAAAAAATATATGTTTTTTTTTTCGTTTGAGAGTTACAGTATTCATATAAAATGCCAGATACTAAAGACATAATATAAAGCGATAGAACTCCTTTGTACGAGTCCCGCGGGTATTCTTTCGTGTGTTTAAAATAAACTGTCGCTTTTCCATATAACAGCGCTATTGAATAATAGAGCCCTTTGTTCCCATACTTTAATTGTGTAAAGCTGGTACACAACGTTTAATGTATTTAATATGACAATAGAGAGAAATCAATAGCAGGGCCGGTTGCGACACGTGACCTGACTTTAAATTGAAACATAAGTAGTAGTTTTTCTACAACCCCTGCCAAGGTGCGAAGAACTGGCCTGCCACGCAATGTTTGGGTTGTCCAGCGATAACCATTACATTTCGATCCATACATTTTAATTTATAATAGAAGTTCTATTACTACTATGCTACATTAATGATCATCATCAGCCGGGAAACGTCCACTGCTGGACATAGGCCTCCCTCATGGTACGCCACATCGACCGGTCCCGAGCCACCTGCATCCAGCGACTCCCTGCGACTCTAACCAGGTCGTCGGATTAATGATAATGAAATGTTTTAATATTATCGTCAGCTGCGTACATAGATCATCAAGTCGTCGATTGGACGTTTCTTGACGGAATTTGTCATAATCACAACGCTTAGCAGGCGGATTGGCCCAAACAGGGGGCGCAAGGGGAACGATGAATGGTAGATATGAATTATGCATAGACAAGAGACGGATGGAGTTGCTAGTCGAGTCGCGGAAGAATCACATGTTTTCGGGACATCGCGAGAGAGGGATACCGAAGCGATTTTAGCTGGTGGAAATCCATCATAATCGGTGTTTATTACCGGAAACGCCGAATGTCTTTGAAAGATTTCCCCTTTGCCCAAAAAATATTTTTACTTATCTGTAACATTTCCATACCTGTGTCATTTTTGACACTCAGTGTCCTTTTCTTTGTCACTTAGTTTCTAATAAGAAAAGTAAGTGACATCGCTTGTACCTTTCTCGTGTTCGTGTCGTCGTTGAACCTACCCGTCCCGACGGCGAAAAGGGCATAATTAAAACGTCATTTGCCAACGATATCAAAGCCTTGGATATAATATATTAAATTGTTTTTAGATTGGCTCTTTTTGACGAGCTTTGTGAAATTAATTTGTTGAGACTTGTTGTTGATGAATCTTGTTGAATATTCTCTGAATAGTGAATTTGTTGGTCGGGTCCTATTACTTCGAGGGGAGTCTACATTTAAAATAATTGTTTTTCTTGAGAAAAACGAGTTAGGGGAGGTGAGTACAACAGACCTGAGGGATTTTACTAGCAGCTCCGCTTTTTGTAGAAATCTACATAGATACAATTTCACAAATGAGATTAGTTCAATATTGTTGATAAAACTAACGTTGTTTCGAACTTCGAAAGTAACTTTAATGGCCATTTGGTCCTAGCTTTATAATGGGACCGACCCTTCCCCAAAATACCAGATGATTAGTGTCATCTATCTGTTCTATATGTAACTGACAACATCAATCAATCTGACAAGGTGATTATAATTCGCCGGTTCTTCGTGGCCATCTATTTGGTATGATTTCATAAACTTGCATAATTTAAAAAATCACAGTAATGTTATAAAACCAGCTTGGCTTGAAAAGTGTTGGAACGGTCTCAAAAATAGTACGTACTCCAAAAATAACAGTATACCATCTGCTGAAAACAGACTTACATTAACAAGCCATATTTTCTACGCAACGATGGTGCACTCAGCCCCATAATGGACGTCAGGACCGAAAGCAAGAGTACCTACCTACCTGTACGTAATGTGCGGACATGAGGGGTGCATAGAGAGAGAAGTTCGTACAGTACAGTCCGTTTACAACGCGCAGTAAAACAAAGAGCTGTGATTTACTTTACGGGTTACGATTATAGTTGCACTCAATGTTACGCTGCCAACTTTATTGTGGACGTTTGTGAGGTAAAGGGTGAACTGGAAAGTCTGTAGCAGCAAAGTAAAAAAAAGTTACTTATTAAAAGCTTACTTAGTCTCAGCTGTAGAATAAGAACAATCCTTGTCATCACGCGGTTGTTATAAAAGACGGTAAGAGATACAATATTATGAAGGACTCAAGAAGACGATTATGAATAGGGTTCGTATAGTTAATTTCTATTTTACCCTTCTGTAAAGCGTCTTTCCTAGCGTCTGTAGATACTGTATCGTCCAATTTTTTTTAATAAACCGTTTTGAATTGAATTGATAAAATTTGAATTTGCAAAAGGCTGTAATCCCTTATCAAGATTTATTATCTGTTCTCTTTATACAAGATACGATTTTGAAAGCAATAGATATGTAAATTTTATACCGATTTTTTAGGGATCCGTGACACAGAAGTGATATTAGTATATTTATCTATAATTAGTAGTGAAGTTATTTATCTGTAATTTAAAATTTTATACGCTAATGACGACAGATTTAAAATAATCTTTTTTTTTCTTCAAAGTATTTTCGTCGATGGAAAGGCGCCCTACACGGGACAATTTTATCGTCCAATTTTGCAGAAACTTCGTCCAATCGTATTGTACCGTGACTTTACATGGCACACTCTGTGGCACATCGGTACGAAATTGGCTAATCAAATTACCATGTGGAGGGTGCTTTTAGTTTGACGAGTCATCTGCAAAATATATTATATTTGATAATGATGTTTATTTTATACGATTTTTTAAAATTATACGTTTTATTAAGTTTCGTTACTTATAGAAACAACAAATAGGCACTAAAGGATACGGAACCTTTACCGATCGTCACACCCTTCGCCGGTTTTTCCGTTTTCCCCTTCGAGCGAGTCCCTTTGTGTAATCACCTTTAGCTAGAACTCGAGTTTTGAGAAAATGACGTCATTCGGTCGTCTCCGTCCGCCCTCTTCAAGTTTCGAGCCTGAAATGGCGGTACGTGAATTACTGTACTGTTAGAGAATTGAAGTAGTTCTGTTAGGTTGGCTGTACAATAATTGGTTGTCTAGTTAGAAGTTATATCAAGTTCTGCACATTTCAATAGGACAAATATTGTGAGGTTGATGAAAAACGTAGATGAAGTCACTGCTATTGATGGTTAGTAACAATATGTGATCATGATTGGTTGTTAGAGAGAATTTTCTATTTCCGGTATAAAAGGTAGCAGAGTCAGCGCCTCACTAGCTCGAGGCTTCTCGGTGCACACGCTTACCAAACGTCCTTATCTTCACTTACCATCTTGATCATCTTACCATCTTCATCTAACCTAGATGAAGACAAGTGCAAACCCATTATACATTTTAAAAAAAACATGAAGGGATTAAACTTAATAATAAACCTTGGCAGTATGGTTTGTGATGGCTGTAAGATGTCAGTCTGATATCGGCATAGCGTGTTCCTAAAGTCTGATAGAACGTTTTTCAACCTCCCTTGAAAGTTTTGAAGCAAAATGCTACTGAATCTATTACTCCGGTTGAGCGAAGTCATTCCTCACAGGAATGTGTAGCTACATTGTAAAATGTTAACTCGCAACAAAGCCTTTGTTGGAGATTGCCTCGAGTCTCGAGACTTGAAGGTTCAAACTGTTCGCTATCTCTCTCCTGTCTGGGAAGAATTGAATTTTACCAAGGGAAATGTTAGAGAGCTTGTTATAGCTGCCGTGCTTTTTGCATTGTAGTTTCCAGTTTTCAGCTGTTGGATCGAGTTCTTTATTGTTCGATTTCATAACAAACGAGTTTTTTTATATTGAAGATAGACCAACACTTGACCTCAATCTCACCTGTTTTCATAACGGATTTTTCAATTACATATTAATACCCCGAGAGTTTTTACCCCCATCGAACGATTAGTTCCTTCTACTAATCCTTCTTCCAAACGTGGCGATTATGATAACCCTTTCATGGAAAGTTCAACGTTGCGATTTATGAGAGCTCCAACAGTGGAATTATGCAGCCGATTATGATAAACCTTTAACTAGTTACTTCAAAATTAAATGAATCTAGGATTTTCTTATCGTAGAATAACTATAATAAATAATCGATTCAATTACTATCTCAATATATTACAATACCAGTTCTTTGTATATTTACAAAACCACTAAACATTTTAAAGTATTAACGACCATAGTTACAAAAACGAAGCTACTCTCCCATTTCACGGTACAGTAAAAGTAAATTTTTAATCACAGAGCTAAGCAGAGATGTTTTAAATGACTTTTTGCTGGAAAACCGAGGGCGGGGGATTTATACCCAGTCTCCTTTCTTTCGGGGGTTTAGCCGGGGTTCCGCGGGCCATTGTTTCCAAACCGTTTGGAGTGGCCCGAGTGGCTCTTTGTAAGCGCGGTGTGTGATAGCCGATAGGGGTTTTGTTTTGTGACTTGATTAACTGTGGACTCTCACAAAAACACTCAACAAATACATTTTCCCTTTCGCTTTTAGAGCGCGGCGTGGTGTGAATCACGTGGGATTTGAGCTTGTGTTGCGTGTATTTGGAATTTACTGAAATGTTTTAAGCAAGTCATATCGCATCGTTATATATTTAACTTCATTTTATCGCGTAAAAATATAGGATTTATTTCAGTCAGCTTGTATAATTGTTATTATCCGTTGAGTATGCTGGTCATGAGCCTCCCTCATAGATCCAAGGTTCAATTTCTATTGGGCATTTTCTTTGTCCATTTGGCTAGCTACCACGATGTTACCTAGCACTTTGTGTTACGGTATAAAAGGTATATGAGACAGTAGTACGTATTAGCTTTGAGGCTTCTGTGTGTGCACGCTTACTATCCAACGATCTTATCGTGACTTACCATCAGGTCATTTGAAGGCCAAGGACAAACCCATCATATAGTACTCGCACAAGAAGTTTGCCCCTCTGAAGTTAGTCACAAAAGACCGCGAAGTATCAATTATTAACGTATAAGTAAGAGGCAAGGCAAGTAAGCGGGTGTAAAGAAATGTTCTAGTTTTGTATGTCATCTAAGGATAGTTATTATAGAAAATAATATACACACATTCCGACTGTACATGATTTAAATTGTGGAGAGCTAACTTCAGAGGGGCAAACTTATTGTGCGAGTACTATACAGTAAAAAGGTCGTATTAATAACTAGAGAAATGAACATATTTATAGCGATCTAAACAATCGTTGATTAAGTTGGAGGATGTGATTCAAATTCACATTGAGGGCATCTGAACATCCATCAAAATTTTGGGACGAAATGCCGCGGATTCGGTGAAGAAGAAAGTAGAAATCATCAAAACCAAACCAATCCTAATGGGAAATCTATGATATACACAAAGTAGTAATTTAACCATCGTGAATTGAGTAAACCTAGGTCTGTGAAATAGAAACTCAGGGTATACTCGTATTCGTTCATTATCGTCGTTGTCTGTCTGTATTCCATTCTGTTGCAATGCACTTCAATAGCTCTATTGAAAACTGGCCTGTGGCCTGTGGGCGAGCTTTATGCATTAAACACACATCCAGTGTGGGCCAAGTCACGAGCGGAACGCGATACTCTTATAGACAACTGTTGAACTGTCAACCAAATTAATATTATAAATGTGAAAGTGAGTTTTTATTTGTTTGTTAGCTTTTGACGCATCAACTTCATATCCAATCATAATGAAGTTTATATTTCCATGGGATAATTTCTGAAGGTCTCATAGATAAAGGTCGCAAGAAAATGATATTAAGCAAAATAAAAGTAGGCCTAAGGGTTTTTGTGGGAACAAAGTAAACCATTTCATTTTGAACTACAGTTGTAATAATGCACAAATACGCAACAGTTTTTAAATCTTGAATTAGTTTAGTTTGTGGAGTTTATAAAGACAAAATCAATAAATAGTCCAATTTTTACCATATCATTTGAATAAACATCAATGAATGAATGACAAATGCGGATTCATTCTCTTAACTTGTTCAAAAATCAAATATAAATAATACATTTAAAAGTTATGTCTGCATATCTAACATATCATTTATCAACGAATTACAAAAAGGGGTTTCAGACTTGACATTGCGACAAAACTTGCATCAACTCGCCTCGCTGTCGCTTGTCGCTGACTCTTCTGAATTGGGCTGTCAATGTAAGCATTGCACTACAACGCGTTTAGGCGTGTTCATTTGAGAGGCAGAGCAAACACGGTATTGTGCTGATGTACATAATATATTCGTGTCTCGTTTTACACTGTAGACATGTACAATGTGTTTTCATGTGCATTATTGAATAATAATAAACGGAATATTGGCCTCGTGGTTGTGGTTTTAAAAAGATTCACCCGAGGGAAATTTCAGGGGAACTGTGGTTAGTATCACACGGCAAATAACTTTTTTGAAAGCTCGCCGTTCGCTGTGGCGATCTATGTGGGAGACACAAGTCCAACAGTGCGGTAGACTATGAAGAAATTATGTAGAACTAGCTTCCGCCCGCGACTTTGTCCGCGTGTACTTCAGGATTTATTCTACTTGTTCGATAGGCATAGAAGGCATCTATCTCCATTTCCAGCATAAGGTACAAAATAGTGTTTATTCTGTTATGTAGGCATACATAGTTTAAAGAAACAAAAGAAATTTCAATATCTGACGTAATACATTCAAATAGTCTTCACACTAATATTATAAACGCGAAAGTTTGTATACGAATTACATATTCTATGGTCGGTTGCTAGGCAACGCGTTTTTGTTATGCCTAAATTGCACATGTAATCCCACTAATATTATAAGTGTGATTTTGTACAATTTACTTAATATGTCTTTATAAATTATAGCCTATATGTTATTCTGATGTATAAGCTATATTATTGTAAAGTTTCATTCAAATCCATTCAGTAGTTTTTCCGTGAAAGCGTCACAAACATCCTAACATCCAAACTTTCACACTAATATTAGTAGGATAACGGGATTTTGCTCAGAATGTTTATATACTAGTTTTATGTGTCCGTAATCTTTTAAAATAGAATAGCTGTAAAAAATAGTAACTACCTGAAATAGGAGATGTAGTTTTAGATTGCCGTGAAATGAATATCATTAACACAACTTTATAGTTAGCTACAATAGCAGTTACGAAGCTAAAATTGTCCCTAGATGTTGTTTGAACAATAATCATATATAGTGTGTACAAATGAAAATTGTGATTCACTGTGAAGTTGTATTTTAATGATACTCATTCCGCGACATCACAATCTGATGTCCTATTTTTAGATAATTACTGCATAAAGCCAGCTATTTTTTTAAAAGGTTATAGCAATAGAAATGAGTAAATAGTATGAAAGTTTTATCGAGCGAATAACCTTAATGATTGATGAAGAATGGCGAGCAATGTTTGAGAATCTGACAAAATGCCTATTTCTTAGAGAATAAGTTTGTCACAAATCAGGTTAGAAACTGGACAATCCTAATTACAGTTGGCATGGCACTACAAAACTAGTACAACAAATAGTAAAAGGCCAGTTGGGTCGTTTGCGGCAGACCCGCCTGTCGTTGCAAGATTACGACGAATGCAGTCGTTCTCGGTGTCTGGGGATATTCGACTACACGACTACACGTCTGTAGTCTGGGGTGGTAGTCTGTTAATTGCTGTTGGCGCATTCTATAAATTAAACACGAATCGAGGGAGCAAATGCTATTAATGGTGTAGGGGGTGGTGAAGCAGATAAACAAAACCACTTTCGCAATTTCATGCGCTAAATATAATATTATCTACCCAACTTACAGCTATCTATAGAATTTAATAACCATATTTTAATCCTTAAGATGTATTAGACGCTCAAGTTTGTAACTTGTAGTAAGTACTATTAATTCTTAAATGTTTTACTATTATTAGTTTTCTTCTATTACTTGTGTGTTTGGAAGGTAAAGGAGGTAAACTTATTATTTTCTTATAAAAACTAGACTTCTAAAATTTTTTATACATTATTACTTCTCACAATAATAGCGAAAACATACAACTCAATCATATAACTTTCTTCCTTATTTCGATCACAAAAATAGGGTAAACTCCGGATTCAATGTACTTGAGTAGAAAAATAAAACATTCATTAGCGTGGCGCACAAAATCCGAGGCAATCATCCACGTCTCATTTCCATTTGATATTTTGTTAGCCTAGAGAGGCGTGTCGACGTAAATCCTTGCCTAAGTCCGAAAAAGAGTATGTATTCACGTTACGTATAAGCACGTATGTCGTTTCAGTGGATTCGGTGTGGGTCAGCTTATCTTAGTCCGGCCTAATCGGATGATCGCCGCTGTGCGAAACACCTAGCACTCAACCGGCCGGCCCGAGGCGGGGCTTATACAAAACAGACCCGACATATCGAGCTTTGGCTTTTTAGGTGTGCTCTGAGTGACTGGTTTTGCTCAGTCTATTTGAATTTGGAATTGAAACATGTAGAACTGTATTTACTATACATGTCAAAATTGGATAACCTCATTTTATTCCATAGGTGTCGAAAGAGGCGTAAGGGAAACATCATACGATTGGCAGAAGTATCAACAATATCTTACTGTAATCACCAATCCTACTGCCAAGGAACGGGAAAAGTCCGATGTGGCGATTCATGATGGGGGCTTATTAGCAGTGGTCTTGTGAAGGTGACGATGAAGAAGAGTTTGTTTCGAGTTTAGAATCAGACAAGTTGTAGGGTTCACCAAACACTTGACTAGTGTGCTGTTTATGCACCTTATGTCCATCAGATTACGTCTGCGGATGATAAATAGAGTAAAGAAGTGTGGTATTTTATTAGAATTGTAATTGGAATACGGATAATAAATATCAAGTTTTGCCCGCGACTATATCTGCGTCAACTTCAGTAATATCCCACAGGAATATGTATTAATTGTTAATCCAGAAATTCAGTAGTCTGTGTGATAAATTTTATAGACGTGATTTTGATTCGAAAATCCAAATTATCATATGCCAGTTGTTGGATATAGTTAGTGAGATTGTGTACTTGTATAAAATGAGTCATATTTAAAACTGAGCGTATTTACATTTATTTAGTATGACGTTGCTGTAGCATGAAGCTGTATTATTTAAAAAATATATTCAAGTAAACTTAAAACCATCTTCAGAAAATTCTATTAAAATATTCACAAGAAAAGCGCAGTTCTTTCTAGTTTGCACTTTTTGATATTTTTTGTTCTTCCCGCCTCGTTTCATTACATTCTGACGCAGCAAGTAGAAGTGAAAGTTTCTGTTCGCTCCATTTTATCCGATGTCCTCTGATAAATTGTAATTCCTTTTTTCTTTTTGAAAATTAATCGGTAGGTGCAAGGCGCTGCGCCGCGACGTTAGAGATGCTCTCCGCTAAGCTCTGCCAGACCGTGTCTAGGGTTTCAAAGCCATCGAAGTGGACGAGATTGTGCCAGTATATAGGTTCTCACTTTATACACTGCTGTTATTGCAGGTCATCGCGGCCTATAGTTAAATTTATTGACATACTATACTCAATACTATAAAAAGGTCTGTCTCTACACTATGCCGCTCGCTCCTTTCTAAATGTATCTTATAATAAACATATGTGGGTCTGTACAGGCAGTTTAGTTCGATTTCTTAATTATTACATTATCTGCTATTCGTATAAACAAAATCTTTTAATGGCTAAAAGTAGTAGATATTAAATGAAATTGCCAACCGCAAGACAGTTTTAACTTTTAAAGCGGCTTTATAGTAAATTGATCTAAGTAATTTTTCTATACAATGACAGCTTCATGAAAAGAAAAGTGAAAATAGATTTTTTTTAAAATAGCCAAGTGTGAGTCAGGCTCGCGCACTGAATGTTCTGTATAGGATATGAATTATTATCATACTAAAAATCACAAATAATAGATAAAGTAATAAGCATTGAACAATCCTGACTGTACAATACCCGGAATGTCATTTTTTTATATGAAAGGTAGACGAAAGCTTGACATCAATGGTCGACGATGTTACGCTGGTCTAGAAGGTGACTATTTGAAGATTCCCAAATTATAGTTTCCGTAATATGGAAACCGGTAGTGCATTCAATATTTTAGCTGTACGCATGCGGTAAATAAGTGTTAAAATTCGTTTATACGCATTCAACGCTTCAAAATCTTTAATTTTAAGCCTTGTTTACGATGATTTAATGAATGACACAGTTTTATGTATTTTATGTGACGTCATCAGATATAAATTACTCATTAAGGCCAACAGACTGCACTAGGCCCTAGATTACTGTTCCCAAGGACTGTATAAGTGTCAAGAACCGCGAAGCCTCTCGCCCTACTCTGGATTCGCTGCCGCTAAGCTCTGTCGACTTAACACGTCTAAGATGCGTACGAGTATGTAACAGGTAGCTATCTACTTATATTTTAACGGGTAGATGTGCTATTGGGTAAAAGGATAAATAGGTGATAAATCAAGATATGGCCCTTAGTTGGTTTTGAATAGTATATTTTTCATTTAGTCTGCAGTCAAATGTTCTTACCAATTTACTAGTGAAAATTTTGAATATAACCTCTTTTAAAATATTCTGTAAAATTTTGACTTGCACTTTAATGCGATGGAAGAATGCTCTCTTATAAGCCTCAGTTTTAATGAGATTATTTAAAAAAATGCCCGAATTAAGGTCATTAGGTGCAAAATGTGAACAAATTAATCGAGCTCGATAAAACAAATCAACTGATCGTGTGGTCACTAGAATTTTGAGCTTTAGAATAGGGTAGGATAGATACGTCTATGATATCTTTAATTTTTTATATAAAAATTGCCGAACCGCAATTTTCTGTGTTCATTATTGATTTCTGGCGGTAAGACGGCTCAGCACCTCCTGCTGTATCGCCCGGGTCTGCCGGGACTCAGCTTCGTAAGAGGATTACTGACGTAGAAAGTTCCGACAACGCCCGTCCCGGGTAACTTCATTTAACGTTGCGGTAAATGTTTTTAAAATTGCTCATTTAATAACTGAACTGAAAGATTAATGTTGGTGAAAGAAGCGTTAGGGAGTACTTCACCAAGTTAATTTTATTGTAACTTTAAAATCGTTACAATTAAAAGTAGGAAAACAGTTGTAATAATTTTTATGTATGCAAAGCATGTAAATAGACCCTTCAACTTAGATTTAACTTACTTAGAATTTAGAATAGCGGTACCACTGAGATCTTATTGTGATCACTAATCCACCTGCAGCCGGTGATTATTGAAAATCGCCGACAGTGAAAACTCCAATGTGGTGGTGAGCTATGGGGAAGTTCCGCAGTGGACTGACCAGATGCAAATTATGACCATTATGAGGCTAGCTTCACTGGACACTGACGCCGGAATATAGGTACCGCTGCGCTGCCAGGGGTCTGCTATGTCGGAAGCAGCGTCAGAAGAGATAAGAGTTACGCTATAGAAAGAGAGGGACATAATTTTAGGCATGGAGCGCTATACGAGCTGAGTTGCTTTTTATTGTGTGGAATAAAGAGATAATAATTGTTAAATAAGAAACTTAATTATTTAATTACGTAAAGGTAGGAGCAATTCCCTTTCTAGGTAGCGCTTGTAAGCAATAAGCAATGTAAACAATCTGGATCTATTTTGAAGATACGATCATGAAGCTTACATGTTCGTGACAAAAATAGAATATTGATCGGTGCATCAGATAAATCATTATGGCAGTGATCAGTGGCTGTCCTTGTCTATTAAAATGTGCACATAAAATTTGCTGAATACACCTAATATAAATTAATGCAGCTATTTATACTACGCCCAAGAATCCTCGAACCGTGTGAAGTAGGGCTGAGCCTTGAAATTTAATTATAACGACATTAAAACATACGTCCGCAGCGCCAGTGTCGGACAGAAAGCCCAATGGAGCGGCAAATAGGCCCTTCTGCTCCAGTTGCCATGGAGACGGGCCCAAACATTGATAGCCAGGCACCGCTGAGCGGATAAACTAATCTTCCCAGGGTTACACAGCAATTTTGCTTTTTAAATGATGCAGGAAACACTCGAGGAAAAGTTTTTTTTGCTTGCATATACTTCATGTATTTTATTTCGCCCATGACGATTTTTTGGTTCAACTTTCAATATAATACCTCCTAGAAAACCAACAGCTTCGCGCCATCTCTGACAACGTTTTAAAAAGAGATTTAAAAAATTGCGATGGCATTGTTTTGAAATTTTATGAAAAAGAACCAGAGACAGGCACGAAAGGGACCAATTTTTTTTTCTTCACAATCTAATTTTTTGTTAATGCTAACGTGTGGACGAAGCACGTCGAGGACATTTTAGTTCACCGCTTTCCCGCGGCAAAGTTACACCATATGTATACATAATATATCATTTATGTTGTACAGTTTTGTGACATTTAATTAGAAGATTTCTTAGTCGTATCGTACACAAAACGTATCAACCTTCAAACCCAAACTTATTAATAACTATTCTTCCTAACTAAACTCACATGTCACCATTTACTTTTTTCCGAAGGGGAATCTTCAAAAGACACACGACTCCTTAGGGGAAGAGTCGGGTTATGTGAGATTCTTATTCACTAAACCCCTTCGGTGGCCAACCGCTGCGCATATCAGGGAGCTCTAGGTCCTCCAGAGGAACGTCGCCAGTGCTCCCCTCGCGCGATGCATTGTACTCTTCCCGGGCTGATGTGCCAGCCCTTGCACTCTCGCAGAGCGGACTCCGCAGTGGAAAAGTGGCCACGCCATTTTCACTGCCCTCTCGGGATCGGAGCAGGACAGCCTGTTGCTTTGTATAATCGACACCTTTTTAAATTATGTTAGTACATAAGTAGTGCTTTATGTAAATGAGCAATCACAGGTAAATCTAAAAGATATCAATATGAAATAACAAATATTTTTTAAAATAAGAAACTAATCAATAATCAGAGTCTTTCGGATGGACCGCATTCGAAACGAAGTGATCCATTAGTTAGAGAAACAAAGTGACATATACAGTTCATCGTATTAGGTGGTATTAGCAAGCCGAAGTGGCAGGGGGCTAGTCGTATTTTTTAATAAATGACAATCGCTGGAGCTGACGAGCCTTCGATTGGAGGCAAACGTAGATTTAGATGCTCCCCGGATTGGTGGAAAGACGACTCACGTAGAGTAGCCGGATGTGAATGGATGCGGAAAGCAGAGGACTGCCATTGGCTGGACATGATAATATGTGTACGTTTTTGTAATGTAAATGATGTGTGGCAAGTTACCATCAAATACTTTGAAGGTACAAAAATTTTCACTTTACCCTTTTATTCAATGTGTTTTAGGCTTTCTAGCCACCTTTTTTTTAATAAAACATGTTTTTATTTTATGAGTGAGGCATAATCAAAGGCTTGGTGAAAATCTACCTTTTTTATTACTTTTATCGAGTTTAAGAGGGGACTATATTATTTATACTACTGGTCGACATTCGATCATAATTAATTTAAAAGTTTAAAAAAATATTAGCATTCTGCACTCCTTATCTATAGAACCTACAAGTTTGCGAAATTTCATACTCCTCCGTCCGCGCAATTTTCGTAAAAAGGAGTACAAAGTTTTTGCTTCACCCCTAGGACTTTAATCCGAGAGCGTGGCCGTGAAAAATGAATTTTGGGGATGGTACACGTTTCTGAGTAAGGATGGAGAGTTACAGAATAATTCAGTAATCCTGAACAAGTTTATTCATTTTGCAAGAAAGAGTTATTTCACAGCTAAGTAAGTACGTGTCGAGGTCACGGAGATGAAATATGTAAAAGTAAATTTTTCGAAAGTGCAATGCAGCCTTAGAGAAAAATCCATCGGCGTGACAAAAAGATTTCAAAAGATTACCCATAAGTCTCCGTCGATAGCTGCAGTGTAGTAGCTACTTAGATAATCAGCTGTGACAGAGGGACACAGTAATTTCAAAAACATACCCGTCGAATTGATGACCTCCTCCTCTTTGAAGTTGGTTTAAAAGGGTTCCGTTTTTTATCGGATGTTCGGGATCCTAATCCAATTCTATTCTAACTATATTGAATATTTATTTAGGGAAAAGCTTTACAATTCATCAATGTTTGTTTTCAAACGCATATGGGGATCGGTTACAATTGCAAGCCGAGCGATACGAGTTCAATTGAGGTCCAACCGAGCGGAACTTGTCGACCGCAGCGGACAGTTTATGTCCTACTTTGTGACAATAGTTCATGTCCAGCTGTGGACTTGCTTTGGAGGTTTAATAGACAAGGCTACAGCATTTGTGAGCCGTGTTGTCAAGAGCTTCTAACGCTATGTATTCAAGAATGACTTGAAGAATGACATGACAATGAATGGAGTGACAAAGTTCATTACTATATTGAAAACCGGTTTATGAATACTATTTTCATAACAATTATAGAGATTTAAAAAAATGGAATGGCTTGAATTTGTTCGTCTTTGGGTTGATGATGGTGACAGAGATGAAAGATATAGCTTATCTATTTACACCTAATATTGACATTGGTGCATACTGATTTGTGTGAGACGGTCTCGTTGTCTTTTATAACATACACATTCGAAGGTGGCTATCACAGTTTAAAAATGAATAAAAAACTGAATATAAAGAATAAACAAAGTGCTATTTTCTCTCCAACGGTGTCGCTGTTAATCTATACGCAATATGGGACACGTGCCTCAGTTTATCCGTGTGTTTTTTTGCTTGGAACCATTAGACAGGGGACAAACAGGGTATCGATATTCATTGTGCGCATCATTTTGTTACAAAACAATGCGTTTTCTGTATAGATTTTTAGACATAATAATGGATACTAAATTTGCCTTTTCTTGTCGGAAAAAGTCCTCAGATGAAAATAGGCCTTCCATGGTAAAAGAATCACTTGCATCCAGCGGCTGCCAACGACCTTTATCTAGCTCGGGTAAAGAATACTTTAAATTTTAAAGGCGAAATTGTTTTTGATAGTTTTGGGTTAGTCGTCTTTTAACGCAGTAGCGGAGCAAGGACTCGTTAACATCGGCACCCTTACACAAAACCTTAACGAATTATATACCGAAACCTTCCATAAGAAGCCCTTTGGAGATGTATGAAATCCGCATGAAAATCTGTTCAGTAGTTTTTAGGGTTCCGTAGTCAAACAAGTCCGTCTGTGCGTGCGCGGCTTAGCTCAGAGACTGTTACTACTGGAAAGATGTAATTTGGTACGAGTATACATATTTATCACGCCGAAAAAGTGGTGGAATAATATATTGAAAAATATTTTTTAGGGTGGCTTCAATCTCTATCTGCTATTGCTTTTAAAAGTTGACTACTATATATACTGAAGTTAAAAGGAAAACTGTCACGACTCGGTCAAAATAAAAATTTCGTACAAAGTTCATTTCGTACATTCAAAATTACTTTTTATAAAACCAGTTCAACTACGGAGCCCTACACGGACTTGGCTGCATTCTTGAGGTTATAGCGAACAGACAGACGGACGCGGCGGGGGAATTGGTTTTATAATAAGTACTGATCATTCTACAGAACAGCGGAGTGCGTCATTGCAATAATACTCGTAGCTCCCTAACGAGGCGTGGGCGGAGACTCTGCGATCCACATGTTCCCTCGAGTGCACTCAATATCCTATCCTCGGAACTTGTCAATAAGCAGATTTCCTGTTTGCACAAGACACTTCATCGCAGACGGCTTTCCTATTGTTTAGAAGTTGCGCCACTTGTAAATGGCTATGATATATTCGAATCCTGCGATAGAGAAGTGCTTTTTTTAATGTATGTCTGCTTGTGAAGCTTGGGAGAACCTGATTTTCCCGCTTAAATCCTATACTGGAAGCATTTATCTTTGCCATTGATTTGGAAAAAATATACTTTTTCATTTTTATTTATTTCTTTACAAAATTCTAGGCGTGAAACAAAAATCGACCAACAAACTGACTTTAACGTATTTGATGATATAAATCAAGCAACGTTCGTAAGTAACCTTTGGACCTTTGTCATATGAAATTACTCAGCCAAGTTTACATCTGTTCTTCAATGCTGCTCAGGAGAGTTGGGAGAGATGGTTAGAAAGAAATATTCAATTTACATCAAAGCGCAGTACCAACACACACCAATTAATTCGAGCCCGATCCCCGCTCGTAGCTGTCGGCTCCTCATTAAATATGTGGTCTCACAGAGCGGGTCGCTCTCGGACCTTATAAATATGTAGCGCAAACGGGTCTCCTATTATGCATTCACCTATCTCGAATGTGCTTCCAATGCCTGGAATACTTTGATGTGCCTATATACTTAGAAAGGGAAGGGGCTTACTTTGTTCAATAGATTTAATATGTATTGGATGATAAATGGTTCTATAAGTCTACAGTTTGAGCCACCTTGATCATAGGTCATTAATCATGTAAGGCAGCATTTTGCGTCAGTGCAATGCTAAACATAGGACTCCAAGGCACGCCGCTGAAATCAGTCCTCTGCTCCTAGTAAAGAGATAGATTGAGGTGATTCATGAGAGGGTTGTCCAACAGTGAACTGATGCAGCTGGTAACGCACAAGCCATGATATGACACGCCACGAGTGTGTGATTCACTATCTACGAGTATGTGATGCATTTACTGGTGTTATAAATCTGTCTAGACGTTTTCTCCCACGCCACAGTAAACCGCGAAAGTCATAACTCTTCATTCCGCATCGTAAACTCACAGTTTCAAACAGCTGGTGACTGACATATTTTATTGCAAATATAAAAGTACCTCTAGAAAGAAACTGCAATGTGCAACATTAGGAGAGTTTACATTGCTAGCAAAAGACGTTGGTCTGCTGCATTTGGTACGATTCGTATTATACTCTTAGTTTAAGATTTACCCGTAATTGTTAGTGTACAAGTACATGTTATTATTTCAGAGTCAAAAAAGAAGAGAACCGTTTTACATAAACACTCAATGAATTTTTCGAGAACGGAATAGAACCAGAAGAACCTTAGCTTTGTTTAACGGTAAATACTGCGATTTGAGAGTCCTATTAAAAAGTTTCCCAGTGGAGGTATGGAAATAGCTGCTTTGTAAAGAGTCGTTGAATGGAAGCGATTTTATTTAGGGACGGCTTCTCAATTATTCTTCGCTTTAATGCTGAACGCCAGCGTTATTTTGATTTAATTACTTACACAATTATTTCAATCTGTAATTTTAGTAAGAGCAACCATGTTCTTGTTATATTTTTGTTTAATAGATGTAGAGCTTGCTATAGCCTCCGTACCCTACTGGCTATATGCTTGGACTGACAACCCAGAGGTCCCGGGTTTGATTACCAGTGGTATTTTATTACCTATGTATGGTTGGTTGTAAGGCATTGTCCACCTGTTGCCAAACAGCAGTGTTAATAGCACTGTTGTGTTCCTATATGAAACATCGTAGATCCAGCACTTCATTAGCTTGAGACCTATTTATCAGGTGACATGAAGGCCAAGCGTACAGAAGTGTAAAGAATATAAGATAGTCCACATAAACTTTAAGTGCCTGTCTCATTAACAGATTTAGCTTAACTTACCATTGATTAACCATACCACTTATAAGCCTTATTTAAAGGCTAAAACATAACGAGCTAACATTACTGACGTTTTGTAGATTGGACTATCTATTGATAAAACACGAATGCATCAAATAACGGCAAAGGTTAATATGTTTTGGAAACCCTTAATCAAAGGACTCCTTACTTACTATTCTAACAGAGTAGAGCAATCTAGACTCAATCAATCCAGACTAACTGGTATAGGGATTAGCTTCAATCTATCTTTGATTGATTGCGACTTGCGAGTAAGCTCGGGTCGGTTTACTCAGGTCGAGTGTTTCGAACGCACTCGTCCTCGCTTCAACTGGTACGTAGCATTTAGTACGGGACGCTTCTCTAGTCTAAATGCACTTCACATGTGCAATGCGCGGGATTAGTAAAGCTAAATGTAAATTATGTTTGCTTAATGATATGAAAGTAATCTTACTATGCACCGCACCTTCTGAAGGGTGATCTTAAAACTTCAGTAGGCGGTCCTGCCCGTCACCAAAGAGTCAAAGTTCCTATTTACAATACGATTGAAAACGAACTCAAACTTAATACAAAATATAAGACTTTTACGCATTAAGCTTTATGTCGTTTTGATATGCAATGTGAACCTGTGTGACTTGGCTCACGTAGCCCTTATGCCTAAATGTTTGTTGCCAAATTTGCAGTGCCGACTTTAAAATTCCAAAAGTAAATAACTCTCGAATTATACTATTTTGCAGCATTGTTTTTATTATTTCGTTGGGCCGGTGATGTACTTCGTTTATTGAAAATATATCCCAATTATTGTCGAATAAGCTATATTTATATTGGTATGTCGGATCGGATTACAGTGAGTATAATTTTAGCGACCGCCTAAAAAGTCAGAGCCCTAAATCGTATTCAGTGCAAAGCCTAGCTTTAGTATTACCTTTATAAAAATAATTTACGCAGTCGCAAACTGACCCAGTTCTATACATTCTTTTGTTAAAGCTGGAGCTAGCGGAATTTGGTTGCCGTACTATATTATTGCCTTACGCAAAACGTTCTATTTGAATAATGCATTTATAAAGCAGGGATACTCGTACAATAGCAGTTCCTAATTTAAAATCATGACATATTGTAACTCGTACCAGCAAAACCATATCGTATGTCTGAATTTCAATATCACTCCACTAGACACGACGTTTATGTTGACGATGCCATTACACGGTGAACTGGGATCCTCGATCCGCCTTCCGCTCCAAAACGTTCGACACAGGGTACGTTTAATGAATTTATCTTGTCAAGGGGAACATTAACCGAGTTTAGGAACAAATTACGACGGCAAAGTTGTCTCGCACCTTCGCAGCTCGCGAGTAATTACAGCATTCGAGGAGATGTGCCACTGAGCTCACGGCAGCTTTTTATTGCCGTACACAGGGCGTATCACAGTTCCGTTTTGGCGCAAACGAGCGAAGATAACAGCTTTATTACTTGACGAGCTGCCAGCTATTCTATGAGAATCAATATCAAGACGGTAGTCGGTGTCATCACTTGCTTAGAATGTGATGTGGAATCAATACTGCGCGACAACGTTGTGTGTGCCAGTGATATTGCGTTTGGTTTTAGGACCGTCGCATTGGGGAAGATACAAGTATTAGTAGACGAGTACGCTTGTAACCACTAAGCAATCATTTAAAATTAGAGTTAACACTCACAAAAACACGATTATATATTATACATTACGATTGCTAAGTAAACCCCAGTGATTGTTGAGTGATGAAAGCTATGTCGAAATCAAAGAAAACGTTACGCAAAGCCTTTGCCCCGATCTTACGAGTATAACCAGCAAATAAGATATTCGAGCACTGACAGAAACAGTTCTCTTCGTAGCGGCTCTAAAATATAAATCACTGAATGATGCCTACAAATTAAAACTATTCACTTTCTTAAGCCACAAACTTTCTAGAATATTGCATCCTCGCTGCCTGGCATTAAGTCACTTCGTGCCGTGTTTTTTTTACTTATTGAGTGAATTCATTCCTGAAGCGACAATGGTACCAGTCTTTAGTAGCTCCGTTTTATTAAATGTCGTTTTATTACCGCTCCTGGCATGCCGTAAAACCCCCAGTCCTCCCTAGTTTTGTAAAATAAAACTGAAGCAACCGGCGGCAGCTTCCCGACGCTATCTAGAAAATCTACAGCTGCCGTATTGTTACATTGACTGTTGTTTTATGTATTGCTTGTTCTTCCGTTTTATGATCTCGTTTATATTATGAGGGCTCTCGTTTTATTGTTCAAGATCGACTGTAAAATCTTGATAAGGAAATTTTGAACGACCTCTGTGATACTTTGTTACATTCTGTGGGAGTGCTTTTATAAAGCTTTGTTCTTAAAGGATTCTAAAGGTGTAAAGTGAATGTGGGAAAAATTAAAATTAGCCGAGGTACCAGGCTCGCAGCGGCCACGAGGAGTGTCGCCGCGGCTGCTGTGAAACGGAGCATGTAGGTTAAGGGCCCTTTGCTCTTTGTTAGCGCGCTCTAATCACTGCCGGCCCTCGACGCCTCGAGAGCTCGTGGCGCACGTCGCACTAGCGTTTTGTGCCTCTCCTCTCTGCCTATCTCTTCGTGTGTAGCGCTCCTACTTCCAAGACTGACACCTCTTTTACTTTCGTACGCTCTATTCACAAGTCTTTTGTGTACTACACTTCAAAAATTGTAAGACATTTTTTTATGAATAATATAGCCTTCTGAGCTTCTATAAAATATTTTGGAACAATAGCAACATAACAAGTCTAAGGCTTAGTTTATCTTAGATTACTTGTTCTTCATTGTGACATACGGAATTGTCGAGGAGAATAAAATACCGAGTTCAGTCCGTCAGAACATTAATTATGGATATATTGCGAAGAAAAATATCGTCATTATTAATTTCCTAGAGTTTTCGCACTTGATCAAAGCTAGCAAGACATGTATGAAACCTAGAAATGTTTTCACTTCGGTTTTCTATTGTATCAGTAATTAGTAAACACGAAATTTTCAAAAGGAAACCCAACAACCAGTATAATAGCATTGTTTTATGTAGTGGTAAATTACAAAAGGCAATTCCATCTCGATTTGGCTCGCCATCGGCCGCTATTGGCCGCAATCCAAGGCACGGGTTTTAATTTCACCAAATCTAGTCCATGTTTTTCTGGATGTACGTTCGAATTGAGGCTACCTATAACTCCAACAAATGTTTATTCGATGTTCTTACTCAGATCAGTATCACCGTAACGATAAGTTGGCATTTTAAGCGAGTTGCAAGTTTATATATTAGATTTGTCTGCAGGATCATTTAAAAAATATATTAGTGCAACAGGAAGGTAGACCTCTGTGACACAGGCTTTGCCTACAACAGAGGTCGTTGAATATTTAGTGTAAATTAATTTTGTTAGATCTAAGTTGAAATATGTATGTATAAGATGATTAGTGAATAAACTTATTATCATTAGTATTTAAGAAGCATGTATCGAAGACGTTGATAAGTGTGCATGGAGAAATTTTCGTGTACTGTTATAATCTGTATATAATTAAACAAGTCTTTATGCTGCCGTGCCCTTGTGGGATGCCACATATAATCTTACTAGCTTCCGCCCGCGACTTTGTCCGCGTGTAATTCAGGATGTATTCTACTTGTTCGATAGGTACAGATGACGTATATAACAAATTATTATACAGCATAAGGTACAAAATAGTGTTTATTCTGTTACGTAGTCTAATAATTTATGGAATTTTTTTTAATATATCTGACGTAGTACATTCAAATAGTCTTTACACCAATATTATAAACGCGAAAGTTTGTATATACGAATTTACATATTCTATGGTCGGTTGCTATGCAACGCGTTTTTGTTATGCCTAAATTGCCCATGTAATCCCACTAATATTATAAGTGTGATTTTGGACAATTTACACTACACACTACACTGTGTCTTTAGAAATTATAGCCTATATGTTATTCTGATGTATAAGCTATGTTATTGTAAAGTTTCATTCAAATCCATTCAGTAGTTTTTCCGTGAAAGCGTCCAAACATCCAAACTTTCACACTAATAATATTAGTAGGATATCATCTTGTGCCATCTGTTATTAAAATACTGTGTCTTTGAAAATATTCATTTTTTCACAGGAAGTAGGTACGTCACAGGAATCGGCAAAAACATCAAAATATATCTGCATTTCTTGTTCTCCTTTACGTTTAAATAAATGTATGTATCGAAGAAACGTGCCACAATAGAGGAGCACAATATTTGTCAGACAGAAAATGAGTTTATCCAGACGTCGTAGCAAACCCCGTTTCTGTATTTTAGGAAGTAAGAAACATTGTCGTGGCGTTTACCTATCAAGCACTTCATTACGAGGACTCGGGACCCGACGGGCGGCGGGCGAGGGGCGGGCGGCGGCGGCTCGGGTGCGAACCCTTTCGCAAAATAAACATTATGAAAAGCACAGCAGCGTTGAAAACTCGTTTAAAAAGTTGACTTGAATATTCTCCTGGAGAACGAGGTCAAATGGATTTTCCGACAAGCTAATAATGACTCGGGTTTGCTTGTCCCCTACGGAGGGGGAAGGGGAGAGACGGCAAAACTCATTTCCGGTCGGCGGCAGGAAACCTTGCCGGCCAATAAGTGAGAAAAAAATTCATTCAGAACTTTTACCTTTCTAAATTGTGATTTAATTCTTCCGTCTTTTTATGTACCTACTTATTTATTTATTTACTTCGGAGGATCAGCTTCAGGAGTAGGATTTAAATCCTGAGCATTCGTTTTCATTTTCGAGAATAAAGGTTGAAAATTTTATGGAAACGGATGCTGGGTTATAACGATTTGCTCTTAACCTTTTTCCTTAGAGCATTGTATTTTAATGTTTTTACTTCGGTCATAAAAAATATGAAATGTTTTATAACTGCAACGTGCCCTTCTTCATTCTTTTTATGACTGCGTTATCATTTTAAAGAATGGAGAAGATAAGTAAAATTTTATTAAAATAATAACCACTGAATTGGAACAAGAATTTAATATTTGTTGCGTAATTGGGCTTACATGATCATCTCTAGCTTTCGTAGCGTCTATTTATATGAAATCTTAGAAAGTAATCAGTGATGTTTCGTCTACGTTTTTTTTTTCAATAAACTTATTTTAATATCGTTCCTTTTTAAATCTATTTTTATTCAATGATCAGATTCTGTTAAAATTAGTAATATGGTTTAGCTCTGTATTGCAATATTTAAAAAAAAAACCTTTAAAATTTTTAAATTTTTATATATTTTATTATATTGAGGTTACAAAAACTTTGGCTTGAATAGCCAGAAAGGCCTGTCAAGTAATATTTTCTGATAACGATTTGAGCATCCATCCAATCTAACTATTTATGTGAATGTGGTATAAAAAAGAACATTTCAATATTTATTTTCACTTTGATAACTGCATTGCACTAGATCACAGCAATAATGTACACTCTTAAAATGTAATACCCTCGTCCTCTGGCACCAAACAGCATTGGCAAGGTTATGAAGCCGCGAGGGGTTCACATTGGGGTCGGATCTGTCCTGGCATAGCTCCAGCCTACCCTGCCAACTACATATGTAGGACACCCGAGTTTTGTCGCCTTCATCCCCCCGCCCCCTGTCCCACTTCGTTAACGTCTTTCCCTTTCAGCTAATGGCGAGGGTAGTTTCGTTTCATTATTCATGAGTACACTTCTGTGATGTCGTCATATCATCACGCTACGAGGCTACTGCGAGTATGTTTTTTTGAGAATTGATCTCGAGTAAATTGTGGATTTCTGTGTATCTTTAGTTTGTTAGATAAGAAAATACCACCACGGTGGTTTTACAGTTGAGGTGTATATTATAGGTACGAATTAGTCAATATCTCATAATTTATATGCATAGTGTATAGTGATAATATAAAAGCCTAAAAACAATGTTTTTCATGGAGCCGCTTTTACACACAATTTTTATTTATTTATTCGGGTTTATTCGGTGATAATACTAGATTCCGTTGCTGCAGGAACGTCATTAACTATGTTTTCTAAGTAATAATAACTTATATCATCGTTTTTGTCGGCATCCAATATCGATTTGTGACTCAAGTCAAGCAACGCTTAGAGAGACATGTATTTTTGCTTTGTTTTCTTCTTCTATTGTTCTTGAAAACCTTTTCATCGTTGTGCTTATTTTGATAAATTCTTTCTCTATGTTGGCATGCATCATAAGTATCTGCAAATACTTAATGATATGGCCACAAAACAATATAAAATAAATCAATTCTAAGCACTTCATTAAATCAATTAGGAAAGCGTTTAAAATTTATGCTGAATTATAAAGTAATTGCTCTCTCCTAAATAGACAGAAAAAATGGCTTAAGGCAAATTAGTTTGTCGTTCATATTATAAGCCAAGGCCTACACTTAATTAAATGTCTGAAGTCGACTAAACAATATTAAATTTCTGGAACGAGGAACATAATTGAACTTAGTTTTATTTGAGTACCATCGTAGCAAGATCTGTTAAGCTTGGCCATGGATAAATAAGTACTTTGTACATGGCTTGGCTAATGTAATCCTGTATATAGCGTTCCAATACCTACTTTCTTCACCGCTTGCGAATCTAACACGGACTCACGCTCCTGTGGATCCCAAACTTTTAGTAATAGATCTGATCTATTTTGGGACTGCAATGAAAATGTATGGTCTCAACATTTATAATCAGCTTTAGATTAGATTGTAATAAAGTCTTGTGACTGTCGTACACTCGAGTACAAAAATATTTATCCATTGTTGATCAATTGACATTTCCTCCAACACACTATATAGGAAAAAGCAAGAGTGAATGTGACATTGTTCGAAAGTAGATACATATGTATTTTTGTACTCGAGTGTACCTAATGGGTAATTTTTGAAAAATTTGGGATTGTCATTTTGGCGATTGCAAATACACCTTCCAAGCTCGGTGGTTATGATACCCCTTGGAGAAAGAGGGGTTCAGTAAAATTAATAAGCTGATAAAGATGAATAAGACATCAGATCAATAGAATCAATAGAATTTAATTGTCTTCTGGACAATAGTTTTAAAAAAGAAAAGAAAAGAATATATGTGAATAAAGAGGATTTAAAGAGTTTGTCGATTCGGTGATGATCCGGATGATTTGAATTTGAATGAAGCAAATACAACTCGTGCTTGACTGCGTCATTAGTGACAAGAGAAACAATTTTATTTACATCATTGGCGAGTGACTAGTTGTCGGAATTCAAGGAAGGGGGTTTCCTTTGAAGTCGTAGTCTTCCCGTAGGTGTAAAAGAAATCACTGAAATCTTACTGCGTATGCAATGGGCAATGCGTATGGAAAATCACCATTAGAATTGTCTTGTTTGTTTTAATAGTTATTTATTGTTTATCTTATTTCAAACAACTTAAACAACAAGTAATAGTAAAACAATTTCCAATTTGTATTTTAAACAAATTAAGTTAATAAAAATCGTCTTCTCAAAATGTTTGTGTGTGTGTGTGTGTTAAATTAAATCCCCAAACCAGTTGACATCCTTGTTGGCTATGGTATATCTTGTGAAAAAATCATCTCACAATCTTCATGGTTTTATGATGGTCTCGCGACTTAGAAGCGGACTCGTTCAGATCTCTTTGGTACAGATAAATAATTCACGGCAGGACTGAAACAAGTCACAACTATTGGTTTGGGAACCACTGCTCCACTCCATTTATTTCTATCAGTACGTGCTGTTAGCGACGCTCGTACAAAGTTATCTTTTCGCTACGTTCCATTTTTGCATGTACACTGTCTGAATGTACAATAAGATCTTGTTTGGGAGATATATGTTTCCTACTCAGAGCTGTTTATACCAGTACTGGTTTTTATTGTACGGTATTCGAATGTTTTGAAAGCGTAGGGAGGGTAAAGCTAATGACAGTCGTATTTTTGTGAATGTATAATACTTGTATTAATGATACCATCGTTGTTATGTATAGGAAAGTAAAATCATTGTCTATGGAATTAATTTTGATTTTATGATTGGGAAAAGCTGTACAATGGGTTTTAAATTCAGCTTGATATGAATTCTCGTGAGATTGTCCGCAATATTCCAACGTTTCTGGTTTAGACGACAATACACATTGTTTCCAAATGGAAGCGAATTGCTGCTGTTCAGCAACTTTATAATGAATCCGCTTTGTTTGTTACAGGTACGTTAACAGCTGGTGACATTATTAGATTTTCCAAGAATACTGATACAATAACGACAAGACGGAATATGTAAGTTATGAAACGAGTGCTCGAGATTTTGAGCATCAGTTTTATAATAATTAATAAGACATATATATATTATAAACGTATAGACGTTTATCACATAACAAAGACACTTGATATCTACGAATATGTACACATGTCCTTATATTAAGCTATACTTTCCAGCCTAGTATCAGCTTTCTGTACAATGAGAGATCAGATACTGAAAATGTATAACTTGATGTAGCTGTGCTCGACTTATTTCAAATGTAAACATTGTATTTTATAGGGTTTATTTTCCCGACATTTTTATATAAAAAATACTGAGATAGTGGCGCATTGCGTAACGCGATGTCTCAACAGACTCAATCGGTAGTTCCGTGGCACACAACGTGAAAAAGAAAATTCAACGCAGCGGGTAGCGCCTCGCGTGGCACCGTGAATTTGAATAATATTCATCTATCGTCATTTCCTTAGCGAATTCTTCAGATTCTTCAGAAAATCTACGCGTGGCATTATTAATTCAATAGGTTACCGGGTGAGGTCGGGTTTTATAATTATTTTTAATTATTCCCGCCAGACGCGGTGCCCCATGTCGGCGGCCATTTTGAATATTCATCTGATGAAGAGATCCCGCCATTATTTTTCTGGAGACTCTCTCTAACCTAATTTTCTGTAATGAGACTTGGGAGATAGCGCTAACATCGTGGGCTTCTCACAAATTAAATGTCGAGTTTTTTGTTTTGTTCATCACTTCGCTTAATTATTTTTGCTTGTTTGTGTTAGAAGGTTGGGCAGTGCCAGAAGATTGACTTAAGACGTTTTGTTGCGATGCAGAATCGCTCAGTGCGATAATTTTGATAATGGAACAGGGTTTTGGCTGGAATTTATTGCCTGTTCGGGGTAATTTATTGGACAGGACCCTTCTCGTTGGAGATGTTTCAATTCTCATGGACACTATACTTTACACCTGGTGTTTATCCTCAAGACCTTTACTATCAGTCTGAACTATATTATCGTGAATATATGTATTTGACATGGACATATATGACATGTACTTAATAATTTGGGCAATAACTGTCTCCGGGTAGAATTACATCGTTGTCCGGGTCATAAGAATGATTTGTACGAATGTCCTGTTGTATGTTTCATATACACCAGTAGTTTTTTGGCTAATGATGATGTTGCGGTTCACATCTCGTATGTTGTTGATAGTAGAATAAATAAACATTGTGTTTAGGATTCTCAATCTGAACCAGACATATTCTACTGCTACACCTTTCTCTGATACAAGTTCTCCTACTACTTCATGAAATATACATAAAAGATCCTCGTTTCAGATCTCATCTGTCAGATGGACGTGTTGTTTTTACTTTTTATTATGTCTATAAAAGGAAGGCGTGACCTTCTTTAATAAATTCACTGCGAGCGACAACCGGGACACGGCTGGAATAAGAAGTCACCAATTTATTTGAGCGTATTCGAGACGATTTTAAGGATAATTTCTTGTTTGTTGAATTCTAAGGAAAATTTCTTATTGTTGAACGACTAATGACGAGATGAATAATGACTACCAAAATTACTTTAACGTTTGATTTAATTGAAATTAAAATAAGCCGCACAAACATTAAAAATTTCTATAGGTATATTTAGTAAATTTTTTCACAACGCCATAACAAAGTAGTAAAAAATTGGCAAAGTGCGAGTCGGACTCGCGCACGAAGGGTTCCGTACAGAATATGGATATTTAAAATACGAAAAACCATAAATAATAATATGCACCGAATAATCCTCTAACGAATGCGCCTCGATTTTCGTTATCAATTTAGTTTTGCAGTAGCAGTAGTTGGCGAGTACGACAATAGATGGCGCTAGTGCTATGTTACATCGCACGTCTAAAAATCACGTTTGTTGTATGGGTGCCCCCTTAAATATTTATTTTATTCTGGTTTTTAGTATTTGTTGTTATAGCGGTAACAGAAATACATCATCTGTGAAAATTCAACTGTCTAACAAGCACGGTTCATGAGATACAGCCTGGTGACAGACGGACGGACAGCAAAGTCTTAGTAGTAGGGTCCCGTTGGTTACCCTTTGGGTACGGAACCCTAAAAAGGCATGGTTATGTAATTGTATCATCGGGTGCATGGAGGTCGGTTGATGTTAGCTAATAAGTATCCTATGAATTTTTTTACTCAATATTTAATCACAAAGAAACAGGTCATGTGATGTGATCATATCATGGTGACCTTGCAAGGATTCGAACCTGGAATCTTCTGATCTGATAATCTCGTTCATGTATATTTTTTTTTATTGAAGATAGACCAACACTTGACCTCAATCTCACCTGATGGTAAGTGACGATGAGGTCGAAGATGTTACGTGTTGGTCTAGAAGGTGCCTATTTACTCTTCTTTTGAAGATTCCCAAGTTGTAATTTTCGGGGAACACGGAAACCGGTAATGTATTCCATATTTTTGCTGTACGCACGATAAATGTGGAAGCGAAACGCTTCGTGCGAGCTGTAGGAATGTCTACAGTGTACGGGTGAAGGTCTGCTGTTCTTCTGTTTGACCGGTACTTGAACGGCGAAGGTGGAATCAACAAAAATAGCTCTTGCGCACACTCTCCAAAATGTATCCTATAAAATACCGAAAGGCAGGCAACCTGACGCCTATGTTCGAGGCTTTGGAACTTTGCCTTATGTAGCGTATCGTTGCCTATCAGTCTCATAGCTCGACGCTCCACCGAGTCCAAAGCAGCTAGTTGATAGCGAGCTGAACCATCCCAAAGATGGCAGAGGTACTCCATGCATGATCTTACTTGAGCGCAATATAGACTCAAGAGCTGTGATGTCTGGAAGTACCGTCAGAAAATAAGTTCTGATTCATCGGAACGCAAACAGCTTTAAAGCAAAATAAAATATCAAATACACGCACATGCAATGAATATGCACTAATAGTAAACATCGTTTTTATATTGGTTTCATTTGATATAACTGTTTCCTCTGAGGCACGTACAATGTACATAGTCATAGAAAATACGATATCTACTACCTATTCCCGACCAGAGGTTCCCATGGGATGTCTTAAAACTATTCCACGAGAGCGAGGTAGCTGGTAACACCAAGTAAGTAATATATCTGGATTGAAATTATTTTACCTCCCCCTTTCTAGCTCTGCCGGTAATACATCTACCCGGATATTACTTGACTGATGCGACCCGGATATAAATCACTCTCCGCTTGAACACCACTTTCTTCCCTCCTACTATTTTCCTTGCTTTTTATCGCGAAATCACCTGTAATTTATTTTCTTATGGGCTGGCGAGCGGTGAATACGATAGGCTTATTGCCGCTGTCACGGTGCTGCCAGTCCAAATAAAAAAGAAAAGGTATTCCAAGTCTCTTTTGTTTATGGTTTCTGTTTACGGTTAGCACTTCAGAAGTTTGTGTATATTTTGTTGAATTCATTTTACTTTACTTCATTTCACTCATACATTTTGTTTTGAAATTAGATAGAACAAAGTTTTTTCGTTCCCCTTTAAAGAACCTAGGCCTATCGTCACCAAAAACTGATTTTGTGAGAGGATTCGATATAATCACCTCGCTTAGCATGCGTATTGATGATAACAACCTGAATATTAGATGTAACTGTTGCTCATCTCTTCGATTTTAGCCTTAGTAACGATTTACGTCATCCATGGGAAGGCAGGGAAGGGTACATTATCAGGTGACTTAATATCTCTCTAATGTGTGAAATGCTACCAAATATATGACCGAATAAACCCACGGTATATATGAACGTTTAAAGCGAAATAAATTGTTGTGTATGGCTAGTGTTAAGGAAACGGGTGTTTTACCGTAATAAATATACCAATTTCAGATGGGACGCGATAAAACTTGCTTATCTAGCTGAAGTTGCGAGAAAATTGCTAACTTTCTTAGCTGACATGTTCGATTCGATTCTTACAGTACAAACTGTTTTAGGTTACTGTATACACATTACGCAATCATCATCATTGTCAGACGCATAAGTTCACTGTTGGACATAAGTCTCCCTGATGGATACATTGACCTTTTCACGAGATTCCACTAGGATGTGATTACAGTAGGATGTATTTTTCATATGAATGACCGGAACCTCACCTGATGTTCAGCGACGATGAGGTCGATGATGTTACGCGATGATCCAAAAGGTTCTTATTTACTCTAGAAGATTCCCAAGTTATATTATTCAGGCCACATGGCAAATGCCAATAGCCAGTTCTAGCTCGCACGCTATGTTAGCTCTCTGAAGTTAGCTACAAAAGGCTGCGTAGTTTTATTTTTTATTTATTACAAAAATCTTAAAAAATAATATATGTTTATAAATCGCCAAGGCAGTTTGTTTGACGCGCTCTTATATTAATCTGTTTTTTTTATCTAATTAACAAAATTTAAACTAACTTACAAACTACATCAATTGGTATCAACTACTAACGTATAAATGGCAGGCAAGGTAAGTTAGCGGGTGGAAAGAAATGTCCTAGTGTTTTATGTCATCTAGGGATAGTTATTATCGAAAATAATACACACATATTCCGACTGTACATGCGCGAAATTCCAGAGAGCTACGAGTAATTTCAGTGTAAGCGAGTTTGACTCACTGGTAGAACCTGCATTCAATTTCCTGATTTTTATCGGTATTATTTCCCTTTGTCACCTTTTTTGACGCCCACCTTTTTTGAGTTGTAAAGTCCAAAGCACATGGGGAACGCCAAGTTTAGAACGCAAATAAAGTCAGTTGTTCTAACATTGTAACTTATTTGGACGCGACTTTCCCCGCGTGGACTTCAGAAATTATCCCACGGCAACTACTTCCTCAATCGGGATAAAAGTAGCCTGTGTTTTTCTCTCGCCCTTCAGATATCCCTATAAAAATCCAGTAATTCTTACTTCCATTACGACGTAAAGGAAGGACAAAAACTCACTTTCATATTTGTAATATTAGTTTGAATATCACTTAAATTTTGTCACAATATCACTGAACGGTAATGATGTTACGATGGGATTATAATGCATTTTGAAAATCACAAAAAAGAAAAATACTCGCCCTACATTGGTCTCTCAGTGTATTAAGCTCATCAACAAAGTAACATCTGTTGTTTATCGGAATATACTAGAATAAAATACATGTGCAGGCGTGCACAGAGGCTAGCCAGTTGGGAGAATAATTGCTTTGCTTTCCTATTTTTGTTATTAAACGCAATGGTTTTGATTAAATTGACAGATTGGGTTCATATCAAGGTAAGATAAACATAAAAAAAGATTCTTTTTCTTTCTTTTGCTTCTTCTATTTTTTCTTCTTTATTTCTCATTTTGTGAGCTATCACTCAATCTTCACACAAGCTGTGAGTGAATAGAATACTTCGTGTATCTTACTAATACATATACTAGAGTGCAATTCACTGCGGAAAAACATCCTTACAACCTCAACCTTGGCTGACGAGATGTCTAGTTTCCTTTACATCAAGGATCAAGATCGAATGACGTCAGCAAATTTTATACATCCTTGAGCCGTGTACATCCTTTGTCCTCCGTGACCTCCCCGAATCTGACATAAAGCTACATGTACTGGACCGTCAATTTCAAACCTATTTTGACCGGCCTAGAAGTCCATGACATTCTTATTATTCTATCCAAACGTTTCTTGGTCTAGCTTAGCCAAAACACCCATCATTTTCTCAATAAGCAATGGCAAAACATCAAACATGGCCACAGATTAATATCCGGGTCAGTTCTTCATCAGTATTCACCCGGGTCGGTCTCATCAGTCGACCGCATTATGCCGTACACCCGGTTACTCTATAGAGACGGCCACTGCTGTAAATGACATATAAATATCAGATATTTGCCAATAGAAATGGCTTAGTCTATTTACACAGACCTAAGTGTCGTTATCTATTTAAGAAGCTTTGTTTCACAATTGTTTTTCGAGTGTGAAAGATCAACCGGACTTAGAAAATTACATTGGCTTGATTTCTTCGGCTGTCCTCTTTCCACATTGACACTCATTCTTAGTATTTCTCGGGTGGCGGCCGCGTACCGGGAAACGTGTACCGGTCCGTCTCCCTGCTAGATAATCCGATGACCTAGTAAAGGTTGCGGGGAGTCTCTGGATGCAAGTGGCTAAGGATCGGTTAATGTGGTATACCATGAAGGAGACCTATGTGTTTAAAATAGGAACAAACTGCGCTTATACGAGTATGAAATTGAAGTACGGAAGACTACAATCATACTCTTTGACTACAGTGTACCAATTTTACTAAATTGTTCTAGAACTTAATACATTGTTGACAGGATTGTAGCAAGATTGTTTTCTTGTCTTAAGGATCGGCCACAGGGAAGTCCCTATTTTGAGAAACAGTATTACAGTATAGTAATTTAGATTCCCGGGACGTGATTTTAAATATTTTAGTGATTTTTGTATGTTTGTCTGTTGTATATTGGAATAAGTTAAGGTGCACCACCACAAGGCACCAGCGCTACGTCACTTCTATTTGAGTTTAGTTTTAGGTTTATGTAATGTCTATATTAAATTGATCCTAGTTTCATATTCTCATACTTCTGGGACAATGGACGGTTTGCCTCTATGATTTCTGTTCCATTCGAGTGGTTTTGCATATTGCAGTCATTTTATTGTAGTTTGGCAAGATGAGACTCGGAGAAATGCGGTCCAAGTGAATTTTAAGTTGCTCTTGAGTTTTCAATACGTGGAGCCCGGTGAAGCCGATGTAGAGCAACCGATGTGTATGAATAGAAATAAATTGGTTTGTACACATTCGGCCGAGAAATAAGATTTTCTGAGAAATCAGTCACATGTGGCGAAGAAATATATTGTGGCTTTACACGGTACCTATAAATTATTTCTCAATTATGTTATTTTAAGCAAATATATTCCCGTTTTATTTTATTAATATTTTAATTGTATTTTCACAGAAGAACAGCGTGCGAAATGCACAAAAAATTGATTTCAACTTCATTGAATAACGGTTGAATATAAAACTTTTCACGTTCTGAATTCCGTTCGAGTTTAAATATTCAAATTTATAAAAGTGGTGTTTTAATAACGGCGCAGCTCAAATTTAGTTCTCGTTTTGAAATTGGAGGATTCTGAAATTCGTTATGGTCCAAGTGTTTTGAATAATATTTAATACTAGTTGGTTTTTGCCTGAAAAATTAAACTCACGCCAACCCATTTAATAATTTAGAACGTACCGACAACTCTGTTCAAAATTTTCTTGAAGTGGCGTTAATAATTTTATTTTTGTGGGACATAAGATTCGTAGGAAAGCTCAAACAAAAAGACGATGATATTTCGTGTTTATTATAAGTATCTTTTTTTTAACGAAATTGATCAGTGTATATCATACACGTACGAGTGTAAGGGTTAAGGCTTAATAAAGTTCACCCTCTTATACTTAAATAGGCTTATGAACGGTGAAAGGCTACTAAATAAGCATTTCTGCTTGATAAAGTGCAACATTCCCGAGGGACGTGATAATACTCAACAACGCGTGTACGCACGTGTCATTACAAGTAAATATATATTATAAGGAAATATTATACACGTGCAGTATTATTATGCATTAGATGACGTAGTGGACATGGGTGTGTGGTCTTGGCTTTAGAAAAGGCTCACCATATTGGCACAGGTATATGGGCGTTGTAAAAGAAACTTGATTCAAATTAATTTTTTGGTATTTCTAACGTTCATTAAACTGAACCTGATATTTCTTAAGAATATTATTCTGCAGATAAGAAAAATTCCTTCCCTTCCTCAACGGGAAAGTAATCGTCTAAATATGTTAAAGAATAGGTTTATTAAAAGCATTGTTGGCAGACCCTCGCTTGGTAAAGTTCACTAAAGGACAAGACCTATGAAATTATGTATTCGATTGACGTCAAAGAGAATAAGCAAGGTCAAAAGTGAGCTCAGCGTAATCGTGGGAAGGGCTGGCCTATCCCTGCTCAGCTCTTACACATCAAAGAGTCATGTCGATAATTCGCCAGTCTTATCGATATCGACAAGATACGTTACGGACATCTCTTAGATCTCGTCTGGGAATCGTATTATACGATCAATTTAATCCCATTTTCTGTACAAAAGGAAATTTTGTGGCTTTTAAAGACAGACTGTAAACAAAGGAGACATGACGAAATGAGATAACGGTTTTTTCGTATTTTTCTTTGAGCGTGTTTTGTTTACGTCGATGTCGTCTTCGATAAGTATCTTTTGCTGTGTTTTTGTTGATGCAAAGATAAGATAATTATGTTACTCTTAGTTTCGCATTATGAATATATGATAGATGTATGAAATAAATTAAATGCAACCATTTTGTCGTGAAATGCTGCCGGGGGCGACGGGCGCGATGGTGGCACCTTGTTTTGTCTTAGGAGCAACTTAAAATGTGTGTTTAATGTTGAAATTGTTTTTAAACATTTTATTTATTACTTTAATCCACAAATAATAATACATCCGATTTCATAGTTGGTTACGAATATGTATTAATTATTCCAATTTAATAACTAAATAAGAAAAGTCTTTAGTTTAGTCAGTTACGAACTTGGATTAAATACATAACATAAACATTTATGACTGACGTTTTTAAGATATTTGTCATGTAACTGCGGATTCGTAATTGCAATAAGACGATAGCCTTAAACACTGTTGTCCGTCTCCTGAAATTTTTCCTTAGTCGTCTTTCATTATATCCTCGGAAAACCATTCTAAAACCGAGCTACAATTATTTACCCGTTTACATTAAAAATATAAACATTTAGAACCATATACTACCCCATATATTTATTAAAAGCACTCGCAGTAAAGCAATAAATTGCCTGGAATATTTTTGCCGATATTTTTTGCGATGAGGCCGCCTCACTGCGCTCGCTTTTTATGTCCATAATTATTTCCCTGCGAAAGTACAGTAAAGAGAGTTTGATTGATTGATTGATTGGTTTGTTTATATTTATTAATATTAACTGTCCCTCTCAATTACACTCTGTGGCCAGTTTAGAACCAGTCGAGTTCTCCATCCAAGTTTCCTATCCAATTTTAAAGTATATTGAAATTTAAAAAACCGACAACCCTTTATCAGGAAAATCTACCCCTTTCAAAGATTTTCAATTTCAAAGCCAAGCCTAAACTTAACAACTAAGCTCGATGGTAAGACAGAACTTGTGACTTTTTAAAGTTGATTAAAGTGAAGGCCGGGACTCCAAATCAATTAGCCGGGTATTATACGCCGGCCTTATCTCGGAGGGCGGAGACCTACTCATTAAAACTTTGTTTTGACGCGACCTTTACAATGACCAGCGTAATGGACGAGCCCTGTACAACTTGAGAGGCTCCGGGCCCTTAATGTTATTTAGGTTTAGAATTTAGTTAACCGTTGTAAATATTGTATTTACTAGCCATTCCAAGTGGTTTTAGCCGTGTACCGTGTTTTTATACAACCAATGACCCACTCAATCATGAACTTATACAAGTATATAGGTAATAAGTGATTAGTTTCAAGCACCATTTACTAATGCCCATACTTTCTTTATATTTCTAAGTCTTCATCATCAACATCTTTAGCCAGGCAATGCCCACTGCTGGACATAGGCCTCCTTCATGGTATGGCACATTGACTGGTCCCGAGCCACTTACAACCCGTTTCCAGGCACGTCGCCACTCAGCGATGTGTCAGAAATTCTAAGTACTCGTAGTAAGAAACAAATAAAACTGTTCTGTATTAGAAATATTCTACATAAGATTTCGATATCTGCACAATAGTTTTTAATTACCTGGATGATTATCTCCACTGTTGAACATAAGCATCCTCACTGATAGCCAAGTTTGGGTTTCCATTAGTGGACTTGTCATAATCGCCACAATTAACAGGCGGATTGGTAATCGCAGTAAGATGCTTCGCGACTCCTGATTTTTTTCTTCCTTAGTCGCCTTTCACGGCACCCGCGGGATGATACGAGTATGAGGCGGTCCTGTTCTAAAGCCAAGACCATACGGCTTACTTATATACGTTTCAAATACACATTCTTGATTGGAAATTACAGAACAGCATTACAATTAGATATTCCAACAACCTTGTTATGAGATATAGTATAGCACCCGTTGCCCCGGCTTTGCTCAACAATTACTCGTTTTCATAAACACGACATACTGCGTGTACTTGCGTCACCACTAGTGAAAGTAAAAGATATCACAATCAATCCAAAAGCTGTTCAAACTACGAGTATATGTGACTCGTAGGTGCATACGTAATTATGAAAATTAAAAAACTGAATATTCCTAGATAGTATATGATCCCAGTATACAACAACCTTCACTGAGCTGGTTAATGGATGAAAAGTATTTTATATCAAATTAAATATGTCAATAAATATATTGGAAATAAAAATGAAAATTTAAAAATATTTATTATCTTTTACATATGCTTTTCCTTCATAACAACTTCTGAGACACTCCTTTTAAGTTAAAAGAAACTTGTATTAGGAGGCCTTTCGATTGGTATGGGATTTATCTATTAATCAAACCAGTGCAATATTAAAATACAACTAAAATTGCTAATTAGTCATATTCTGGACAGAATTTTTTTGGTCAATATATTTATTGACATTTAATTTGATATAAAATACGTTTCATCCATTAACCACCTCGGTGAAGATCGTTGTACAACGGGATCTTAGACTAAGAGGGTCGCATCATTGGTGGTCTTCATAGACTGAAGAATTCAGTATAAAACGATTAAAAAATTGACTTTTTCCAGATTATTACGAATCCGTTGTTATGGCTAACGTTTGGGAGGCTGACTATTGATTCAAGACAATCTAGTCTTTCAACTTTGGGATAGCTACCGGTAATTCTTTTTTACATAAGCTGTAGCGAAGCGGTATCATATTTACTCGGTAGGGTACTGTAGAAAGCTTAGACGTTTTGGAGATGTAGTTTTGGCACCAGGGTCGTACACTGATAGGGCTAAAATATTTAATAATTAAATTTTGTGAGCGATACAACGTTGAATGTACGGAGAACAGGCGGACACGTTGCTTGGCTGCGGACTTGACATTTTAAGTTAGATGTGCACTCCGCCAATATCCTTCAAAGACTCTTCTTCTATTGATAAACTTCACCTGCCGTCATAGCGACATATTCTACATTCAAAAATAAATAAATAATTTTATTCGAAAGAATCCTGCGAGCCAATGCACGCATCCACGAAGAAGCAACCATGTAGAGCGAACAACTCTACATTACATACCTATGTGCCCTGTCCTCTGGGATACATATGTACAATGTATGTACATTACACAGGAGGTACACGCAGTGAATGTAGGTAAAATGTAAACGCTCCGGAGCGGTGTCCCCGCAAGTGACACCTCGGTGTGGCTATTAATATTCCGTGACCCACCGTATTTATGCGTATTAACGTCAGGTGTACGTGAACCTACGAGGTGTTCCGCATAATCCCTGTAGAGATTGGGGATACTCAACTTGTCCTGAAAGCTGCGCGGTCGACATGATTTACGTTATGTGCTAGTTACGGGTAAATACACGGAACTGTGGATCGCTTTACCCTGCTCACTATACCCATTTCTGAATCTTCATTATGCGCACTTAATCCATCACCGACCAAGGTCCTTGTGTCTAGATTGTTTTCAAACTTTGGGATGCCGGCCCTTTTCAAAATAGCGAGATTTACCATACCGAAAAATAGCCTTCATACCACCTAATGGTAGCTGATTGGTTGGTACCTGACGATGGAAGCGTTTCACCCACAAACCTGAATTCATAGTCACTGCATTGCTACTCGTAAGCAGGCTACTCGGGCAGATATAATAACACGGTGGTAGCTAGTCAGGCACGGAAAGACGCCATTCAGTCTACGAGTATCGGATCGAATCAATGACTTGCAGAGTTTTCATTGTGTATTTTTTTCTACAGAGACGTGACGTGATACAGTCAGATTCATGCATTGGTACAAGGACCGCTCGAATTTCAAAAGTTGCAACTCAGTACGTTATTTGAATTATGAAAATCAGTACCATTGGCTTTGCGGCGAAGGATAGTATCGTGATGACAACCGCACACTACTGAAAATAAACTCAACCGTGTGTGTGTGTGTGTGTGGTCTACCTAACCGCACTGGTCCCGCGTGGACTATGGCCCAGAGATAGTGTTGCGCACCGTGAGTGCGCAGGAGTTGACGTAAGAACCCTGCATATGTGGCGCTCAGCGTTCAGCGTTCAGGCAACCATTGGTTGCCGTGATATCGCTAACGACGTTACGGCACAAATAAACTGCTGTACAATTAAATAAACCAGCTAGAATTGAAAAAAGAACCCGAACTTTATTTACCAGGTCACTGAACCCCGTCTTTGGAGATCCAAGATAAACATACAAGTCTTTTAAAGCTAAGTATCAATTTGCGGTCAGCGAAGCTCTTCACATTGAAGTCTAAAAAGTTTCCGCAAGTCAGGGCTGGGGAGAGTTAAAAAGAAATGCAAGTCAGTGTGTCAGGGCCAAGAGCGTCTTACAGATAAGATGTGCCTGAGTGGCGCTTTAATGACTTGGCTAGTTCTCAGGATGGACTATTGAATAGATGAGCAGCTTCAGCCAAGGATACTGGCGGAAAAAATATACTATTCATATGGAAATCAGACTGATGAGTTCACGTGTCTACGAAAACAGAATCATTAGCTGAATGATATGTAAATCAAATTTATTTTTAAATTTGTCTGTTTGTCGTGGAAATATTGTTGGTAGGAATTAAGAGGGTATGCTGTTGTCAAAGCGCCCATACAAACGTAGTCCAGTCATATTTTGAGTATTAAGCTATGAAAATCTATGAAATTTTCAAGACACAATCTAGAAACAAATATCTGTGTCGGTGGTGAGTCAGATTTTCGTTTAAATATATACTTCCAGAGTTACAGGGCGTCAAAGAATTGTATTTTTCGGTAGTAAAAAGCCCCAACTTTGAACCTGATTTACAAGAGTATGAATCAATTTAGAACAATTTGGAAAAACCACCGACATCTGAAATTTCATTAGTATACTGTATTAAAAAAATGGTTACATAATATACTGTATCCTTCAAATGATCCCTGGACTACGAAACATCCAAATAACGGGTGGATAACATCGCGTAATGTATGCTGTCTCACCGTACGCGCTCGGGTAGGATAGGGCTCGGAGAGGGACAGCTACAAAACAAGCAACCTTGAAACCGACCACGTGGTCTTACCAACATAGCCTCTTAACGCGTTTGAAAAGAACTAAAAACCGACTTCAACTGCCTTAAAATATTCACCCTCAGAGGTAGAATTATCTGGGTACATATTTGGATGTAGTTGGTTTTCTCAAAAAATGCCCAATCAATTTCGCTAAAATTTATATTTGACCACCTCCTCCACAATATTCTCTACCAAACAAAAAAAGAATAATCTAAATCGGATTGAATTGGCGGAGCTATCACGTAACATACGTACAAAAAACCATACAGTCCTCCTCCTTTTTTAAGTCAGTTGAAAAAAGGACGACAAAGCTGCACGAAAATAAAATGCTCCATATCTTAGACTGTGTTTTGGCTAATTACCAGGAATAAATATTTATGTAAATAAGCCCGGAACGCTTGCAGGCCGCCGGCGAGTGACTGAAATGTCCGTATTTCGACAATTAAGCCATTAAAGCGGCACCTACAGCTCTGTTTAAATATTTAGATGGAAAAGGGCAGCCCGATTAAGATTGTATTCATTAGCCAGCACTAGGGGGTAGGTATGGGGTGCAAGTCACCAACTTATGGAGAGTAGAAGGTGTGGTGTCAATCAGCATTGTATACTCATTTAGATAACGCGAAGAAAAGTGATGCTAAGCAAGGATTTCTATAATTAACAAAATAATTACATACATATAAATAATGCAATTAATGCAAACTGGATATTAATATTATATTTTACAAAATGTACCTGAAACTTTGTGAAGAAATATAATATAATTTTTTTAAGTTAATCAGCATTTTAAATTATTCTTGTTCATACGATTACAACGGGCTTGTACCTGGCCTTTATTTTACTGCAAAGGATAATAGTACCGTAAGATATAAGTATGCTCATTCAAAGCCTCAAAGCCCAATGAGGCAACGATAACCTGTCAAAATCAGAACAACATACAGTGTAATTCTAGCGCGTTAGAAAAATAGCATGGCTAATTAGCCAGGTGGACATAGAAAAGCCCACACAAGAAGCTATTATTGGAACATGTACTAGTGAAAACACACATACAGATGCCAGCTGAAAACCAGCACTGTGGCCTCCTGTCGCAGCAACATTCAGACCAAGATGTTTCTATTTAATATTAAGTGGTTCTTTTGTTTTTATTCTGTAATTGAGTGTGTGTTTAGTTTTAGGCAATTAGGTTTAGGCAAAATTTGTAATTTTTAAATAAACCTTTTTTTTCCTATTCTATTGTATACATGACGTACAGTAAAAATTCTCACTAATCGCTTCCACCGTCGAAAGACGTAATCCTAGGAATGGAAAAAGACAAAAATGACGGAAAATCAAGAGATGGAAAGATGACCTAACAAAAGGATGGAGAAGACTAGCTGGTGACAGACATGAGTGGAAAACTAGGGGAGGCCTATGTCAGAGGAAAACCTGACCGGCAAACTGACTGCTGAATATTGTTGACTTTAATTTAGCTACAGGTTTATGAAATTAGATCTACTATATCAGTTAAAATTGTACTCAATTGGTCAGCAAATAAATGCTTTTTAAAATTTGATTTGAAGAAAAAAATCCCGCTGTTCGCTTCCACCGGATCCCATTAAGTTCCCCCGCCTTATCTTAAGGACACTTCCCCTCGCTGCGTACTTTATCTATGGCGCGGAGTGTCGGTCCTTGGCAACTTTTTAATCCCGCGGCGTCGGAAACACTCTGAGTACGTCTTATGTCCGCTCGCTTTTACTCGTGTGTTTAAGAGATACGTCTCAGCTCAGCTAATCTGATAGGTTATAGGCATAGGTTTATTTTATTTGGAAACAATTAGAGTCCCTCAATTTTCACTATAACTTTTTGCTGATGACTTAGTATGCAAGAACCGTTATTTTATATTTATCAGTACTGGCTACGTGAGTTACACATTTCTTCAAGATTTCAAAGGTACCTTACTGCACCAAGACTAACTTATTTCAAAAAATTATGGTATGGTATGGGATCACGTTAAATGACGTTGTTTTATATTCTATTTTATCTGGAGATAAGTAGATAAAAACACAAAACACAGATCTAAATATTTAAACTGAAAACAGGTATCGAAAGGTCTGTTACGTATGAGTCTTGCTTAAAACCACGCAGCGATATGGTTCTGTCAACTTCTGTTTGCAGCACATGCTGAGCTGGTTACCCTTTCGGTACTTTACTTGTCTCAGTTATGTATGGATTTAAATACTGGATAAAAATTCAAAGTATGAATTGTTGAAATAGGAATTTTCTGAGCACCATTTTATTTAAACAGTAGTGCTGTTTAAAAGCACGTCACTAATTCGATTACGACCCGAGCCATTGCGGCCATCACTTCACATCGGACTGCACTCAAAACCAACTATGTTTTTAAAGATTTAAACTACGTCGTTGATTGTAATAATGGTGGCTTTTTACCCGACTGCGGCAAAGTCCGACTCTATGTTCCCTCGTAACTACTAAACAACTAAACCGATTTTAATAAATTATACGTGAGCAGATTCGTCTTAACCACTAGACTGTCATAGGTTATATTAAAATTATTGGAAATTGCTGATTTTTGGCGCCAAATTGCGTAGCATGAAAAATAAAGGGTTTTATAAATGGTTTACAAAAATTATATAACGTATGTATATGTTTAAATGTAATTTACGCAGTCGGGTTTTTGAAAATTTACCTATCATTAACTTGTTACTTACTACCATTAACGCCATGCTGTTTCAGTATATCTACACAGATAAGTCCACTACACATTTATTTCTTTAATGTCACTAACCATAAGTGAGATTTTTCACTGCCACTAAGAATAAAAAAAACAGCTAGTGTCATAATAACTTGAGGGTTCTGCTTCTAGGAAGACACGATTACCTAAGTCTGCCGCCAAACAGCTGTCTTAATAACACTGTTGTGTGCCGGTATGAAAAGTAGCATACCTCGTTAGGTTGAGTCTTCTGGGTGAGCACACTTTTAATCCGACGGCCTTCACTTACCACCAGGTGAGCTGAATGCTAAACTCAGTTAATATTTAAAAAAACTAGTGTCTCGACAAAAATAATTTGAAGAATTTAAAAAAAATGTGATTTGAATAGTTTACAAATTCAATAATTCAAGAAGTATTGAAGTATAGCATAAATGTAAATGTATATTTTAGATTAATTTTGCTTTACTTCTTCTAGTGCGGAGGTGTAGTGTATAACGTATGGATGAATTGTGTGTATGTATGTAGTATATATGTAAACTAATTTTAATGTTATCACATCGATGGAGTGAGTTCTATATATTTAAAAACTTCCATCCATACAGCTGTCTACGATTCAAGTGGAGATTTTAGTCATTTGCTATCAAAAGTAGAAAATAGATTAAAATTTATAATTTTTAGGTTTCCTTAAAATAAAACTGTGATTAAAATATATTTCCACTCCTTGTTCAAGAAATCTTAGAACTTTTAAACAAATTCTGCAGCAAAATTGTTCCTGTATTTGTCCTACAATTTGCGAGAGAACACTGAATGGAGCAAAAACTAGTGCAAACATTTCACTGTTTTTCACACTAAAAAGATAACAGGTATTTTATTTACCCAGTTAACGGGGTAACATGTCACATGGGAAGCTGGTGGAAACAATTTTTTATAGGGGCGACATTGATATATAAACATTAAGACACGCTACTATGCAATATTATAAGCCGATTATATCTTCTCCTGTTTAAAAAAGTCTTTCCTACGCATATAGCTTGAACCGTTTGAGATAGATACTTTCCATTTCGAAAATCAATTATTTTGATGATTTAGAGTTCGAAAGGATTGAATTTCCGCCCCTAAGGGAATGAAAAGGGGTGAAGTGTTTTATGGGCAAAAATTCTCAGTTTTACTACCTCTAGATAATGCTTTAATATTAGTCGTGATTGTGACTGTCGCATTCTTAACAGAGGATTTGTTTTACATGAAACAAATATTTGATACGTCAAACAAAATCAAGTGCGGAAACTCAAGTGCAAACCCATCGTAAATAAAAAAATAACGCCTCGTTAGTAACAAATGTTGTCGAAGACACTCTGGTATAGAGATATACCTTAGAATAGTGGCACTATAACAGGCCATCGTTTGTTCGGTTTTTAAAACTCTAATGTCTGGAAGTAAATTTGATTTTGAATTTCAACTTAGTTTTACATGCATCTTGTTGGTAAGAGTATTGGCGTATCCATTGTTTGTAAGTCAGTGAGAGCAGCAGTGGACGTCCGCGAGGAATTCTCGCTCGTTGCCCTGACGCGCTCCAATGACCGACTGTGTCATGTTGTTTTGTGTTTTTAGTGCATTTTCCTGCACTGTATGTTTCGGCCGGTGACGGGGGTCTGATATATTTTATGCTGGAAATGTTTTAAATGGCGTATTCTTTTGTTCAGGGAACTTGGGAATGAATTATGGCCATGCCCTTCTAAATTGCGTTTCTTACCTACCCTCGCACTTCCAAGAGTTTCGAGAGCATGTAAATGGTGAGTGGTTTGTTAAGAATTTTAAAAATAACTCTCCTTTTTACTGCAGAGTACTAGAGTTATTATCGTTTGTAATCCTAGAGAGTTGGATTCACCGTAAAATATTCTGCAGGTTGACATTTTTTACGAGAAAGCCTTTTCACTATTATTAGTGTAATAGGCTATAGAAGTCAACTGTAGGATATTCATGTCCTAGTCGTGTCCTGTCAGACTTTCTACTATTTTTTACCTATAAATGTCAATAATAGGTAATATTAATAGTAAACATACATATCGATGAGAAGAGGTAACTTATATTTGAATTAGAATTTCCAGATAAAAATATTTCGATGTTGAACTTATTCTTAGAAGAGCTGCTGATGCTAAAGTAATATTGAATTACGAGGACTATGAACAGATTTCGATAAAAAATCTGAAGGTAATTCGATACAATTAAGCTTGTCAAAACGTAAGAAACTTTTGAAGTCAAATTATTACTGTAAGTCATCGCACCGCTGGTAATTAAAATTACTTTGCTAAGATATTACACAATTTGAATATTCGTTTTTCTATTCTTTTTTTAAAAAGAAAAAAATCGATTACCGTTAGAGACAAACTTACCTCGAAGGGATTTGTCGTAATAACCAACTCTGCGGGCGTAAGCGGGTTGGTGATCACAGCTGATGCGCCCGCTGAAATTTACAAAAATAAACGTAATTCACTGAATACTTAACTTTTTCATACTAAGTAGAATATACGAGCATATACACACGTAGTTCATGTTATAGTGCAACAGTTGTAAAACATTCCATTTTGTATCCCCACAAGGTGTCCCAGACGACTTGTCACGCTTGACCCTAGGTCGTTTAGTGCCAGCATTGTAATTTATTGCACTTTAGTCTAGACTAGGTACAATAGAGAAAGGCCTTAGTTCCTCGCAAGATTCATGGTACGTGAAAATAATTTGATTCAGATGCTTTTTAAGCGGAGAGTAAAACATTTAAAAATCTTGACTCTCAGCCACACGTCGGACACTTCGAACAAATGTCGTGATAACGGCACACATCGAACGGGTGACATTTGTATACACTCGCATGTGTAGTAATTAGCACGTAATTGTCATTTTTTGCGCCAGTCTCTTGCGGAGGAAGTGAGGTATCGCGGATCGTCGGGAGGCGGTGAACGTCCGTTCTCTCGTACTATATTAATTCTGTGCCTCAGCATCAATTTTCAATTCAAGAACATTGAGCATAAAACGAATGAAAATTCCATTACCTGTCGCCATTTCTCGCCACAAACGAATGCGTTTACGTCCATGGCAGTGAGCTAATAGTTTATGCAGTTCGCTCGCATGCCCAATTGTCCATATATCACTGGAACACTCCTGTCAACGTAAATCATTGGTTAATGAGAAAGCAACGAAGCTGATGGATTTAATCTGTCCCGACAGTTTATACTCGTATTTTCTGTTTATTTGATAGTTTATGTGACGAGTTTGTGTGTGGCAACATTTTTCCAATAATTTAAAAACCAGATGTGATTTTTGACCTCAGGTAATTGACACAACTTATGACACAACAAGACTTCTTCCAGTTATATAAAGCTTTGGAAAGTTCTTTCTTATCCGTTCTTGCCCCGTTGTCGAGCAACGTTGCTTCACGAATTCGTGTTTTATATAGGTGCTCCCATACAGCAGTTATTTATAAAACGAACAAAAGTTATAAATTGTTATGGATGTTACACGTATACAACTTCACGTAACCAATTTTAAAATTTGACGCATCCAGGAGCGACTTTTCTTTTGTTTTCTTACAAAAATCATCAATAATATATTATCTATACGAGTATCATGATTTTGTATTGTTTCATGCACTAGCGCACGGGCAAGCATGTATGCACAGTGTGACTTGACGTGACGTAATGTGACATAGCTCGGTTTCTAGGCGGCATATCCAGATGATTTAGGCACCAAATTGTAAGTTATAATTCCAGACAAAATTCGGAATATAATTGTTTTGGCTTTAATAGCTCTTACAAAGACAACTCATATTATTTTTCTTAAATTTCTTCAATTTACAGACACCGGCCAGTTGCAATTTTGTTGTTAAGATGCTTTAATTTACTTTTGTCGGCGACATCATCTGCGTGGACTTCATAAATTATCCCATGGGAAATATTCAATATACCACGATAAAAAGCTAACATTCTACTTTATGCCACAGGCTATTTGCGTTCTGTATTTCATTATGGTTGGTTGTATCATTAGTTAGTAACAAACAAAGACACTTTCGCGATTCTTGGCGCGAACTTGTAAAATGGTGGTTCATTGCAATTTTAGTAATTCGTTAATAATACTGTTATGTGTGTTTTTTGTGTTATAATGGTGTGATATAGTGCAAAAAGTGTCACGGACAGTGTTATAGTATCAATTACGCAAAATTGCGAGGGTTTCGACGCGATCCGAAGAGTTTATCATGTCGAGTACATTCGGCATATGAATTCTTTCGGATAATGTTGAAACCAAGGCTGGCCTTTGAAGTTCTCGTCAAGAATCCAAATTAAGCGATAAAATGTACACATTATACATTTTATTGAGAAAGCTGAAGAAATGGCTTCGGCATAGTTTATAACCTCAAAATTTGTTCACCTAATTTTACTCGTCATTGGCTAGATAACCACTGGTTAAAGCCATTATTTAAAAAAAAGACACTTTCGCATTTATTACATTCAGAATGATTCATCGATATAATTTGCTTTAAAATTAATTAATTTCTATAAAGTATGTCGAACCATGCCAAAGGTAACGAAACAATAAAATAATTCTATAGACATTACAGAAAGCGAAACTTAAAAAAAGTGATACCTAAACAGAAAATAAAAGCTTCGAGAAAAGGATGGTACGGCCGTGACGCGTTTTTGCTCGACTTGGTTGGGGGCACTGCCGTGCCCCCAGATAAGAATAATAAAACGTTGGTAGATAAAACATTACACTTTTAGACGAAACAATTTACTGTCTACCGTCACATAGGATAGTTAAGTTATTTCAAGGTGAGAAATAAGTGACGGATGAAAAATATAATTTATGCAGAGCCACACCCTCGTTCCGTCCGACCAATCAAAACTTCGACATACAAAGTTGGTGGTGAATCCACTCGAATCCCCGAACTAATGCAACTTGAGGCTGAACGACCCGAACTATTCAAAGTCACGAACCGTACAAACTTTCCTCAGTTCCATCAAACCCATCCAGTTTAATTCCCGGCAAAGTTAAGAATACAATTTATCACAAATCGGAGTTTGAAATCTGCACCTTATCTCTTATACGCACGATTCTTCTGATCTATAGCTACAGGCGTAAAAAATACCTTTTTCTCTTTGTAGCCTATTGAAAGAGGAAAGTGGAGCATAAACTGTTCCGGTGGGTATATAAGTGTATATATAATTCTGAACGTCTGTACATTCATCTTATTTCTTGAGTGTTGGCCACGTCACCGACAACGGGACGGGGATTTTGACAAACAATTATTAAGTCTATTATGAAACAAGTAAACTCTTATGTATAGTAGATTGCAGCGGAATACCACATTTCCGCATTTCCGGAGTCGCTGAGAAGCGTTAAGGTGCCTCGAGTCGCGCGACTAAATGAGAAATTCCTTCAGAACGTGCCCCGTTTGTACCGCATTGGATTAGTGTTGTGAACGCTAGGAAACGTTTACGCTATATCGATACTAGGTTGAAGTGAAGTGCGATCGGGAGAGCTTTTATGTACTCGTTTTAACGGTTAAAACCCGAGCCTGGATCAACGTAATCGTATTTAGTCCGTTGCACACGACCCAATTTTATCTTTGATTCAGAATTTAAATGGTTTTAAAATTACACGAAGCGATATCGACTAACGGGACGAAGCGACAGAGGTGATTTTTAAAATAATTCGGTTTTCGAACTTAATATTCAGAACTTGATGTTTATTGAATGAAGATGATCAATATAATGAAATCATGCGTAAGGGCTGATTAATAATGGCAAAAAGTAACTGCCACAATATTTTTTTTCATGAATAGATCGTATTACTAAATGATATTATTATCGACAGTGTAGTTCTCATCTCTACTCGTTGAACGTACAAGGAGCGGGTATTAATTCTAGTTTCAGTAATGGGGTTTATTAAAGGAGCCTGCAAATTTTTCACGGAGCCACTGCGCCCCGGGGCGCGCAAGTTAATTTTTAAAACTTGGCTCAAAAAGATTTCAAACTTTAAATTTTCTTTCAGCAACTTGCGAATTTTTTAATTGGTCATTCACTTCATACAACACGGAGCCTCTGCTTTTACTAAACGGTTTATCCTAAATGTCATAGATTATTGCGGGATACGACGTAGGGGAAAAAAACTGAAGAAATGTCATTTTTGTAAGAAAATGTCCAAAAAGTGAAATGTCAGACTGGGGTAGGTTTAATTAGCTGTAGCACATAAAATGTTAATTACAGGGGCAGACTTTGCATATAGATTATAAAATCTAAATGGTGCAAGAAGCGACAATCGGCAAACCAGACATTGTGGCGTGAACTAAAACGTGTGTGTATTATTATTATCCTCCAAAAAGCTAAATAAACTTGATACGGAATTTGATACCTGCTATTTCAGGTATGATTTAGGTTTGGTAGTATGTGAAGAACCCGTTACCAGGTTCTCATGCCATTTCAGTTTCTGCGGCAACATACGGTTTAGGCGATTGCTGGTACAGTATCGTCGTCCTAACATGCAGTAGATATATAAACATCTATCGTATTTCATAAAACACAATCAACGCAGCGCCTCCCTCATTTGAGACCGAACGCTCCTCTAACTTTTATTACATTTTCTATAAAGTTATTGAATAACTAATAAAAAGATATAATATATATTGGTCCGTTATCTGCGGCGCTAACATGTTATTTCCATGAAATGTTGCCAGGGCATAACTTCTCTGTATTTTATAGCCCTTCGGCCAGAACGCGGGATTATTGATCGTTCTGTTATTTTTATGGGCGCGATAAGAATCCGTGTACCCATTATATTGTTTATATATAAATAGAGCTGACGTTTGATTTTTGGACCTTTGTTCTGTTGTGTAAAATGTAATTTGTATTGCCCTCTTTTTATAATGCAGTGAATGGTTGTGTTTGTTTCTTTAAAAAATGTAATGTAAGTACAAGGTGACTGTTTAGCCATGGCAGCTAGGCATCTTTAACAGAATCAAAAGTAGATTAAAACAGACTGTTTTTCAGCTATCAATTTTATTTTGGGTTTATTTTTTTGTAAAAAAAAAGCAGTGAAATTGTCTAACAAGTGTAACTCTGATATGAGTAGAACATACAATTAATTGTCATCATTGATTTTTACTAAGGAACGAACGAATTAGACGAATTATCGAATCGATCGTTTATAAAGACGCACGCCAACTACCGCACTGGACCGTTTAATCAAAATATATTTTGGTCTAAATTATTTACATTATCGTATAAAATTATCAAATCCTTATTAAAATAAGTTGTATCACAAATTATTTGTGAAATAGCATTCCAAAAGACGTTCCGGCTCCGTCTTTTTCACAGCGTTGACCTTTCTTTAAAACCTTTACTCAAAAATTTTTATCAGCCTGTCGGATGACGTAACTTCTCAGCTACTACTCAGCTTACTCCTCTCTTTGAGATGTGTCGAGTGACGATGGTTTTCTTCAACTTTTTACTATCTAGCTCGTAGTTTTCTGAATGCAGTTATTTCGAGCTTGTTTTTACGTCCAGTATTAAAACACGCTTTTGACCGGATCATAATCATTGGCAGCATAGAATTTGGTTGGAACAGGCACTGAGTAGGTATCTCTATTTTGAATCTTCCACCTATGAACTCTATAAACGCTGCCAATATCCGTGCAGCATCGGATTCCGTCGGGCGATTATCATCCGACATCCTTTATAATTGACCATACAGACGTGAAATCGCGTTTGGCGACGCCTAGCACAGTCATGCACATGCAGAGCAATGCCCCCGACACCCCCGGCACGATGGCAGGCTAAATGGATCGTGTCACGGCATCCGATCGGATCGGATCCAACGATCGCTCTTTCGTAATCGCGAATAGCATTGTATCGTTGCTGTTAACGACAGTCTTTACTGAAAGGTTTTTGGGAGGATTGGGATATATATTTTGCCAGTAATCTCGAAAGTATTAATATCGTAAGATGAAGGTATTAGTTAAAATTAACGATAGACACAAGGGTTACAGATAAACCTTTCAATAGGTTTAAGTACATCTTAAACAATTACGAGTATTTGTAAAAAATTATGTTTTATTAATAAAGAATAAAAAAGAAGTGGAAAAAGCTTTAGTACGTGGTCTGTGTTATTATGCCACAGAAAAGCTTTTTCCTACAGATTAAGCTGTGATATATTTATTACGATGTCTAAAGACAAAAGTCTTTGATCAGTGCGTGTTGAAAGTGATGACATACGGAACCGAAACGTGGTCTTTTACTGTGGGCCGAATAAACAAGCTCAAAGTCACTCAGCGAGCAATGGAACGAGCTATGCTCGGAATTTCTCTACGTGATAGGGTCCGGAATGAGGAAATCCGTAGACGAACGAAGGTCACCGACATAGCTCGACGAGTTAGTGAGCTGAAGTGGCAATGGGCAGGCCACATCGCTCGAAGAACCGATAACCGGTGGGGAGTAAAGGTTTTCGAGTGGCGACCACGTACCGGGAAACGTCTACCAGGCCGTCCCCCCACTAGATGGACCGACGACCTGGTTAGAGTCGCGGGGAGTCTCTGGATGCAGGTGGCTCGGGACCGGTCGATGTGGCGTACCATGAGGGAGGCCTATGTCCAGCAGTGGACGTTTCCCGGCTGATGATGATGATGATGATATTTATTACAGCCGTCATAAGTTAATTTTGATTGAACTTGGATTTATTTTGTTGTGGGATCCTTATACTTTTCATCAGCACTATTTAGATGTTGTCCTTGTAGACAGTACTTCTATTTTCTCAATGGATGCTTCCATTTATTATTAGATTTATCATTTATAATAATTTGAATTCAGAACTTAGTAATTTATTGTTGTTTTGATGTCCTTGTGAATTATATAGAGCTGTAATACTATTTGTAAAGCTCCGACGACTGACGAAGCACGAATTAAGCCGAAGCCGAGATCCAATTAAGAAAATAGAACCACTCTACATATATTTTTTCCTGATCCACTATATTTTGTCTATTGTTTATCCATTATATGTATCTAGAGTTTATTTATTTATGTAGCACCACTTACCCCTTGTTAATTATATGATTATTCTGCCCCCAAGGTCGCCTGGAAGAGATCGCTCTTAGCGATAAGGCTGCCTTCATTGAATCTTTTATGTTCTGTTTTTTTTTGTGTGTGCAATAACGTATAATTGAATTGAATATATTTAAATAACATAAATAATCCTACTTTATAAAATTAGATACACCATTTGGATATAATGTGTAGATGAATGAAAATATTATCTCGTAGTAAAGCGACTTATTCAATCTCGTATTAAAATAAAATACAATTTATTGTACATTAACAGATTTGGGTCATGTGTCTAATTAAACAGAATAATTAAAACATGTAAATAGTAAAATTGAATCAAGAATAACTAAATTGTAGGAACGCTCTAAGGAATATGTTTAATTCATTAAAACCCTGGCTATAAATTAATTAAACACTGCAAATATCAAGTGAGTCGAAAACTCAACAAGTCCCAACTCGGAAGAAGGCATTAATTATACGTTTCTCGAGTCCCACGTGTGGCCCCAGTTGAAATAACTTATACCCGCTTTATACCAAAGTCGGCGCGTGGGAAGGTTCAAGCTAGAAATCTAGAAATACCGGCCTGAGTGTCTCGTGTCATCCGTCACCCTTAGGAATTGCGTTTAAAAATAGGTTGATTCGATCCGTGGGAGCGAACGGAAACACCACCTTGTTAGGTATTCACCGTGTTGCATTTGTTTATTTTAAAGGAAAAATTAAAACGTTTTGAAATGTTGTCACGTGTCGTCGTGTTCAAGACTTCAATTTTCGCGGTACACTTTGCAAATTTTGTTTATTCAAATTTTATTTTAGTTTGAACTCTTCTATTTCTTCATAAAGTGTAGTAGTAATTTGTTTGACATGTCGTAATAATATTTAAAATCTCCTATAAAAATTATCTTCTAATAACACTAGACTCTTCTGGTTACTAATTAAACGTTATAAAATACCTGTATGAAGATGTCATAATTATGTAGATAGTTTAACAGCCTGCGGCAGTCCACTGCTGGCCATAGACCACTGTGCCACTTACATTATCAAATGATATTAAATTGTCAAGTATGAACCCGCTGTGCTTTTAAAACTTGTGTACAAAAAATATTCTCGTAATATAATGAAGATACTCGTATTTACCCAAAACAAGAACACCTAATTAGAATAGTATTCAATTTTTTAATTACATAGACATAAGAAAAGACATTTACATTATGTACATCAATGGGGAAAATTATTGCAAGTACTGTGTACTGTACATCATCATCACTTTAAATCCGTCTCCAGTATACACTTCGAGATATGAATGATGCAAAGAGAAGAGTTGCTGGGACTTAGGAAACAATGCGAGGGAGGGACACAAGATGAGTTTTCGCTGGTGGAAATTGAGCATATTTCGGCGTTCCCCCCGAAGCGACAAATTGAATAATTTTTTGAGTAATTATTGTCTTTCCCCTTAGGTGCCTTTTACATAACACCCACGGGACTACATGGGATGATTATATTCTAAAGATGCGACATAAAATAACATAATTTTGATAACTACCCCACAAACTGTATCAAGTAAACAAACTTATAGATAGAGACAATGAAATTGTATTTACTGTCTGAACAGATTGTGTTTGCGTGGGGTGCGCGTGGGCAGATCCTCGCTATCACAGTATCGAGCGAATGAAATGACAACACGCGAGCCACACCACCACTTGTAGATGACACATTTCAGATTGTGTTGTATTCGTGAATAGATATATTATTTATTTCGCGTATAGAGCAACTAAAATAATCGTGCATAATCGAGAGTAAGGCGCATAAAGTTATCGATGTCAGAATCGAGCCGCACCAATTCTAACACATAAATGTAAATTACCGCTCAACTTTAGGATTTACGCCTCTCATAACAATCTTATTCGACTTCTGTCCCGAATTGCGGTCGAGAGAACATGAGAAATAAATCATACAGGATCCGCATTCTTACCGAGAAAGGGGATTCGGCCCGTATTACCCAAGTTCAATTTATTTAACCCATTGCGTATAAGGGTCGTATTTGGGCTTGGAATCGAACATGGTAATCGGTGCCGCGCCCGCTTGTTAAATACGAAATGAGATTTCAGTTCAGGCAGCGAAGGTGAGCGCTTACGCAAATACTCCGACGAGAAGCTTTCGCTAATAATGTATGACGGGAGCGACTTCACGGGGCTTTGTTTTATGGACGATCGGTTGAGCAATGTATGGGCCTGCCTGACGTCACTGAGACAAGGGGAAAGGTACAATAAAACACATACATAATTTAACCACGCAACAAGCATTTACGAGTCATGAAAAAGCCACACTCAAGATTCGCGAGAGGACAGTCGTAAAAACGTGACTTAAATGTTTTGGCTCTCTCTTAGTTTTCTCAGTTGCAGGAGAAAACTTACTGGTTGCGGGAGATTTTTTCAGAGTTCACCAACGTCTTTATTAAATTTATTAATTTTATCATTTTTACCTTACATAATCTATGGTATAAAAATGAATCGCTAAATGTGTTGTTAAGCGCAAATCTCGAGAACAGCTGAACCGATTTCGCTAATTCTTTTTTAGAATATTCCTTGAAGTACGAGGATGGTTCTTACGCAGAGAAAAATAAAAATAAATTAAAGAATCGACTGTTAGGCGTTACGAAGTTTGCAGGGTCAGCTAGTTTTAAATAAATATGTGTCTTAATTTATATTTAATTTTGTAAAACGTATAAAAATCTTGTATAGCATTTTATATGCCACTAAAACTGTTTGTTTCCCTTAAATAAATGCAAAAAATAATTGGTATGGTTCTTTTTCAGCACGATGGATGACCTTGTTCAGCTGTAAACTTTTTTTTATTGTTTTTTCAGTATTTTTAATAAAACTTACTAATAATGACATATTATATTTAAAGGATTGTATTGTCTCTTGGCTAGGCTGAGGCAGCTGCAAACAGGAACATACAGTAACAACATGAGATTGTTTCGAATTTATTTTGTAACTGAACGTCGGTATGGTTTATAAATATATCTCCTTTTCAACCTTTAAGTGATTTTTGTATTTATATGTTGTTAGTTGACGGATGTTTCCAACCAAGCTCTGCACTGTTGGACGGATTATATGAAGATATTTTGTAAGACTTAGATTAGGTATATCATTGAAAATGTTTAAAAAAGTTTAAAGTAAACTGAATATACATACAAGTTTAAAATAAATCATTTCATTTGCTTTGACAGTTTCAGATAACTTTGAGATCAGCCAACCCTTTCTTTTATCAGAAATAAGAGAAGAACTATGCAGTCTAATCTTAAGTGCTCTTAGAAACTTCGTTCACGTACAATCATTGCTTTCAACCGCCGCTTTCTACTGAAAAATAAATGATAGCACTTTCTAGTCTTCCAACCTCGTCTAGATATCATTCGAGTACGTTATAAAATTCCTATTGAGGCACGCGCGCTCTTCGATTAATAAAATATTAGTAGTTCTCGTCCTTGAACCAAGTTGAATGCTTTGTTGGCTTTTTATTGCCCTCTAACTGGGTACTCTCGTAGTACAATAAACATATATACAATTTGAAGTCAGGGATGCTGTTTGTCATGGGTTTGTCTTATTTTTTCTAGTTTGGAGGGTGTCCGTGTAGTGTACACTCGAGTACACAGATATGTATCCACTTTTGAACGATGTCACATTCAGCTTTAATTGACATTTCCCTCAACAAACCACATGAAAACAAGCAAGTGGATACATATTTTTGTACTCGAGTGTACATGATAGAAATAGTAATATGGTCTATGCTAAAACCGATACTCCTTCCACAGTCGCGTGAAACGGACGCGATGACGAACGCCCTGCATGAGGCGATTGTTTGAGACGACATGTTCGTAAATCATACAAAATTGTTAATGTAGATCATAAATACAGATATGTTGGTAAACCATTCACATCAATATTACATTTAATATTATGTTATGTCGTCATTTTAGTGTACAACAATTACTCAAAAGTTATTAACGTCAGTATTTTTTTATATAGAATTTCGTCTCGAACGAAATTTGCCTTTTGTTGTAGAAGATGACAACCCTTCTTGAATATAATAAAGGATTGGACAAATCCCGTAAGGCGGCGCTTAAAAGGGTTAATGAAAACCTAGGCCAAAAGTGGGACGTGCTACGCTCTGTTACGGGAATTACAATTCCTCTTTGTGTGCTGTGTTATAAAGTGGAAAGCTATAGGAAAGCTCCAGCTTATTCGTAGTTAGATGATATTGAAGCTGAAACCTTATAAATTTAGAAAAATCAATTATTCTGTTCTGTTTGGCTTTGTTTTCCCTCCTTTTCTTATTAGTAATTGTATTTTATCTACTTTTTGTATAGTACATGTTTTACAATGCTCTTTTAAATATACTTTATTTATTACCTTTTCATGCACAATAGGTTGGGTTCATTGAACAAGGTCACTGATGGAGATGAAGGCTAATTTATTTACGTGAAGAAAGAAAGCACATAGTATATTTTCAAAATTGAAAGCACACAAAAGGTGTCCCCGTCGACCTTTACTAGGATTCCCTGTTCGTGGAAGCGGTTAAACAAATTATTTTCAAAGCAAAGATCAATGTTTTCAGATGCTTATTACGCCTAACGTTCTATATCATTAAGAACAAATTAAGAATAAGAAATCCATGAAATCAATACTATTGAGAACGAGAGGTTATTCAGGCTTCTAGAATAATACCCGTTGCTACGCAGAAACTCTATTGAATGATTTGTCTGAAGTGGCAGACAGGGCAGTGGCCTTTGATTGAAGAGCTGGGTAAATAGTAATGTATTGTGATAATTGGATTATTATGGTAGCCCTTGACAACCAGTTTAATTATACTCTTCGCTTAGGTACTACATACTACAAATAGTTTCTTTATTACCAATTTTTACCTCGCCCAGTCAGATGAATGCTGGTCTTCGGCGCAATTTAAGGCGATCCGATCCACCTCCATCAAAGTTTCATACTACATTTCTGTTGCCATAATCTTTTAAAATATAATAGCTGGTTTTGTGTAGTAATTATCTAAAAATAGGACATCAGCTTGTGATGTCGCGAAATGAGTATCATTAACATACACACAGTGAATCACAATTTTCATTTTAAACACTTTTTTTCGATTATTGTTCAAAGCGCCATCTATGAACCATTAGTTGCTATTGTGCATAACTGCTATTGTAGCTAATTATACAGTTGTAAATAAATGATATTTATTTCGCCACATTATAATTTTGACTCTTATTTTTAGGTAATTATACAGGGTGGTCCAAAATGTGACGTCCAAAAATTTTTTTTAGATTCCTTACACCTGGGTGTATCCGAAAATACCCCATGTATGTTCCGCGATTTTTTGTAGTTTAGAAGTTATGATTTTTTAAATGTATATTTCGAATTTTCTGCCGGAGCGACTTAAAATAATCGTAACTTGTTTAATAGTAAGGTTTTTTTATTTATTTTTTCTCGAAAGTGATCGTCTTGAATCACCCTTTCTACTTTATTATCAACTACACAACGTTATTCATTACAAGTTACCGAAAAAAGGGACGAAAGTAAAAATTTTAGGTTTGAGTTGAACGGAGCCAAATTTTCAAAAATTTCTTAATAATACAAAATTAATGTTTCATTGGTTCAAACTAATTTTAAAAACTCCAGCAGTTTGTCAGCTTACCAAATAATAATAAAAAAGTTGTTCTTAATAGGCGATTTTACGACGAAATTGGCTTCAGAACTTAGTTAGGTGAGAATTCATAAAGAAAAAATTTTGTCAAAAAAAAATATTAAGCTTATTTTGTTTTCATTTTTATGGCCTACATTAGCAAGGCATCATCAAAAGCATTCAAATAATTTCAAATTGAACGATCAGTGACACATTAGAAAACATTTTATTTTAAAAAAGCTTAGTTTAGTTTTTATTAATACGGTTATTTTGGTTTATTTTTAGCATCAATAAAAGAAAACACAAATTAAGTTCAACTACTTTATTAAAGAAGATTTTCAAAATGACGCCCTTCAACTTCGATACACAATCGGCAACGTCTTAAAAAGTTATCTTTTAGTCTGCGGAAAGCGCTTGAATTTTGTCTGACTTTCGTCGCTGCTTCTCTCAATTTTCGTCTCAGTTCTTCTTCGGAGTTAGTTTGCTGAGCATAGACAACTTCTTTGTAGTAACCCCAAATAAAAAAATCTATTGGGTTCAAGTCCGGTGAACGTGCAGGCCATTCGATTGGGCCGCCACGCCCAATCCATCTGCCCGGGTATGTTTCATTAAGGTGCCCCCTCACTTGGCGTGCGTAATGGCAAGGAGCACCATCATTTTGGAATATCATGTGCCTTCTTGTTTCCAAGTTTACATCTTCCAGCAATTCAAAAAGGTTGTTCTGCAAAAAGTTTAGATATGTGTCTCCATCCAACCTAGACGGCAGCTCGAAAGGCCCAATCAGTTCTCCATTTACAATTCCCGACCACATGTTTACGCTGTATCGATGTTGAAAATTTGATGCTCTTGCAAGGTGTGGGTTTTCAATTTCCCAGCTGTGATAGTTATGGATATTAAATACTCCAGTGTTTTCAAAACGGGATTCATCGGTCCATAAGATCTTATTAAAAAAATCTGGGTCTTCCTGACACCTTTGTATCATTGTTTCGCAGAAAGCAACTCTTCTAGGGTAATCTGAAGCTTGTAGCTCCTGAACGCGCTGAATGTGGTAAGCGTGGTAGCCTTCTGAAAAAAGAAAAGGACTATTACTCACCACCTAGGCAGGAAGAAGTCTAATACCTGGCATTGTATCTGTGATTTATGTTTTGTGTAAATAAAAAACAAAACGACATACCATTTTTCAATATCCTTAGAACTGAGGTCCGTGGTATTCCAGTCCTTCTGGTTATTGCTCTGGAACTCGTAGAAGAGTCTCTTTCTACAGCTGCGATGACTTCATCTCTTCTGTCCGGATCTACTCTGGGTACTCCTTCGTGCCTTTGGCTACGACCGGGGATACGCCCGGCCATCAGCGTATTATGAGTATTAATAAATACCCTATGGTCCGGGTAATGGTCCAGTATTTCTCCTCGCCGGTCCAGTTGTTGACGATATAGCCTTGCGGCTAAATGACCGTTTCCTTTGGCCATACCATAGTAAAAGTGCATTTCTGCGTACTGGCTTAGACTAAAATTACTCATGTTGCCGTCAGTAACACAAGCACAAGTCAGTCGTAAGGCAAATCGGAGTCCGTAACACAAGCACAAGTCAGTCGTAAGGCAAATCGGAGTCCGTAACACAAGCACAAGTTAGTCGTAAGGCAAATCGGAGTCCAGTAACAAAGCGAAAGTAGGTTCAAAATATCGGTATCGGAAAGAAGCAACGTCAAGTAGTATCACACGCGATGGAAGTGAGTGAACGACTAGCGGACGGACGATACAGTGAGATGCTACGGAGAATGTATGGGGAGAGGGGGGAGAGGGAAGTGCAGGTAAAAAACCCCTAGCGCGCACGGCTGACTTTTGTGGCCAAGACAGTAGGTCTTTCTCTTTCGTACTTCTACGCAACCATAACAGTGCGAAAGAGAAAGACCTTACTGGCCTGGCGCCTTTTGAAACGTGTTATTTATTGCTTTGTGTCATTGTGTGTGATTGGCCTTGAAGTAGATTTTGGTTTAATTCTAGCTTTCATAATTTCATGTCTAAAAACAGAAAATGAAATGTGTCACTGATCGTTCAATTTGAGATTATTTGAATGCTTTTGATGCCTTGCTAATGTAGGCCATAAAAATGAAAAAAAAAATAAGCTTAAACATTTTTTACGACAACATTTTTTTTTTATGCATTCTCACCTAACTAAGTTCTGAAGCCAATTTCGTCGTAAAATCGCCTATTAAGAACAACTTTTTTATTATTATTTGGTAAGCTGACAAACTGCTGGAGTTTTTAAAATTAGTTTGAACCAATGAAACATTAATTTTGTATTATTAAGAAATTTTTGAAAATTTTGCTCCGTTCAACTCAAACCTAAAATTTTTACTTTCATCCCTTTTTTCGGTAACTTGTAATGAATAACGTTGTGTAGTTGATAATAAAGTAGAAAGGGTGATTCAAGACGATCACTTTCGAGAAAAAATAAATAAAAAAACCTTACTATTAAACAAGTTACGATTATTTTAAGTCGCTCCGGCAGAAAATTCGAAATATACATTTAAAAAATCATAACTTCTAAACTACAAAAAATCGCGGAACATACATGGGGTATTTTCGGATACACCCAGGTGTAAGGAATCTAAAAAAAATTTTTGGACGTCACATTTTGGACCACCCTGTATATCAACGCCATCTCTTCTACTTTAAAAGATTATGGCAACAGAAATTTAGTATGGAAGCATTAGGAGAGGAATAACGTTAATAGAAATTAAGCAGTGTTATACATAAAGACTAACAAAATTTTCTTACACCACTGTGACGAGTATCCATATAACCTCCAACACAAAAATGACATACTTCTTTTGTGAGGGCGCCCAGGTTATACAAATTTTTTAGTTATCCCAAAATAAACTGTCTAAACTTGGTCTAAACCGTACAATATGTTCCCATTGTCTCTGTGTGGCTTACATGGATCTTACTTTTCAAACGGGGTCAAAAGGAGGGTTTCATTGGAGGAGGTTTTCAATTTGACTTATACGCGATAACTCCGTCAATTATGAATCGATTTTGATGCTTCTTTTTTGTTTGGGAGTACATACTTCAGAGGTGGTCCCATATAAATTTTATCGAAATTCATTCAGCGCTTTTTGAGAAAATCAACAAAAATCAAATATGATTTCTACCTCTATGGGCGAACATTTTAGCGGATGAATGTTGTAATTTTTTAGAGCAGTTGAAGTTGTTTTTATTTTTCGTTTTGAACGCGTTAATTATATGAATACAACTGAACTGAATTCAAGATTTTTTGATATCAGCTGTATTTTTTAGGATTAGCCTCAATACTGCAAATCTAACGCTGTATTCAGCCCTGTTTCCAGCGTAGTTGTCGTAGTACATATTCGTAAAAATACCAATCGTCACCGGAATGAGATATTTGCGGTTAATATCTCTATTATTCCTGCATACACGTCATATTGTTATCTATTCAGATGTGGGTAGTCTCTAACAGGCTGGTATTGGTCCGGGCCGGCACACGGTCTGATGACCGCTCATTCGGGCGTTAGATCTCGTAGGACACGGACGGGTGCACACTGACATCGCTGCGATGGACAGCCACAATATCAATGTATGGATAGTGAACACAAATACTGCTCCATTGTGAATGCTTGTGGTTGGGTTCGATAGTTTTTAGGACCATTCATAATATGTTTGAATACAAATGTATTTATGGTCGTACAGCATCGATATTGGTGTTATTAACGAGAGTCGGTATCCACACCAGTAACCGAAATAATGGAATAGCATAGGACTGAAATACATACCCAATGAATCCTCTAGTAATGAATTGTGTTCGAATTTTAAACTACAGACGGGTTCGACTGGTAATCAATTAAACAGTTCAGTTGATATTTTAAGAAAGGCCTACAATTGAAGGTTTTTTCCAATCAATCAAGACCATTCTCTCCCGCACCTCATTCAATCAAAGGTCATTGATGTCAAACCTAACAATGCTAAGGAAAACCAGAGAAAATTCGGCAACAATCAAATCAAATAAATTGTAAGAGCCCAGTCGTTCCGTTAGATGTGGACTAACAAAATTTCGCTGTTAAAAGGCGCTATAAAATCTTGTGAGCACAGTAATAATAGTAATTTGAAGCTTTGTATTAATTAAGCAATTTCGATAAGGCTCTACAAACAACTTTATATTTATTATAATGTAAACATGGCACTCTAGAGTATAGTATACAATTACCGAGAGTGGCCTTGGACCAATAAAATGACGTCAGTACTTTTAGGGCTGCCACAAGAGAGAAAAGTTAATTTACTCATTCATATCTGTCCATTCTATTAACTTGGCTCTATCGACAATGCGCAAAAAAATTCAATTTTTATTATGAGAAATGCCATTATTTAAATCTGATTCTAGTTACCCACGGATTTCGAGTACGTTCTTTCAATAGATCACACAAATATAGTACAACAAATCCCAATTCCAAATATATTAGAATAATGATAGATGCCCAAAACTAAATATGTCAACATAAAACAATAAGTTTATCTATTTCGCAACATCGGTACGACCGTAGCAGAATTATCTAGGGATGTTGTGTCGTTCGTCGTCACGGCTACGACTGCTGTCCGTCACATATCAGCCCTACCCTCCGAGGGCAGAGGTAAAGTTTGCATTTGACCTTAGAGGCCGGTGCCTCGCCTTGGGACTTCAAGCCGGCCTTCTCAAGCATCCTTCACCGCCTAATAATAAGATCCAATTTGCCTTAATTATTCACCCACACGGGAAAGGTACTTCACAGCCACTTTTAGGTACTCGATAATACGTAATCGATCACAACAACAATTTCAACGGTGTTGCGCGAGTTTAAGAATTGTTAATCGCGACATTTATAAAAATTCAATTTGGTGCCTTGGCTGATTTGAGAAATTCGTTTCATTATTTACACTGTTTTAAATTTTGTTCCATCCATACTAATATTGTAACCGAGAAACTGAGTTTCCATTCAATGAAATATTGTATAACGGCCTCCGTGGCACAGGCGCTCAACACACGTACAAGTCCCGGGTTCGATTCTCCGGTGGGGACATTGTCTAAAAATTACTTCCTGAGACGTTTCCCAGTTTGGTTGGATATTGCAGGATAAATCACCTGACAGTCTGAAAAGTAAGATGATTCCGTGCTTTGGAAGGCACGTTAAGGAGTTAGTCCCAGTTTCTATCTACGACAGAAAGTAGTTCTATGAGCCATGTCAGAGGCCTATGGCGGCTCAACAACTCTGACAGCTAGGGTTTGTGAGGTCGATAATATAAGAGAGATGAAATATTGTTTTGGGTACGAGTACGTAACTATTAAAAATTAAACAACAGCCACAAGTTTCTACACACACTTTGTCAAATCAGTCCTTAAAAGTTTGGCGTCGACTTTAGCCAAAGTTTATATCACACCAAGTATATTGTTTGTGAAAGTTTGCGAAAACAACCGAAAATCGTGAAATTGCATATTATGCGGTTAGAAACGTGAGTTTACGCCATCAATTTATTCCGTCTGGAACTAGGAAAGCACAGTCATAGGTTATCAGAATAACAAACCGTAGCGGCGAGTAAATAAGGCTGCATGATACGAGTACTCATTACAAGATCTGAACTGAATGATGCCTGATAGCGACCTCATTAGCTTGGGGATTCTGTGTGCGCACGCGTACCATCCAAGTAGTATTTAGTTACTTAATTATCAATAGAAAACAGGAATGTTAAGGTGATGATGAATATGAGGTGCTGACTAACAATGGCTTTCTTGGTAGGTGCGGTCACAGAATATCCAACAGTAATAAGAGGATCGCTTCGGAATATCACTCAAATAAATATATTTTTTAAAAAATTATTTATTTATTTTCTAGGAAGACACACAGTGTAAATATAAGAAATAGATATGCAAAATAAATATAACACATAGACCAATCAAGTCTCCACTGATATACACTCACTTACTCACTAAAATTAACCTTACTACGACACAGTTAGGAGCAATTGACATTCACATCAGAGCTGCAGCTTTTAAAATATATGCACCGTCACTTTCCTTCGGTTTCCAAAATAGTAAAACCACCACGGGGAGGCAGCGCGACAGTAGGTACTATTATAATAATCACGGTTGGTGATCCAAAAGCAGAAAGCATTAAATCTTAGCTCCATAATGGTGTTGATATAAAAACGCAACTTCGTTTAGAAGAGAAAAGTTATAATCCCCCAGCGGTCCCGGGCGGGCCTTCTATCAAAGCGGGGCTGCTTGGGAAAATGAATAAAACACCTCCGTAACACGGCCATGTTGGAAATACGTTCAAGAAGGAGAGGGTTGACGTGAAATATGGCCAGTTTATTTCTGCAATGTTATACGGTAAACTATTTCGGACTGCATGCAGGGTTGATTTGAATTGACGAAGGGCTTTAACTGCTTTCTAATTTGATTGTGGTAAGCGATCCCTGTGATTCCTTAGGTAGGTAGGATTCCGAACAAGGTCAGACAGCCTCTTCTAGCTGCTTTGTCTAAGCATATCACAATATGACGAGGAAAAATCAATTAATCCGATTGTGACATGGTATAAATAGCAGTATATTTTTATTACATTTTTGGTGCATAGGAATCGCAGTCGCGAAAATCTTGTCCGTGTTGATGTTCCGGTCGCACCTGAGGTTGAATGGGTTTATCTGAGTGAAACAGAGCGTTCGTTAACTTCATACCAGTTCTTCCTTTCTTGTGGAAAACGTTTCAGCTTGCCAAATAGCTTGCAGTTCTGACTGCGTTAACCTCAAAGCTGTTACCTCATCTTCCGAGACGCCGGAGCCGCAGAAACAGAAAGTTGTAAACTAATGAATATAACTTGAAACTACAAAGTAGTTAAGCCCTTGCGAGTCGGCGACAGTGCGGGACTACACTGTACAAGACGCCTCCGCAATTTGGCTGTGTAATACAAAACTCATTTGCCAGTCCTCAGGAACCTCGGGTACGGTCGAGAGTTCACAAAGTAACATGTTTCAGCTCGGGATTGCATTTGGAATGGAATTAAGTCGACGCAAATGTTGAAACCAACTCGGGTTGAAGAGCATTGAGAATCTGCGTTGTGAATAACAACGGTGTAACAGACAGAAACACTGTCTAATATCTAGATTGTAGCTTTTTATTCGAACCTAAACCTTTAAGGATAGGTTAGGTTATAAAATAAGTGAGCTGAAATGGCAATAGGCCGGCCACAGCGCTCGAAGAACCGATGGAGAGAAATAGTTCTCGAGTGGCGACCACGCACCGGGAAGCTTGTACCGGGCCGTCCCTCCCCTAGATGGGCCGACGACGACCTGATAAAGGTCGTTGAGAGTAACTGAATGCAAGTGGTTCGGAACCGGTAATTTGGGCATATCATGGAGGAGACCTATGTCCAGCTGTGGATGTTTCCCTGCCCGTAATTAGATTTTACTGTAAGTTGTGTAAATACGATTGCATCATGTATTAGCATACTGATAATATTTTTATTGTTACAGGTAAGCGAAAACCATTCAAAAGCAGCTTCAACGCAAAGGTGAACGTAGCTATGACTTCAAACGGCAAAATCCGGCATTGATAGGTTTCCTGCTACACTTTCATTTCGTTTGATAGCTCTTCAAAATATACCCACGGGTGCAAGTTCAGCACTTCAAAACATCGAGGTACATTCGACAATATAAAACAAGATCATAGTCGTTCGTAAAAACTGTCGGCAATAAAGGAGTGCTTGAAAATTGCTATGTACTGCACAATATACATGTACTAATAGAGAAGATCTGGATTAATTATGTTTTTGAACGAATAATCCCCTCACTGTTTGACTTACTTGGATTTAACACGACGTCACTGCACGATTTCTTTCCTAAATTGTTATAATTTGAATATCATCGACAGTTTTCAGTTATCGATATCCATGACACTCTAACCTATCTGAAGATTTTGATCCAGTATGTCAGGTATTGTCTGCGTTTGCGTGCCAGATGAATTTACAGACTCCGCTTCACTCCAATATCTCGTGACCTCTTGTCGTCACTCCGCTCACCTCTTGAACCTATAATGTGCGGACGAGTGTTTATGTCATAGGACCTGATCATAGAAATGTAAATGTCAGACTCCCGGCAATACTCGGTATCATGTTTAAAAGGGCATCATTTAATGATGTATACACAGACACTTCATGATATTCTCAATTCAATTTAGGTTCGCAACAAATATATACAAGAGGTTTCATTGATTGAATTTTTAGTGCGTGACAGTGCATCTAGATATGACATTTGGCGGACTGGCACAGCATAAAAGCGTACGTTTATAAATTTTGTATGGGCCCAGTGTAATGGCGCCATATCCTGTGTCCAAAGTGCGAAGTCACGAATGCTCGCTTTCATATTTTATGAGTTGGTATGGCGTCGGGGCGGCGCCGCGGGCGGGGACTTGCCCCTCAGAGATTACGTGATTATTATCCACAGACTGTTCCGAGGGAAACTGTCAGGGAAATGTTTAAAGATGGCACTGCTGTGATCACAAGGACATAAAGATTGAGGTTTTGGATTTTTTCCATGTCCGTCTGACTAGTTGCCACCGTGGTATATAAACCTGATGCCGTAGTGTTTGTAGGAAGGAAAATATTACATCAAGATAAAGATTTATTAAATTTATATGTATATTTAAAATGGGTTTGCACTTGGCTTTCATCTCTACTGATGGTGACGTTAAAGTCATTAAAATAGATTATATTTTATTTCATTTCATTGTGGGTAAAGTGTGCTCACCCAGCCTAATAGGCTCTGTTACATTTCATACCGTTAATAGGACATTTGTTATATTATTGAGGCGTGCATACAGAAAATATCTACAAGGTATAGAAATGATTTTTCATCACTAATTATTTAACACTTTGCGAGAATGTATGAGCAGTTGTGACGCCATTCGTCAATGTTATATGACCGATGCTCGTAGTGTTGGCGCAGATTGCGCGTAACCGGGTTATGTTCGAGCTATGCAAATGTGGTTGTTCCGCTAATTAGTGCTCCATACCTTCGAGGCAGCTCGGTAGGCGGGGATTACAGAGATTAACCGACACAAATCAACCTATAATAGGAAGGTGCAGGTAGATTACTATGGATCAGTATTAATTTTGACTATTATACCATAAGTGTAGGGAAGTGAAATTTTGTTTGGAGATTGATACAAAGCAACCAAATTTTGTAAGGTTTCTTATTGTTATATCAATTAACTATATATTTCTAACAGTATACAAAGACTCCCTCAAGACATGAACCTAGAAACAAACTCTTGTTCATAAAAATGCTCGTAGTTGCAGAAATATAGAGGTACAAAAAGAACTGCTTTCTCCGTAAATTAAATTGACGTTTCGTATTTCGATAACCGTGTATCATATTTATTACATACCTAAGGAATTTCGTTAAGGTCTAAATAGTGACGAAAAACTAAAAATGTGACCAATTGGGAGTAGCCCCTATTCTTATTTTCCGTAATTTAAAAGACCAGTACAATTTATTTTCCGCAATAAATAAATCTGTAGATATAATAAAATGGGTCAGAATATACATTGTTAGGAACCCATTGTTAGGAAATGAGCCAACCGTAATTTTCCGTTTCTATCCTTTGGATTATATAGGTATATTGCTGAGGATGATTGTGGTTGGCAAGGCCAGCCTCAACTCGCCCCTGTAATTGGTTTTCGGATCTCCCAAACTAATTATTAAATTGTTGTGCTCATCAAAATGGAACAAAGAATCTGAATGATTTGGGCTGTTGTGTTCCATCGTAATCTGTTTAGTTAATTGAGCGTGAAGGCGCTGACCTAGTCATAGTCATGAGCACACGCTCGTCGGTGTAATACAAATAATGCGTTTATATGTACTTGATGTTACGAGTGGTTATGGAAAGTATAGTTATGTGGTCTGAAGTTTAGGCGAGGATCTTCTTAAGTCTTCCTGTGGGCGTAGTAGAAGGTGACTAAGTATTATGTACACCGCTAACTTCGCTCACGTCCCAGGGAAGACTCATACCTTTGCAGCGATCTACGGGAAAGTATCTTGGACTTTCCGGTTGACTGAAATAAGAAATAAGACATAATAATCATGTAATGAAAACGATTGACTACAGTACGCATACCGTCACTGTTGTCAAAAATTGATTTATTTCCAATTTTACACACATAATTAATTAATTGTTTAAAGACCAGTGCACAAGCTTTTATTAAGTAGGTTCGTGGACTTCATAAATAATTACATGAACCACTTAGTAGATGGGGATAAAACACCTTATGTTCTTTTCTCGCCCTCCAACTATCCTTATACGACGTAAAATGATAAACAAACTCAATTTCGCAGCTTACATGAAAGGTTTAATAACTGTTAGTGTAAGATGTATAAGAAATAAGTAATAAAAATAAAAAGAAGAGTAAATAGGCACCTTCTAGACCAACACGTAACATCGTCGACCTCATCGTCACTTACCATCAGGTGAGATTGAGGTCAAGTGTTGGTCTATCTTCAATTAAAAAAATACATAAATACATACATAAATTTTTCTACCGATTTCAAAAAAGGATTATCAATTCGATGGTTACAGTTTTTAAAAATGTTTGTTACCTCAGTTACCTGACTGGGTGAACCGATTTTTATGATTCTTTTTTATTTGAAAGCCGTTGGTCCAGTTCTGACAACGAGATCATGAGACAATCTATTAGAAAACCGAATAAGTCTTAAATTCACAGGGCAGTTGAAGTCGGTTTCTAGTTCTTTTTGATCGCGTTACTTTTTACACAAAATCATTTAATATTAGTATGGATATCCATGTTGGTAGTACACTCATGCTACACTGATTTATACGACTGAACTGTATGGAATCAGAAATCAAACAATACTCGTATCAAACAGTATTATTTCAAACTGTATCTCCATCCATAACAGTAACGAACCTTCAGTTCCATTACGCATTGAATAATTTCATGATACTATTAGAATAATCCCATATGAATAGTTCACAAACGCTATTACAGTTACACAGAAACTATAAGCGATTTGCATTAACTTGATACGAACAATGTCTCCCGGAACGTATCGTCCTTTGGAGACAAATCTGAGAGATACGCGTATCGCGCTCAATTGACCCCGGCGCAACGCGACCTATACTTATTCTACGCGATTACTTGTTAATTATTAAGCTAAGTTTTTTCATCATTATTATATACATATTGACATATTTTACATTTGATATATTATGTATGTTTGTCTGTTTGTCTTCTATTCTTATACGTCGCACACTCACTAGTGACTGAACCCGTCAGAATACCAGCGCTGTGGCTTTGGTTGCTTGTATTCTGATAAATGAGTCAACTTTGGTAGCACACTATAAGCACTATAGGGAGGGAAGTTAATTGGAGTTGGTGGTGATAGAGAAAACCCTGTCTTCACGTACTAACATTAGTTTTTTTGTATAGATAATAGATATATTTACAATTCTATGTTAATCTCCAGTAAGAAATACGCGTATTGCTCCCATTATGTACGGTGCGACGACTACGCGACCCCGCCTGTGCCTGGCTCGGGGACACAGCCCCTGCGGAGTTGTTATGGAATTATGGTATTAGTAATGAAACTGTGGTTGTTATCTGTGTGCCACAGGAGCAAAATAAGCATTTCCGACAAGGTAATTTTTGTATTAGTATGCGGTTGTGACGGGAGTAAACTCATTTACTTTTTCTGACACTTAATAATGTTGAGATAAGAAAATTGAAGTGGAATTATGCTGCAATATTTTTGCTTACGACACTTATTCTAAACTTAAAAACGGATTACTTCGTTTTTATGATTTAGAATGAGTTGATCGATAAATTTGGGAAATCTATTTGTCCAGTTGTATAAAGGCGGCGTGGATAGGCTAGTTAGTTTAAAAAATTGATTAAACATTTTAGCCGTTCAGATATTTCTACAATTTTAATACATTTATCTATAAAACTAAACAATTATCGAAAATACAATGTAATCCAATTTTTATTTTGTTTGCCTATTTCAGTTCCATACTGGTAAAAAAAAGTAATACAAAAAATGGTTTGTATTTTAAAATGAAATTTCCTAAAAATGTGTCTTCATTTAAACATCTTGATCTATACACGTTATTGCATTACGTCTCTACCAGAATCTGTTGTCTGTTTATTGCGGAATATAGTCATCAACACGGGTGTATTGCATCATACATACGCCTGAAAAGTCCTGATTTACAGTGACCATCAATATCATATTCATTGAGCGGACAGTCCACCAAGCTGTGGCTATCTAAATCACACTCCGACGTGCTTGTTCCGTGAGGCGTGCATGAAGGATCGTTCTAAATCGCCCGCCATAAGCGCCGATCTCTTTAAACGAGATATACAGCCCTAGACCATTAATTTCGTTGTACGAAATGACGTCATAGTCGGTTTAATGTTCACTTAGACTTATAGATAGTCTCACAAGGCTGTAAATATTTTCAGACTGACAGGGTTTCTTCTTTGTAAAAATTGTCTCTACTGCATTCGCTCGATAAACGGATGCTGTGAAATTGTATTTCGATAGTTATAGGTAGGATAGGCAAAGCTATAAATATCATCATATTATTATCATTTATTTTTAAACGTTGTTTTTCTAATGACACCGAAATCTAAGATTTTTACGAATCTCTGAAATTACTGTAATAAAAATTTAATATTCCGTAAAAACATTGGTTCCTTTTCAAATAGTTTTAATATATTTGATGTAAAAAGTGTCTGACTTCTCTCTGCTGACTCTAATGCGTGCATTACACTATCTGAGAATGTGTCGGATTTTTTTTAAAAGGAGGCCCAACATTTCTATCTAGATTTTTGTAGGTCTAGTAGTAAATCGATGTCTATAAGCGGTGCGATTTGTACGCTCGGCCTTATCTGGCCAAGTCGTGTTGCTGACTCGGCCGATTCCCGAACTCGAGTCCATTTTATGCGGTTTTTATGGTTGACGTAAAATTTTTACTGTCCCGCCTTAAAACTGTCTCATGGCTTGACCTCGATGTCCTATTGCTTTATGAGATTCGATTCTGATAGCCTTAGAGTCCCTTTGACCTTAGAGCGAGGTTCAGGATTCTCTATAGTAACGACATAGTCTTCCCATGGGTGACGTAAAACGCCACTCCAAATCGGAACTTTTTAAAATACAAATTTGATATAATCCTTTTTTGACGTCAATGAATCTTTCTTAGTGATAAAAGTTGGCACCCAAGATAGCATGGGTGTCCGTCATTACTTACGTCTGGTAAGTCATCTTGATTATGGCAAATCGCTCTTTTTTATATGTATCTACATTTATACAATAATTTAAAAAAAACTGTCGTAGTCAATGCTGGTTTCCGGTTCATTGATACAATACTCGTAGATTCATGTTTAGTTTCTGTGTAGTTCTTGTAAATTGAAGTGCCTAAAGTTATCACTGTTAACAGTTTTATTGACAGTAACTGCACTTAATCGATATATCAATTCATGATGCACCGATAAGCCGTAAACCAAAAAGTCCTGCTTGGTTTTTGATTAGTTAATAATTGCGGATAAATGTAGAAACGAGTGAATGAGATAGACAGAGATATTTTAAGACCTTCGGTGAATACATCATAAACCATAACAAAAATTGGATTATATGAAAACGTTGTTCGGTAACCCTAGCAACACCTCACTGACGGGAAGTCCCCCGGGACCGATTACAGTTTACCGGGACCAACCCTGCGATATAGGGTATGCAAGTATATACAAATAAGGAAACTCATATGCCTGTGTAAGTAAAATCTTGTTTTACGAATTGTGTGGCGCTGTGGGGGACACACACAGTCTAAAACGGGCTAAGAAAGAGCATAATAAAAGCTTTTAATTATACCGTTTAAAGGAGAGGACTGGGTCAAATCGTAATATAATTTTCAAAATTTTAATTTAAAAAATGGTTACAGATTACAATTGTCGTTACAGCGGTTAGAAAATAATTAATTTAAAAAACTGGAAAAAAATTATACGGTAAGTAAATCAGTAACAATGTTGTAAGATTTTAAATGATAAAAAATATTTTAAAAATAAAATTACCACGTTCTTTTGAAATTGTGTAGCGCGCTGTGTATTTTTCTCAAAAACCATATAGGATTTGCGTATACATAAATGACGTGAGATACGCTCCGAAGCGAAGTAAAACCTGCCCTAAAATGTTTTGAGAGTAAACGAATACACAGCACATAGTGGACTGACAGTTCTAACAAATTGACTTCTGTCGCACTGCACCCCTTATTTTCGTTGCGGCTTTAAAGCCCACAGTTTAAAAATGACTGCCATTACTTTTCCGGCACCCATTGTGTGGGGAGGACACATCAACCTATCTATGTGTAAATAAGTTTGTGTTTTTTTCCGTATATTACAAACAATGTTTCATCATTATCAACAGCCTATATATGTCCCCACTGCAGGGGCTCAGGCTTACTCTCCTACAAAGAGCGGGCCTAGTTCGGATTGGTAGACTTCACACACACCTTTGAATTTCTTCTCAGGACCGTGTAGGTTTCCTCACGATGTTTTCCTTTAAAGAAATGTCAGTGGCAATGATTTTTCTCATTCGTACATAAACTCCAAATAACAAATTGGAACTCTGGGATCTCTCGTATCAATATACGAGCCAAGATCGAACCCAGACCTCGATTGTTCAAGGACTGACGCTCTGCGCAACTGTGCTACCATGGCTTCATTGAAATGATGTAAACTGTCACTGAATCCGTGTACGTTTGTCTACATAGTAGAAGTGGTGGTCCTGAACACGAGGGTTCAATCCTCCGTGGAGTACTTATCGGTATTCGATTTGGCACTTTTTGTTGATCGCAATAAGATTTTATTCACAAATAGATATATGCTGTTGACTATCTCCTGTTTTATTCCATAGTTGCTTTTTATGACCCTCAAGGGCTTACATCTATAGGGGAGGTCCTATTCTACAAATCCGCGACTAGACTTGTAAATCGACATCTTTTTGAGATGAATATTGTTTTAAGTTTTATAACTGAGTAGTACTTACACCATTCCTCGTTCTTCTATTAAAATTTAATTCCCTGGAATTAATTAATGTGTGGTTACTTGCTTTCAGAGGAGATTAAAGCTTAATGGAGTTGGTTTTCGTATGTAGTTCGTAAACAACTGCGAACCGTTGTAATCAACGCAAACAAATGAATTAAGATTAACAAATGAACGGAAAATCTCAAAAAATAATAATTCTGAAATAATCGAAACACGACTTTAAGCCTTACCAGACTTATAAGCCTGTTTTTATAACTGCTGCAGAGAGGCATATCCCAAGTTAGTCGCCTCATTTCTTTGTTCACGCCTTCATAAAGTTTTTCATTCTTCAGACATTTTTATGCACAGCGTTTGCGTGTAAATCGTGTTAAGTACTCTAAAGTTCTCTAACGCGTCAAATTGATTGATGCATCATTTTACTTCAAGTGGTTTGTGTAAAGCAGATAGACAAGCGTAGAAAAAAATTCTGCCCCTCTTATAAGGCTAAAATTTCTAAAAATACGAGTATTAGTTTGGGCTGAGCGTTGATATCATCAAAAGTCATCCAGGGAAACCTTTATTATATAAATGTATACTCATTAGTTAGAATTTGGATGTAAATTTTACTTATAACTGAAAACTCGTTCGATTAGTCTCCAGCAATGATGGTGGCTCATATTCAACAGTGGACTTCAGCAGGTGATGATTAGTCAATGCCATTGATATTGCTTAAGTAACGTGTTGGTGGCTAGTCATGTGGACATAAAAATGTCGTCCCACCAACCAAACCAATTACCGACAGGTCCACTGGGAATTGAACTCTGGACCTTCAGATTGTAGAGGTAAGTCGTGCGTGTAGCCATTACGCCACGGAGGCGGTGGTGGTCTGTAAGTCAGTACCGTGATCTTAAAGCTTTCAGTTTTAAAGACACAGAAAAATATTCTTTTCCTGCAGCCCCTCTGTGCCCACTTTATGTTGAAATATGAACCCCACTAATTCTATCCCCGTTACATCTCGTAGCTATGAACGAGACGATAATGGAGTGCCCTACATTTTGTAACGCAGTGTGTATAACAAATTACTTTACATTATTGCAAATTGGGTGCGCTCGGCTGTCTTTTAAATCTCAAGGGAAGTGTAGCTTGCCTTTAGGTAACCCAATAATATGAAGGGAAAATTCCCGGGCAAGAACGCTCGGGGAATATATCAGTCCTGGGAAACGGGGTACAGATATCCCGCGTTGGTACTACGCTTCGTCTCGTTGCGAGGTGTTCGAAGATGGAGTAGGATGGACGTTTATTTAGAAAGAAAGAAAAGAGTTTATTTGGCACAGGAATTACAACAAAAAGAATTATAACTTAAATACATATTTTTAAACTATGAATAAATAAATAAACATTAACAGGTAAGTATGTACATATCTGGTTGTCAGCGGAGCACTAGATGGGAGCAAAAGATACCAGTTAAAAAATAATTAGATGTGTTAGAAAAATATAGTGTGTGTTTAATGATTGATTGCTCAGTGGTAGTGTACTGTATATATTGATGTATATTTTAATATCAATAAATAATATGTGAATAAATAAATAGAATGTTGCTAATTAAGAAAGAAGTATGTAATAAATATATTTAAAAATAATAATAGGGTGCTACGAGTGAGTCTACTTGAGGTAAGTTGGAACAACACGGCCACATATAGGAAGTTCTTTTTGATATATTAGTAAATTGTAAAATATTAGTAAATTTAAATATGTTTAATATGCGGTAGATTATACACTATGATGGTTCCCTACCGTAGTCACTAGACAAAGATTGATAGGATGAACCCGTTTTATTTAGAGACCTGTGCAATTTTAATAGAGTCTCAGATAACCGCTCTGAAAATAGAATAGTATCAATCCGTAAGCCAGCTAAAAGACAACGATTAAGTTAGTAAAAGAAACCGTCCAAGTATATTGTCCAGCTTTTATTGTTTTCTTTTGTCTGCGCTCGCATCGCGGAGGGTAGTTCAACAAAGCGGGAACTCTGGGAAATCGACTACATTCTACTTAATGACACTATCATAGCCGCACTTTGGCACGTTTTTGCGAACAGCACCTAAAGGATTTGTAATGGAGCCTGCAGAAGATACTGAATGTTCTCTGGAGATTTATTGCATGTTTATCACGTCTGACTACACTTTTTTGAGGAGTTGTCCACGACGACGTTGCCTATTACGAGTACTTCACTTACTCGGCAATGTCCACATGTTCTGTACATACTACTAAACTTCAACACTCGCCCACGGCTCTCGTGACACTGTCAATCTAGACGCTTTGGCACTGACATTTATCAATCTAACCCATAGACACACGAGACATACATTTATACAGACTTTACTTAAGATGACTTCATTTGTTACATGAAATTATCATCTTGGTTCTCAATCACGTAGCATGAATCGTGCAACCGAAGCATTGGCATGACCTGTACTTTGGGCTAGAATATTTTTCAAGTGAATACAAATAATGTATTGATGAACTTGTTGGTTCTTAGTGTATAGTCTTTACATTCCTCAGAATCAGAATTATTCATGCTCATGCTCTATCACGGACAACTTTGACCAGCATGCATGACTGCCTTTTAATGATACTGCCTTTTAATGATTTGTGAATAAAGTGATTTAGAGATTTGTTTCATCATCAGCCGGGAAACGTCCACTGCTGGACATAGGCCTCCCTCATGGTACGCCACATCGACCGGTCCCGAGCCACCTGCATCCAGCGACTCCCCGCGACTCTAACCAGGTCGTCGGTCCATCTAGTAGGGGGACGGCCTGGTAGACGTTTCCCGGTACGTGGTCGCCACTCGAGAACCTTTACTCCCCACCGGTTATCGGTTCTTCGAGCGATGTGGCCTGCCCATTGCCACTTCAGCTCTCTAACTCGTCGAGCTATGTCGGTGACCTTCGTTCGTCGGCGAATTTCCTAATTCCGGACCTTATCACGTATAGAAGTTAGAAGAGCATAGCTCGTTCCATTGCTCGCTGAGTGACTTTGAGCTTGTTTATTCGTGCCACAGTAAAGGACCACTTTTCGGTTCCGTATGTCATCACTGGCAACACGCACTGATCAAAGACTTTTGTCTTTAGACGCTGAGGTATTACCGGTGACCTTCGTTCGTCTACGGATTTCCTCATTCCGGACCTTATCACGTAGAGAAATTCCGAGCATAGCTCGGATTTTATAGATAGATTTGTTTGCGTATTGCTAACTTCTCTAATGCTAATGAATGAACAGCATCAAATTAATCGGGAATAAAAATTTACGTCATTCATACACCAAACGGAGACTCGCCATCTTGAAATGTTATTTGAAAAAGGTGCTTCATTCGAGGAATAAAAGAATTCCTACAATGTTTCAGCAAAGAGACTGGAAGGAAACCAATCAAGTTTTAATGGGCATAAGAATGAGACGGGTCAAATATCCGGAATGCCCTCGTAATTCAAGAAACGGTCACTCGATCGGAGTCTGTGCATACTCCGCTTCACTATGAAATTCAGAATAGATCCGGTTCACGGAGCATGACCGGAAAGGGACTCTTCAATAAAATGAAACCTTTTTTTATGATTGTCAAATACATAAAGCTTTCCTGTTTCTTATTGTTATATCTTTCCAGTGTTCTGCCCGGGGCTTTCCTGGAATGGATGGGAATGTCGTGTTGTAGGTGTTATGTATTAAGCTGTTTATAACGGATACTTATATATTACTTATAGTAAATGAATGAATTCAAATAGAACTAAAGACCGACAAAAGGTTGCCTTAATTTTTTTTGTTGATTTTCTCAAAAAGCGCTCATTCAATTTCGATAAAATTTATATGGGACCACTTCTAAAGTATTCTCTACCAAACAAAAAAAGATTCATCAAAATAGGTTCACAATTTGTGCAGTTATCGCGAAACATACATACATAAAAAACATACAGTCGAATTGAGTATCTCCTCCTTTTTTGGAGTCGGTGGAAAAAGCAGCAATAAAGTTGAGGATTTGACAGATTTTTCAATTAACTAAATAGATGTGTAGATCTTGACAATCAAAAAGTTGCGGAGTTCATGAATTAATATTTTTTATACTTACTTTATATGTATGTATTAGGTATTAAAACTTGAAGTTGCCGCTTTTCGTCTAAAATTACAATATTCCCTAGTTAACGTCAATAACGTTGTACGAGTATAATGTAGGTGGACGTTTGTATAAAATATATTTGATTATTTTTATTTATTTATTTATTTAATTTGATGATATAAACTTTAACCAAATCTATTTGCTGTTGTAGTACTTGGTCAATTTCTCGTAATTGATATAGTGTGCTATTTGCTTTGCATTACTGAAACTGCTTCAAAAAAGGGTCACGTTTTTTTAAAACTCTAACTTAAAAAAGCACTAACTCAGCAAAAACACTGAAAAACTAAAAAGCCATGAAATAAATTGATACCTGAAAAAAAAATGCCAAACTAACCCAAGAAAATAAAATTCAAGGACAAACTATAGATATTCATAATTTTATCCCTATTATTCGAGTTGGTTTATACACAGCTATAATGATGTGTTTTGGGCTACTGATGTATGAATTTCTGTTGTATTACTTGAACAACCAACCACCACGACCAATGATCTTCAATGTTTTTTTCCATAACTCCTCTAATCACTTTTCAATTAAAGTCCTCAGTATATCACAAATCAAAAGGTATATTAATAAGACTAGATGTATGGTAATGATGCTATAATGACTATATATATTCAGTGTCAGAGAAAAAGCCCGATGATGTAGCACAGAAATAAAACCCGATGTCTTCGAGTAAATAAAATATAACTTAAGTATATAGGGGTCCGTCTCATATCACCGAGCCTCTACACTTTGTTGCTAAGCAGTAATACATAGTCAATGGAATGGTCTCGCCCACCGGACCTTTTAGCTGATGAAACTTAGACAATTTTCTGCCCTGATGCTTACAAATTTTATTATAATCGCTACATTATGCTTTTGTGGCGAACGTAAAATGTAATTTTCTTTTTCGGTACAATTTAGTAACTCTACGCTTCAGGTACTTGGTACGTTAAGCTTGTTAACGTTGAAGCTAGACAAATCTCAAGATTATCGTGGTTTATTTTTACTCTAACCTTATGTACAGCAAATTTCTATTAACGTTGTTTATATGTATATGAAATGACAAAATTATCTTTTATTTTGGAACAATGAGCTTGAGAAAAAAATGTTTATTTTTGTGAATCAGTTACTTGTAAAATTTTATCACTCAAAAGTGTGCGTGAGTGTATACGTTTTCATACATAATTATGATGACAGTCAGAAAATTCTAGTTTCTTACATCACACTTTAGGAGCCACCAAATATTATAAATTGTTAAACATTTTAACAACATGCTTTGAAAAATAAATAAACATTTTATTATTATTATTATAATTAATATGACTATTTACATAATTATGTATACTACTTTAACACTACTACTACTTTAGACTGAATGAAATTATTTTTGTATGCTGTAAATATGAAGCTTAAACCATCATTTTCTCAGCTGATATCCAGCAATCCTTTAACTGAATATACACTATTTTCTAGTAGCCCATCACGGAAAATTCTTTATAAAATGAAATGACCATGAAAAAAGTGTCAATTCCCTTTGCAAAACTTAACAACTACAAAAACAGTTATGTAAAAAATATATTTAGCATTGTCTAAGGAAAACAGGAACAGAGAGCATATTGATGAATATAATAGGAGCTTCCAACCTTGTATGCTGTTTTGTAGGCAGGTATTATCTGCCAAGTGAAAGCATTAGGTCCTAAAAACTGTTTTGCTGACTAATCCTTCAGCCAATTAATTCTGCACATTATTTCAAAAAAGAACGACATACAAATAGGTACTTCTAACAGAAAATCTTCAAAGGATATATGACGACTGACTCCAGTCTTCTATTTGAATGCGGAAAATACGACAATGTATACAAAGGAGACAATTTCCAACCTACGATTGCATACTGCGCTTCATTATTTGAACCAACCCTTTCCCGCCATCCATTTTCTCCAAGCAGAAAAGAAATGTGGAACGTGGCGGTGGAACACGTACTTTTGCCTTATTTTTCCTTTTTCAAACTAGTGACAAAGGAGTGTACGCTGTGGCATCAGCTTTTTGCAAATGAAACTTTTTGGGTTGGTGTCTCGTTTGGTGCCAATTTTAAGTAATTAATGAAGCTTTGTCACTTGCAATCTCAGGAAAACACCTGCCTGATGTTACAAGAGAGTACACGTACACGCGTGGGCTACTCGAGTAGTGATTCGGCGTAGACATAGAGTCTGTTCAGCCATGGACTAATTTAAACAAAATCTATTTTTTCAAAAATTACAATATGACGCGTTTTTCTCTTCTAACGATAAAATCTATACTCTTAATATTATGTATACACTTATTGTAAAAGTATGTATGTCCTTCCTTCAGGTCTTAATTAAGAGAAGGAATGACGATATTTTTTGTATTGCTATATGTATAAGGGTCGGAAAAGGATATATGTAGGCTGCTTGTTTGCCCAATATAGAAAGTAATTCCCGTGGGATACTTTTGAAGTTCACGTGGAAGAAGTCGTGGGCAAAAATACTAGTTAGGCATGACGTAACCGGAAAGTGACAATGTACATTCATACTTGTTACCATGTCAAACTCACTTGATTGATATTTCTCGTAACACACTTCATAGGAGTGAGCACTGTAAGGATGAATATGATATGGTGCAAAGGAAGTATACATTTATACTTGTGACAGCACTAAGAGATGATCTAAACGTCACCAAATGATTAAGCAAACAAAATAAAGGGGTGGTTTGTTTACTTGATTTTTCACTGTATATGCGCACTGACTTGTAATTTGTGAAAGCCCACCACTGGTGGAAGCCAAACTGCGGTCTGGAACATCATCGTAAAATAGCCAGTCATTCAGTGTTGTACCGGCTTCATTATATAGAAAGTTCACTCGAGTTGCACGATCTGGTTCCAACTTTTCATAGTTGAAATTCTATCGTTACGCAAGAAGCATTTCGTTTCATCATTCACTATGTATTTATAAGAGTTGAATTTCCTTCCAGCTACTGTGTTATCTGAACTTGGAACACAACCTGGAATTCTTCCCAACCTTATTGCACCTTCCTCGAGTAGATCGTCATTTGACATTTTACGAGAATTTATCCAAACACAAGTTTCTCTGCTTTGAAAAATAGTTCCGTACTCCTCAAGTTTCCGAGTTCATATAATCTGCCGCATCTGAAGTATTCTTGTAACTTTTAATATCATCCTTCTTTCCTTCTGAGTTTCCTTGTACTCAGAGACGAAACTGTATACGAATATTTTTTGAGCAATTTGTTGTACATAAGTACTTTATGTAGCTGTCCAATACATATTGTCTATGGAATAAATAAATATGAAATACGAATGTTTTCATCCCGTGAGAATATAAAAATAATAATTGAAATTTTGAAATTTATTTTTTACCTTTTAGCGAGTTTTGACGTCACACGAATGGATATTCTGAAGAGCTTTTGATTCTTAAAAAGCACTTCGCTGTACTAAGGAATGCAACATTTCCTGCAAAAATCTTCAAACGTACTTTAAGTTCTGCCGTTCCTTTTTACCCGACTACGACGAAGCCAAAAGGGGGTTATCGTATCACAAAAACTGCAAAATAAATTTCATGGTATCAAATGAAAGGTCTTGATGAGTGTATAAACACCAGCAAAAATAATTTTAAAGTTTTAGTTTTTTAACATTCATATTATTGACTGTAGGAACACTTTTAAATTCATCGAGAAAGCTTTCTGAAATCAAGACCTGCCTGACTGTGGCTTTTCCTTCACATCATTCTGAAACAAAACATTTGGGAGTTGGACGATCGTCCAGTAATGTCGTCGCGCCGCGTCGTCGACTGGCAATGTGCTCCATCATAATGAATAGCGCACGTTGCATAGTAATCACTTAGAGCGCTTATATTAAACGCGCGTCATGCACCGTGACGTCACACGGACGGTAATAAATAGCGCACTGTGCTATTTATAGAATTTAATAATATTAATTGCGACTGTGAGAGCTACGAGAAGGCATATATTGTGTAACTAAAGCGGAATTATGGTCGTGTAGTGATTGATTTTTATATATATTAGATAGGCTTCCGTTTGTTCAAAATTTTGCTAAGCGACAACGAAATCTACACAACGATACAAATACTCGGATACTCGTATAAAAAACAAGAAATACCGACTTCTATAATTATATTTCTGTGCTATCTTTACAAGGCTACGTTTTCGTAGTGAAATGTACGAAGTCTCGTAGAATACTTCTGCATTTGTTACTTTTCTTTATACTATAAAATGACATCTACAAATAACATTTTAGACGGTGGGCTCCTTATTTAATTTGCATCTATGAATTTTTCAAAAAAAATTATTACTATTTTAGGACAAGAAGCTAGTGAAGCCGGAATCGCAAGAAAGAAAATTTAAAAATGATATATACACACAGCTCAAACAGGGAAAATATAATGAGAGAAGGTAGGCAGTGGGCACTGTCATCATCATCATCAGATTGCAAACGTTTACTGTTGAACCCAGCCCTCTCCAATGGTCCCGAAAAATAATCATTACATTAAACACGTATAAACCCATATTTACCTGTTTACCCACAATTATTGTATTCAAGTACCATCTGTACCTATTCCAGCCACATCACAACAGACATCCAACAGGACCAGATGCCACAATAGCACCGCACCGCAACAATGGTTGTCGCCGGCTTGGCTCTGCAATAACCGGCGGTTGTCATGGCAACGCTGCAGACTTTGTTTAATTGGTTCCTCTAATTGCTAACTCCGGACTAGGGTGACTGGAATAATTAACGATATCGCCCGTCGCTGTATACAACCATTTAAATCGCTTTTTATTTTATTTTTATGCCCGATTACATTTTATATTTGTCTCTCGCTTGTTTTGTTTCGCTTTCGTAGCTGGTTTCCGGTTTTTAATGCGAAATCTTTGTTGCTGCTATTTGTATGATCAAAACAAAATGTGTTTATTAAAAAGACGTGTGGCACTCGGGGACTGCCGCGGTAAAGCTATTGCATAGCATTTTGTATCAACTTATGCAATTATAATTATTTATTTATTTTATTTATGATTTTTAATGATTATAATTATAATATTTAGCTAACATAACGGATTTGCTTTGCTATATCAAATTACATACTCTTATACTTAATAAATTATAAAACAGTAATACGTCTAATCGCACGCACACAACGCCGTATCGAAGACTGCCGAACTGAAACGACGTTAGACGATGCACGGCCTTTAAGCCACACCTCCGTGCCCGTCGGAGTGGGGAGCGTGAGGTTTTTTCGTTACGGAATTTCTCGATTCGGTCCCCGCGCTCAAGGCCCGCGATAGAAGCTATGCAATAGCTTAAAACGAAACATTTAAATGGGATGATCTTGTCGTTTATGTGTTATTGAAATATTTAGATTCTATGAGGTGTGAAATTTCATCCAAATCTGATATGCCGTTTATGGGCGATTGAATCACAAACTAGCTATAGGTATAGGCTTCTATAATTATGTATTGATTTCGAAATATGTACTTAAATCATTTTTGGTTTCATAAGTTCACTCTGCACAGTATTTCGCACCATTTATGTCTACTTAAATGCTATTTTATGCTATTCGTTCTAAATGAAAAATCTAACAGCAACCTGAAATTCAATCTATCAACTCGCAATCTGTAGTTATTTCAATGCGAACTAGTTCATTCCCGCAAATGGAAGCGTGCACTTGACAAGAATGGATTCGATTGAAATTAACAAAGTTTGACGGCGACATCTCCACGGATCCATTGATCTTAATTAAACAGTCGACCTTTGTTCCAGAGGTTATCTTTTGTCCTTTCCGAGTATTGTTCAAACAGACACTACGATGCTGAAAAGGTTAAAGTTTGTACGACTCGATTCTTTGTAGGTTTTTTGAATAATAATTTTATAGAAAGTTTCCAGTAGATATCCGTGAGATACAAATGAGATAAATAAAGTCTTACTTTGATTTTTAAGCTGGATTTATACACTTGGCTCTAAGAATGAGGTTAACTAAAGCGTTGTTGAGGATAAAAAACATCAACAGTAGTTATCGTTGAAGGAAAATATGAAGAAATAGATTTAGATCAGTAATTCTGCTAGCTATAGATTTCGTATATATACTTACTCTCTCCTCCATGTTGCATGAATGAATCGATCAATTTCTTAGATTCAGAAATATGTTTCCATTTTGATTGTGTTTACGCGTTCATATATATTTTAAATGCCGTTGAGTTTGAAGCCAATTATTATATCTAAAATTAATATATCTAAATAAATAAATAAATAGTTTTAGTGTGTCAAAGTTTAAATTTGAATGTTCACAATATTTAGTAACTTTGTAATTTTTAGGCAATAGCAGAATAACAGCGTCTTCGAGGTATTGAACCTCTTAGACATATGCTGAGCTATTAGCCCATTCATCATACATATATAATATACGATGTTCAATTGTTAGTTTTAAGAATTTGTGATGAATAAACCTCTTTTATTATTATTATTATTATTATATCTAATGTAATTCTGTAAGGATTTTGACATTGCTGTGAAACATGCGTAATGCAGTTTTTCACATTTTCATGTTAAATTGTGTAAATTTTTATCTTCCAAAAAATGTTAATACTACACTATTCAAATAATCCAGTTATTTCAATAAATATCTTAATGACGTAAAGCTGGTTCTAAGATTTAACACTTCAGTGGGTACATAGTTATAAAAACACTACTATAAAATTCAAACACTTCAAAATGAGAGGCCTTCAGACTCTCTGTTTGCTATACTCGTACATCACATCTCTTATATTTTCTGTCTTTGTTAACACACATATTATCGAAAAGTTTCTGCAGGTAATTTAGTTGGAAAACACAGAAACTCTCAGCTTATTAATAAACGCGGTAAATGAACAAGCTCGGCGCTCGGCCCGGGGTGCCGACGCTGTGCAAAACATCCAAAACAAAACAAAGTATATAAACTACACGCTCTCGGTACAGTTTACGAGTTACAAATTTCTCGAATCAACGTTAAAGTTTGTCTGTGAGACTTGCGCTCTGAGATACGGATAGCGCGGGCCAAGCGAAAAGTTTTAAATGATTTATATTACCAATGACATTTTATTTGCGCCGTATACTGAATATAAACCGGACTCTTACTGACCTGGAGTAGTATAATACAATATAACTTATCGGATTTCTAAACAAAAATATAAGGTGCTCATTTGAATATAGCCTAGCGTATTTCTGACTTATAGACCATAACCAATTTATCTTTGTTTCGGTATGTTTTGATTGGGCCACACATTCTGCAAGAACGATCACTGTTGAAACTTTTATTTTCAGTGTTTAAAACATTGTGTTTTAAAAAGCAAACAAACTTTACGAGAAAATATTGCATGCTTCACAGGAGCTAGTATAAAATTCAAGATTTCATTTTACATGCAGCTCGTAGACAAAGAACGCCTTTGTCTTACATTCGAGGTCAGAATAAGCCTCGTTTCCGTTGAAAACATCGCCCTATGAAGCTCGTAGTTTGCAAAATGCTACAAAGAAGGCACCTACTTCTATGTTGCACACTTCTTATCTTCAACTCGGTAGTTCTTAGCTATTGTATTTTGTTCCGTACACCGATACCAACACAGTTTGTACCTTCGAAGATTCATACTCAGTTAAGCCTTATTGAAGGTATACTCGTTTGTACAATACTGAAATTAGTTTATTAACTAAAACAAAAAATTTGCTTAAGTTCATCTTTTTAAATGTAAAAACGTCATGATTGGAGGGAGAATACGAATGCGTAAGTACTTAATAACTAAAGGAAATAAAGAACATGTCGAAAAAAATATAACAGTGGAAACTTATGTTAATTAGAATTAACACCTAAACATACTGTAGTTAGTACAGGCGTTTCAAATGAAATTACCATACAATTATTAAGATGCCGTTACGCCGAATGCACTGAAAAATTACCGTCACTGAACATTAGATTCTTTATGCTTTAGTTCGTCTGGGGTAACTAGAGACTAGGAAATACATACTATGAGACTAGGAAATACATACTATTTATATACAAAAACAGCAACAACATAATACGTCACATGCCAACGGTACCAACTGTAAATCTTCCACGATAATTTAAGCCGCATATCGACGTCAGCCTTGTGAAATACGTCAACAATATATCATGAAAGTTCCTGAGCTAGGAGGCCTTATTGTATTTTTCTCATGAATACGCCATATTGCGTAGCGGTGCCGTTGCGAGGACTTGGTGGCCTTAATCGAGACTGACTTTTCTTACCGCGTCGATGTGACGAAGTGTAACTAGGGCAGACGTGTAGGGCGGTACATTGGATTGGTTTGTTCGGAAATCTGGTTACGAAACACGTTTTACGACTGTCTGTGTATTCCTTATTGCTAGCCTACGACCAATTTTCAGCTGTAGACTCTGACTCTAATGTGCACATTTCGCTTTCAGTTAGCAAAAATTTGTCTCAAAATATTAACCTTCCCAAAAGACTTTGACGAATTCGATTAAAAATATATTATTAGAGCATCTGCTAATTTTATGATTGTTTTTTGTCCTTGTGTTTTCGTCTTTAAAATGTTACCATCCCATTTCCGAAGGTGTCGTGAAATGCAACTGAAATAAAACTTAAGTAAATGGTCAACAACGCATACCTATGTATCAATAACATCTTACTGGTATCAATTACAGCAAACTCTTTCATGAAAAATTTGCTATTTATCGGAGTAAATGTATGCACTGCAACGCAGTAATAAGTTTTTAAATAAACAAAATTAAATATTATATTGACGCTTATATGTGTCGATTTATCTATCGCTTTTTAAAAGTCTTCTTGAAGCTTACAAATGTACGTCGTAGCCAGTATCCTGTCGGTAATATGTTTCCCTTTACTGAACTAAATCATGTTTACTTTAGATTCTCGTCTGTAATCAAGCGAGCTAACAAGACGCGAGACTACATCCCTGACTGAACTACAACTAGACGTTCGTGCGAGTACAAGCAGACGCCAGTAAACATTTGTACAGATGAACATTACGTCTCATTTTCGTAACAAACAAGCCACTCGATGGGAGTTCCTATTTACCCCAACGGTCCTCACAAAGCCCTTATGACCCAGTTAGTGCAAAGCCCTCCCTTCCCCCCTTGTTTCAACTTGAGACGTATCGACAATAAAGGCTGTTGAGCGTCGCTTTGAGGACTCAGTGTTTTGTCTAATTTGCAAAATTAGAGACGATTTCGTTGAACAAAGAGCAGCGGGCGACATGAGCTTCATGTCTTGACACCGTACGGGCTTTATATATACTTTATAGAATGTTTAATTACTGCACATAGCCAGCTATCCTATTTCAAAAGATTATAATAAAAGAAATTTTGTATGAAACTTTTAAAGTCGATATCACCTTATTTATTTAACGAAACTGTCCTCTAAGGGGGCGTCCATAAATTACGTGAGATGATTAAGGGGGGGGGGGGGGGGGGGTCGAGTCAAATATCATCTAATCTCACGTTGGGGAGAGGGGGGGGGGGGTCTCGACAAATATCACGCAATTTTTTTTTCTGATTAAAACTAGACATGTGTGATGTTTAGTTTTTAAATGTCTATTCAAATTACCGACGTTACCACCGGTAATAACAAGGATATTTGAACAATATGTACATTTCGCCTTTTTTGGATCCACTTCTAAAAAGTGGTTCCAAACAGCACTTCTTTTCCGTGAAGACATTTGTCTCACCAAAGTTTTTTTATCAATAAAGTAACACTACACTAAGTTAATATTAATAAACCCACATTCTGAAAAATCTCACGTGAGATTGGGGGACGGGGGAGGGGGTTGAATAAAACCTCACGACATCTCACCAAGGGGGGAGGGAGGGACAGAAAATTTAAAAAAACACCTCACGTAATTAATGGACGCCCCCTAACCAACGGTGGTCTGAAAGAAATCTCTTTCGTAGCTAAGTATCATTATCATTAACCGGGAAACGTCCACTGCTGGACGTAGTCCTCTTCCATGGTATGACACATTGACTGGTCCCATTCCTCTGGCATCCAGTGACTCCCAGGGTGTTGGTCCATCTAGTAGAGGGATAAATTAGTAACAGAACGACTTGGGAGTCCAGATCATAACGCTCCGCATGTTATTTATTATTGAAGCTTTTCGACAATTTTTATTATTATTTAGCCATCCCTTCCAAACAGACTGTAGCCATTATTGTGGTGTATTTTCGCCAATACAGCGACGTAATAGGGAAGGTTTTACCGGCGGTTATCTGGCATCCGCTCCGACACGGTTGAGCGCCATTGTCCGGGGAACTATTGTTCGTGATCGCGTATTGTGCGGATTGTAAATTATTGAGCGGAACGCGCTTCATAGTGTCTCATAAATAAACTACTTATTAACAATTTATTGGAATTGAGTGATTTTCAGCTTACAGTCGAATTATAGAATGTTTACATTACCTTAAAGCACCTGGTATTTATTTAGTAATATCGAACACGGAAAGTGGTCAAAACTTTTATCCGAGATAAGATTTAGATTATGGTGTCCGATTGGCTTACGTTTGACCACAAGTTTAAAGAAGCGCTCCACGATAGAGGTCCAGGGCAGGTCCAGTATTGTGACGGAAAACTTCTCAAAATAAAGTATTTAGTAGACCGAAATGCTTCGTACATTGGCCTTCATCAGTTAGCTGTCATTAATGACCTTCATTTGTTGCATTAGACCACATTGAGTACCACCTTAAAAAGCGTACCATAGACAAAACCGAGCACAGCAGATATCTAAGCCCGCCATCTTTGTATTACCATACCAACTTTGTAGCTACTGAAGCGGGTAAATGAGAATGAAGCGAAAAGCTGCAACTTTGTCTCTCCTCTAAATATTCCTAACAAAAGATGTTCATTTTCATGAGTATATTCACCCACAAAAGGTCCATCGGTGAGAGTCTGAGAACCCCGTTACAGGGGAAGGAACGTTTTCCAGAAAACTTGGTTAAAACAACGGAGGCCACGATTTATTGCGACCCGTAAAACGGTCCTTGTTGAATTACTTGCTAACTCACGTCTAACTTATGATGAATAATGCTATTAAATTCAAAGTTTGTTCTACTGATTCACACGGAAATGATTTCTGGGACGTTGTGTCTATAATTAAGAAGTTTGTAGTACTCATTACTGAACTGATAATTGCTTTAAGTTGCAAGTGTGTCTAGTTCAAACAAATTTAACTAAGTGATTTTAAAAACGAAAGTGATGTGAAATGCGAATGTGTTGTTTTGTACGTGTATTGTTACAGCGGAGTCATTTGGAAAGGAAAAATATACTATTTAGGTTAGTAATGCTATAAAAACCGAGTTGGTTAATAAACGTGTAGATTAATATTATCTACTACTAAGGCGTAACAATAAAAAACAATATATAAATATTTTCAGGTTTAAAAACTAAGGAAAACATCGGAACGAAATCTAAACCGCGCACCTATTTCTCGTGTAGCTCAAATCGAAAATGGCATCGACATTACAGGCCTCTAGGATATTTTGAAAGTAGAACGTCTGTCTGATAAATGTTAAAAAAAAGAAAAAAAACCTTCAAAATTTTATAATTTAGCACGATCCATTGCGAAGACGCACCCTTCAATTTTGACCCGGTAGTACATAAACCATGCGCTCACAAAACAATGTCGTACTCAAAGCAATAATTGACTCGTTAGGAGCGCCCATTAGACTGCCGCAACAAAAGGATATGTCTTCACGCACGCAACATAGCCATTCTGACGCAAAATATTCTCGGACGGGGCGTAATTTCGTGCGAGAATTACAGAATAAGGTATGCATGGTGTGCCATCAAAGATTGCTATAGGTTTTTATTGTTTCTTTGTAGCTTCCTGTTTTAAGGAGGAGCACATTAATTATTAATTCGACTCAATTGAGTTGTTTGTAGGCAAAGATTCGCTTTCGTTTAGAGCTTGAAGCAGTCTGTAAAGTAAATTGATTAGGTGAATTGGTAATGCATTCTTGCCCAGTCTTATCTGCAGCATGAAGTCGAGGCGGTAGACCATTTACCAAGTTTTTGAAAAAATTTGCTATAGGATTGAATTAGATCATTAAAATCGGTTCCTACTATTCACTTAACTCTTTTCACTATGGTGTCCTTAACTACTTTTGAAATGCATCAACTGATGACTAAAGGTTATATTTTAATATCTCAAGCGATTTGAAAATGATTTTTTTGTCACGTTTATTAACACAAGAATTTCTTTTGGCGTATTTCATGGAGTTGCGCAAAATAAAAGTTTTGATGGCAAAATTTAAAATTCGTAATTTGAAACAAGAGACCCGTTTCAATTAAGAAATGTTGTTCAAGTTTTGTTCTTTTTGCATTTTTAAGTCTGCGGAGTTTTTATTTGGTGGTGTTGCAATTAGGTGGCTTTACTTCCCTCCTTTTACATTCATGTGTTGATGTTTTCCGGTTTTACTTTTAACTTTTCAATTGGCCTGACAATTTACGTCGAAGAGAAGTCATGTTACCCAATAAAATGAAATTTTGGAGGAAGCATTTCTAAAGCGCGTTTTTATATTCTGTTATTTTACAGAAACGTAGAGAAGTTTTAGGATGTGAATGGACAATTTTTTTCATATATATTTTTTTCTCATTGAGTTTGCCTTCAGACTAGCCTATCTTGTCCGGTCAACCAGAAATAGGGGCATTATAAGGTGAAAGCCTCGGTATCTGCTTCTGTATGTGTAGATCTATTAGTGGCATTGCATCTCTCAAACGGATTAACCAATGAAGAAAATATATTCCGTTTGTTTGGAAAGGTAGCTCCTTTTCTCGTTGGTGTAAAGATGTCAGTCGTACAATGAAAAATTATTTCATCTTTACTATCAGTGGGCAAAAAAATTCTAATTCATATAAATTTTAACTGGTTCTATTAGTTCATACTTTTTATTAATAGTATTTGAAGAAGTCTTTTAAATTAGGATAAATAAAACAAACATTCGTTGATCCGGTTACTCAAATATGCACAAAGGTTTGCTCGCATTTGTCCTCATCGCAAGCCCGACACGCCTCGATAAACAAAAGAATTCGAGCATTTTATTTATTCCCATGTATATATATTCAAGTCAACCCTTAATGATAATTCGCTAATTCCGGAAAAGTATTTGGACATTAGCGTTATTTATGCTTTTGTTGTTATAACCCGGCAGAGTTTGTGATAGCCCCCATAGTTCAACGTTCCGTTGACAAATCTTCCAAAATATGTGAGAATTCGACCAAATACAATTTTGATCCTTAGCTTGTTACCAATTGGTAATAAGTCACTTTGGCTAGTGTCAAATCAAAAATTTGACGTACCATTGATGTTCGAGATCAAAGTTTTTCAATGAAAAGTTTCCCAATGTCCGCTCTATAACCTATTACTGTATTTAAATATCTCTGGATTTGACGAAACTTGGGAATCGTGCCTTGTTTGACTACGGCACTCTCAAAGAGAGACTCGGTTTCACAGCACCCGTTGATAGAATTCTATTTTTGGTACAGTAACGAGAGTAGGGTGAACTGACCATTTGTTGTGCGGACGAGGCAAGGGCCGGTGGCCGGCGAATGTGCGCCTGTCAGCATTTTTCACAAATCGCGGGCTGGCCCGTGTTACATAGATGTGAGAACGGACCGACCGACGCGACGTGACGTAACCGCGGGGTTGTTCACAAGACAGATAAAAAGATAGATAAATATAGATCCCTTTACTTCGACTTAGTTATAAAATTATATCGGTTTACATTTCAATGTGAAACTAGTCAAACTCTAGGATCGGAACTTTCCGGTCATCGTCCATTGTGTTACTTTGACGCATCTTAACGATTTGTCATTGTCAAACGAGTGATTTATTCTGAGCATTGACTCCCTTTTACAGTCACCGAATAAACACTTGAGTGTAATAGAAAGTGTAGTTTCAGCTTAGGTTTTGTTTTAATTCGTATATAATATTTCGGTTTATTTGTGAGACTGAATATCATTATAATTATTAAAAGTGACATTTACAGCAATATTCTTTTAGCATTCGACGTACGCAAACGTATCGTAATTTTTTACCTTTTTATTGAATACCTTTTTAAAACTTATAAATTTTGTTTAAAATGTTTCTATTTTAAATTTAAAGTTTTTCTTCTTTATTATTATTTTTTGAGTGTGTGTATTAGTTTTAGGCAATTAGGTTTAACCAGAATTTGTAATTTTTAAATAAATCTTTTTTCTATTCCATTCTAATATCTAGTTTCTGAAAATCTGTAACAACTTAATTATATCTGATGCCAACTCTCTACATGGCGCGGTTCACCCTGAACAATATGTCATCTTCTATTTGAAATTGCATTTGGCTCACTGACTTTGGGGACAGTTAGACTTGTAATAATTTAAAGGCTATTTCCCAAACGATTTGTCTACCGCTTCAGCCGCGTGGTGAAGATTTATAGTGTCCCTCTCGAACCGCTCTATCTGGATAAAACTAGACTACTTATTGACAAGAGAATTGTGCTCGGACAAAGCTTCAGGCGTACCCAAAAATTAGCCAAGTGCGTGTCGGACTCGCGCACGAAGGGATTCATACAGAATATGGATACTCGTATTTATACGGAAAACCAATCTTAAGAATGCGCCGGTTGGGGCGCAAAAAAGGGGTCACTAAGGTGGGTCTTTTTCGTTATCAATTTAGTTTTGCAGTAGTAGACGAGTACGACACTAGATGGCGTTAGCAGTATGTTACATCGCACGTCTCAAAAAATCACGTTTGTTGTATCGGAGCCCCCTTAAATATTTATTCTGGTTTTTGTTTATTTGGTATATATTTTATGTGGTATTTGTTGTTATAGCGGCAATAGAAATACATCATCTGTGAAAATTTTAACTCTCTAACTATCACGGTTCATGAGATACAGCCTGGTGACGGATGGACGAAAAGACAGCGAAGTCTTCCCTCAGCGAAAGTCCCGTTTTTACCCTTTGGGTAAGGAACCCTAAAAATGAGCTACTTTTTCCACGTAAGTTTCTCCTCACTTGTTTGAGGCACTAGTACCTTAGAGCTCACATAGAAGCCTCCATGTAATAAAGCATCGGGTATATTAACTTATTGAGCTGGTTTATCCAAGTTGGGTACCATACTTGAAAAATAATTTCAAAAAGTATCATCATTAGTCAGTCACAATAAAATTACTCCACTGCAGGATTACCTCCAAGCTCCATTGTTAACAGCAGCGTAAGTAAAAAATGTAAGGATTTGGATATGAAATGTTCGTCTGGGTAGAAAAATCAATTAACAAGTCAATTTAGCTCTTTCCAAGTGGCTTAGAATCGCCGAAACGATTTAACCCTCTCCCGGATCTGACGAGGGATTTGTAATTCAGCTTGAATCGTGAAAATGAACGGGTTGAACAGGCAGGATATGAGTAAGACACGGGGCATTTGTAATTTACACGATTGTTGCGTGACTAGGGGGTTTCATTAGAGGGGTGCGCTCGTTCATGGTGGACGCACGAGTTGATGGCGGAAGCATGGGAGGCCGGGTGGACGCGCCTACTCTACCTGCGTGGGCTGATGACCTTGCTTTCATGGTTATTATATTTATTATAGCATTCCTGTGTATAAATAATCAAAGCGGAAGTAATAAATTGGTTCCAAGATCGTTACTTATAATAATTGACTATAGAGAAAATAGAGTTGTTAGAATCAAATACGTCACCGTTCTTATTCAAAAGTTGGTGCACACTCTCCGGCTAATGACAGAGTAATTTTTGCTTATTATTTACAGCAAATGAATGAATTGCGTAATTAATAAATTTATATACAATGTTTCCACATAGATAACATACATGTCTGTATAAATACTATTTAGATTAAATTAATGACGTATTTTAATCATTTCCTAATTCAATGAAATAAAATTCATCAAACTTTTCAAATAAAATACTTTAATCTGGGAATTTACATTAACTAACCAACCCTTAAATTAAACGGCTCTCTTACATGGAGTCAAAATTGCACCTATTCTTATTTATTAGATTAATATTGAATTAGAAGCTCTTATGATATGCATTATACAGAGTATTCTTACCATAAAGTTTTATATTACGGCAGCAGTATCTACTTTCACTGCCTAGTGGTATAAAATAAGTAAAGATAAAACCTCTTTCATCACATAAACATGACGCAATTTTATGGGCAAAAATCACGCCATGATGTTGACAACAAAAACCATTTTAACCCTTTTCCGCACAAAAGCCACATAAAAATGCAAACACAATAAATTGCACAGAGGGCGACATATGACGCGTTCACCCTTGTTTCAGGTGAGTGAGTCAATCGACCGGCCGCAGTGTTGCCAACTTTACAACCAACAAGTATCAAGTGTCAGTGCTTAAGCGGCTACATGAATGTAGTAGTTTTGAATTTGGATCTTCTTGGGTATTAGAATCAGTTTTTACTTAATTTAATATCTTTCTTTTTTGTTTCTCTTATAACAGCACATTAAAATGGCTAATAAAATTTGAAAGTTTTAGTACGAATTAAAATATTGCTTATAACATTTAAATTACTGACTGCACATAATTGGAAAAATATTTCCGAAAATGGTTAAATCTTATTTATTTATTTAATATTAGCTACATTTCGTATTTTACATTTTTTGCTTACACTTTTAAAGTTAGAGACCCAAAATCTTGTAAAATAGATCTAAAACGTAGAAAAGTTACAAACACCGACCTGCTGACCGCGAATCATTCGATCTGCACTATTGTGCGACGTCCGCTGTATAACTACGAGTATACCTCTAGACATTAGTGCATTAATAAATATGTAATGAATTTCATATTACTCTGTTGACTTTTTTCAACTTTTTAGATATTTTATTTTGTATCTACTCCATAATTTTACTAAACTTTGAAAGAATAAGAAACCGCATCGAAATCGGATATCACATGGTGGAGATATCCGGTTCCCCCTTTTAACCACTTTTTTGAGGAATTACAACTTCAAACAAAAATCTCCGACGACGAAAAAATTCTTAAAAATTTGTTTAACCTATATACCAAGCTTCGTCCAGATGGGTAGAGAAATGCGACCTGTAGAGGAAAACATACAAACACACATAATGTAGCTTTTTGCCCTAGTAGTCGAAAGTTCGCTCACTCGGTCAATTACTATGGATATATTTTACGTGTGAAAAAACTAAACCTATAAAACCACAGAAGCTCACGCTAATTTCAGTAATTACTAGTCGAATTTATACGTACACGGACGGAGACGCGAATTAATTAATTACGAAGATGACAGACGCGCGGGTAATAAACCGGAAAGACTATCTCGACCCGCAGGATCTGCTGGGAAATGACGCGATACCCCGAACGTGTAACAAGCACGGATTGGATGCTAGATTGTGAGAGTTTGTCTGTATCTTATTTTACTGTATTCAGAGAGATATTTGTAAGATCAGGTCGGGGTTTTGGTTTAGTCGTCATCAAATCTAAGCGTGTTTTTGCGTTATAATGGCGCAACAGGACGCAAAAATTTAAGAGTTAAATCTTAAAACAGCTAAAATTTCCGTGTAAAAATACCATTAAAAAGCACAAAGAACACTGACTTGAACAAGTACCTGTAAATTCTAAGGATAAATGAAGAAAAATAGTCAATTTACAGTATTTATTTGATTCTGATCTTTCATGTTGTGTTTGTCATGTTGTATCTTTCATCAGTGGGTGTCGAACAAGGTAACTATAGGGACTTCAGGAGATGGGCAGCGGCGTGTACAACAATATCTTATAGCGATCAACAATCTTCCTGCCAAGCGTGGTGATTATGGCAATGGATTGGCAGTCCAATAGTAAACTATACAAGTATATACCAACCTACATTATGTACGGGACTTAGGATTCAAACACTAGCATACAGCATTGCGAAACACAGTTCGTCGAATTTCATTTCATCGATTTTACTCTACTATTCAGTAATCGGAAGCCGAAATAACTTAGCTTCAATTTATTATTAGTTTTGTGGGTTGGTTTCCAATTGTTTGCCATTTTTATTTGTAGTGTGTTAGTTTTTTTTTAAATATTTTATATCCTGCTTTCCTTCTCTATATAAACTATAAGTGTGAGAAATTGCATACTCCTCCATCCGCCCAATTTTCGTAAAAAGGGGTACAAAGTTTTTGCTTCGCGTATTAATATATAGAATATATGTTGAGAGTCATAATATACCTATACCACGGAAAATGTTATGTTTTTTAAATTTTTCTTATTTTTAAGGGTTTCCGATGATAATAATCTCACTCTTGTGGTTATTCCGGAAACTACTAATGCTTCCGACTTGTAATTTGGAACAGTTATAGGATATCGTGACCCCAATTCGGCAGTATTTTAAAAGGGGCCAAAATTAGGGGACCAAACTATTATTAATTATAATATCACATCCTATTAGCATTATAATCGCATAAGTTTATGATTTTGTATGTTTGTGACTGTTTTATGCATAACTGTGATAAATGTTCGCCAAATATGTTGATATATATATTCTAGAAGTTCAACTTATCGCTTCAACAACAGAGTTACATCATGATTGTCAAAAAGAAACTAGTCACACCCCACACAATTTTTTTTCACACAGAACAAGAATTCGATGAAACAATCCTTCCAAATCAATTTACGTTCGCCCATCCAACTGCGAACATACAAAAGCTAAAAAAAACGTTCTGCGGTCTGTCTGCAATGCAATATCGATATTTTTTCATCGACATCGAGCCATATCGAGGAGATTGGAGTATAGTTCAATCATTCGATTTGCTTGGTGGAAGGAGTGGGCTAGACGGGACAATTTTCCGCGGTCCGCATCTCTAGTAGCGTTATATACCTTTCTCGCTTATTATATGTATAGGTATATATCTCTATAGGTATGTTTCTCTTCAATATGAAATAATTGTTTATAGCTATGATGTAACTTTACTGTTACTAATAATATGAACGCAAAAGTGAGTTTGTTTGTTTATGTGTTGATTTGTCTTTCCATCCCGTCGAAACGGAGGGTCAGAATGAAGGGTCGAAAAAGGAGTACGGAGTATCTTTTATCACGATCGAGCACGTACAGGTCTAACGAATAACTGAGTCGGTTTTTGAGTACGGAACGTCAAACGACGCATTACTTCAGTGGGTCGTCGTTTGACGTTCCGTAAACACTACCTCCCGTACCCATACCACAGGAACAGATTCAATTATGCGTTAGACCTGTAGTTCCTATGTGATGCTTTCCGAACTCCACGCGGACGAAGTCGTGGGCAAAAGCTAGTAACATATAAGAAAACAACGTCGTGGTCATCATTTTTTACCGACTTCAAAAAGGGAAAAGGTTATCAATTCGACGGATATATTTTTTTCTCCTACAAAGGTGACCCGAAATTTATGGATTATATCAAAATCGTCAGAGTCGTTTCTCAGAATTCAAATACTCGGATGTTATTATACATCAAAATTCGCGTTTATAGCTTTGAGAAAGATGTAATATACTTGTGTTAAATAATATATTTATTCCAAATTATCAATATACCCTGAACGAAAAAGATTTGAATTACTGTAACATGGAGCTCTGTGTGTATTCAGCTGAAGGAAATCGTTCAGATTGGTTCAATGTCGTTCGTTTTGCTCAATTTGGTTGTACGCTGTATCTCTCGTCCCGGCTCCTCGCTAATTGCTACCAATCCATCGCGTTATAATGTGTTTTCACTGGACCCCTCCCGTTTTAGCTTATTTTTACGTCGATCCGTGTTTTGGAGTTTAAACGATAGCATTTGAATTGCAGAAAAGCCCAGTCGTACGTACTTTATGTTGCGGGTCGCACAGTGGGATCCTTTTTATGTTAAAATTGGTGTTCGTCTCTAGAATTAACGCAATGCGGTTTCGGGGGTTGTGAGCTTGGAATCGTTAAATCCTTGACACCATTCCGATAGTGTTTTGTTTCAGCCTTCAGAATTAATCCAGAGTGGGAAGAGGCGAAAGTTATGCAATGCATGTTTTGGGTAATAGCAATTTAATATTTTATTCCTATACAGTTACATAAGTACACTTTGTATATGCAGTCTCATGAATCAATGTTTGCATGTAAATCGTAGTGTAATATGTAGATTAGCATTAACTTAACTAGTCAGCTATTTACTGGTTTACTGCCTAGTGCGCTATTGGCGCTGAAAGCTATTAACTGAAGTGTATTATCAGCACATTGGCCATAGCTCATGTGCGATAACATTCGGCTAACGATGTGTTGTTTACGTCATCATATGCTGTTCCACTCAGCACCAACACGTAACTACATTTCCGTATATTTTCCAGCGCTGAATTTATCATGTTATAACCTCGTTACAAAGAGGAAAAATATTAGTTCGTAGCTAGTTACAAAACTGGTGTAATGTTTCTTAGATAACCGAAAAGATATTATGAAACACTTTACAATTCAATGAAATGAGAAACAAAGATGCAGAAGTTATTTGTTCGTAGTTACGTGACTTAATTGGCTTAACGGAAGCTACGAATATGCTACGATAGCCTACGCCGTAGCATCAATTGCTCTGTCTCAAAGTTAGATACTGAGGTAAATTGAGTTATTTATTGATTAAATATTTCATCTAAATTTGTTGAACCTCGAAATGTAGCCGAAAAAAAAGCATCGTCATGTAGCCGATTATAAAAGAGCCTTCGAGTACGCTAGAAGTTATGCAACATCGCATTGCGTGTCGAAACCAAACATTTCTTGTGAACTGCCAGGTAATGCAACGTTGCCAAACCGTTCTGAGTGAGGGTGGGTGATACGTAACCCGCCTTTATAAGTGTCACCTGCACTACTGATCGAAACAAATCATTAGGGTTGATTCATATGTCTAGACGTTATCGATCCTGCCTGAACTAAGGGCGGGCTATGAGTCAGCCGGTACGATGCAACGCATAATTTAACGTGAATCATTCAGGCCGTAGCAATGAACCGTTTGTTAGCAATGAACTGTGCTGGGGGTTCGTTGGGTTACTGATTTAGGACGTAGTTATATGAAGGATGGGTCACTACTCAAACAGCTATGTCTTTGTTGAAAGGCTGTGAGTTATAATGGAAGTCCGCACATTCTAAGAACTTAATTGTATCTGTGCCTGTGTTTTACTTAAAAAAAAAGAAGGTACAAATCCCATGGAAGATTTTAAACTAAACAACACTTTGATTCCCAAAATTTCTGAACGGAATCAATCATAGTCAAATATGCAAAAGTTACAAAATCATAAAATTTATAATATGCAGTCCAAACGTATATAATATAACTTCCAAACTTAAATAAATTATTTGAAAACTTTAAAAAAAGTAAACTATTACATACTTATTATGCAATATAAAGCATGTATCGTGTCTCATACGCTTTATTTCTAGCAGCAGACTGTATAAAGCACCCGTAATAAGATTACCAGCAAGGAGCACTTAGATGGCGCCTGATTGCCAATTACTTCCCATTTTACGAGTAGATGCAGCGGCTGTGGGACCGACTGATTTTATACTGACTAGCTTTGGAAAAGCTTGTGAATAGTTTATAATAGCTTGCTATATCCGTAGCTGGTGATTTCGCCGATTAAAGTTTGTTTATTACCACAATCTTATAAAATAGAATAGCTGTCTTTGTGCAGTAATTATCTGAAAGTAGGACTTCGGATTGTAATTTCGCGAAAAATCACTTAACTTACAACTTCATAGTGAATCATAATTTACATTTTTACACACTATGTTTAATAGTTGTTGAAAGCGCCATCTAGACACCTTTAGCTACGTAACGGCTATTATAGCTGAATAAATTTGTACTCTGATGATATGCATTTCGCGACATTAGATCTCTATTCTAAAAGATTCTGGAAAAATAATTTTGTATGGAAGCATTTTGAGCAAATTTCCGTTAAATGTTCATTTATTTAGTTCATAAACATCTGCCGTCTTAGATATGGGAACCTCGCAATCAACTTTCCTTTGGATTTAGTGTAGCGTCGAGTTACGAGACTGATTGGCAATGGTACGCTAGTGGGGGCAAAGTTCCAAATCTTCTAACAGAACGTCAATAAAGCTTGCTTGCCGAATGGATGCGTACCAGCTATTTACTTGTATGTTCATTTCGTCTTCGTCATTCGAATGTCAGACTAAAAAGACCGACTTTTATCAATGCAGTGGCTATTTTTACTGTTATCTTGCGTTTAGCTATTCCTTTCTCAGATTTCCCTAATAAAGAATAATGTGGATACTTCCTACCTCGACGTAAGACAGAATATGCAACTATGTTTAAAGATTTGATTTTGAGTGATATAATTAGAGATATCCGTCCGTTTTATTATGACTACGGGGTAGGTAAAACTTTCTAGGTCTAAATTAATAGCGTTAACAGTTTAAAGGTGAAGGTTACCTTCCTTTCATTGATTACCGCGAGACCTTGCAACCAATAGCGTTTTATTTACAGAACAAAATAAATGCATTTATGGTCTTTTACTGTAGAAAAATTATACAAATATAATGGATAAAGTAGCATATTACTTTCAACAATAATATCAATGTACTCGTATAGCTGAAATAATAACTAAAACATTTCGGAACTATTTTATAATATCCTAATTATCTACTCTAAGAACTGTATTATATTGTACTCAATATTGTATTGTACTCAATATTATATTGTACTCAATATTATATTTACTAACGATGTGGCTAGTTAAATATTTGCTTTATTTTGTTGTATCATTCTGAATGTTTTCTAATTTACGCTTTTTTTCCCTTTCGGATTTTTAACGCTAATGAGTTTTAGTAAGATGGAATTTCGGATATAGTTTCGGATGTCTCTATATCTGGGTATCTTCAAAATATTTCCCCTCACGAAAAAAGGGAATGGGTAGCAAAATTCTCCGTATCACTGGCATCATCAACAAGCTACCTCAGCTTGATGATTTGTCAAATCAACCGTCAGAATTGTTGAACTAGGGCGGCAAAGGTAACTAGGCTCAGAACTTTTTTGACTGACAATGGGATAGCACTTGTGAGCGTCTCCGTGGCTCATATATTAGTAGCTACACATTTGGACACACTAACAATTCCCAGTTATCTATATTACCTTACAATACTTATCTATACTTACGACTCGATAGGTAGGTAAGGTAGTAACATCGCCTTGCTAGTGACCACCATGTCACGAGTATCGAGAGTCTGACGCTTATTTGTGTTTTGTTAATAATATCATCATCATCAACAGCCTATATACATATGTCCCCACTGGAGGGGCTCAGGCCTACTCTCCTATAGAGAGTGCATGGGCCATAGTCCACCACGCGGGCCCAGTGCGGATCGGCGGACTTCACATGCCTGTTCAAGACATGCAGGTTTCCTCACGATGTTTTCCTTCACCGTTAAGCAATCGGATAATGTACTTGAATTGAAAAACAACTCATAGGTACACGGCTGGATTCGAACCCGGTACCCTCAGATTGAGAGTCCCGCGACTTATCCATTGCGCCACCGACGCTTATTATCCAGATGTTAATAATATAGCCAGTTCTTAATTACTTTCGTAGTACTTTAAAGGTCTTAATTACGCGTGCGTCATACTTATCGTCACTTAACATTTCATTAGACTATATACGTCCCCACTGCAGGGGCTCAGGCCTACTCTCTACAGAGAGTGTAGATGTGTAGCACTTAATAGCCAAGAAATATTATTGTAACCGTTATGTGTATTTCAAAAAAATCAATACTTTGAATTCAGGTATTTGTGCCGCATCTCCGCACGGATGATCCGTGAGTGCCGATGACAGGCTGACAGCCGCATGACGGCGGTGCGGCTCGGTGCGGTGCGGATGTTGAACCGAGCGAGGTGCGCAACTAATGGTCCAACTCGTTAAAATGTGCAAATGTTTACTGAACAAGCTTGAAACAATCCTGTGTAAATAGCTGTTGAAGTTTTTCTGTTGCGGTTGGGGTTCTATGAAGTGATGAATGTTTAGCGAAAGTCGCTGTTATCTTATACGTTTACACGAGCATTTATAGTCCAAACTAATATCTTAAATGCAAACCTGAATTTGTTTGACAGTTGAAGGGTCCGAAAAGGACATAGGCGGCTTTTTATCGTGATCGAGCAAGTCGTTCCCGTGGGATTCTTTCCGAAGTCCACGCGGAGTTTCAGACAAAAGCTAGTATACAAATATAATTATGCTTATCAACTGTATTGACGATTTCGAAGTAAGAAACAGAGTAGGGTTAGGGTCCAGTTATCGATGTCTTATTTTCGACAAAAAACGTAATTATGTAATGTATACTGAAATTACGCCTTACCCTAAAGCAGCGCAGGGGGATAACAGCATAGATTAGATATTAATACTGCATACTAACAGTACAAATAAATATTCCGAGCATAGACCTTGTCTTGCCAGTTCTTCTATTCCCAAGTTACATATATATATATATATTCCCAAGTTATATTCGGAAATAAACCAGGAAAATAAACCTGAAATTGCTATTCTGTTACAGAAATGAACAAATAATACCATATTAATGTAATGCCTTAATGTACTTGCATTTTGAATTTATGAAATTTTATAGCATATTTTTTATATTCAGCAATATTATTTATTAAAAATTTGAAATGTTTGATTATTGCATAGGTATTTCCGATTAAAAATTCTATTGTTGTCAAAATGCGGCTCATTGAATCTAGAGTGATAGAAGTATCTGACAGTTGGATGGAGATGGCTCATTGCAATTAGCTGACCATCTACTGCGAGATCGTTACCACAGTAATATTATTTGGCTGGCACGCATCGTAACATGATCTAAATTATTTCCCAAGGTCAGAAGGCACTGCAATGCGGGTGTCGTGAATAGATTGTTGTACGCTAATATCATTGACGTAAGGTCTGTTAAAAATGTTGGAGCTTCTATTAGTTGGGGAAATTGCAGCAAATGTATACAGCAATTTTTCTACCTTGACCAAAGCAGTAAACAAATATGGCGTAACGATCAATATTTCATGTCGCTAAAACCATCTCTTTTACGGATGTGAATTGTTACAGTGACATAAACTCAAATATCGTGTTGATAATCTACGACCGGGAATGTGATGGAAATTAAAATTTTTGGCCAAAAATGACATTTGTAAGGATAGTTTGCAGTAATTTTCGTTGGAAATTAATGCGTTTGTATTTAACGTTATCCCTCTCCTAATGCTTCCATACTAAATTTCTGTTGCCATAATCTTTTAAAATAGGATAGCTGGCTTTAATAAGTAATTACCTAAAAATAGTAGATGAAATTATAGTGTCGCGAATTAAACATCATTTATAGTCAACTACAATAGCCGTTACGCAGCTAATGGTTCATACGAGTAGATGGCGCTTTAAACAATAATTGAGAAAAAGTGTTTAAAATGAAAATTGTGAAACACTGTGAAGTTGTATGTTAATGATACTCATTTCGCGACATCACAATCTGATGTCCTATTTTTAGATAGTTACTACACAAATCCAGCTATTATATTTTAAAAGATTATGGCAGAAAAAAATTAGTATGAAACTTTTATGGAGGTAGATTGCCTTAAACTGGGGTCTAATGCTTATTGTGGTAACCTAAATTGAGTTATTCTTTCGGAATGTCATGATGTGTGATGGAGTGATGTTTGGTTACCGCTTAGGTCTAGACTAACTTATGCCTTGACGGTCGGGCTAAATTCAATCAATCACTCAAAAGTACCTCATAGGTAATTTAATATTCTTTGGAGTTTTAAATGATGGCTTTATGTTTTTTTTTCTTCAATTAAACTACTACTAACCTATTTATAAGTCAGCTTTAGAATAGTATTGTTAGTAATATTACATAATCACGGAACAAATAATAGGCAAACCCATAAATCCTAGTGACAGTAATTCAATAAATAGAAATTTCGACACAGAATCTAGGCGTGACTTCACGAAAAATTCACGGCGTTCTAAGCACTACGTTATTGCCTACGCGGTACAGAGATACAGTGCTACGTTTCGTACGGGCTACGTGCCGGGAAGTGCCGAAATGTGCCGAGATGTGCCGAAATGGCTAGACCCGGCACCCACGCCGCCGTACGTGATACGAAACCCGAAAGGCGATAATAACATTCGGCATGAGCTCGCCGAAACGTGAACTAATGTTACATTCAGAATGGAGTCGCTGTAACAAGCCAATGTAAACTCAGAGCTGCTAACTTTAATTAAAAGATAAACTTAATAGTGCTGGGCTTTGATGGCGTATTCTAAATTAAGTCGTTGGCTCTGAAAAGTTAGCCGGGAAGCGTATGTGTGGACAATACGAATTCGACCTTCATATTTCAGAGAAAATACAGAATTTGCACAGCAAAAATATTTAAAAAAGCAGAACAATTTGATCATCAAATTTTATGACAATATCGTCTGTGATTGGTTCATTTTTACATGGAACACTCTTATTAGAGGTTGGCGAGAAATTGGCCCAGGAAATTGCCCCGTGTAGGGAGGCATTTGAAGGTATTTTTGGTCTGCCGTCGGGAAACGTCCACTGCTGAACATAGGCCTCCTTCATGATATGCCACATTGATCGGCCCCGAGCTACTTGCATCTAGCGACTCCACACGACCTTAACCAGGTCGTCGGTCCATCTAATCTGCCGTATTCACGTCCTACACATAAGACATAAGTCTTTACTGTGAACAAAGAGACCAAAACACACACGATTATATGTAGATGGGTGATCACGGTCGTATGTATCAATAGCATCTTATTGCGATCACTAATCCACCAGACAAGCGTAGTGGCTATGGCAAATCTCATAGATGTGGCAGTATATTGATGGAAGCTCACTTTGGCAGCTGTGAACGTATGACGTTGATTACGGTACACTTAGACAAATGATCGCATTTTTGGCAAAGTTTTTAGTGTCAAATAGTGTATAAGGAAGAAAGGGTGCACAGGAAATGCATACAATAAGTTATAATACATGCAACCGTTGAATAATTTAACATGTTTGTTGCGCTGATACATCGTTTTGAACATATCGGTATTGGTGGATCTCGTGCCAATTTTGCGGATCCAGATCTTGGCCGATGGTCACATCCGCACTGCAGTGCAGGCTAGTTATATAGTGCACATTAAAATACTGTGTAAATATTTTATCTGAAGCTGGGCATGACGTAAATGAAGACTTCTGAGTTCAAACTTATGTTATAGGCGCAGCGGCAAGTGAGTATGATTTTTTTATTTCAATTGTTTTTATGGGAGTGATTTGTACAACCTTAAACACTATGTGAGAAACAGTAGTAAATACATAAATTTATTCTGCAAGGCACACATTATTATTTCGTAAGAGTTCCAACTCATTAAAATCATAATTGGAGTTTCCAATTGGTCTAACAGGGCATTCGCAACTTCAATGAAACAATACACTTGATTGCAATTTCAGAACTTTCATCATCATCAGCCGGGAAACGTCCACTGCTGGACATAGGCCTCCTTCATGATACGCCACATCGACCGGTCCCGAGCCACCTGCATCCAGCGACTCCCTGCGACTCTAACCAGGTCGTCGGTCCATCTAGTAGGAGGACGGCCTGGTTGACGTTTCCCGTTTTCAGAACTTTACTACGCATAATTCACGGACTACAATTATTACGAATAAACCATATATTACATTTTTATACAAATCTCAATTTTTAAACAACTATATACGGTCACAGATTTTTAAATAAGTTTGTGACGCGATAAAAAGCAGACACGATATTCGTTCTAGATCATGTCTAGAAAAAAAGAAGAAACATGTCTTCGATTAAAAAAACACGTCCCGCAAAGTTATGGAGCCATTAAAGTTGTAAATAGTGTACCTATAGTGCAGTACGGATTGAAAGTTACTTTCAAAATGTTATTGTTTGTTAGGAGCATTATAATTATTCATCTTATACGTGTTCATATAAGAATATTAAAAGCTCCCATTGACTCGCAAACAAAATAATATGAAGTTCGTGCTCTCGTAAACTGTGTTCACCAGGTGCAGGTTATGGGCCAAGAACATGTGCTTCAGGAAAGTTAACTAATAAATAACTCGGGGGTTTGCTCGACAAATGACAGCATCTGGTTAATAAGGATGACATATATTTCTAATATAGTCCAGAATTTATATTATTCTTTCTATTATTGTATCGGGTGGATCTACTGAAAATTCTTATTTATTGGATTTTTCTTAAGTCGTATATACGTCTGGAATAGGCTGGACCATTAGAAACAGATGGTTTTTATAAATCCCACCTTTTGATGATTTTCTTGTATAGTTTGCTAAGGTAATTTCGAAAACTTTCAAAACACGCTACATTTTGTAATAAATATTCACAACTTTCAGTACTACCTGGTCTAGCAATCCATTTTGCCATAGAAATTGCCAATTTCCTGTCGTCCAGCGCTGTGCTATAGCCGCTTTTACCTTTTGTATACAGTTGTAATTGAGTTTTCGCACCGATTTACGAAGCGCTGCTAACGCTGTAAGGGTGAAACTGTTCTAGCACTAAAATTATTTTAAAGCACGCAATCCAGTAAGGAAATTGTAGGTCGAGGGGTAAATTGGCTTAAAATATTGGTTTTCCTTTAAGGACTGAACTTGGTAGAAATTTGTAAACTTTGTCGTTTAAAATTGAGGTGAAGATACGTAGCCATGGAGAAATTTGTGTAAGAAGGTTTCGAGTTGGGAGAAGTAATTCAATTTATATTCAATCAGCCACGTCTTCCTTGGGCTAGTTATTCGCGGAAATCATAGGCAACGAGAAAGGTGTTTAAATAATTAATACTGACTTATCGTACTTTTTCTCCAATACTGATTTTACACCTTTTATAGAGGTAGTTCCAAAAGTCTTTTAGTTCTCAATGAACATTATGACACTAATTTTATACTTGCTAATTTCTTGCTTAATGTCTTCTTGTCGTTTTAAAACATCATTAATTTCTGTTACAGTATTTGCCCGTGTGGTCCTATCTTACAATTTGATCACTGTATGTCCTCTTGTTGGAGTCAAATGCAACTAACATAATTTTTCAGATGAAAGGCACTACCAATGTACGCTTCAAAAGTATATATCTGAAGTCACCAATTAGCTTTCTAAGGATCGATGATGGAAATCCAGTTCGGCGTGATAATTATGGCGAATGTCTGATAGTGAATATATAGAGCTGATGAACGGTGCCTGCGTCGGTGTAAATGCACAGCCCTGTCAAGATCCGAAGCTAAATGTGTCGGTTCGACCGGTCATTGACCGGCGTCACCATAATAAAAATGATTAATGCTTAGATTATATGTGGATCATAAACGTACCGAGACTAATCCCAATTTATTACACGAGCTAATAACATTCTCCGATTACAAATTTGTTGTAATCCAAGTTAATGGGGCGCACGTACCGCAAACAACGTGGGAATGGATTTCTAAATCGTATTAATTTGAATACTGCTTCTATGCGGTTTGCGGAAAACCGACAATATGCGTAGCTGACACGGATTCCATATTTTTCGCACATTTTTAGTGTTCCGTATCTCAAAAGGAAAAAAGAAACCCTTATAGGATCACTTTGTTGTCGATCTGTCTGTCTGTCAAGACAATTTTTCTCAGAATCCCGTAGAGGTATGAAGTTAATCAAATCTGCCCTTCCTTGGATCTGTGAAAAAAGATACGGCTGTTATAGCCTCATTTTAGACTATTTCTTTAGAGAATGGTAGACATTAAAAACCTGTAGGTTACTTCCCATTGACCTGGAATCCTGAAATTTGGCAAGAAGCAAGGTCTTACAGTACAATCATAGGAATAAATCTGAAAACCAGGATTTTTTAAATAGCATACATACAGCACAGCAAACATAGCTTTTTATGTTTACAAACTTAACTTTGCCTTTGAAAGCTATACGACTAGTAAAGTTAGTTTTTCAATTGGACTTACATTTTCGGTAGAGTATTGTTTGGTGCATATCACCTTACCTATTTATTAATGATTTTCAGTATGATAATTGTCCATATTTTGTACGTAACCCTCGGTGCGCGAGTCCGACTCGCACTTGTTTAATTGTGTGACTACATCATTATTAACGAGTTTTAAATATAATCTCTATTAAATGATAGTGATTTCACACTGACATTATGATTTCAAAACTGAATTTATTTGTTTTTCTATTACCATTTGGCACCTTATCGACACAACCAATCGTAATTGAATTTTGCATGTTCGTAGCATCTGGCAAGTAAAAGGATGTACAAGTATAAAACATTTACCATTAAGTAATTTCTGCAGGAAAAAGTACTAGTAGGAAAAGGGGGGAAAGTAAGCGGGAAAACTTTATCTGCGTTGATTTAAAATGAAAGTATAATTTCTATATTTTTTAAAATCGTGTGTGGATTACTAATGAATATATTTTACATTAAAACATATCAATTACATTCGCTGGTACAGGCCTTAACTATTCGATTCAGGAGAAATCGAAAAAATAGCCCAATCCTAAACGGCAATTGTGCAGTAGATAATGCTACCATTAAACCGGATATATTGAGGTTCATTCACTGGCAAAGCCATTCAATTAGGCTTGAACCGATACATTCTATCACATTCGCTCGATAGAGACGTAAATTTCGGTTTTACACGCAAAGCCTAGACTTTGATCGACCAGGGAATTGCTCCAATATTGGAACTCCCGTTTTTCAGCCTCAGTCACTGTCTATAAAAGAACAAAGGGCTATTGTGTTCAACGTTTTTGCACGAAACTGATGTACCTATAGGCAGATAGAGTTTGGGACATGAAGGAGGCAGGGCTTCATACTAACATCAACATATACATAACTCTATATTCGAAAAAATTAATACTTTCATTCAATACCTGTATGCATATAAAAAGTCGGGTTAGTAACACGGTTCATAACTCAGGAACGTCTGAACCGATTTTTATGGACTTTGATTTTTTAAATCTGTCCTCGAATAGCAGACTAAGTATTAAAACATGGGATGAATTCACTATAAAAAAATTCATTTTCTCATAATTTCACGACCATAAAGTCAGAGCTACTTGTTTTTTTAGAGACATAGTTGAAAAGCCAAGGAAGGAAATAGGCTTCTTTTATCCCCATCGAACGAGTATTTCCCATGGGATAAATCCTAAAGTCGACACGGGTGAAGCCGCGCGCAGAATATAGTATTATAGGTATATGAGAAAGTGAGTTTGTTTGTCCTTCCTTCGTGCCGTGAATGGCTGGATTTTTTGTATATGCATAGTTCAATGGCTGGAATAGAACATAGGTTACTTTTTACCCTGATTGAGCATATAGTTCTCGTGGGATACTTTCCGAAGTTCACACCGACAAAGTCGTGGGCAAAAGCTAGGCTTATAAATTTGTATAAAAGCCATACTTTGGGGCATTAATTTTATTGCTATGTATTTTTTTTGTATCACTTCTATCTTATAATTATAATATGACCGATATTGTAAAACTGATTTGAGATTGAATTTTTGTCAAGACCGGTAGTAGGTAGAAAGAAAGAAAAAAAGTTTAAATGTTAAGGATTCCGTATGTGATTTATGGCCTTAATTAAAATTAGAATCACAGTTCAGTACCAAAAACTGAACTGCAATCAAAACGATGACTTGGTAACATAAAGCACAAGAGACCTGCGTACATAGAGACGCAAAGTTAACACTGGAAATTCAAATTCTCGCGAATATTACGAAAATGATTGTCGGTATTCTGGTAATTTAGCCTTTGATGGTTTGTGACATACGTCGATCAAAGATATCTCCTCTGGTGGGATGTTCTGTACACACGACGCGACGCGACAATATATTTTATGTATACTGTAATGTAATTTGATCTCTCCTTTGTATTCATTAACGAGCTTGTAGGTATTATGTAGTATATTTGGATATGTGACATTATATCTAATTAATTGCTCATGTTATTTGATATTTGTGTTAGTAATAAAATGAAAATGATCACCCTCATGGCATCTAGTGGGTGTTGTAAACGAGGGAGCTGAGGGAGCAAAAGTCCGTGGCAGCAAACTACATGTAACTGTGATCAAAAATCCGCCTGCTTAGTATGGTGATCTTGATATTCTTTGCCAATTTACAATCCGGAGGTCTCGGGATCGACTCCAAGCGAGGGTAACTACCGGTACTCAGTTTGGTTAGCTACTACTATTTTACCTATCTGCCGTCAAACAGCAACGTTAATAGCACTGTTGTGTTCCGGAGACAGCGCTTTATTAGCTTGAGGCTACTGTGTGAACAAGCCTTCCAACCAATGGCCTTATCGTCAATTACCATCAGGAGAGATGAAGGCCAAGCGCAAACCCATTATACAGGAAAAGTGTACATATGGAGCTGTTAATGTTAATGAATTTTCTAGAGTAACCGCGAGTGACAGATTGTCCGTGAATTTTAATAAACTCTTGAAGGATAGGGTTGTATGTACAGTTGAGCTCCAAAAGAATGTCTCTTATTTGTAATAACAAATGTTGTCGTAGCTAAACCAGATTATGTTAGCTTATACGCAATAAAAATAAGTCTAAATTCCATTATTTATTAATATCCTTATTTTTGTTCGTAGAAATTGCGTCATTTTTATTTGAGACAATTTTCTCGATTGCCAGCGAACGATAATAAAATATCAGTTCAACAGACAATAAACCTTATCCCCCACAATTTAAGGGCTTTATTTATCAAATGCTATCATGTGTTTGCCGCTGCGTACAAATTCAAACACAATTTTCATTTTCCTCGTCTCGTATTCACAGCACGGCACGTTGCCAACCCTTAAAAATATCAGTAAAGTGTTAAATTAAAGCGCATTCTTTGTAAGCTGAGACATCAAAGCGTTAACCTTAGGGATTTCAGCCCCATAGGAAGCTTCGATTCCAATAGTCGTTTCACCCCTGTACCTTTTTGCCCCTAGCTCCCTAGGAGGGGGTGGGGGAAAGGTGCGCGCGCACACAAAATCAATACGGCTAGCGTTACGCACAAATACGAGGCCCGCGAGTAGAGATGTCATGGTCAGCGTATCGATATTAATTACTGGGGTTCTCCCCTGTCACACTCATAGCTAGAGGTGGCCGTTCTCCATTGTCCACGTCACAATATAACGATAAATTTTATATTGAATAATAATAATGTTTTGTTTTACGTACAATACCGATTTCATGTATAGTTATTTCAGCTGTAACATTTTTAACTTACCGGGTTTATTCAAATAACAAGGCAAACTGGAATAAATTGAATGTCAACCCAATGAATGGATAATATCTTATTTCGTTACTTAAACAATATTTGGGAGAGAAATTGTTTTCATAAATATTGTTGGTTCAACATTTGGACAGGTCTCGAGTTCGATTCTCAGTGTGGGGTATCCATCCATCATTATCATCAGGGAGCAAAAGAGGTCAAGTGCGAACTTATTGTGTTTAATGTTTTAATAATATAAAATAATACTTATTATTAAAACATTAATATATATATATATATATATATATATATATAATAGAAGCGTCGGTGGCGCAGTGGATAAGGCGCGGACTCTCAATCTGAGGGTACCGGGTTCGAATCCAGCTGTGTACCTATGAGTTGTTTTTCAATTCAAGTACATTATCCGATTGCTTAACGGTGAAGGAAAACATCGTGAGGAAACCTGCATGTCTTGAACAGGCATGTGAAGTCCGCCGATCCGCACTGGGCCCGCGTGGTGGACTATGGCCCATACACTCTCTGTAGGAGAGTAGGCCTGAGCCCCTCCAGTGGGGACATATATAGGCTGTTGATGATGATACTCTTTTTAAAATGTTAATTTACAAAATAATAGCAAAACAATAGCAATATGTTATCAAATTTTCGAAAGGTTATCCTTATTTTTACGACATACTAATTGAGGGTATAACTTCATAAAAGACTATGTAGTTTTGTATTTCACAATAGTTGTGACAATTTTTAAAATGTATTATGAGTTTGCACTTCCCCTTCATCTCACTTGATGGTATGTGACGATAAGTGTGAAAGAAAACGTGCTCACACGGGTGCCTCAAGTGAATATGTATTTAAATTACATATTGATTTATAAATTCACTAACAAATTACAAAGTCAATTTCTAACAACTTTACCTACTTCTGTCACAAACACCACAACAAAAATGACATTCTCATTATAAAATATTCAAAAGTTAAAATGTCTGTCAATTCTCACTTTGAATTACCTTTACAATTCATCACATCACTGACACTACTAAATTATTCGATAGCAGCGCATAGCCTGTAGCCCGATCCACCTATCAACAAACCCGTCATCTAAACGCTTCTGTCAATCGCAGCCCACTTAACTAATAGCCCACTAATAACTGGTGGCCGGCGGAATTATCGACCCTTTTGCTATCGACATCACCCCACCCCTAATGCCATTGTCTACGGAATATGATTAATTGAAGTAAGCAGTGAGATTGGAAAATTTTCGGGACGTTGACAATTTTACTTTTGTAAACAACACCTATTGACTGTTTAAGCTCTGGAATAATTATAAATGTTGAATAATTTAAAACTGGTGTCAAACGAGTTTGTATAGGGTAATGGTATATTTTCGTCCTAATTTCTTTATGGATAGAAGTTTGGATAGATAGTTACGAAAAGTGTACTAATTTAGTATTCTAATTTTATATTTAGTATCATTTTTTTAATTTAAAATAATAATGAATGATATTATTTTTATAATTATTAAAATTTAGTTATTCGCAATAATATTTAACGCTGAACTGCACCACATTTCATCTACAATTCTACATATATAACATCCATCTCACTTTTTCACGATGACAGTGATATAGGAAGTGCATACAGACGCTTTATGATCTCTTGTTTATCAGTGAAATTGGTTTAGTACGAGTATTAGAATTATTGTTATGTATTTCGTTTACCACAACTTTACACAATTTGTTGCAGTCCAACTTGTGAACTAAGAACTACACATTATTGGGTCGTTTTTGCCCCCGTTTAATGTGAAACATCTAGCGCCCACCAGAAACAAGGGCCCGGAAATAATGAACGCTGCTATAAAATCCAATTAATTGAACAAGGGGTCTCTTTTGGGCGCGGGACGTGATTGAAATTGACAAAAACGTCCATTACTCGGTATCTGCGGTTCTGTTTAGACTAAATCGAATTTAAAGACAAGCTACTGCATCTTGGTGGTTGAAAATATACTGATTCCCCTTTTGGATATATGTCATTTTCATCCTCTGAGACTCCCTAATTGTTCATCCCCAGCGCAATTCAAGGAGCCCTGGAATCTAGAGCGCTGGGCGCTACCTTCGCATTATTATTTTCTTATCAATTCTTTCTCTTGGTCTTTCAGACACGACATCTCCACAGTAGTTATGCGTTACGGTTATTAAACAATTAGTGTTTAACCCCGTCCACTCCCGAGACAGTTGCATCCAGCGACTCCCCGCGACCTTAACTAGCTCGTCGGTCCGGTTAGTAGAGGGACGGCGCTCCAAAACTTTTATTCCCCATCGGGTTTCCATTCTTCGAGTAATGTGGGTTTGCCACTTCAGGCTCACAGACTCGTCGAGCTATATCGGTGATCTTAGTTCGTTAATTCCTCATTCCGGATTTTATCTCGTAAAGAAATTCCGAGCATAGCTCGTTCCATAGCTCGCTGAGGAACTTTGAGCTTTTTTTATTCGCCCAGCAGTAATTTAGCTTAATGGAAGCAGTTCCATCTTTACCTTATGGCCACACAAGGCCTAGGCAGGCCTAGGTCACCAGCTCAATCAACGCTTTGTTCATAGCCAAATATACGACGATTTTTTTTTTGTGTGGCCATTGGTTGTGGGAGCCAAATAATAAGCTTTATAATGGTAAATTCTTACATCTATAAACTTTAAATATAAACGTTTTAGTCATTTTCGTATTGAAAAGGGGAGTATCGAGATATGATGTGAAATGTAAACAGCGGTTTGCCGTGGCGGCATGGTGGCGTGTCTTTATTTTTTAGTTTGGTCTATGGTCCTATTACGGAAATTTGATTCCTGTGTACGTCGCTAGAAGCGTATTTTGTGGAGTAAGGTGCGGTAAGGCGTTTAAGGGAAGCAGATTTTGACAGATAAACTTTGACTGTTGCGGGGTAGAACGATCAAAGATCAAAGAAGAGACAGCTCTACTCTACTATTGAACAGTAATTTAAATTGTATTGTATTAAATAAAGTAAAAATATATTTTTGTAGCTTCACTCATGGTTAGTCGTTGTCAAAAAATCTTAGATTTCTTTCGAAAATTTTTAGTCAATATTATTCGACTTTCCTATCTAGGCGTAGAAATATGATCGCAAGATCCGCTCGTTCCTTAGTTAAGGTACGTGACATACTGGGAGCCAATTTTCAGTGAACTTTTCGGGATGATGATGATCGTAGTGGTAAGCTTGACCACCAAGCTATCTAAGTCTACCGCCAATCAGCGGTGTTAATAGAAATGTGTTCAGGCATTGATAAGATTTCAGGCCGAGCACGCTATTTTACGGTTTAAGCGTCACTTGCCATCAGATGAGATGAAATGACAATGAATGAATATTTCACTTCCCTTGTTCCTCAAATACTGGAAACATTTGAGTTGAGAACAGTTCAGTTGTGGTAGGCTGCGTAATTTCACACCTGACGAGGTACACACAGACCTGTAGGACAGGCCACCAGCCACTAACGAGCGGTTACATATCTACATATATATGTTTGTACGTGTGACTCAATTAATTACACAGAAATGAACCCCGAGCCTTAGTCATTAGGATACTGTTACGTCACGGATGAAAGGGCTGTGCACATGTCCGGGTCGTGATGTTTTTAAAAGCTTTTATTTTATACATGTTGTTTGAAATCAGCAGGATGTATTCTGTTTACGAGTATATGAACTAACACTAAGCGAGCAATATAACTAGCTATGCTTGGAATTTCTCTACGTGATAAAATCTGGAATTAGAAAATCCGTCGACGAACTAAAGTCACCGATATAGCTCGACGAGTCTGTGAGCTGAAGTGGCAATGGGCAGGACACATCGCTCGAAGAACGGATAGCCGATGGGGAGTAAAAGCTATTGAGTGGCGATCACGTACCGAGAAACTTTTACCGGGCCGTCCCCCTACTAGATGGACAGACGATCTAGTAAAAGGCGTGGGGAGTGTGTGTGGCTCGCGGCCGGTCATTGTGTGTGATATACCATGAAGGAAGCCTATGTCCAGCTGCGGACGTTTCCCGGCTGATTATGAACTAAAAGTCTTGCCTTGTATCTTAGTACATATGCATGTACATTAATACAAATGTAGAATGTAGACCTAAGGGCTAAATGGATTCCGTTTAAATTTCGATCACGGATCATGTCTTAGATTAAACAGCGTCGATGGGAAATACAAAATTCCTGCATCAAACCATCGATAGTCTTTGAAAGGGCGTCACTCTCTCAACAATGCGTTCTCAGCTTTAATTAGAGCGAAAGCGGCCCTTTGTACGCTAATTCTCGTCGAGTCTGCCCGAATTAGGATTATAAACTGCTCTCGTGGAATCTTGATGAAGGGACGTGTGACGGTGAATTTGTCTTGACGTGAGGATGTGCTCGCGTGACAGTTGATGACTGTTCCGTGATTAGGAAGTATGCGATTATTGTATGCCCGTGTACCTGTAGTACACAGACAGTAGACAGTATGTTTGCGTATGAAAATGTTTTTTCTATAATTCGGCACCCTTGGTGCGCGAGTCCAACTTGCACTTGATCGGTTTAGTATTATTCAGGGCCATTTCTGGACTCGGAAACTGATCTTTGCTTCAATAGTTTTATAAGGCGAATGATTTCACACACGCTGGTCACACCCAAGGCTTTTCGGCATTGGTATATATTTAAATATTGTATATGCCGCAAAAGAAAGCTTAGATAAAAATCTAGGGTACGAGAAGCACCGACTCACTTGCCAAACGTGGTGAATATGCCCCTGATGGAACACAATTTATAAGGAAGGATATTTATCATTGGACTTTTTCGATTCACAAAGATTTATACCTACTCACATGTAAGCTGTTTATTAAATCTGAATGAATTTATAGTGCTATACACGTGTCCGAATAATTATATAGATGAACTTAAGTTGCCCGAGACTATGCAATGATACGTTTTTACAAAACAGACAAAATTTTTCTTCATATATGGATAGATGGCACCATCACGTCGTAGCAAAGTTTAACATAACTGTCAAATGTAAGTATATTTTTTCGTATGAATTGAAAGCAAGGAGTTTATATACTTAATTCCTTGATGCAAAGCCATTTAAGCTAACTGTCGTATACACAAGTCATACAGCTACCAAAGAGAATATAACTGCTTTGTAAATAAATCTGTCAATGTTGTTAACCAGACTTTGAAGGGGGGGGGGGGGGGGGGGGGAGGGGGGGGGGGCTCGATGATTTATGACAGATTCATTCCGAGCTATTCCGCGCCATCTATCGAGTCCTTTAAGTACTCAACTGACAGACGTCAACGATTAACTTGAATTCGCTTGCTTCAGCACAACTTCAGCTTAATGTGTGACGAAGGCACCTGACAATCCACACAATCTTGCAGTGAAGTCCCAAGACTACACTACAATGTTGCATTTCTTATCAGCCTTCTGGCATTATGCATGAAGAGGCGAGACGTTGCATGTGGATAGGTGGAGATACGACTCTGTTTTGTTACTTTGTGTCATGGATTGTGGAAGTTAATCGGAACGAAACTTTACGGTTTTTATCTACGTATATCTGCAGATGTTCTGAGCATATTTTTTTGTATTTTTCGGCGACAATACTTTTTTATTTCATTCCGTGTTTGTGTTGTTATATCTAGTTTATATTTGATATATCATTACTACAGACCTTGCTCAGTGCTACAGACAAAATCTTCATGTCACATTTTTAGGGTTCCGTGGGTAACCAACGGGACCCTATTACTGAGACTTCGCTGACCGTCCGTCTGTCACCAGGCTGTATCTCATGAACCGTGATAGTTAAACAGCTGAAATTTTCACAGATGATGTATTTCTGTTGCCGCTATAACGACAAATACAAAAATCCAGAATAAAATAAATATTTATGGGGGCTCCCATACAACAAACGTGTTTTTAGACGTGCTATGTAACATGCTGTCGTACTCGTCTACTACTGCTACTGCAAAACTAAAGTGATAACGAAAATCGAAATTAAAATATTTGTATCAAAACAAGCTGGAAAAGTAAAACTACCAAAAACAGCAGAGAATTGCTACCAAGGAGACTAAAACATAGTCACAGACTGAAGGGACATTTCTCACAAAGGGTTGATGTAGTAAATTTCCGCAGAACCTTGTTAATTAAGTAATTTCGCTGTATGGGCGGTGTCCTAGAAATGTTTGCAGGACCTCTAACGTAATTACGGCACACGATACTACGTGCAAGTGCTTAATTTAGACAACAGCGGTAATAAATAGGTTTGCATGGTAATAACGGCTTACATAAGGTGCTATACGTATTATATACATCGTAGCTTGCTTTCATTGACACGACTACATTAAATTTAAAGATTTTATTTATTTTAGTTTCACGCAAATCGTTTTAGTAATTCTCAGTTTAACTAAATAAGTCCCGCATATCAAATTACTCTCTTTGAACTATATCTGGACAATCCCAGCCGAATTTAATTTATATAAAATATCTAGAGTAAGTAGGTAACTGCCGAATAACTTAAGAAGGTACTGCACAAAGTTTTGTAAATTAAAGTCTACTGCTACATATGCGCCTAATTAGTTATAAAATAAATAAAAATAAATAAAATAAAAATAAAATAAAAAGCCTTTTATTTTGATCTTGCTACAATTAAATGTTGCTTGATTTCATACTTTTCTAATATATATATTTAATTAGCAAGGTCCCCAGGTTGGGTAAAGGCCTCCTCCCATTTGATAGATATTGAAGCCTTGAATGTTCATGTTTATTGCAGCGATTCGTTCCGTCATGCCAATAATAAGCTCTCTATCTTGTTTTATGTAATTAGTTAAGTACATTGAAATGACTTACATATTTAGGTTAGCCCAATCCATGAACAAGGGCACGCTCTTCTTGAAATTTGATACAAATACATAATTGTTTATAAATTATTTCAGTGCATAATAATAGTGACTTTAATTCACAAAATTTCGTGCAGTCACTTATACTTAAGGCATTTAGGCAGCTGAAATGGATATTGTTCATTTACCTCTAGTATACAGATCAAGATTGTAGTTTTTCCGTCAGAAGAGATACATAAGATTTAATTGTGACTAAAATTGTATTTTAGTGGGAAGAGTAGAATTTGCCAGCCAAGTAACAGTTGTATTCAAATAATATACACACGAGTAAGTATACAGCATAACATCTTTGTTTTTCTTCCTAATTCTGGACGTATTTGTTACAATTCTTCTTGGTTTTCAATCTAATATCAATTTAATTTTACAAAAGGTATATGTATTTGGACACACCGTTGGCCTTTATCCCGCGGGCGATCAATTTATCAGCCAATAATTGCATTGGAGGCACTCGTAATCATATTACTTGCGATGAAATCCATACCAGCATTAATGGATTTTAAATTTTATCGAAAGGCATTAAAGGTTTTAAAAATTTCTGTGCTGTTGACATTTTAGGTAGGATTATTTAGTATCGATAAATTAATTATGAACATAAATAAAACAGAAATAAGTTGTAAAAATAAACATGGCTTCTAAATGTGGATCAAAAAGCTGGAAAATATCGTATCGTCAATGTTCCTGGGTGTCATTTTCACAGAGCAGTATTCAACTGCTCACCGCTAACAAACATGTAACGTGATCCCCATCTAGTCTGCTTACAGTGATCATGCAAATCCATTGACACTAAAAAGCTTTTACGTCGAAGTGATGCAGGGTCGTGTTCACCAAATAACTCTTCGAAAATAGAAAATGATCACCTAAAACAGCTGGCAGATGTGAAATAGTTTCTATATAAAACAAAAATTGATTACAGTACAAATAAATACATTTTATAAGTAAGAAACAGGTATAAATGAAACAGGTATCCTTGACATAAATGTCGTTTGGAAAAGTGGTCTCCTAAATTAGAAGGCTAAAGATTAGCATAGAATATAAAAATTATTTCATATTTCAATTACTTTGACATACCTAGCGGCAGTACCCTTTTATCTATACCCTATAGATGTTGATATACAGCGAGCATGTATAGTTAGGGCCGTATATTGAAAACTTCCAAGCGTCCCAACACGTTGAGCCGAAGTTCAACAAACTTGGTCGGCACTTGGTAGGTTTTGGTGCGGCTCTCTGTGACAAACACGCGTCTTTGTGCTGATGGGAAATCAATACCATGTAGAGATGTTACGTGCCTGGTTCTAGCTAGTGAATAAAAATTTGATCGATTTTACTCGAAGTTATAGCAGTTTTCAGCAGACTGTACTGAAGTGTCTACTCTGTCTAGCGTGTGATTATTTTTCCCAAAAAAAAAAAGAATAAAAAATGGAATTGTATAAGAATATTAAAACATTTCTGTTTTTAAAAGCCATTGTTTCCGTTTACATGTGAATTCTGCAAAACTCTATGAATTATTCTACAAAAATTAATGTAAAAAGAAACATGCAATGTCTGAAAACACTGAAGGTTTCGATTAGAGGAAAACAATAGCGGCGTGGTGGAATATTGATATCTTGACTTGGAATAAGTGAGTAGTAACGTACAACGATTTATGGGGCAATCAAATTAATTTATCGATAACCTTCGCTCTGGGCTCGCTCGAGAAATAACGTCAAGTTAACAAAAATTATGTGACAGCACTACAAAATGAATCGATTAAATTCATTTTAACCGATGAGTTTTTACTGTTCAGTAATCATTGATGGCAGTGCCTCAGCGTACTGGCATTTTTTTTAAATTACTGATATATGTGATGCCATGTTTTGGCAGCATATTTAAAATAATAATGTATTCGATTTTAAAAAAATAGTTTAGATTTTCTAAACACAGACATAAAGTCACTTGCAAAAAGAAAATTTTCTACCATCTTTTTGCTAAATATTTTCATGTAGATACTACGTATTTTCACATACTACGGCTGTATGTTAAACTCTCATAAGATCTTTAGAGCCTTTTAAACGTAATAGCACTTGGAGATAAGCCGACAACAAGCCTTGATAGAGGCTTTTAGCTTGGTATTAGGGCTAAGTGCGGAAAACACGTGGATAATATGCAAGTTTCAATTTTTCATAACGTATACTTATCTACGTTATGAAAAATTTTCTAAAACATAATTTTGTTCTAACATTTATAGGACCTAATTATTACATAGAATTTGAAGTAAAATGTTATGTCAAAAGTTGCCTGTGTGAGCATCAACAATAAACTCTTGGTACTTGGTAGATCGGGATACAATGTTCCCATGTCCTTTCCGGCTCTTCACTATATCACTATACCATGCATAAAAACATACTATGCATCTAGAAATAATAGATTAGATAGATAGATAGATTAAAAATTCATATTTGGTCTGTTTTCGAAGGCGCGTTCAACTAAAAACTGACTTCGATTGCCTTAAAAATGTTCACCTTTAGAGGTAGATCAATCAATTTCAATATATGTACTTTATATGGTACCACTTGTAAAGTATTATCTACCAAACAAAAAAATAATCATCAAAATCTGTTCACAATTGGCGGAGTTATCGCGTAACATACATGCAAAAAAACATACAGTCGAATTTAGAACCTACCCTTTTTTTGAAATAGTTTGAAAACAGAATGTAATTTCTCTCCAAGTAGTTTATAAATACACTCCGATGCCTGTTCCGGATGCGACATTAAACCACACTACCGTAACGTATATTATGTAAATACGTGAGACTTTTTCGTTCCTTTCAGATTTCCTTCAGGAGACAAATGGTGTTTCTGTCAGGAGCGATCATTAATCATGTCTGTGGAAGCTATAGGTGTATTCTGAGTCACCCGGTTCTTTCAAAGGCTAAGAAGAAGCAATATTTTTGTTCGGATGCCAGTGACATTGGCTTTGTCAGTGCTATATCTTATATACACGTACTTGTGTGGCAGTATGGTCTCGGATAACTGCTGGTGAAGTTGAAATGTACTTCAGGACCTTACGTCAGGTGCAATAAACTTCGAGTAACGACGAGTATAATGAAGTGCAAGATAATATAATAATACAAATGCAGGTCACCCGTAGTATTTCCCTACAATCAACGTCACCAGACGAAACGATATTCCATAATTTCAAGTGAATAAGTCAATGACGTTTGAAGGCATCAGTTGTTTATCTAAACACAAGGTAGCTATCGGAAAAAGGTAATACTCACTTAACTGTAAACATTCTGAAATTTCAGACAAACGCCTCCTAGGTTCCCTTCCAAACTTAAACGATTACTAGGGTTAAATTGCTTTGTAATATACAGCTATTTGAAATTGATCCATGGGATCGCTAACAAAACTTTCAATCATCGTCATTGTCGGATAAACTTCAACTACTGAAGATAGACAGTACTCTTGTAAAGTGCGGCCCATGCCGTTTGTCCAGGGTCTCTTCGCTGTCTCTACCAGGTCGTCGAGTCAGTCCAACTTCAATAACAACAACAAAATATAATAGTTCTGCGGAAATAGTTTCCAGCTCTCGGCTCTCGGTTTCAGTCTTTAGAATAAAGTTGAAACGAATTCTTGTAGTTGCAGCGGGGGGCAACTTCGCCAATATCGGACACTTGGCGAGTGTCGGGAGAGTTCTCTCGATAACACTCTATAGAGTACTTACACTGCAGTATTAAAAAGGAGAGCTTTTATGAAACTTTGGCTCCCATGATATCACCTGTTATAGCTACATTTTATATTAAAAGTCTGAACTTTTATAGAGTAAAAACCTCTAAAAAATCATAGTTTTTGGTGGCATTTTACATTTTCATTTAGGTACTTAATTTAGATTTGTCCACAGTGCATTTCCCAAACTGAAAAACGTTTTGTAAATATTTAAAATTCGGATACCGATCTTATCTTTGCAAAGAAAATAGAGATCATAATACTTTTTGTGAAAATTTATCAGGAACCCATAAAAATGTGATAATACATTATTCAGGAATTTCATCATTAACAGCCTATATACGTCCCCACTGCAGGGGCTCAGGTCTACTCTCCTACAGAGCGAGAGAGTTCAGGAGTTTACCACATAGAAAATATCGAGATAAATATTCAAAAAAGTTGCGATTTCACTATCGTAAGCTCATTCCGTAATTAGTAATAATTATCGCAAAATTGAGACCGAAATCGAAATGTGCTATAAATAAATTATAATTTCTCAGCTGACCCTTAACATTTTATAGGGGTCGTTAATACACCAATGGCTTTACATTTAAATGTACTTATAATCTTGGCTGTGACATTTAGATTTATATTTGGTACCACGATACACAAGTTTTTATAGCAATCATAAAATGTTGTGCTGGGAATAAAGTTAGAAAATAGCGTGCGGCAAAAGTCTCGCCGAACAAAAAATATTCTCAGATGTCTGCAGCTCTCTTGTGACCAATTTGTCTTGATGGAAAAGATCAACACTCTTTGAAATATGATCGAGCTAAGAAGCACTTGGAGTTTAATCTTGTTTGAAATCAGGCAACAAATTTTTATATTACTATTTATATATTTTAAGACACACCAAAGTCTTATGCAAAATAACAAAATGTACAATCTGTTTGTTTGATTATTGTTTGATTCTCAACTAAGAATCTTGTTAAGATTATGAATGATGTTTTATTAAACACAGTGAATGGGTCATCATCACAGTACACGTGTCATAGTCATAACTCCAGGGATTTAGGTTTAAAGACTGAAATAAAGAAATTTACATTTAGCTGAAACTGAGTAAATTAAAACTAAAACACAAGAAATTTTTATAGTTAATACTGCGCATGCAAAGCAAAGTTTAATACATAAAACAAATATATATAAAATTGGACATATTTACAGAAAGAGAGTATATTTACAAACGGAGGATTATCGGTCATTAGGCCGCGTCTTGTTTACGTGCTATGCAGTGTACTCCCAACCGAAAAATTTCTATAAAAATATGATTTGATTTTTAATTCGGTTAGAAGTCCATTTTAAAAATTTTGCTCCTTGTACAATATGTTATTTTTCCCGTAATTCGTTCGTTCTAAGGTAGATTAAATACAAAGAGAGGAGAAGAGAGGAACACTGGTGAGTTCCTCTGAAGATCCTCACTCAAGTCATCGACTTACACTGAGGGCCACTGAAGGAGTTATATTTATGGATAGAAGATAGGACATTACCCTCTAGTGTGAGTTTTAATCGATACTATCGCACTTGCGATACGTCAGATTTGTATGAAGAGTTGTGCAGCGCCTCTAGCGGCACGTTTACGAAACTGTGATTCTTCATACAAATATGACGTAAATGCAAAAAAGATTGTATCGGTTAAAAACTCACGCTAGAGGTACTGTTCTATATGAAGCTTAGCATCTTGAAACATTTTCCCACCTCGTCGTAAAGGCAGTTACGATTCTTTGTCTAATATTATCTCGACTTTTCAGTAGTGCTATAACTATCACTAAATCTCCAGTATAGCTCGTGCCATATTTTCCCATTCCAATTCCTTATGCAAGTTACTATCTAAAACTCCTGTTAACGTTCTTTACAACTCTTTCAGGCGTGCATGTGAATAAAACAAGACTGGCCCCGTATCGGACGTAATTCGCTGAACTTTCCTCGCACGGTACCACAGTTTGCACTTAGTTCCGTCGCTCCGGCGCGGCGGGCGCGGCGCGGTCCCCTGTTACCCAACTTGTACCTCGAGCAACTCCGCCAAGTCGGACTTTTATTAAAACGTACAGCGTGTACGTGTTTAGCTGTCTCACATGTACTAAGTTAGGTTACAAGGTTCAGCGCTAGGGCCGACGACGTTTTATATTAAAATAATGTCATTCACACCAGCTCCTGAACGACTGGCTGGAGTAGGCTCTTGAGAGAGAGAACTACAGGTGTATGAGGGAGGTCTTTGCCCAATGGGACAGTACACGCTTATAAAATGATGTACCAGCCTATAAAGGTGTAATGTTTTCTAGCGGCTTTCATAAAATTGACATCTGATTAAAATCCTGTTAGATCGGAGTGTCATTGAACCTGACGTATTTTCCATTAAATTTTGTCGTTCGATTATTTCATAAAATCAATTAACGCGATTCATTGGACAAAAGTGTCATACAACATTTATTTTATCATAATCAAACCCCCTGAAATATTTATTTTATTCTGTTTTTTAGTATATGTTGTTATATAGCGGCAACAAAAATATATCATCTGTGAAAATTTCAACTGTCTAACTGTCACGGTTTATGAGATACAACGGACGGACAGCGGAATCTTAGTAATAGGGTCCCGTTTTTACCCTTTGGGTAACCCTAAAAACATCAGATTATCTTGTCAGCTAATGAGTATCTTTAACATACAACTGTCACAACGATCGAAGTGAACAACAATTTTAATTTTACACTAATTTTTAGGCTTCCGTACCTCATTAGAAAAACAGGAACGCTTATAGGATCAGTTAGTTGTCCGTCTGGCTGTCAAGACCATTTTGTTCTTCAGAAACGCGAGAAGTATGAAAAGAAATCCAAAAAGTATAACGGTTTTATCAATTATTGTTTTATCACATTCAAATGGACACTTTACGATTAGAAACTGTTGGCGCATATTGTTATATTTCAATTGCGCGTTGATTTCAATAGACGCATTTCTTAGAGCGTTGTTGTTGTTGTTCCCATATTACCTTACCTGATATTATTCTGTACGGAACCCTCGGTGCACAAGTCTGACTCGCACTTGGACGGTTTTTTCTTTTATTCTCACTGACCACTGCGAACGAAACCTATAACAGCCATTAACGTCAAAAATGAAGCATGTTACGAAAAGTAAAATGGCTTTCTTTACAAAGCTATTCTTTTGTTGCGCAATTAAAACTTTTTAATGGATAGGCATTTGTTTCGATAACTGAGACAAAGAAGCTCTTACAATATTTAGCCTGTTTCTGAATAAGTATGTTTAAAAGAAGAAAAATGCGTAATTCTTGTAGCTCCTTATAAGTTGGTACACATTTTTTATATTATGTAGGTTCTACGCAAATATGAAGACTATACAAATACTCAGGATAAGATGAGCAATGTATTGACTTTCTGTATTATGAGATGTCAGCTTAATCTGTAAAGATGTATACTTACCTTAATTTGCAGGCGCAGCATGCAGTCTTTAGGAGATATAGTCATGCCTGCCATGCTTACAAGTGGAAACATTTACGCAAAAACGTAGCTAAGTTTACTTACATAGATTTAATTAAATAAAGAGACAATACAGAGAAACTAAACGAGGAAGAGTTGAAAGTAATTAGCTGAAAGTTTGTTTTAAAAAGTGAATAAAGATTTCATAGTAAAATGGAAACTGTATACGTAACGAAACGCTAGGCTTTGGATTTGGTTTGAAGAAATTTATGTGTCTAATATGTATTAGGTACTAAACTACTGACATCAATTTTTAAAGAAAGAAGAAATAGTTTCGTTTGCGCTATTTGATTGCAATCTAGCGATACACAATATTCTGTACGGAATGTGTTTTAGGCACTAAAGGAAACATGAAATGTTGTATTTATTAATAAAATATGAACTAAAGGTTATATTCACTAACATGTTTATTTACTACATATTCTGGCGTACCTCTGTTAAAGTGATCTTAAAATGGTGAGGATTTGAAAAATCTGCATTTTTAAAAGTTGTAAGTAAATAGCAGTAGGTAGGCTAGCCCCCTTCGGCTAGACATCCCCTTAGTCGTCTAGACCAATGATCGTTTCAAACCGAAGTTACGCGTCGGGATTTTATACTTCGGAATCGCAAAACGAACACTTAGCGCATCTGTAAAATAATGGAAAGATAATGGAGGGCTAAGTCGATACGCTTACACTCGAATACGTTTTCTTTGGATTTGAAAGGACTAGTAAGCAGCCGTTCTTTATTTAAGATATTCCACATGCCTTTTGGATTGTTGAATGGGGTTGGTTTCCATTTGGTGACAGCAATTATTTTCTAATGAGGGCGGGACTTCTCCACAAATTTTGTTCTTATGAATTCACAATTATCCCGATTTACATTTTTCGTACGCACAAAGTTAGACTACCAATATTTTCACGTTGGTATTTTACGTTTTCTAGATGTAAAAAAATTTAGTATGTTATTTGATCGCTTGAAAACAACAGTGCTAAAGCTAAACCTGCGTGCTCCAAATGCTCAGCAAATTTGACTACCAAATTTTATTACATAATTGTCCGTATTACAATCGTAATAGTAAGAAGTTGATTTGTTGATTGTAATAGGAAGAACTGCGCGCTAAGTGGTACGGTGTTTTGTTTCAGGCGAGCACAGGGGCGGAGCCCCAGGTGGCGGTGCTGTGCGAGGCTGGGGCCAGCTACCACCCGCAGTACATGTCCGCCGCCGGACGGTGGACGGCAGACCTCACCACCAAGCCACACAACTGTCTTAAAGACAAGATGGAGATCCTCGACTACTGCAAAAAGGTATGTGGTTTTTAATTACGGAGACTGCGCACACTTTGATGAAATATCTCGTAGGTCATGGTTTGAGAAAAAAGGGACCCAACTCCGAGGTTATGTTGCATTTTCATTTAATGCGGATTTTCATTGTATTTTTATCTTTCTCATCTGACCCATACCCAGTCTCTTTATTTTGTATTTAGCAATGTGAGCAATAACATGTCGTAGCAATCATTTATAACGGAAATTGTCCAGGTCATCCTAATTTCCGTTACTTTACAAAATGCATTAAAATGTTGCATAGCCAACATGGCAGTCATCTTACGCCAAAGTACATAACGACAAACTCACAGACACTCAAATGCAAAATTTTGAGATTCAATATTCTTATTCCTTTAGCTCACGAAATATAAGATTTCTGTACTTTAAATGATTAGGTATAGTATATTATTCTCTTAGTGATCGACTTGATGTCAATTTTGTGCGAGTAATATTGAAACGTAACGTGTGTTATATTGAAAATCTATTTGTTCTGAAGATATTATTGTACTCTTTATTTCTCATACCTTCGAATAAATCTGAACGGTTGGTTAGGTTTTCTAGCGAAACGTGCCGTCTGCAAAGTTTTCTTTTGACGCCTTTATCTCTTTTTACAGACTAGATTTCTCTTTAGTCAGTTTTTAATATTTACGAGGGCTCTTTATAGCAGAGTCGAAAAACTACGCAGTTTTTGTCCTTTTTGGGGGTTGCGTACCTCAAAAAGAAAAAACCAACAAGATCACTTTGTTGTCGGTCTGTCTGTTAAGGCTCGTTCTTTCCAGAACGCGTGAAGGTATCAAGTTGAAATTAATATTAAATACTTTTGTCTGCAATCCCTTGGATGTGTAAAAAATCAAACTTTAAAGAACGCAGCTAAAAGATACGGTCGTTAAAACTGCATACTCGTATTTTGACGTCATAAACCTATAGGGTACTTCCCATTGACCTAAAATTCTGAAATCCGGAAAGAACGAAGGTTTTACAGCATAAGTACAGAAATAAATCTGAAAACCATAATTTTTAATTACATCACATTTCCCACATCAAATATCCTTTTTATTTTCTATCGGACTTACGTTTTTATGTTTACGTAAGACAAATGTTATGTGACGTTACCTTATTAATTATGATTTTTAGTATATCGATTATTCATATTCTGTGCAGAATCCATGGCGCGCGAGTCTGACTCGCACTTGGCCGTTATATTTAAGAGGCTATGTTGGTAAGACCACGTGGCCACGTTCAAGGTTGCATTGTTTTGTAGCTGTCCCTCTCCGAGCCCTATCCTACCCGAGCGCGTACGGTGAGACAGCATACACTACGCGAAGTTATCCACCCGTTATTTGGATGTTTCGTAGTCCAGGGATCATTTGAAGGATACAGTATATTATGTAGCCATTTTTTCAATGCAGTATATTAATAAAATTTCAGATGTCGGTGGTTTTTCCAAATTGTTCTAAATTGATTCATACTCTTGTAAAACAGGTTCAAAGTTGGGTCTTTTTGCTACCGTAAAATACAATACTTTGACCACCTGTAACTCTGGAAGTATATATTTAAACGAAAATCTGACTCACCACCGACACAGATATTTGTTTCTAGCTTAATACTCAAAATATAACTGGACTACGGGCGCTTTGACAACAGCATTTCTTAAGTATTCATGTCAAACCCCAATAAATACAGTGTACAAGTTTCATGTCATCATTTGTGAGCGCCCGCGCATGTTGTTGCAGGTGTATCCGAGCCACGACATCACCAACATCGTGGAGGCTTCCCACTACGTGAAGGTCAGCAACTGGTGCAAGCTCGGCTCCGGTAACCCCGCCAAGTGCAAGATCGTACGATGGGTGAAGCCGTTCCGATGCCTTGGTACGTTATTTGATTATTTCCTTCTTCAATATCAACATCAACGCGAAAACGACTGCTACAAGAACCGACCAATCCGAATCGAACTAAAATTCGAATTTCGAATTCATACCATTTGCACCTAAACCGAAAAGAATCCGAAACCGAATCAATCTTGTGGCCCCTTACTATCAATTAAATTAAATCAAGTAAATTAAATTTATTAATTCTGATATTTAATTTGACGAAGTTTGCTCAACCAATTTATATGCTCATACTACAGTGTAAATTTGTCGCAGAAGGTCCATTCCAATCAGACGCGCTGCTCGTCCCTGAGAGCTGTCTCTTCGACCACATCCACAACCAGTCGCGCTGCTGGCAGTTCTCTCGGTGGAACGCGACCGCGGGGCGTGCGTGCGCGCAACGCGGACTGCGGCTCAGGACGTTTGCAATGCTGCTCCCCTGCGGAATCAGCCTCTTCTCTGGGGTTGAGTTCGTCTGCTGCCCAAAGCATTTCAAGGGTAAGTCCACTGGTAGCATGTGTCACATCATCGTCAGCTCAGACATAATCATCGCTCATAGAGTCCGTTTTAATAAACGCTGCTTAATCTAGAACTTAATACAATCTTGCTAGAGATCGCCTTATCGTTGAGCAGCTGCTTCAGTACTAGTTTTATTAATAAACGTTACTCATTTGAGTCTTACTCATCTCTACCTCTAGCACATCTCAAGAGACATACAATTAATGGAATTGAATGAGTGAACGAATGACTTCAGTTTTAGGCTCAGATTTGGTTACAGTAAAATAATTTATCGCAATAACATAAATTATCTATCAAAATAACCGTAATTCAATTTCAGGAATTATTATTTCGAAATCTTTGCTAAGTTTCTGACATATATCTGACATATTTCAACACATATCGTCATGAAATCACCACACTCAGCGTTGAGACCGAAAATTTGAGAAAATGTCATGAAAACCATGGTTGTTTGCCAGCTGCGTTTTGAGAATTCTCAAACGAGACCGAGGTTGAGAATCAGACCTTAAGGAGTGTTTATTAATTACACAGTTATCTCTACGGGCTTCTCAAGCTAGAACTCGACTTCAGCGTTTATTAATACGGCCTTAGAGTGGATTTTTATTTCATTTTCTATTCATCAATCCGACACCAAAATTTGATACGGTATTTGACCTCATTAAATCACCAACATCTTACTAGGGATCGCACACATTATTTGGACGTAATGTTTGTAATCTTTCGAGTATACAATGCGAAATGTTTGATTGTGGTACATACATAAAATACCCAACTCTGTCTTATTTGCAGAGAACGTAAAGATGCACAAGCCGATGGACGTAGGTGTGCCAGTGAGCCCCGGCGGTGAGGAGATGCTTGCTGCGTCAGCGGCGATGGACGAGCGCGACGATGATATGCTCGACGATGACGATGCGCTCGACGATGATGACGATGACGATACCCTCAACCTCAGCGACGACGATGACGATGATGACGCTGACGATGGTGAGTGTGAGAATAACGATTAAGAAAATGCTTCTCTCAAATTTATCACATATAAGACAAAACAAGCTCCGCCCGCAGTTGTTTTAGAAACTAAAAGTCGCAGAACTCAAATCTTTGAATTTTTTAAGGTACAGTAAGCGCCGATCGTCACTAGTAATGTTACTTGCTTCGAACTTGCTACGAATATTTGCAAGGGACAGTTGGCGGTATCTCAAAAAATTCAAGATTTTGTTTGTTAAATATTTCGTCGGATACTTTATACCTTTTGTAATCTTATCTGAATACAGCAAGTAAAGCCTAGCCAGAAATATATGAGGTGTGTCAAGAAAATCTAATTTAATGGAGTGTCAGAAGTTAGTTTCAACGTAATCCCACAACATAGTGACAACTCATATACTCGTGGTCAAGCTTTAATAATAAAACGATGACTAAAAAAGGCAATGGATAGCAAAGAGCCCATAGGCCTTATGTAATCAAGGCCAGATAAATTATAGCCAGAGACTCTTTTATTTATTTCTTAAGGAGTAAGTTTACATCCTTTGCACTCGGCTTTCATCTCATTTGATTGTAAGCGGTGATAAGGTACCGAGCTGAGCTAAATTCATCAATTAAAGGCTATATATAGGCAATATTATCTTTGCTTGCAGTTGAATACCATTTCATGAATTCCTAGTCACTAGCCATAGTGTTTACAAAGTACAGATGTAGAATTGAAACAAAATGTAAAATCTTTTTATAGACATGGACGAGGATGAAGACGCTGATTTGTCCCGAGATGATGATGCGGAAGACGATGATTACACTGACGGTGATGACAACGTGTGGCCGCGGCCGGAGCCCTCCGCGACACCGTCCACCACCACCACGTCCACCACCACCACTACCACCACCACCACAACGGTATGTTCACACGGGCGACATACTCAATGAGGTTGAAAGTTGTTTCAAATTTAAATCATCAACACTCATATTTTCTTTTTGGTAAGAAGGCTAAAATCGCTCAGTCACAAAAACGTCCATTACAAAAAGTCCGAAGAAGAAGAAGAAGATTGTGCCGGATCTCTTTTGTTGTATTCCACTGCAAAATTTACTTTAGGTTTAGATACAGTGTTTCAGAAATATGACAATAATTTTCAGGCATTATGATACGAGATTTTCTGTAAAAACAGAGAAAATAAGTAAAACCTTAATCTTTTAATTTTTGCAGGCTTCTACGGCTACCTCCGACCCCTACTTCTCCCACTTCGACCCTCGCACTGAACACCAGAGCTACAAGGATGCTCAGCAGCGGCTCGAGGAGACTCATCGCGAAAAGGTAAATTATTTGGTGGACCGCGTTTGTTCTACAGAATTGTGACCAGTTACATACTCAGATATTATTCGATTCATGTTCAACTTAAGTAAAACACCTTTCTTGTTTTTTTGACGTTACATTTCTGTTTTGTTTGGAGCTCTCACAAAACAGGTTTCTGACTCGATTTTTCTAACTTTCTTTTTAATTGGTTGGTCACATTGGATCTCTGCAATCAGATACTAGAATACTACTTTAGGTAGGTTCCTCTTTTTTTGAAAATAGGTTATTTTCGAACACCTTAATTATCCTTGGTTAAGACTCTCTGACTGTTACTACAACGAAATCAGATATTACTACGATACATTACTATAACAAAATGCACAACTATTTGGTCGTTTTTCTAAAGATTGTGACGGGATATTTTCTTCCAATTGGCACAAAACTGAGAACAATATTGTTACCTTATCAGATTACCAAAGTGATGAAGGAATGGTCTGAACTGGAAGATCGCTATCAACAGATGATGTCGACGGACCCCACCGCCGCCCAAACCTTCCGCCAGCGCATGACTGCCAAGTTCCAAGCAAACATTCAGGTAAGCTTCTTTTTAGGGTTCCGTACACCAAAAGGAAAAAGGAACCCTTACGGGATCCCTTTGTTGTCCTTTTATCTATCTGCCTGTTTAGACCCCTTTTCTCGGGAACACATGGAGGTAGCAAGTTGAAATGAATGTTGAATACGTAAGATGACGTAAGCCTGCAGTACCTTGGAGCTGTGAAAAAATGAAGCTTCTACGGCTGCTTAAGCTGCATTTTTTAACGAAGAAAGAACGAAAGAACTTCCCATCGTATAATTTTTATCTCATTAAAGTTTAACGATTACAAACTGTTATGTCTGTGTCAATCTTCTATGACGAATATGAGTCAAATCAAGTGCCCAAGTAATACTATTTCGAGTTGTAACATTGTACATGCATTGTTTTTCAGTCCCTGGAGGAGGAGGGCGTGTCGGAGCGTCGCCGTCTGGCCGCCCTGCACCAGCAGCGCGTGCTGGCGCACCTGGCGCAGCGCCGGCGCACCGCACTAGCATGCTACAGCCGCTCGCTGAGGGACGTGCCCCCCAATGTCAGTACCACACCATAAACTACATATATTTATACTAAGAACACTACATGGTTTCTTAATGGTAAAATAAATAAATAAACGTATGGATCAGATTCATACACCAATCAACTGATGATCTTTAACTTAAAGTTAACTAGCTGAACATAATTTTATATTAAATAGCACTATAGTACTATGTGTTGTAGTATTAACCACCCTCCTAATAAGAAGCATTGAAATCGGTCCTTAATCAGTTTGAGTTGCCACAGGCTCGGATACACACTCGGATTGCCTGAAATGACACGGCTATTTGCTGGTGACCAAATATGATTGAACTAATGCAATATAAACAACGGATTGATATTATTTTATCATACTATTCGCACTCAGAAAAATTTACGCCATAGCTTCTTCTTCACATCTTCATGTCTATAACTAAACCTAAAACCCGCGTCATCTGTTTTGAAGAGCGCGATGCTCTGTGAGTGACTGTTCTACGTATTTTTAAACATTGATTTTGCCGTGAACTGCAACAGATTTGTTTATAGATTATAATCACTATTATAACTACTAGTATTTTCTTAACATAAATATGCATTTATTTCATCTTTGTCAGGCCCATCGCGTGCAGAAATGCCTGCAGCGTTTAGTGCGAGCATTGGCTGCTGAACGAAGTGGAGCTCTGGCAGCATGGCGGCGCGCTGCAGCTGCTGGACGTGAGGCTGCAGCGGCTGAGAGGGCCAGCGCTGCCGACAGACTACAGGTAAATTCTACACTAACAACATTCAAGTAGACACATTTCCTTCCTTATCAGCATTTCACCGTCAAGTGAAATCAAAGCCAAATGACGGTTCTGGTTAAAAAATAACTACAATTGGTATTTGACTGAAAAAATATTTTAGTCTAATTCGATAGACCGTGTAAAAAGACAAATAGCTCTGTCAAATGTTTTTCGATATGACCAATAGTGTTTTAGCATAACCTGACAAAAAATTAATTCTAGTCGCGGTGTGCTAAAACGCTCCATATAAATCGGACAATTTTTTTGACGTCACCTGCCGGGGATTGAGCGATAAATGTATGAAGCTTGTATCGATATTTAGAGTTACGAGTATCTTCTAAAATAATGATTTTATGTGTTATATACCTCTATAAGAAAACGTTCAAAATGCAATGAAAAACTAAACCTAATAAGCATTTCCTATTCGAGGAACTATATTTTTCCCAATTTTTCAGACTTTCTTCTTGCAAATCCCAAATAAAAACGAAAATTATTACGTGTTTTCATTTTTGGGCCATTTATTTCAATATCAATTATGGTATAGAATACTTCTTGTGTGTGTTTCTTGACGTCTCGTACTCGTGTTTGAATCCCTACTGACGTTCGCTGGTCGTCAGGACGCGGACCGCGCCCTGCAACGCGCGCTCACGGCGCTGCGACGACGCCCCCACCTGTACGCCACCATCGGCACCGCCATAGAGGACTACGTGCAGGTGCGCGCAATACACACTCATACATCTTACAACTTTTATACATGAAACATTGCAAAACATGTCTGTTATTTATGAAAATTTAGTTTATTAACATACAACAGAAATAGTAAAACAAAACACAATGTCATTTTAAAAAAGGATTTAACTAATTAAACTAGAGAATATATTCTTACTTATCAGAGATAGAATACATTCTCCAGATCAACTGCTCGGGGAACTTTATGAAAATTAACATGAATGTTAGTTTAATTGTAATCATTTAATTCTTTCTAAATTCGATAGCTTTTGTGCCATGTCATATTCACCTTTAATTGACATTCCCTTAAACACACTGCATATAAATGACTTTCGTGCTTTAATAATACATAACAACTGTATCGACATCGACATCAACCAGCAGGAGTGTCTCTATTCATTTAGGACATTGTGATCAATTAAAACTATTAGTAATGATAATGGTAAAGAAGAATTTGTAGTGTGTGAAGCAGTGTTTATTATTTATATATATATTTATGAATATTACGCTGGATGCGTGCTCACACGGAAACCTTAAGTTAATGAGGCGCTATTTATTCAGTGACTCAGCATATTGTTGTTGATTGTATCAGCATTCCTAACGATATCACTTTTTTTAAAGTCGATGCAATCCAAGGATGACATGGCGGTGTCCCTGATGTCAATGACCCCGGAAGCGGAGGAGATGTTGCTGGACAGGATCGAGGCAGAGGTGCAGAGGGAGCAGGCAGCGAGGGACCAGGTCACAGCCAAGAGAGACCAGCGGGCCAAGCAACGACAGGACATTCAGAACGAACGCGCTAAGGTACGGAAATCTGATAACTTATCACCTTCCGTCTACAAACAGACAAGATCGATAGTTATAAATATCATGGATAGCCTGCGGCAGTCCACTGCTGGATATAAGACTCTCCCAAAGTGCGCCACTGAATTCTGTCTTCTGTTCTACGCATCCATTCAATCCATTCAAGTTATAAAATATATATAAAAGCTTGTAAAAAATCTTCAGTATGTATTTGTTGAATATTCCAGACATCAAACGGTATCAAAGAGAGTGAGGAAGTAGATGATGAGGCCAGCGAAGTGAGCGACCCCGAAGACACGACCACAGCCCCCTCTACGCAGTCCCCTGCGCCCTCGCCCTCCGCCTCACCCTCCCCGCTGCCATCCTCCGTCTCCGTCCATGACGTCACCACCAGGGCCCTCTACACGATGGAAACTTCCACCACCGTGAGTATATCTTGGTTCAAGTACGAAGTTGAAAGGCGCCAAAGAATCGCGGCAATTGTCTCGTTGTGCCGATAAATTCAATACAAACTCTGTGGGACTGTTTCCATAAGGCCATATCGTCATAGTTGAGTACCGCCACGTCACGCTCGCCACGAGTCCATCGAACATCAAGCTGAACTATTCTGAAACAGTTGGGTGACGCAACTGGGCGTTGCATACAAATGCACTCTGTGGGCGTTGCGGACACGCAGCGATCCTCCATGATAAGTTTGCTGACGGAATCGTCGATGTACCGTGGATGGACTCGTTGCGATACTTTCGACGGTGGAGATGCGCTCGGTTACGGTTCTTGTAGATGCCTTAAAAAGTGACTAGGGAAACAAACGGATTGTTAATATCAGTGACATAAGTTAGTACTTAGTAAGTAATAGTATCTGTATCGAGGAAGAACAGAACAAAATTTCTTTGTTATTTAAGTCGACATACACAGCATATTTAAATGTGAACAATGCAGGAAATGATAACGAGCACGGTGACCGATGCTCCGGAGAGCGACACCCCAGAAACTGATGTCGGAGAGACGTCCAGCCGGCGCTCTACAAGCGAGGTAACTATATATCCTCCTATATCACTAATATCACAAAGTTATAACTATTTGTGATTTAAACAATCGAAGAATTCTCCTGCTCGTATATCCTGGCTCCATCGTAAGGCACTCGTCACCAAGTGTAATGTATTATACTCGGCTAAACAAATTATTTTAATTTAATTATGTAATTTTAAAGTCAATATATAGCTTAATAATCTGTGAATATTTCAAGCGTCTACCTGTTGCCGTTATCAATATCTAGCAAAAAGTAGCAAAATATCGTTTGTCGTATGGGAGCCCCCTGAAATATTTATTTTATTCTGGTTTTAAGTATTTTTTATTATAGCGGGAACAGAAATACATCATCTGTGAAAATTTCAACTGTCTAACTATCACGGCTCATGAGATACAGGCTGATGACAGATGGACAGCGAAGTCTTAGTAATAGGGTCCCGTTTTTACCCTTTGGGTAAGGAACCCTAAAAACAGCATTCAAAAGAAATTTGGGAAAAGTAATTTTACTACGGGAAAGCTAGAGCGTTTATATTGCGTTTCCGACTCTAAGGTGGTATATGGGTAATGTTATTGTCTCCAGTCGGACAGCAGCGATGGTCTGAGCGCGCACCTCGCCCACGCCGACCTGGTCCCGCAGCCGGCGCACTCCCTCAAACACGAGATACAACATCCGCAGGCAGTGAGTACATTAGTATTACTTCTAGTGTATCACACTTTCAGCTAACTACAAGACATTGCACTCTATTCGTGTTCACACATCTGATAATTTTGCCTATCTTTGTGGCCAAATGGTTACAAAGTTGACCACACGATTTTGAGGTTGCGGGTTCGAGTATCAGTGCGGGGTATCACTGATACTCGATTTGTTTGGTGGTAGGTGATTTTCCTATGTCCGCCTGACTAGCTCCACCATGTTACCTAAGTCTGCTGCTAACCTGATCCACTTTTGTCTTCTGGTATGAATAATAACAGAGACAAAACCTTCTTAACTTGGGTCTTGCGGCTTTATGGATATGAAGGCCAAGTGCAAATGCATTCTACATTAAAACCGGCCCACGTTTATATGTAAGTCTGTTGTTTTTCAGACCATTCGTAATCGAACATCCACTGGAAATTGAGCTCTGATGCGAAAACCGCAGACCTACATGTATTTGGTTTGTTTATTAATGTATGATATGTCTATTATCCAGAGCTACACACTGCGCGGTGCGGGCGGGGGCGGGGGCGCCGGCAGCGGAAGCGGCGCGGGCGCCCTGTACCCGGCGCTGTGCGTGGGCGGCGCGGCGCTCGCGGCTGCTGCCTGCGTCGCTCTGGCCGTGGCGCGGCGACGCGACCGCGCACCCTCCGCCCAGGGTTTCGTGCAGGTATTACATTACACGGTTCAAATATTCTATATACATTATATATCACCCCATATCATGCCGTGGGTGCTGTAATAGGCAACTGAGACGGAAATTTAAAGAGATCCTGTATCACCAACATCTGTGATCGCCAATTCAAAGCGCAAAGCGTGGTGGGAAATCCCCTCATGAAATTTTCAAAATTAGCGATCAATAACGGAGGTTCATGTACATTCAGCGTCATATGTATCTAAGCAACTATTTATTTCTCTTGATATACTTAATAATATCAAGCCAGTGTGAGTGTGACATGATGCAAAGTTGCGTAGATACATAAGATGCTGACTGTACAACAGTGTATTTATGCAGCGGATCATAAGTGATATTGTGTTACCAGGTGGAGCAGACCGGCGCCGTGGCTCCCACCCCCGAAGAGCGGCACGTAGCCAACATGCAGATCAACGGCTACGAAAACCCCACCTACAAATACTTCGAGGTCAAGGAGTAAACATCCCTTCATCCCCTCTCTTACATGTCCGACACCTGCTTACATGAATCTATCTCATGACACTTGATTATGTCATCTTTGTTTAATTACAAGATAAATTTCCAGCTATTGAATTAAGGGCCTGCTCACATGGGACGGATTTTAGTCGTTGCAATCTCTGCGATTTTAACGAACATGTCAATGGTGCCCTAAAATAACATCTGGCGGCTGTTTTTATGAATTCTAATACTCAACCTAGTCGACGTCCTACTAATAATGTTTATGTTAAGATTATGTATGAATGTATACCTATCATATATATATAGGATAGTTAGCAGGTGTGGCGCGTAGAGATCATAACTTTCTATCATTATATTTATTTTAATTCAAAGCTTGTGTGATTACTGAATTAAATCGACACACATAAACAATTGTTTATTTGATCGTTCAGTCATACTTTGATTAAGTGTAGAGGTGATATAAGTTTTTTGTTAATTAATTTGCACCAAAATATTTATTATTTATTTATCTAAGATTAGATATAAGTTTTTGTCTAGTGTCCTAGAACTCATAAGTGTCACCTTGTAGTCAAGTTTTTTAAATTAAGTTTTTGATACCGCAGCCCCGGTGGTAATGCCGACTGGACGTGTTTGTTAATTTTAAGACTTTCATGAGGCATTTTTATTTATTTAAGACGACTCAGCGATGATCTCATTTTCTATAGTCGTTTAGTTTTTATAAAGTCCATTGCGCGTTACCGCAGGTGGCAGTGGAACAAACGTCCATGGTACGCTGTGTATATAGGCTCCGCGTACAAATTTGAAACTTAAATTACTTACTCTAAAACGGTTATCTGCTACAACTCCGAAAGCCAATTTGCCCGCGTTTACTGTTTCCTTGAATATATGTAACACCAAATAACAGTTATATCTAAACGAAACAACATTACGCATCCGAACTTTCTTTGGGTGAATAGGAATCCTGACAAAATAGTTTTCGGAATAGTAATGGATCACCATCTAAAACCCGCTTTCTTTTACTTTTCTAACGTAGGTAGATCATAACGTGAATTTTATGTAATAAAATGCGAAAATATATTTTAATAATTAATGTGTACTTAGCGAAGGGACGGGCGGCAAAGCCGGCGCGGGTGAACGCTTAGGACCTTTGTTTGTCGGATTTTTTCCGTTGATACAGTTCAACTTTCATAAAACTGTCCTTGTCATTAGCTTCAGAAAGATAAAGACAGAGCGACGAACGCACGACTGTATCCATGGACAATCAATCCGTGTGCAAAAGTCCTTATTTCCACTGTCTAGTATTCTTCTAGTCAAACGTTACGCCAGTACTATGTTGTACAAATTTGTTTAAACTATGGGTGAATTATGGACTTGGTTTTGCTCTGTTTTCTTCGGTACAATCTGTCTCTTTCACTCTTATTAAGAAAGTTCATTCTATTGCAACTAGTCCGTTCGCCCGCGGGACAATATGTACTGTAGCTCCCGATGTGAAAGAGCGCCGAGTATTCAAGGTGTGTTTAAAATCTTTAAATTTTGACGTAGTGTCAACCTTTCGCTAATCAGAGCTTTGTTGAATATAAGTCAAGAACGTAGGGCATGTCCATGTTTCGGTTGTGTGTTACACGTTGGGTACTCGGCAGCGGCGAAGCAAATAAGCTTAGTAAGTGAGTGTATGTATGGTTATTATAAGTAGATGTACAAAAAGTAATACACTATATAGATGTTTTAGCGTCAGATACATAGATATAAAGCAAAATATAATTATATATCGCATTCGTCCGTAAATTAAGGGCTTACGCTCGTGTCTAATCCCACGTACCACCTTAATATTACGCCGTAGTTAAGATGTAACTCTGCCTCAGTATTATATACATTTAAGCTTATTGGTTATATAAGCTAATTTATATACACTATTTCTATTCGTTTACGGGCGTAGACGTTGCTACGTAAAGGAAGTCATATCAGGAGCGTTGTGGCGCTCTTTTAGCACCTAAGCTGTTGTGACGTCGTCGGAAGGATTTAGACTTTATACCATTTCATTTGGAGTAGGAAATCCTACAACCGCCATTCCAATACATGTGGATATTCTTGGCAGAAATAGTACAAAATTGATGAATCGCCTAATGTGGCCCAATAACATCCCGATCTAGAAAGCTTTGACTTCTTTTAATTGAATTGAGGGGATTTGAAAAGAGAACCGTTAATGAATACGATTGGAGATACTAATGGAGAAATGGAGAAGAAATATCTTTAAGATCACCTTTGTAAGTTAGCTAGCATGAGTAAGTAAAGCTGGGCGTTTAAAAAACCCATTAAAATTCGATATTCAAAAATAGAATTTGACACTGTGTACACTAGACGAGTACGGCCTTGTGATGACGTCACGGCAGCTCGGTGTTGCCGACGCCCGCCCGTGGCTTGTAATACGGCATTTACGTAAGATATTCACTGTGTATAACGTAAGATTAAATTCCGCATCAACTAACCGCTGTGTATTTTTAATAACGATTGTAGCAAGCCGAACATTAATTTTTTAAACAAAATTTTTGCTCAACATGAGTTCTGACTAGAGATGGGCGGTGTAATGTTTCCATTTTGGAAATATTGCTTTAGGAAAGAATCCAGTCGGGAAGTATATTGTCAAAATATCATAGTTTTACTTTGGAAATTTTTGTAATAATATCTGGAATTAAGTGTGATGTCGTAATAACGTACACCAGTGCACCTACCATGAGTTTACGCAGTCGATAACGTGTATCGTTAACTATCGCTCTGTCCTTGTCACGCGCATCTCGATTGAGCAGCATTACCGATAGTATTCGATATACGTTATCGACTACGTAAACTCATGGTAGACGCAGATATACGTAATTTAAAGAGGTATGCTCTTTACGAAAATGGGACAAGCTTGGTATAGTATACGTCACGATTAGTTCTGCAAATAGTTGGCATCTTCTAAGCAATTAGGAGTTTTGGTTCCAGCATGATCACAGCTGATGACGTATGCTTGTACCGTGAATTCACCCAGCTGTCACGGGAATGGAATACCAGGCTTAGCATCTTATTGTACCATGCAGTCCCTTATCATTGCGAAAAGTTTATTATAACTGGTAACACCACTGACTTCCAGAAATAATTACTGAAACAGCAGAACTGACTAGACAAAGCCATTATAAGCTTGTGTTTTACTTTCTGACTTTAAGTTCTTTCCACGGATGGGATTCTTTCCACGACTTCGAACTCTTTCCATCAAGAAGCCCATCTCTAGGACCTCGTGACAGTTTAAGAACCGTATATACAGACTAGTCCAGGAGTCCAGATCAAGTATAGGTACGAACTTTAATCTAACCTCGTCGTGTCAACGTGTTCTCGGTGTGTGTAGTGATGTCCTGGTTCCTGTACCCCTCCCGAATCACTGTTTCACGTATTTTATGATAAGTATAAAATTAATAAATGGTTTGGAAATTTTTGTGTTTACTGTGCTGCATTTTACTGTGAGTTCGAAGTTCAAATTGAATCAATAAATAAATAGAAATTTAAGTATTGGCCTTATTATTGGAGTTAGACGCTCTTTCTTTCTCCTCGTCCTCATTATAATATCTTGTGTTGTTTGAGGCCTTTGTTTAGATGGTAATATCTATTGGATGTTGATAATAATAACTTATATTAAATAGTGAAGAGATAGGTTATGCTTTTTCATCATCAGCTACATATGTCTTGAATGTTGGCCATTAAGCCTCCATCATAAATCAACACGATGGACGCGTCACCTGATGGTAAGCGATGATAACGCCCAGATGCCTCAAGTTAGGTTCTGTTGATATATTTCCTTGTTGTAACACAGCAGTGTTGTAACCCTGATGCGTGGTGACAGATTTAAAGACGCCACGGTAGTAGATAGCTCATAGCCAGCCTATACGTATAAAGTTGCCACACTACCAACCCAACCCGGGACCCTCGGTATGTCAGTCAATAAAAATATGACGTTCGAGCTCGACTTCGGGAACCCGCTCCATCAAAGTTTCATACTAAATTTCTGTTGCTATAATCTTTTAAAATAGAATAGGACATCGGATTGTAACGTCGCGAAATTAATATCATTATTATACAACTTAACATATTCGAATTTCGAAATTTTTTAGATTATTGTTGTAGGAACTATATAATATATCCTTCGTCTATCTGTGACAGTACTAGGGTTATAGAACAGTGACTTATGAACGCAAGCTTGGAGAATGTATAGTGTTCTAACAGACAAGAGATCGCAAATTGAATTGAACGATGACGTCACCGAATCTGAAATATGCTGTTACTTAAACAGGAATGCAAATATTCATCCAACAGTGGCATTACAAAGTCGCTTCCTTGACAGCTGATAGAAGATAAATTGCTGGAGGTGTTGTATCTCAGTAAGGCGGTGAACACAGATAGCCGTTTGTTATTGAATATTAATACTTCGTACTGAGTAGTATATATAATGTTCTCTGAAAATATGAGAAGAATCAATCTCATATATCATCATGTACAGCCTGCGGCAGTCCACTGCTGGACATAGGCCTCTCCCAGAGTGCGCCACTCGATTCGGTCCTCTGCTCTCCGCATCCATTCACGTCCGGCTACCCTACGTAAGTCGTCTTTCCACCTCGCCGGGGGACGTCCTACACTACGTTTGCCTAGGCGTGGTCTCCACTCGAGAACTCGTCTGCTCCAACGACTGTCTGTCCTTCGGCAAATATGACCGGCCCACTGCCACTTCAGTTTGCTAATACGGTGAGCTATGTCGGTCACTTTGGTTCTCTGACGGATCACTTCGTTCCGAATGCGGTCCATCAGAGAGACTCCGAGCATAGCCCTTTCCATAGCCCGCTGAGCGACTTTAAATTTGTGGATCAGTCGTGCCGTGAGTGTCCACGTTTCGGCTCCGTAAGTCATCACGGGTAGGACGCACTGGTTGAAGACTTTTGTCTTGAGGCATTGTGGTATCGACGATTTAAAGACTTGACGTAATTTCCCAAACGCTGCCCACCCTAACTGTATCCTCTTATCGGCTTCTCTCTCGAAATTGTTTCTACCTAACTGCATCGTTTGCCCGAGGTAAACATATTCTTGAACAATGTCGAGAGTTGTTCCATCGACGATTACCGGTCTCGGAACGACGAGGTCATTGAACATAACCTTAGTTTTGTCCAGATTCATTCCGAGACCTATACGTCTAGAGGCTACATTAAGGGTGTCCAGCATTTCCTGCAGTTCCTGCGGGGTTTCTGCCATGATGACGATATCGTCAGCGAAGCGTAAGTGGGAGATGTACTCGCCGTTGATATTGATTCCCCGGCCAGTCCAATCCAACGATTTGAAGATATCTTCCAATGCGTTCGTAAACAGTTTCGGAGATATAACATCTCCCTGTCTTACTCCTCTACGCAATGGGATAGGTCTTGTTTGTTGGTTTTGGACTTGGACGGTCATCGAGGCGGCGTCATACAGACATCTCAGCACTTCGATATATCTCCAATCAAGTTGGCACCGCTGCAGGGAGTCCAGAACGGCCCAGGTTTCAACAGAGTCAAAGGCTTTCTCATAATCCACGAATGCAAAACACAGAGGCTGATTGTACTCTTCAGTCTTCTGTATAATCTGCCGCACTGTGTGTATGTGGTCTATGGTACTATAACCCTGTCGAAACCCAGCCTGCTCGGGAGGTTGGAACTCGTCAAATCTTCGTGTGAGACGATTTGTGATGACTCTTGAGAACAGCTTATAGGTGTGGCTCAGGAGTGAAATGGGCCTGTAGTTCTTCAGTAGGGTTCATCTCATATATCAATCACCCCTAAACATACAACATACTGATGGTACAGTGCAACGCCATAACGAAACAAACAAAAATAGTGAACTCCATCTTTCGGAATCTTTTAAAACCGTGTTTGCGAGCAGGGACATTAATTTGTACATTGGGTTTCTATCCACCGCAAATGTTTTTTCTTACTAAAGCTTCAAAACACAGTATTAAAAAAGCTTATTGATTAGGTCGCTTAACTCTATACACTATCGTATAGATCCACTTTACATATACACAGAAGCTCTGAATAAAAAATCTAGGCTGACGCGCAGCACAGAATAATTTTCAAATACAAAATTCTTTATTCAAACGCACGATATTTTATCATGTCATTGATTCTACATTCCTACTAGACTAGACACCTAGTGAAAAGCGTCAAATGTTTTGAAAAAGGAAAATCAACTGCTGTGTATTTCAGCGTCATCTATGTTTCTTACGGTGTACTGTTATGAATGAGTAAAGACCAAGTAAAGACTAAGTGCAAATGTTAAATCACTTTCTGAGTTAGTGTAAGGTGTGACACATAGATGGCGCAGTGTACCTCAATTGTAAGACATCGCAAGGTAAACAAAAGATATAGATTATACATTGTAAAGTACTTCTGTCTGTGCCTTGTAAATATTTGTTGTGGCACGAATATGATATTCAATTAGCAACTGATAAATATCCACTACATTGCATTTTCGTTCACTTGTTGCGCTGTGTTAGGGAAATCAGTATTAAACGGATTTATTGATGTATAATCGGGTAAAGATTAGACATATTAAATGACCTAGTATTATGATTATGCCATTAGGGCAAGGCAATGACTGAATGTGAGGCATTGAATGAGAAGCATTTTGGTATTATTATCTATTGATTGAGATGTTTTGGAACAATTGTACTGTATGCTGGTAGATATTAGCCATAAATTGGTTTGTTACCTAAGATTTGGATCGTATTCGCTCTGAGTTTCTTTTAATGTATACTATATACGTAACTTCGAAAGTGGCGGAGGGCACTACTGTCAGCTACTGTGCTAAAGAAATGCAATGGTTCGAGTGTTGTAACATCTACCTATAATTCCAAAAATAGGCGGCATAGTACATACGTCCCTTCTAATAACTTTTAGGAAGTATAATACAAGGTAAGTTATTAAAGACAACATATTGACCTTTTCAAGAGATAGAATAAACAAAGTTGGCTCAAAGTATTCTGGAATCTGTTCTGATTAAAATTGGTGGTATTCGTAACATGAATTCAGTACCTTTGAATCTTTTCTGTATCAATTTAAGGGGACTAAATTAGTCCGACTGATCATACAAAACAATCCACATAAAACTGGCGCATAGCGCTTTCTCGCTTATATACTCGCACTAGAGAGAGATAGACTGAGACAGTCTGTGGAGTCAGTGAGATAGGTGGCAACGATTACCATGCATTATACTCACCATAGTAGCATTTCTTTTATAAATGACACGTTCCGCGAGTGTATGGAACCAAGGGCTGGTCTTTTACACTTATAATTTAAAAAGGCCATTATCAAATAAAAGTGATTCAGCTACTATTTTTTGGATATTTTGATTCAGTTTATTCGTACAAAAACACATAAAACGCGTGAAACAGGTAACTTCGTTGAAAACAAAGATGGCGTCAATAAAATGACATTTGACGCTGTCACTTAGTGCAAAAAGAATGATTTTGTACACTTACATATACACACACACACACACATAAATGCAAAAATGTAATTCTAGTGGGGGGTTTTATCATATTCCGATTATTACTTGATTCTTTAAATAGTGTACAAGTGCAGGCCGAATTTGAAACACCTCTTTTACCACAGAATACATTGCTGGGACAAGTACTTTTATAACAATCCATACAGTATTTATAGCTAATGTCACCTGTACATACGGCAGACCTTGTCAGACAATGACAGAGAAAATGAGTGATTACAGTCACTAAAACTTAGCACGTTTTAGAGTATCGTTTCCAACTATTACTAAGCCTCCGATGGTCTGCTGTCTGGGCGTCTGTCACAGAGTATATTTTGTACTATATTAGGTATCATGGTAAGCAACATTTACCGGTACCGAGCCACTTGCATGCCTCGGCTCCCAGCGACCTTCACCAGGTCGTCGGTCATTCGAGTAGGAAATGGCTCGGTACATGTTTCCCAGAACGTGGTCGCTCCTGGAGAACTTGGCTATCCATTCTGCGAGCGATTTGGCTTTTTTTCTTTCGAGGGCGAAATCTTTCAAAGATACCCGACTTCTTAGGAGAGAAGTCGGGTTATGTGGAAGTTGCATCCACTAAAACCCCCTCGGTGGTCAGTTTAGTTAGTCAGGTTAGTTTGCTCATGTGAAATAATATAATTTAAATATAAATAATAATAATAAATCGTATACTTAATCCTCAGAATGAAAAGACAAGACAGCAACTTTTATTTTATCAATACGTCGATTTCTATCTCGTTACTACAAAATCTGTTAAAACCCCTAGTAGGTAACAGGTGAAATGAGTTTCAGACGCTTCAGGGAACTAAAAAAAGAAGTTTACGTAAAATAACGTTGTAGTTAGAGCGCTTTACATCGTGAAAATTTAATCTGTTGGTATTTACACAATTTAGGAATTCGTCTACTGATTTCTTCATTCCAAATTTTGGCACGTAGAGAAATTAGAACAAAAGTGGCGACGACCACTTCAGCATGATATTTAACGGTCTAGGAATTTCGTATCCATGTAGGCCATATTAATTTATTACTAGCTCCTTATCTACATGGGATATCGCATTAAAACCCAGGTCCAATAGCAGCAGGAATTCCCAAAACATAAGTGTTCATATATAGCAACACCTTGCAGTTCGAGTATTACAGGAAAACTGTAGCGTGATAATGATTTCCCATATGGTAACCGTCCGATGACGTCACGCGGAGTCATAGGATTGGATAGGTCAACTGACTCATTGCTTTTACCCGGGACCAGTGGCCTGTCCAAAATATAGATTCATCCTTGTTGCTGAATCATTTTATATGCACCTTTGTACCCGTTTAGGGAATTAGGTTAATGCACACTTATCAAGAGGTTAATTTAGAGATGATCTGAAATAAATCGTTGCTAACATCAGTCTGCGTAGCATGAGGTGTGTGAGAGCGGTGAGAGTGAGATGTCATATTTGAACGTCAAATGTCTAAACATTGTTTGGTCTGTCATTTCGTCATTTTTGAGTAAAAATCATCGTCATCGACATGTGATCGCTATGACAAACGTTTTTTTTCTAGGGGATTCGTTGTGATTATGGCCATGCTCGAAAGGCAGCTCCCTACTTTATATCATTTTTATTTATTATTCATTTATTTCAGGTAACAATGACCCATAAGCATATATACAATACAATAAAATACATTAAAATAAACTACTACGTACTACAAATGATTAAATAATAATAATTAAAAATAATTAAACATTATAAATGCTAAAGTGAGTTTTTTTGTCCCTCCTTATAATACGTCGTAATAAATATCCTACCCTAGCACGGGTATTTTTCCTATTTGGGAGGATATAGTCTCGCACCAGTCTTAGTCTATTGTCAAGTACTTCGTTCTATAGGTGCAATTTGTAGTCATATTGTCAAACCGTAATAATAAATAAAAATAAATAAATGGTTAGAATTTGATTTGAAACAGAAAAATATTTATTTAACTAAAACACGCACATCACAACACAAAAATACAATTAATACATACATTGCGTACAATTACATTTGAAAAAAAAATTGAATAGAAACTTGATTTTTGTATAGTTGAAGGGCTGGAAAAGGACATATATCATTGACATATATACTACTTTTTTATGCAACTAGTTCCGGTAGGACAACAAATGAAGTCCATGCGGACGAAGTCGCGGGCACAGCGCAAGTTAGTAGATAAAGTAACGTAAGTAAATTCCAAATTAAAAAAAAACTCGACCATGAGTTTGATTAAAATATTGGTCTCCTTAAAACTTCATATTTGGTACCATATTTAGTTTTATCGTATTTTGACGTTTCCCAGCTGATGATGATTACATTTTGAATTTTAAGTTTGTTAAGTTCTTCTAGAAGTTCATATTTCTGATATTTTACCATCAAAACGTTAGTTATACTATAACTTCGCTCAATTATAAAAAAATCACGGTTGCCTCTGAAAAAAGGAGTATATTTTGCACTGTGTAAAACAATGCACAACAATATGTAAAACACCTTTTACTTATCTTCACTTTGTCAGTGTTCAGTTATAATTTCAGTTTTTTTTTGGGAATTTCATTCAAAATCGTTGGTGCGGCGCCCTTATGCTTCTCTATTACCCTATTCGTTATTAAACCCCGAAGGCGAAATGAAATTCAAGTATCAACAATAATTTTACACAAGAAAATTGTTGCCGACGCCGAACTTCTTAGAATAATTGTCTATGAAGCTTTTTATTCTTTTGTTTTTTATACGTTTAGCTTTTGTTTTTACAGTACATTCATGGAACCCAAAAATGGTGGTTTTATTTAATATATTTTACGCCCGTAAATAACATTGGTGTCAGAAGTGGGATATATTAAATACCATTGGTGTCAGAAGTGGTGTATATTAAATAATATTGGTGTCAGAATTGGTGTATATTTGATGTGCTGGTGCAATATTGTGTTATAGTGCGCGGTAGTAGTACGTTTTAATAGTTTTGCAGTGTAATATGGTGCTAACTCGAAGCCAAACAGGCGAAGCCGCAAAAGTGGAGCGCCCAGGCGCTGTTGTAGAAGAGGCTCAAGCCTCAACTGCGGGACCTTCGGGTATCGCGGGGCCTATGGGCACAGTTGAAACGGCGGCCGCCGCCGGCGGCACGCCCTGTACGCCCGTCTCTTCTCGACCAGAATCCACAGCTAGTACTTCGTCTAGCACCATTGTAAAACAGCTTGCCGCTAAGGCGCGGCATGCGCGTCTCCTTGCAATAGCTGAAGAGGAGAAGGAGCGCGCTGCAGTTGCCGCCGCTGCCGCCGCTGCCACCGCGGCTGAAGCCGCCGCTCGCACCGCCGAGCGCAAACGTGCCGTGGCGGAGCTAGAGCTGCAAGCAGAGCTTGCGGCCATTGAAGCCGCTTCTCGTGGAAGTCGCGCCTCCAGTCGAGCCAGGGTAGAGGATTGGTTAGACACGACACAAGTCATGTTTTCAGGTAACCACGGCGTGGAAAAGAGCGAGCTAGCGTGCCCGCCATTACCATTGCCGTATCCGCCCTCTGGCAGCGCCGATAAACACTCACTAAATAGAATAGGCACACAAACACAAAATTGTAACAAAAATAAAATACTAGATAGTGGTCAGGCTACACAAAATGAAGAGCAAGACTTCAAGGCCACCCTCGTGCAAATCCTCAAGAAGCTAACGGACAATAAGGTTGGTGATTGTTCTACATCCTTAGATTCGCGCTTGCCGCTGTTCGATGGGCGCGTCACTGAGTGGCTTCTCTTCCAAAAGTGCTACGAAGACTCAAAGGCGGCGTTCACTGCAGCAGGGAACTTAGCAAGGCTAAACGCTGCGCTTCGCGGCTCAGCACGTGAAACCGTTAGTAGTCTCATTATTTCTGCGCAAGATCCTGATCTCGTCATGATGGAGTTGCAGCGAAGGTTTGCACAACCAGAATTCATCATCATGCATGAAATAGCGTCGATACGTGCTCTACCCAAGCTACCCAATGAGGTTGGTAAAGAACTAAATATTTTCGCCTCTAAGGTTAGGAATTGCGTAGAGTCTATTAAACTGATGAAAAGAACAGAGTTTTTATCTTCACCAGAGCTCTACACTGCGGTGTTGGTAAAATTGACACCGTTGTTGAGAGCTCGATTTGTCGACTACGCAGCTCCTAAACTTAATAGTGGGAAAACCAAGATCGAGCTGATGGCAGAATATCTCTCTCAAGAGGTGAGTTTGCATCTGCAACTGGCTTTCATACCCGATTTGCATCTTGACAAACATAAATCAGACAAATGTGTCAAAATTCATTCTTTGAACGATGTCATTTTGAGTAAAGAGGTTGGTGACGAGGAGATTAAACATGTGAGTACGCAACGGTCTTCCTCTGTATTCCCAGGCAAAACAGCGACATCTTTTCGAAAGTCCTCGAACTCTGTAGCTACTGTATGCTCCCTTTGTAAAGATGGTTGTCATTTTCTGATTGACTGTAAGAAATTTCTAGTTCTGAGCGTTGACGACAGGTGGCAGTATGTAGTTAATAATAAAATATGTAGGAAATGCCTTAGGCCCGCCTCTCACAACGTGTATACATGTAGGCGCATGCCTTATTGCAAGGCTCCTAGTTGTCATCGAGCTCGTAGTCATCACACGCTTCTTCATCGAGAACCAGAATGTTCTAATCACTTTGACTCTACATGTGTCCCATCTTCGTCTGTAGCACAGCCGAGTACTTCATTGAAGAAAGATTTCCCTGATGTGTCAGTGGCACATTCTTTCCCAGACTGCTCGCAGCTGTTGCCGGTGCTACTTAAGGTGGTACCTATCACAGTATCTGGTCCTCTAGGTAGCGTGGCTACGTACGCGCTGCTGGATGACGGTTCCACGGCAACACTAATAGATGAAGAAGTCGCAGCAGCTGTTGGTGCTCGGGGTCCTACTTCATCTATCAAGGTGAACTGCATAGGCGGTCTTTCAAAAGAATCTGAAATAAGTTTTGTCGATGTGACCGTAAAAGGTCTAAATAGTTCGGATTCACATGTGCTCAGAAATGCACGGGCTATTTCAAACCTGGGCATACGACCTCAGTCTATTTCTCTCGATGAAATTAAGGCTTTTACTCACTTGGCCGACATAGCACCTACGCTTTGTTACGAAAATGAAAAGCCTACAGTTTTGATCGGAGCCGATAACTGGCATCTTACGATTCCATTGTCAGTGCGTCGTGGTACTCGTCATCAACCGGTAGCAGTCGAAACTCTACTCGGTTGGGTCCTATTCGGTTACACTTCGAGTAAAACCGCTCCGGTCGACATTTTTAATCACGTAACAATGTCTCATAAAACTGAAAATTCTTTAGACGAACTTATAAAACAACATTACAGTCTGGACTCTATTGGCATTACGAAAAAAGACTTTCCCTCTGAAAACGACAAACGTGCGTTCAACATTTTGCAAAGAACTACATGTCGCTTAGATTCAGGTCGTTTTTCTACCGGTTTATTATGGTGTGCTGATAATTTGAATGTCCCGGATAGTTACAATTTAGCACTGTCGCGCTTTCGGTCTCTCGAAAGGAAGTTTGAAAAAGATCCAGTATACGCAAAATTATACCGCGATAACGTAAATAGCACTATTGAAAAGGGTTACGCTGAACTTTGTGATGCCCCACCGAATCCTGACGGTGTCAAATGGTATTTGCCGCACTTTGGTGTTATTCACCCTCAAAAAAAGAAGCTGCGGGTGGTACACGATGCCGCCGCCAGAGTTATGGGTGTTAGCCTTAACTCATTATTATTGGCCGGACCTGATCTATTGCAACCACTGCTGGGAATCCTAATGAGATTCAGGGAAGGTTTAGTGGCGCTTACAGCAGACATTAGGGAAATGTTTCCGCAGACCAGGATTAGGGTAGAGGATCGCGATGCGCAGAGATTTCTATGGCGTAATACATCAGAAGAGCCTCTGCGTGAATTTAGAATGTCCTCGATGATTTTTGGTGCTGTCTCAAGTCCCTTTACAGCAATTTACCTAAAAAATCTTAACGCTGAGGATCATAGGCATTTGTTCCCGCTGGCGGCTGAAGAGATCATCACTAACCACTACATGGATGATTATTTGGGTAGTCTAAATACTGTGGAGGAAGCAGCTCAGCTAGCTCACGACATTTTAGAGGTGCACTCTCGTGCTGGATTGGAGATGCGGTCGTGGGTCTCAAACTGCAAGCAAGCACTTTCACGGCTTTCCCCTGAAGCTCGGGCTCCCGAAGTTCGTGAAGTTTCTTTAGGGCCGTCCAGCGAGCGCGTTCGTGTTCTGGGTGTCACATGGAATATATGCGATGACTCTTTAGTTTTCTTACGAGACTTACGTGATCAACCAGATCTTTTTACGAAACGGTCCATGCTCTCACACTTAATGAAGGTTTATGATCCTCTAGGCTTTCTAACGCCAATAATTATCCGCGGACGCATTTTGTTTCAGCAGACCTGGAAATTGGTAGCTGACTGGGACTCTATCCTTCCGGAACGTTTTATAGAATTGTGGAAGTCATGGTTCCGAGACTTAGTGGATCTATCTGTCGGGTCTATTCCACGTTGTTACGTAGATTGTAATGATCCTTGCGAGATTCAGCTTCACGTTTTTGCCGACGCGAGTGAGCTTGCGTATGCTTGTGTGGCTTATTGGCGCTTTCAATACCTTGACAAAAGCATAAAGCTGGCTTTGATCGCTGGCAAGGCAAGACTTACTCCTTTGAAGCCAGTCTCTATTCCACGTTTGGAATTACAAGCAGCCCTTATTGCCACTCGCCTGGCAACTTATATCCTGGAAGCTCACAGATACACAGTCGCATCTACTGTCTTTTGGAGCGACAGTGTAACCGTACTGAGATGGCTTCGAAGTGATGCTCGAACATTTAAACCTTTTGTGGCCCATAGAGTGGGTGAAATTCTAGAGACAACAAAAGGACATCAATGGAGATATGTCCCAAGCTCTTTAAACGTTGCCGATGATGCTACCAAAACTAAATCTAAATTCGAAATTTCGTCACGTTGGTTTTCTGGCCCTGAATTTTTGACCAAAGCCGCGGCAACTTGGCCTAAGCTACCGTTCGATGAGCTCAACTTTCCACCTGTTCTGGATGAACTGAAACAAACAGAGCAGGTGGGAGTTATTGAAACCGCTGTATCGCTACCTTCACCGGTTGTGGCAGATATATCGCATTTTAGCGATTGGTTGCGTTTACTTCGCGCTACAGCTAGCATTTTTTTGGCTGCTAGATTATTTCGGCTTAATTTGGTTCAGACTATACTTCAAAATTACAAAATTCTAAATTCTTCTGATATGGATAAAGCGGAAAGAAACCTGCTCCTCAAGTCTCAACTGGATTCGTTTCGAGAAGAATATGAACACTTAAAATCAAGCTCTCCGTTTCCCAGCAGAAGTCCACTACGCAAATTGGACGTGACTATAGATGAAAACGGACTTCTAGTTTTATCCGGGAGGACTGCAGCTGTTCAAGTAAAATAGAAAACAGTCGTAAACGAAATGCGTCAGAAATTTTACATTTTTGGATTGCGACCAGCTGTGCGGCGCTTTGTAAAAGCATGCTATTGGTGCAGGATACACAGAGGTTTGCCGTCTACTCCACCAATGGGAGATTTGCCTGCGGATCGTCTTGCCTTCGGCAGTAAGCCATTCACATTTACTGGCTTAGATTACTTTGGCCCTATCACTGTGACAATTGGACGGCGTAGAGAAAAGCGATACGTGGCTCTGTTTACCTGCCTAACGATTCGAGCGGTCCATTTGGAAGTTGTGAGTAGCCTTTCATCAGATTCCGCAGTTATGGCTTTACGTCGCTTCGTGGCCCGGCGCGGCTGTCCTACACGGATATATTCTGATAACGGCACAGCTTTTGTTGGAGCAGATACAACTCTCAAACATCTATATCAAGTGGATATGCAAACTGCAGCAAGTACATTACGTTTTGAGTGGCGCTTTATTCCCCCAGCCTCACCGTTCATGGGAGGATGCTGGGAGCGTCTCGTCCGTACCGTGAAGGTTGCGCTGAATGCGACGCTAAAGGAACGCTCACCTAGTGAAGAAGTTTTTTATACGCTTTTGTTAGAAGCGGAGGCGTTGGTAAATTCGCGGCCCTTAACGCACGTTTCCACGGAACCAAGCTCCGAAGAGTCCATCACACCGAACCATTTTTTGTTGGGGCAATCATCGCCATATTGGCCACTTGCTCGGGTCGATGACACAGATCTTATTCGAAGGGTAAATTGGCGTAAGGGGCTTCGCCTGGCGGATCATTTTTGGGCAAGATGGGTAAAGGAGTATTTGCCAATATTAACCCCTCGCCCGTCCGTCAACTCTGTGTCGTCGCCTCTTAAGGTAGGAGACGTTGTGCTGATAGCAGATGGCAACCTGCCACGCGGTGTGTGGCCTAGAGGTCGCGTCTCCAACGTCTACCCGGGCAAAGACAACGTAATTCGTGTCGCAGACGTGACTACAGCAGCTGGGGTGTTACGGCGCCCTACTAGGAAGCTCGTGGTGTTGGGCTCCTCACTTTAAATTCCCTCTAAATTTGTTCGGCGACGTCGCCTACTAAGTTGTGCGCTGCACGGGGCCCGCGATGTTGCCGACGCCGAACTTCTTAGAATAATTGTCTATGAAGCTTTTTATTCTTTTGTTTTTTATACGTTTAGCTTTTGTTTTTACAGTACATTCATGGAACCCAAAAATGGTGGTTTTATTTAATATATTTTACGCCCGTAAATAACAAAAATCTTTTCTAAACTACATCACTTAAAAACTAATTTTCTTCATTGTTGTTTATTGTAGACAGATTTTTCAATTAACTTAGTCAATTACAAGTAAATTTGTCTAAATAATGTGATTAGCTTAGCGATTTCAAGAGCAGTTCTCGGATAAATAAAAATACTCAAAGGGCCTCGCCACACGAACGAATAAATCTTTTGAACGTTTAAATGGATAACTCGCTCTCTCTTTTACACATAACTCCAGACGCATGCTGTCTCTCTTGCCCTTATAGGCAATGGTGTATCGTCCAATGAAGTTGATCATGACTAGAGCCCTTACTGAGAAATTCCGCAGATATTAAATGAAAAATACACTGATTTCGTTATGTAATCCTGTTATTATAAATAATATAATGTCTCAGTTATTAAATTCATAAACTTTTGAGTCATTTCAGTATGTAAAACATCTGTTTTGAGTTGGAAAAGTGTCACAGTCAATGGTGGGTGAGCATGTGACTAATAAAATTTGTCATACGATTGAGCTCCATAATTTTCTAGATTTAAAAATTTTTAGTTCAACCATTTTTTACTTTTACCTCGTAAGTTTTCGGGAGTTGGTGGAGAAAACTGGTGATTCTATAGATTTCGACATGCTCTTCCAGAATTTCCATTTTATTTTTGTCGCTCTTGTTGCCATATTGAAATAATAGCACTTAGAAACAGGTTTTTGATAATTACTTCGCAATAAACTATAATAAACATTCTTATTTGAGCACCAAATGAATGTAATAATTTCGTATGATGATGAACTAAAAGAAAAAGTTTATAGTATGTCTGTTTTTTTTAATAAAAAAATTATATAAAAAAGATTATGTCAAACGACAGTGTGATACCAAGTTGACAGAAAATGGCGGTTTCTCCTACGCTCCCTGTAGCCCATTTTACTAATGTATCCTATATTATATGTCTTCTTCCTGACTCCCAATAAATAAATTGTAGTTTCACACCTCATTTGACTGCCTGTATGTCGCAAGTCTACAACTACAAGTCACCGAAGCTAATTTCCGACAATTTTTGGTTTCATTTAATCACTCTCGCGACTCTAGCCTACAAGACCACTTTAATTAGCAATAACAACTGAAAATTATTGCGTATACCATTTACGAAATCAATTTAGTACACAATCCATTAAATCACACATCCCTTCGATGTTAATCATCGTCCAGTTTATCTTGACCTCCCCTTCCCTTCTCTCAGCTACGTATTTAAATCACCTTGAAGTATCACAATCGCCTCGCAGAGACCCGTGGTAAATGGTTGGCAGTAAAAGTAACCCCTGTCGAGTACAATGCATGGTGCAAAGGGGCTGCTACCCTTATACAGATTATGGCGAATGCAAGCCATGAATACTCAGACTACAATAAAAACGGATCAATATGCACTTACAAGTCAGATTTTATCATTTATGTTTGTTACACGGAACAGAAGCAGTATTTGCAATGGAAAACCGAAATATATTATATTTTATGTATAACATACTGCCTCGTTTCATGCAATATGTATGAGAAATTTTGTGGTGAGTTTATCTTACGTTTTAATAGTTATTCTGCTATTCGAGGCGGACACAAATTCAAAAATCAAGGATCATAAAAATTGATTTAGTCGTCCTTGAGTAATGAATAAACTTACACAGTTTATTCATGGAATGGTAAACCCGACTTTGTTTACAGTCTGTTTCATCAACATGGTATGTACGAGTATTTTAACAACACAATTTAAGCTTAGGCTACGTTTTTTTATATAAATGAAAATGCATTTCATATATCACCATCAACAGCCTGTATATGTCACCACTGCAGGGGCTCAGGCCTACTCTCCTACATATACAATCAATTATATATACATACAGGTGTATTTTATCAAAATTATCAAAGATCAAGATATTTATCAAAACAATAAATAACAGTATTTAATGTGACTATTACACATTTTCTCTAGTAATGAGCAAGGAAAACTGTCAAAGGAAAATTTTCATAGCATTAGGCAATTGAATAAGTTATCAAGTCTACATTGGATTTAACTTTAATAAGACAGCCTAGGTAAATGATTGTAAACTGACCCTTTATCCTAAAAAACGATAATCTATTGGTTATTAGCAATAACAGTTTTGTGAAAAAAAGCACCATCCATCTTTGTTTAATGTAATCGTCTATTTTTAAAGACTGATAATAAATTATGATATGGCAATAAATATGATAATCATTATCAGTATTGTGCATCGGTCGGTCTAAGTATAGTGCAGCGTCTCTTGACATTTTTCAGCCACGGACCCCTAGGAAATCAAGCGCAATTTTCATGGACCCATTTTAATAAATCAGTACTCCAAATAAAATACGTACTTTGTTTTCGTTATTATAATGCGTTAGCATATATATATAATTTTAATGAAACGAAGACCTAAAAGCGCGGTTGTGTTTAATCATTTCTAGACCAGAGATGCATACTCACGAGATCCAGGGGTCCGCGGACCACAAGTTATGAAACACTAGTAAAGTGCATCGAAATTTAACAAAAGGGTACATTGTTTTTTTTTAAAAAAAATATTATAATTTATACAATACAACTAAATCAATGGTCGCAAAACGATCTTTTATCCTAAAACTGTATAACAATGTATATTGGTTGTTACGCTAGTCTGAGGTTTCCCTACAGCTGAGATTATCGAGACTGCAAGCCACGGGAGAGAATTCACTTGTTCGATATTGTTGTAGACTTCACATCGCCCGCGATACAGCGCTGCCTGCATGCGAACATATGGTTAAACAAGTATTAATTGTTTTTGTAGATTTCCATATGTCTTCTTTGTTATGGAGATTACCTTTGCGATAGTGGTTTGCACTGTTGAAAGTAATGTATTAATTCAACACAAGTTCACCTACCTGTTGTCTTATTAGCAGAAAAAATATGTTTTTTATTTTTTATTAGGGCTTTGACCTGTGTTGAATAGTATAATTACATTCCACACGATTGGTAATTAAATATCAAGTCTGATACGAGTATGCACTCTGTTTATTCTTAACCTAATAAATTGGTAAATTGTTGTTTACAATCAATTTATTACAAGTACTTGACAAAGCTCCATTTTTTTGCGTGACACTGGATACGCTGTTATAGATAAAATCTAATTTGGCATAAACCTGGATCTGAGAGCTAAGCAAAACAGGAACATTGTTATCAGTACGTCGATTTCTACCACGTTACTTCACAATCTGTGACAAACCTGTCAACTAGAAACTGTTAACCTAACGAAAAAACGAAGCTCACGTCAAGTGAGTTACATGAACTGAAAAAACTGTAACTCAGGTAAAATGACAGGTTTTAGGTAGTACACTTCCTGTCTTGAAGGTATAATTTGAATATATCTATTGCTATTATAAATCTAATTTACTACCTCTATTAGGACAGAAGGATAAGGATTTCTTAACTGACAAGAGCTTTAATTAGCTATTAACTAATAAGTTACATGACAACAAATAACTGCGAAGCCACAATGACCAGTCCCGAGAACATGTCTATCCTATGCCTTAGCTAGGCAGTCGGTCTGCCTCATTGACTGCCTACTTGAGAATGCCCCAATTTGTCTTAAATTTCGCGTACTTAAAATTTTAATATCCCGAATAATTACAATCAGATTCCAAGTTCTTCATGCTCACCCAGATACCTCTGTGTCTTTGTTATCTTTCAATTACCGAACACAACAGCGCTATGAACTCGTCTGTTTGGTTGTAGACTTAGATAGCATGGTGGTAGGCCGGGCGGCCTACCACTGTAACACCGACCAGAGTATCCCTTAATTAGCCTATTAAATTTAATTGTACACCTCGATTATGTATTCAGGCAATCAATTATATTTTTTTATATAATTAGCTATTATATTATCAGATATACCTCGCACTGGGAACCGAATTTGTGACTTTGGGATCCGCTAGCCACTAATTCACGGAGTACACGCAGACGAAGTCGCAATAAATAGTTAGTAGGTATATAAAACTGTTACTGTAGCAAGTGTGGCAGAATTATCGTCAGTGGCAGTGGTTAGAGCGACTGGTTCCTTATGTAACATGAGAGTGCGTCGCGCCCGCCCCGCCGCCGGCCCGCCCGAGGAAAGTCGGCCGCGCTCGCAATCTTACGGAAACTGCGCTTCCCGACGATATTTCCATATTTTGATCTTCTTCATTCTGTTTCGAGTTTTGAATTCGGATGTAAATTATTACTGTTACGTATTTTGTTCAATACTGTACGAAAATATGTTAAGTATTGTTGGAGCAAACAACAATATGACTAGACAACTAGGAGACAATGTTAATTTTAAGCACCTGGCTTGCTACCCCCGTGCTACCTTCGTCTGCTGCCAAACAACAGTGTTAATAGCACAGTTACGATATGAGAGGTTGCAGAGTCAGCTTGAGGTTTGTTGGGTGCGTACGGTTACCATCCAACGGCCTTATCTCCGCTTACCATCAGGAGAGATTTATTTAATGATTCAATTCATCCGACAGTACCTATTTTTTATATTTCTTTTTTACCTGATTTACATTGTTTATTACTTGTATCATACGACTAAAATATACTGGATGGACTTAAATAAAATTTCGTAAGGGTCATAAGGGTGTAATGTTTATGTCAGTTCGGGCCGTTTAAGGTATGTTAGTCAGGGGACAAAAAGTCGAAAATTCTTTATTCCACTAAGATATTCTTACGATATTATATGACTTTATCGGAAGTCGTTTTTGGTGTGGGTGGGGCACTGCCCCAGTTAGACCTTTGCTAGCTACGACACTGCTTATATTTGATAACTAACTACGAGATGCGGGCCCAGTGCGGAGCGGCGGACTTCACATGCCTGTTCAAGACATGCAGGTTTCCTCACGATGTTTTCCTTCACCGTTAAGCAATCAGATAATGTACTTGAATTGAAAAACAATTCGTAGGTACACGGCTGGATTCGAACCCGGAATCCTCAGATTGAAAGTCCGTGCCTTATCCACTGCATCACCGATGCTTTTTTACCCTAGATGTAGTCATTCACTATGTATATAAACAAATCCAACAATTTTTGAAACAGCGATTGTATGTAATTCGGATGAAAAGATATTAATTTTGCACCATCGAGCTGGTCTGATCCTGGAGCCAGGAGTTAGATAGAGCAACTCTTCAACGAGTACTAGTAAACCCTTTGAGTTTGAGCTCATTTTGTTTGTTATGACGAGTCCAATACCACTTGGTGAGCAGGGTCTGTTGTTGAGCCAGGAGGTAGAAAGTTGAGCTCTTCAAGCTATAAACCCGCAGGATGAAATGGGATGTTCCTTGTCTATATCCGAGACCACATAGTATGGCGCACACAAAAACCGAACTTCCATCTTTCTACTTTACCATCACTTACAACCATGTAAAATAAAGGCGAAATGTTAACCCATTGTGTCTTTAAACAATGGATACCTTTTACTTGCTGAAGTTTGTCACAAATTCTTACAACATATTTTTGGTAATTTTGCTATTAATTACTCTTGGAAAACTTGTTATGGGAAAGGATACACCGCCCCAGTAGAGCTGTTTTCTCCATCGGACTAAACAAATCCAGTTTCGTTTCCTCAATCAAGTTCGTAACTACTTCCCATATTCTTGCTTTAAAGAATTTGTTAGGGGTTTCATTTCTTTCATTGTGCAAATCCTTCTGATAACTTTCCCGTGGGATAGCGTTTACAATAAGGTATGTATGAGTTAGTTGAATTGGGTATTTAATTGTATGTATAGACAAATCGATGCGAAAAAAACACGCGAAATTCATTTTTAATCACGTTTGTAGTAATTATGTCTATCTTTACTTCGAAATATCTGAGTAACGTACCACTTTAGACCTATGTTTCATTACATTTTTGTCCATAAAGTAGTCCTCTGTCGATATACTTTATTGGAATTGTTTGCTTCCAACTTTCTTTTAAGAAATGGGGACCAGTCACTAAGGCCAAAATCTTCGAACCCCTTTATATTTATTACAAGCTTCTGCCCGCAGCTTCACCCGCATTAGCTTTAGAATATAATCCATGGGAACAATCTCCTATTTTTAGGCAATTACTTATCAAAACCAGTAAAAGTTTATGGCAAAAGAAATTTTGTTAATTTTTCCCAAAAATATGGAGGCACCTGGTCAGACTAATTAAAATTTACTACCTGTTGCCCTTGTCTTTGACCGCAATGACTTTAGAAACAATCACAGGAACTATTTGCTCGAACGGGATAAAAAGCAGAATATGTCCTTTTCAGGTACTTCAACTATGCCTATTCATGTCATTATAACTTCGCATTCATAATATTAGTATAGATTTTAAGCCTTAATGCCAGTAAATAATCATAATCATTAGCCGGGAAAGTCCACTGCTGATCATAAACCAATAAATAATGCTTGACTAAATATGAATTATTGAAGTTCTGTGATCATATATGTAAAAGAGTTAATATATTGCGTAATAACATGTATATGTGCGATTACATTTTTTTGACGGCTTTAGGTCTAATCAGTTAGTTGAACCTGAACATTAAAGCAAATATTGACAATGTACGATAAATTTCTTTAATAAATAAAAAATTATATTTTTTTCCTATTTTGATAAAGTAATTTTAGATTTATATTTTAATCTCGTATTCCTAGCTACCTACTTGTACTTCGTAAAATCTCTTTTTGTATTTAATCTATTTCTATCTGTATTCTTTGTATGATGTTATATTTGTTTATACATTTATATTTTTTATTAAATATCAATAGCAATGTAAAACGTAGTATTTTTTGAGCATTACTGTAGTTAAAACTCGTGCACATGCTCGTAACTTTGATCGTTCTATTCGTTGTTATTTCTGCACCTGCGACTCACCTATACTCGAGCATATTGTACTCATAGCGTATAGATATACAAGGCATACTCGTATGTATGTAAACTCTGCGTGCGGTTGTTTCCATTCTACTTTAGATGCATGAGCTTGACCGTATTCAAACAAAGCGGGGTCGGGTCACTGATCAAAATTGTTTTTTGAGTTTTCCTTTTTTTTCTTGACCAATCCACCAGTTTGTTAGCCTCTTTAAGATTTTCTTGATCCTGCCTGCAGATTGATTCTGTATTGATTGATACTTTAAAGTCCACGGACGTAAGAACTAAGAAACCCTATCCTTAGAGGAACGACTTGATGAACGGTACCCGTGATTTGTCGTAATCACCACGCTTTGGCAGGCGGATGAGTGATTCAGAAGTATATTTTTGATACATATTTAGATACTCCTGCTCATCATCTAAAATTGTCATTTATGCGCCTTTTAGTTTGCACGCCATGAAATGGGGTGATACTATTCGAAAGTTGAGGCCTTTATTTTCAAATCTCCTCTTCTTCATGATAACAAATAACCAGATCATTAGGTGATGCTCATTTAGAGAGACTGTGCTTTCTATGTAAATATCATGTCAATAATCTAGTAAGTTGACTATGTTGTTTTCTCGGTTTAAGAGGCCATGTTGGTAAGACCACGTGGCCACGTTCAAGGTTAAATTGTTTTGTAGCTGTCCCTCTCCGAGCCCTATCCTACCCGAAGGCGTACGGTGAGACAGCATACATTACGCGAAGTTATCCACCCGTTATTTGGATGTTTCGTAGTCCAGGGATCATTTGAAGAATACAGTATATTATGTAACCATTTTTTAAATACAGTATACTAATAAAATTTCAGATGTCGGTGGTTTTTCCAAATTGTTCTAAATTGGTTCATACTCTTGTAAAACAGGTTCAAAGTTGGGGCTTTTTATTACCGAAAAATACAATACTTTGACGCCCTGTAACTCTGGAAGTATATATTTAAACGAAAATCTGACTCACCACCGACACAGATATTTGTTTCTAGATTGTGTCTTGAAAATTTCATAGATTTTCATAGCTTAATACTCAAAATATGACTGGACTACGTTTGTATGGGCGCTTTGACAACAGCATACCCTCTTAAGAATAGAACCTCCCATCTCATCCCGCAGATGTCGTTAGGCGACTAGGGGAAACAATATTAATGAGAGACAGGATCATCTACATATGTAAGAAAATCTTACTGCGATCACCAATCCGTCAGCTAAGCGTGGTAATTATGTGAAATTCCCTCCTTGCTACGTGGTAGGCTATTGTCAAACATAGGACTACTAATAGTTCTCATGAACAACTCCTGTAGTCTTAGATTGCTTTTCCAAAATGACCCTAAAGTTTTACATCTGGGCTTCTGCATTCTGAAGTGAATAAACAGAGATTAACAGCTGCTCATTACAAGGTTTAATGGAGGAAATGAAACAGAAACATGAATGTTTAATTTAATATTTATTTAATCATCTCTTAGCATAAGACAGGAAACATTTATAAAATAGTAGCGTAAAATAGTCACAATAACAAAATTATTACAACATTTTCAGTGTTTTTCATGGTTCAGTGAACAGTTCATACCTTGCTCCTAGTTATGAATTGTTTTAAACTTTTTTACAGTCACTTAATTTAATTAAATAATTTGTAATAGCCTGGATATTACGAGTGTAATTACAACATGTTTGTATTTAATTAGTGTTTTGCTGTAAAACCTAGACAAAATAAATAAATTAAATGATATCCATACAGTTTGATATTCGAGTGCTACCTTAAATCTTGCTTGGTATGAATCTCAACTTTTCTATGCATTTTGGGTTCGAATCTTTATCGTTATATGTTATCTCTTAGGTAAGGCCGAATGTCAGAAGAATGCTCGCCCAGAAGCCTTAAGAGACAACTAAAATCTTAAGAGCAATGAAAAACCAAGTAATCTGGATTACCTCGTGCAGCGTGCTATCGCTACTCGTAAGTTAACAGGGATAACATTATCTCAGGAAGAAATTTGTCAAATTGACAAATGTATCAAAAAGAATCAGTGCTACTGTGTCATCGTAAATAATGCGAAAAGGATCCCTTTTTTCTTCAAAGATAAATCCACTGATTGTTCTACCTACAAATGAAGAATATTCTATATTTTAGTAAAGTTGATATTTAGTTCAGATAGATTCATTGTCCTCAAATAATATATGTATAATTTTTAAAATTAAATAACTTGAATTGAAACCTGTGTTAATAATGCGTAAATGCTATGTAATACCCGAAAAAAAACTTTACTCATATTTCCCACGAGTTTTTACAAAAGAAGTCATAGAAAAATCAGAATCCGTCACTTTAAATTGCCATTTAACTTATCAGTAGCTAATGCGCGTGACTTCGCGTGGACTTCAACAATGTCTACTTATCCGATGCTGATTGGGATAATGTCCTTCTCCAGCTCTTTAATTATCCCTACCCAAGTCATTCTGACTCTCAGTTACAAGTACTAATAAACAAACTAACTTTGGCATTAATAATATTCGTACGGATAGCTTTCTGGTCATTATGAATGTTGCCTTAAGGTTGCCTATTCATAGATTTCATGAACAAACAAACCTGCCTGTGCTATTATGGTGTCCTGGTCTATTTTTATTTAATTCTGGGCACCAATCTACGGGTATATTAAATTGACAAGAAGCAGTGACTGAGTAGCGAGATAAGTGGTTTCCCGTAAAACGAGGTAATCCAGTATTTAATATAAGTAGTATGTATATGCTATATAGTACATATATACATATATTAACACATGAATTGGCTATATGAACACATATTTTCCTGTTTGTTGATAAGCACTACCTTTGCCGGCGTTACGTAAATCCCTTATCGAATTGTTCTTTACGTAAGGCTTTGTGTCAATGCATTCATTTTTGTAGTTTTGATATTGAAGTTACGATATAATTTACTATTGAAATTACTTTCAGTTAAGAGGGTACTGGACACAATTTTGTAAATTATAATTAAAACGTTTATGACATCGGAATTAATATCAAGCTTTTGTATATGTCATTAACGGCATGTATTGTTTATTAATTATTTATGCATTTGTATCAAATTTCAACAAAAGCGTGCCCATGTTCAAGGATAGGGCTAGCCTAAATAAGTCATTTCAATGTATTTCACTAATTCAGCGCAATACAAAATTTCGTGCAGTACCTTCTGACAGACAGTATATCGAAGATTTGTCACCACCCAGAAATCCTTTCTTCCTAAACAAAGGCCTATAAATAAGCATGATTTAGAAGAAAAAAACTTTTTATATTCAAATGACCTGTTCTGGGATGCAATTCACTAGAGACACACATCTCAGTGAAGTATTTGTAGACGATATCTCTATTTCCCTAGGTGACAAGGATCAATATCAAATGACATCAGTAAAGACATCCATGAGGTTGTGAGGATGTTTGTATTTAGTGAACCAATCCACACACCAATAATCTTTTTCACATACAGGATTATGGATTAAATATTTTGGGCTGGTCATTTGAATTAACCAAATAAGAATCTATAAAAATCTTGCCGTTTATTTGAAAAACAACTCTCCATGGCTCGGTTTAGGCATTATCGCTTTCATTGTAGCACGAAATAAGTAGTAAATTTTTTCCTTATTTGACGAAATAGCTTCATTTTTCAAGAGAGGTGCAATTTATGGTATTTTGGAAATTAAGATAAAATAAATACTAAGACTTCAGTGTTTTTATTTTCTGATTTATTTTCAAAATTATTCTGGGTTTTTGTTTTATCAACAACAATGGAACAAGTAAAATGTTTCATCGAAACCAGAGGCTTGGTACTATCAGGAAAGATCACATTCAACTAATAAAATAATGAGAATAGTAGCAACACGACGCAGTACAATCTTATTCATTCATACATTTGTTTAAAAACGATTTCCCAAACAATCTCTACTGGCTCGACTGTACATTATATACCTGGCTACATACAGGCACTGCGATCTGTTAATAATATCCTACTTAAATAATCCATTGCAATTCGATGCTTTAAAACGAAAACAAGAACTAAAAAGCTGAATAAAAATTATAATTCTGACAAATGTAGGACACCGACTAGTCATTTAATGACAGCTTTATTTATGACATGAATGATTTGATTTATTTTGGAGCAGTACGTATGTAGGAATCTTTAATATAATTAAAAACAATTTTCTTAGTTTCTTGTTTATATTTTAGGAACATCTAATCAGAGCAGACTTAACACTTAATGTGCGCTTTATAACAGATTCTGTATAATACATTTTGGTAATTATATATTTAGATTAACAACTAATGAACATTAATGTTTGACTTAGTTGCAAGGTATATTCCATGTTCCATTTTCTCCTGATTTTCTGTAAACATTGGACAATGTATGTGTGTTTTAAAAAGAAAATCTGATATCTAACATTCACATAAGGCAAGTATTTATATCAATGAAGTCGGGAAAATAAAATTTTTGGATTACGAAAATTATTCGTTTGCGAAAAGTCAGGAGAACAGAACTAGGCATAGGTGTAAATAAATTCTGCTTTCTACCCCTAATAAGAGGTATTAAGCTGAGTACAAGCGCCTAATTTATGAATCGTTTTACTTTTCGAGACTGATACAAAAAAATTATTCGTAATTTTGCTAAAGTAAGGCCATGGTACATCGTTCATGAAGGGTAAAATTAATGTTTCGAAAGTAGATAATAAAGGTTTAAAACGTTGAAGAATAAATATTTACTCCGCTTTTACAAATTTAAAATCGAAAATCTGTTTTGGTCCAAAGTTGATTATTATATTATTAAATTTCAAGAAACAAGTGAGCAACGCGAGTTGTCTCTTTAGGGATATAATAAAAATGTATTGAAAAGTATAACGACCCCTAAAATTTAACAACATTACATACAAACTCGATATAAAAAAATATACAAAAACAAAAAGTTCACTACTCAATTACGACGACAAAACTCTAAATGCTACATCTGTCCATAAAATCCGGTTATTCCGTATAAAAATGGCCGATTAAAAAAGGAATTTTTTTATATTTCCAAGCATTATACATAGCATTAAGTTCAAACGGTTGGGAGAACTAGCACAAATTCTACACACAGGCTAGGCTAATATCACAGGAGTGCTGGGAACGGTGCGGGCCCCTACCCTACCCTCACTTCTACCCCGAAATCCTCCCACATTTCCCCCTTCTCTCTCCCCCCACTTCACCTTCGCAGTTCTCCCCCTCTGACGCCCAGGTACCTATTTACTATTCAGAGGGGCGAAACCGGGTACTACCAATACATTTTTGCGACAATTAACATTTCCAAAGTCTTAATTTCTTGCTTCGAAGTCACATTTCACAAAGTTATTGCACAACCAATAGATTTCCTATGATTTAACAATGGGAATGATTCATGAAGTGCTATGAGAACAAAGGAAAATACGTGCAGTGTAAAAAATCGAACCTGTTGGCACAATTTAAGATAATTCGTTTTAAGCTACAGTTATCCGTAATTTTCCCTCTCATATATTCTGTTAAAAAATGGTAACAAAGAGTAAAATAATGCAAATGGGTAACAAAAACAGTAAACTTAGCCAAAAGTTCAACAAAACTCTTAAAAGTAAAATCAGTAGAACGAAATCACAAAAATGCTTATACAACGCCAAACCTTGGCGCGTTGGCGGCCAACATCTGGCCACACCTGCCTCCAATACCAGCGAAACAAAAATCTTGGCGTGCGCCAATCAACGACAACATTTGTGTTGGATGGATCGAATATACGACACAACAATGTTTTGTTTTTGTTATTATATCATCTGAACGCGTAACATACGATTAATGGAACGATATATTTTTCAAAAGCGTAATATTATTGATGCTGTTTCTAATACTTTTACTTTCATAATTGTCAACTTGTTAGAGCCGGCCATTCTCTTAATTAAACACGGCTGTCGATGACAGGGGCACGCTTCAAGTGTATGCATCTGCTCACAAAGCAGTACATAACGAACTAAATTAACTAAAGATTATGCAAGGTCATACATAGCGATAGCGAGCTCTTTCGCAACCGTTCCCAGTCGTTTTGCACTATCTCTTAACTCTTAATTACTTATTATAGTATAATAATGTAACATAATCATCGCTTACAACTATACTCCTTCAATATAAATCATTAACTTCCTCACTATATCTCTGGTACGTCATCGTCAACAGACGGCGGCGCGACGTCACGACATGGCGACAAGCGTACTTCCAATTCCTCCGTTCGATAGTAAAAATATCGTTGAACACTAATTGGACCGCGCCCGTCGGCAGCGCCTGAGCAACTTTCACTAAATAATAAAAACACGCTAACAAAGTAAGTACTCTTCTATAACAAAGAATTGGCTAAACGTCCGACAATAATCCGTCTGGGGTAACAAATTACATATCTAGTCGATCCCGTGGCTGCATAGCGCCTTCCCGAACGCGTCCATCCGGGCACTTTGCGCGAAATATTCGAGCACGTTTGTCGAGCGCGTTCGTAATGCAGTGTCCGGTAACGCGGTCAGCGACTCGTGCATTCGGGGCACGCGAGCGCGCGCGCTCGTCGTGTCGGTGCGGGTGCGGGCGCGGGCGCGCGCGTCTCACAGCGGAGCGTGTACGTGTGCTGCGCGGCGCGGTCATGAGTCAAGCACCGTTAGCAGGCCGGGCGGGAGCAGGGGCACGTCCTGACGCGGCATGTGCCTCGCCAGCTGCGCACAGCCCAGGTTCGCGTCGCCCAGCTCGGGGATGGCGTCCAGCAGAGCCAGGCACTCGTCCTCCACCGCTCGCCTCGTTTTCTTCCCGACCCACGAATCGTCGCATTCCTCACGCGCGCGTCGTCGTCTAGCCTCCTTCTCCCTGCGCGCCTCCTCACTCAGTCTACAGTACGTGTTGTTGATACACACGGAGCGTCGAAGGTCACGCGCCGGGTCTTCAATGTTTTCCAGTTTCTGCGAGCAGATCTCTATGACCCGCTTGCGCTCCTCGTTAGCGCGGAGGCGAGCTGATATCATGGAGAGCTTGGGCCGGGCGGCAGGCTCCGTGCGAGACGGACCGAACATGTCGTCCTCGAAGGCATCGGCGATCTCCGCCCCCCCGGCACCGCTCTCCCGCTCCTCCTGCGGTGTCATCCTGAAACAAACACAAACCATCTCATTACCATTCATCCAACCACGACAAGAAAATGGCGTAAAAAGAATGCCGCACCTCAATTGACACAGTGTGTGGCATATATTATAGAGTTAATAAAAATATTAAAGTAAAAGAAGATTTCCTTGACACGTAAAAATTACAAATATATCATACGTTTTAACCGAGCAATTCAAGGGAATATCCTAATTATTTTACAATAACAAGTGCTAGGTCAAAGAACAATGCAATAACGGGCTAACACGCTAGTCCATAATTTATCCACTTTCAATGTATAATAGTTACAACTAAAAACAAAGTAAGCAAAAGACAATAATGCGATGGAACCAACCTGGACCCAAAATCTTGGGATAAGATGAAAAACCCTGACATCAACATGACAGGCAGCCGAGACCTAAATTATTAGAACGGTACACCCAATGTCACAAAAGATAAACACGGGCACAAATTCACAATACAGCGCGCAATCCGCAACTGTCCTCGACGGTGAAAAGGTAACAAGGCACAAAGTGAAACAAAAATAATCGCGGGCGCAGAGGATCGTCGGCGTGCGCGCACTGCGGCGATCACTCGACGAATGACAACATACTTCACACACAGCAGATAAGACATTGAAAAAGCCAATTGCGTCATTCGTGTACGTACGTGTGGAGAGGAAACGAGTGACGTAGACTGAATTGTCATTATAGACGATCTTGTTAAAGACATTATTACTGGCTATGTTTAATTTACAACAATAAAAAGGAAGAAAAAAACATGAACTTGATCATCGGGATAGGAAAGTGAACGAAACGAGGTTACCAAGTTAAGAAAAAAGTGGTGTAAGCTTTCCAGACCCAATACTGTACTGTACGTGTACGTCATAGACGTGTATGACACTGGTGTTATATCATGCCGTCATTGGATAGATAATTTTATTTTACATATTTTGAAGGTTTTAAGAGAAGACTATCATCGCACTTATCAGATACGATATAAAATTCTGAAAACAGATATAATGATAATAATAAAATTGTCATATTAACATTTTGATTCACGACTACGGCCGGACTAAAAGCGATAATCGCATCTCATTCCTATGTATAATGCTATACATTATGTCACAAATGAATACCATTCCTTCGAATAAAACCAGAAAGCACACTTCAGTATAACAAAGGTGTCGAGTACTCTTGAAACCTAACAATGTATTTACCTTCCTTCCCGTGGCCTGAAGCATAAAGCTATGGAAACAACTAATTTCACCTCTTACGCAACAACAACCCCGATTTCCAGATGACGTAACCAAAAACTTTGGATAAAGAACTTGAGAGTTACGATAGGTTTGGCAACAGAACATAATTATTTATGTTAAAAAATGTATATGCGTACAATTACACGAGAGCTAAACGTTGAGATCAGTACATATACAACATATAAGACTAAAACATGTAACGTCATTTAATACATAATTAAAAACCAGTGAAACTTGCATTCATTAAAACGAGAATGATAATAATGCAAATGTCAACCATCAAGACACTGCTTCCTTCTTCAAAATCAAATGTTTAAATTTTTGGTTAAAGAAAAATATCCACATAGAAGAGATACACAAAGGTTTTTACCTATATACAGAAAAGAGACACTCGTGCAATTCAAAAGAAAACTCGATAAAACTAAAACATCTAACTAATTTAATGCTAAACACGTTCTTTCACGATCTTATTATCGAAAAGGCGTTAGACACTGCGCGGTGGTTACGCTACAGACTTTTTACAGTTACGTAGACATTGCAGAGTCAACCGACACAACGTCACTTGTCTATGAATGCTTGTACTAAGATTTGTATCGCTACAACAACTCCGTACCAGTGAATCTCAGATTTGTAATTCCATCATTAGATTCGTTTCCGCTATTGGAACAATTGAAGATCACAAAATAATTTGAAGAATCTGCTTTGCGTTAAACATGACCTAAGTGTAATTCGGGACCGAATGATTAATCGTCAATTGCTGAACATAATTATGTTTATAAGATTAACACTACTATAAGGTGACATATTTAATTCATGCGATTAGAATTTATTTTTGGCAATGTAAGACATTTTACACTACATCACGAAAGCTGTTCGAATCAGCGAAATCTACAGTCCGGCCAGTTTCCTGCGTTATCCCGTAGGCATAATAATCATCAATTTAAAAATTATAGCTCCTATACACAGATGTATTTCCGCGGCAAATGTTCTGATGTCGCGCTAGAGGCGGGTGTTGGCGCGGCGACCCCACCAGTTACGATCTAATAAATCTTACTGGTCCGGCTCGAGGCAACACTACCTGCACTTTCTTTTCTCTGTCTAACACGGGGCACTCACTGTCCTCAAAAATGGTGCTAAACGGGGGGCTTTTTTGGCTTATCTCTGTATTAAATATTGCTTCTTCTAGTCTAGGGATATCTGTTCTGTGACTTTTTTTCCTCATGTTTTGAGGTTTCGGAATTTGAACATCGTTGGTCACTTTTACTTTTATAATGCGATGATATCAGAATACATACATTCACTGGTTTTAATTTTTTTGGTATAAGATAGCTATTTCCTTTGCTGTTAATTGCTTTATTTTGATGTCATATTATGCTAAAATTTACTCGAATTTTTTGAACTCAAGGATTGTTGTCTGTTTGTCGTTTTTCTCACGGAATTAATAAAAAGGTTTTCCTTATATTAAAAAAATTGACATATATTTTTTAATGACAACTTCTTTTTATACATATTTTGATATGATCGTGAAAAGATACATTTAACAATCTCTGACTGAATGATACATTAATCTCGCAAAAATTTGTTCAAATTTACTATATATATATGTTTTTAGCGTAATATCACCTCATATCTCTCGTACATACTAAATAAATAAAATAAATTACATCTTTTGTAATTTCACGATTTCCTCCAAAAATATTCGTTTCTTTCTTTCAAAAGGTTCTTGTTTTGATAATGTTTTCTATTTTTTACTTCTCATAATATTTCGTTAGAAAACTGAAGTTGTGAGAAACTTTGTATCTTATCTGAATTCCTTGCTATAAAAAGTTTTCAGATCATGTTATGATTAAATCTAGTAACTCTCAATTCGTCGACAACAAGTATTCCTCCTTTTTAAATAGAGTCGCCTATATTGTTAACTATCGAATCAATACGTATCACTGTACGGGTATTGTATGGGGTTTTTACTGAAGTCACTGGAAATTTTTTATTATTGTGTAACATTGCACAATGTTGCACTGTTAGATTTTATTGCTTATCAATATTCCTGAATAGATTACGTAACATTTATATTCCGATATACCTAATATATACGAGTAACACTTATTGGTCTCTCTGTGACGTAAGTACTTCAAATGATTTTTCATTTCGTTTTTAAACTGAATTACCTTTAGCTTTACAGACATTGAAACAATTTTTCTTCTTCAATTATCAAATCCACGTAAGTAGACTGATAATAAATCATTAAAAATAGACTTTTAGCACCTTATCTATAGCTGTTGGAGTTTAAACATAATCATTATACTATAGCAGAAACAAGAAGTTCTACTCGATAAAAACCGTCCTACACTCGGTTCGTTCATACTTTGTATCGCCCAGCCACAAGTTCAATAGCTGCGAGCGCCGTATGGCTGTGGGCGTACTCATGTACTCCTCTACAAGCGTAGGTTTTGACAATATGATGAATTGTGTCAGAATTAGGTACACTGTAGTAGGTGCTTTAATCAGTTGTACAGTGTAAGACTGTATTTTTGGGTGATTTTACTTGGTCCTTTCATCAGATAACTCAGTTTTATTTTCGTTTATTATAGCGAGAGCCAAGTCTTTTACGGCAACTTTATTTCAGTTTTCCAAAACCGTATTTTGCCTTCAGTATAGAAGCTAGTGCAAAAACAAGACAAATTAAATATACCATTATCAGCTTCATTATTCTAGCCACTATTCCACTGCTTTGAGTGACATAATGAGAAAACCATGTATTGGAAAATTATTATCCCTGACATCAAAACACAATCAACGGTAGAGAGGATAAGAATTAAAATCGTACACATTTCTGCATATCAAAGATTTATATATATTCTCCTGCTTATAAAAACCGGCCAAGTGGGAGTCGGGACTACCATTATCTATAAAAACTGCAAAAATCACGTTTGTTGTATGGGAATAAATATTTGTTTTATTTTAATTTAATTGCTTATTTTTAAAGTGAATACATTTTCTGCAAATATTTCAAGCATCTACGTGTTCCCGTTATATCGAGCAAAAACATCACGTTTGTTGTATGGAAGCCCCCTGAAATATTTATTTTATTCTGTTTTTTTAGTGTTTGTTGTTATAACGGGAACAGAAATACATTACCTGTGAAAATTTCTACTGTCTAACTATCACGGCTCATGAGATACAGCCTGGTGACGGACGGACGGACAGCGAAGTCTTAGTAATAGGGTCCCGTTTGTTACCCTTCGGGTACGGTACCCTAATAATGAAGACATAGCAGAAGACTATCAAACAAAGCCATAGGTAAGTACTACGTTGTACATACATTTGTAGGTCGCTCGGCAAATAATTAAGTCTGTCTAGACCAAGCCGAGTCGGGGCATGTACAAGATCGCTTGATGAGTCGACGATACACGATGAAAATCTACTAAAGGAGAATCTGTAGGAAAATCAGAAAAAGAGGGTGGTTCTCGATCATGTTTTGTTTTAATTGTTATTGTACTGGTAAATGGAAGACAAATGATAGTATTTATAGACATACCAGAGCTATTAGAAGAGGTAATGGTGATAATTGTAGTCAGTGATATTGACTAGACAGACAAAGAATATGAAAAACATAATAAAATGGATGTTAAAACAATGATGCTTCAAATGTCACTAGGAAAACTTCGGGGCATTTTAGGAAGTAGTCCATTACCACGAGTATATAATTATTACCAGATCAAAACATGCATTGAAACATAAGATGAAGAGTGAACATAAACTATAAAAATAATATTTTATTAAAAAAATCTTTATACCGTAAATATGGAGCAATACGTTTGTACTTATATAGAGGCGTGTATAGAAAAGTCTGAGAAAATCGAGTTAACTGTGTGGATTGTTGTGGAAGGCAGCGAAAAATAAAATAAAAGGCAATCCTATCAAACCAACTACATTTCTACAAGCATTTATTTAGAGAACAGGATGAAAAAAGGAAAATGAAGAAGATAGGATAGGTTTTTCATTCCAAAATTAAGATTCGACTCAACGGCATTGGTAAGAACGAACAAACCAAGTGCATGGACTCTATCGTCGCACGTGAGAAAACGAGAAGTATAAGCCAGCTCAGGTCACATGACAACTGTTTTGGTGTGGTTCCTTCTTGATTCGCAATTTATATGATTTTAAGGAATCACAATACGTTCGACAAAAGTTGTGATATTTATCCAGATGAAAACAACACCAGACATTTCTTTGTTTCAAATCTGAAATTTTGGTATTTTAGTAACAGTGTAATTAAAGTAAATACATATGACAGATGTTTTTCGGAAAGGTGTTTTGCAGAGAGGTACCCAAATCTGTCGATTTATCTATTTTGTATTGCACAATGATTGTTTATATATCTGAGATTGCGGGAAACATATCTGAACCGTTCATAACTATTTGGGAATATAATTCGGAATCGCAATCATTCTTGTGTTTAGTTAATTACACCGGATATGAAAGGTAAATAAAATTTATTCCGATAACGAAAGCGGTCAAGAATTAGGCCATCATTCGGTGAGTTGTAGCACTAACATTATTCTGGGTAACATTGGGTCTAGATTAGTATAAATGGTTAAAATGTGTGTTACCACAGAGGTCTACGAATAAAAATTAACTACATATTGATCAGATCCGATCCTGTCTTGACAATAAATTTACAATAGTATGTCTGTAGTTGTCTTTAGAATGTACGCTACGTATTTTTAAATAAAAATGTGATATATATCAGTTAAAAAATGCACATACTGCGAATTTATGCAGCCTGGACTTAATTTTAAAAGGTCATTATCAAATAAAAGTGATTTAATTAACATTCTTGAATATTTTGGCCGAACTTATTTACAACAACTTTTTAATAATTAACAAAAGTATTGAAGAAGCTCGAAATAGACAAAACTTAACTTAAATAAAAGCTTTTAAAAACAAAGATGCCGTCAATGAAAATGACATTTGATGTTTTCACTAAGTGCAAAAAAGAATCATCATCATCAACAGCCTATATTATCTCCTTCAGAGAGTGTAAAAAAGAATGTTTTGTACAAACAAAATGCAATTTTAGGATTTTTCTTTATTTAATGGGAGACTGGATTTTAAACATCTCTTTTGTTTTGAGTCATTTAGACATTGCTAAAGAGAATTCGTTATCAAAAGTGACGTTTATTTTACAGTAGATAGCTAGACATAAACCCACTTTATCCTTAATTGGAATTTCCGAAACAGCACACAATACATTTCGTGCATCAAATGTATCCAGCTCATACAATTACAAGCTATGCAGACAATGAACTGAGCGCGCTGCAAATAAATCACGTGTAATGGTTGCGTAGTTGACGTGCTTTTAAAAATTATTGTCTTTGTATATTATGTACTCCACTTTAATGGAAACACACGGTCGATTAAAATTTGCATTTGAAGTGAATTTCTTTTCATTTCTTCCTAATTTAATTTCTGAAAATTTTGGTAGACTCTTTCAACGTAATGCAAAAGATGTTTACGTCAGAAGTTAAGGACAAAATGACGTATATCAGATTGATCACAAAGGAAGGTAGGTATATGTTTTATGTCTGTGCATAAGTATGTTTAGTTTACTTTGAAGAAGATACTCATGTCTTGTGATGTACCTATATTATATTATACTCGCATGGTTTTTTAAATGTAATGCGTATACAAAACCTTTGTCTACGTCTAGCTCATGATTTTTGCGACTGAAATCAGATATACTGTACATAATATGTATAAAAGTAATCAATCACCAATTAACTGTATTTTCATTATTTGTACTTTTAAAACGATATTTTTAATTAACTATATGTTTGTGCCACTTTTATTATGAATAGTTTGCTTAGTACAATTTAAAATGCTTTTTATTTTGGAACACTTGCATTTTTTATTATTATATAATTCATAGATTAGGGTGTAAATTCTAGCCTTAAATAATATAGAGTAAAAATAACAAAGATAAGACAATAATTATTGTTTCGCAACTGTATTGTCTGGCTAGGGTTGGCAAAAACCAACGGCGTAAAATAAGGATTTCCTGTTCTAATAGCTCTCGTACTCGCGAAAAGACGGTAGGCGGATAAGTAGAAAAAACGATTTATTCCACAAAATGAAGTGCAGTGAGCCGGGTTCTACACAAGATGTTGAGGTGTATCACTATAATAAGGAGCAGGCAGCGTCGCGTTGGCACAGATCCCGCGAAGTAAACTTGGATGATGTACCGTAATGTAACGCTTTATAATATATCTAGCCAGCTGAGAGCTTACATTGAACAGATATTGTAAAATCATATTTATTAGTATAACAATTACTTTGGAGTTTATTAATGCTTCTCGAGTCAAGGCTTCGGAATGCCCCACTTTAGCAACTAGAAGAAGATTTGGGTCCAATAAGACCTTAATTACTTTAGTTTAATGTAATCAACACGCCCATATTCTCATTATAATGTCAAATAATATCTCTTATATTTAAAAATATGATGAAATAAACCATTATATTTGTTTTAAAAATTAAATCAATATCATATAATTTTGAAGAGAGCTTTGTAATTTTCATTACTCTTACGCATGCATATTATAAAATCTTTATCTTAAATTGATAAATCCTAATGTTCTCATTTTGCTCTTAATTAGCCTCAGAAATGTGACGTGATAGTTTCACTTGCAGCGTAACGCTTGCCAATGACGTCATTTCAAAGATGGCGGACGGAAAATTTAAAAAGTTAAAAAATCACTGTCTGCAAAACAATAAATCAATTTAACTTCGTTTGTAGAAGCATTATGCTCTACTATCTTCAAATTGTGTCGACGACATTCCTTTCTACCTCGTTCGTACGGCGTGTGAGAGGGACGGGTATAGCACAGAACAAAAGGTGGTCAGGTAGGCACCGAAAACACACGTAAAGGGACTTCAATAAAATCTGTGATGACTAAATTTCAATGAAATTTTATATGGCGTTCAATACAGCAAAGGTTAGTTTGGTAATTTTTTTAATTAAATAGATTCACTTTATTATGTCTGAATAATTAATATATTAAATATAAATTACCTTCTAATGTTAACTAACCGTCAAATGCATATAGGCTTTATTTTAAGTTTATTCAAGAATTACCCTCTCACATACCATATTACCTTACGTGTGATAATTGTCGAAAATGATCCAAGACTCTTACGTCAATCAGACAATTGTGACCAAAATGTCACAAAAATTTGTCGAGCAATTAATTGTGAAGTTACATAAGGGAAAAGAGAGATGAATTTAAAAAAATTTGTTCTTGAGCTTAAAGAAACTGACGGGGAAACTATTTAAACTCCTATTTATTTAATGTTCCTAAAAATTATTACGAATGTATATTATACATAAGTTATTCAGATTACTTAAAACTATCAACAATAATTCACTCTCGGCTAAAAACTTAAATGTTAAGATATAAAAAAATTACCTGTCAAACACAATCCAAAGCACAAAACTCTTAAAAGTCACAAAATTGTCAAAAAAAAAAAACAGCGTCACAAACAAAACTATTTGAGCATCGAACGTTTAATAAACATAATGCCAACCTCAACGAGCTGTATCACATGAAACGATCAACTTAGCACTTGTCCAAACAGGCGAACGCTACTACATAACTGTGATGAAAGCGAGTGCCCGACCCGAAACGTGTGTGACTATCGGCTTCTCGCGCCAAACTGAACTGACTGAACGAAGCGAAGCGATCGGCGTCTTCGAGCCTTCGAGCTTGCCCTCCCTACTCGAGACACGGGCGCCCGCGGGGACGGACGCAGCCCTAGTCCGTACTCCGTTCTAACACTCCCCAACCTAACAGAGGATACCTCATTATCCTTCTGTAATCCGAGTGCCTTTCTGATAATTTTTATTTATGCGCTGTCGCTTAAGCTGACCTTTTTTCTGAAGTTACTGACGCGTTCAAGTTTTGCAAATGACTTATAATGTTTATTGACTCATTATTCACTGATTTACATATAATGCTCCTAAAATCACGGACATTGCATTACAAATATATTATACGTCACATAAATATGTGTGGAAAACTGAGATATTCTCAGAATAAATAGAATTATTAGCTGTTGAATAGTAAATAGTACCAACACACCGGTGAATAAATACTTCGGGGAAACGTATGATCATCAATTAGATAAAAGATGTCGGAATTAATTATAAACTTACATTTTACGTACCTAATACCTATGTTAAACAGACATTTCACAAAATGAGACATGGTTCAAAAATGGATACATATTTTTGTACCCGAAAGTACAACTGCTTATAGTTCTCTAAAACTATTCTTAATTCCTTTAGCAACTATACTTGACCTAACGGCATTCCTTCAGCCAATGCAATAACGAGCAATGATTACATTTGACAATAGAATGTATTTGTTCCGCTCGGCCGACTGTTGTTTACAATTGAAACACTAAACACCATAAGAAATGAAGTTGTGTCAACAAATCGGTTTATTTTTTAAATTTAAATATAAAACGAATTTCATTCAAGTCAATGCCATTTTTGCTTTATTGTTAAGAAATCGCAAGAAATGAAAATAAATGACGCTGGTAGCAACGCGTACTAACGCAGTGCTTCCAATACATTGACATTGAGGTACATATATTATTACTATCAATGTTCCGTTAGCTATAAGCTAAGCTTGAAAGTACGACTCCATTGAACGCCGCCATATTAGGATTTCTGAATCGACTGCAAACTTCATACCAGATTCCTCGGGTACCTACATCCTTTATTTAGCATCACTTGTTTGAAATTAAATCATTTATTGTTAATAGAAGTCATTCTGCAGTTAAGTAGTGAACTTGAAGTAACTTCGTACACAAACTGAAGTGAATCTTATTTCTTATTAAATTGCGATCAAACTGTAAACTAAAACTGATTCGTTCGGCTTTGGCGTGTGATCCCTAAAATATTGCACAATTGATATTCAAGGCTGAGCACAAAGCTAAACGAGTAATTGGTAAACTGTTATTATCTCGCTAGCATTAAATATATCGTATTACACATTGTTATGAGGACATGTATTACGGTGCTTGCGATGTGGAAATTATTATGTACAAAGAAAGCAAATTACATCTACACAGAAGCTACAGAAGTCAATGCATGCGACTGTGGATCGCTCAGTGTCATATGAGAAGATTATGAATCAGTGGAAGACTTATTTTTAAAAAGAGATCATGAATCCAAAAAGATTGGTCACAAAAAAGTATACTAACTAAATACGGCATTAATTACTAACTGTATCAATAGTAAAACAATGCCAACATTATTGATTTAGCCAAACAAGTAAATGCGTTCAAAAAGAACTGGAAGCCGACTTCAATTGCCCTAAATGTCTACTTTTACTAAGGCAAATTTAAAATTTATATCGTTGTCTCATGGATGCCGCGGTGACTGGGCCAAATTAAAATGGGACCTATCATAATCATCAAAATCGGTACACCCAGTTAAAAGTTCTGAGGTAACAAACATAAAAAAACATACCCGTCGAATTGATAATTTCCTTTTTTGGAGTCGGTAAAACAATTGGATAATTATTATTTGTATACCCGAGAATATAATATGCAGATTATCTACAAACATGAATTTGTTTGCATGGTAGTAAATGTAAGTGTATTCTTATAATTACTCTTCTGTATACATCATCATCAGCTGGACATACACCTCCTTCATGGCATGTTACATCGATCAGTCCCGAGCCACTTGCATCCAGCGACTCAGGTCATCGGTCCATCTAGTAGGGGGATGGCCTGGTATACGCTTCCCGGTACGTGGTCGCCACTCGAGAACTTTTACTCCCTAACGGTTAACGGTTATCCAGCGATGTGACTGTATACATGGTCTAAACTTATTTGACAGTGGTGAAACCACCATGTTCAAATATACATATATTTTGTAGTAAAATAGCTATATGTTGCCTAATGAAGCCAATAATCAAATGGTAATTGACTGCTAATTTCATTGAAATAGATTACTAAGCCAAAGGCGAGTTCGAGTTATTGGTGTCGACGCCCACCTATTTTCTTTTCACAGAACAGATTGTAGTCTAACTTTGATTCATAAAACTTTGCAAGTTCGTGTTTAAAGGCCTTTAGAACATGAATTTCACCTTCTGACATTTAAATATACATGGATTACAAAAGGTGTGATATGTTCAGATTTAAACGTGCTATTGCACATAGATTTAAATAAATACCTACATTTTGTTTTGTAGGTTTACAGAAAAGAACATAATTGTTATTTTTTTAAAGACTAAATAAACAGAAGTGATGAGAAATATTACGAAAGTATTTATTTTCATTATAAACTTTGAGAAATTTCAAACATTATAAGAATTCAAACATTTGTATCAATCTCATCAAGAAAAAACCAGACGCAAAATCACCGCAATGACTTGCTCGTCTTTTGTTCGAGGTGCAAAAATGATAGACGAGTAGTGAACATCTCCGAGAAGGGTTAAAAAACCTGCCTCTGAATAAATTAAGCGCAGAAACGACTAGCGAAATAAATTGCACTCAGTGATCGTACATTTACATTTGAATAGGAGCCAAACTGAAGCAAGCAGCTGCTAGAGCGACCCTCGGATCGCCATAGTCAATCACGCGTGAAGGTGCAATCAACTTCTTTTAGCTGTTATAAAAATAAGTTTCCTGAGGCAGGTTCATTAATACTCGCATAATAAATACTTTAGGGGAATCCGCATACTTGCTTTTAGTATGGGTAATTTTGATGGAAATACCAGCCCGTTGAAAAGCTATCGTGTGTTTTTAGTAGTCGGAAGGTAATTCATTACAGCTCTAGCTCTCGATACCCGCAACGATAATATTTAATTTACGATTGCTACATAGAGGGGTTTTTTCTTCTAAAATTACTTATTTTTCAAGCTTTAGTTTTTGCATTATGTTAATATACTATTAACTATTTCAACACATAAATTATCGAATCAAATCCCTTTCATACGCTTGTTTTTTTTTGCTTTCTAGTTGTACAAAGGAAGTATATTTGTCAAGATTAAAGTATTAAACAATAAATATCATAGAAGAGCAAGTAAAAATACCTATGATTTTTAAAATTTGTCTCATACAGGAATAGCAAAATAACAATTAATACATGGGATAAATTCACACAAATAAATCATTTTCTCATACATTCACGACCTAACAGAAAGTTAAAATGACAACTTTTTTGTAAAGATGTAATTGAATGACCAAGGAAGGACATACGCTACTTTTAATCCGATCGAACGCATTGTTACCGTGGGATAAAGCCTTAAAGTACACGCGGGTGAATCTGTGGGCAGGAGCTAGGTTCTTATAAATCTGCAAAGCCAGTTTGGACGCAGAGTTCTGGTGGCAAATGAAGAACACTCTTGCAGTTTCTAAGTAGAGAATGCGGAAGCGGGATCCCTATTCCGGATCGCGCGTCGCTCGTGGTAATGGAGGGCTCGACGCGCGACGCTACTACGCAGCAACCCGAATATAGGAGGATGGTGGGTCGAGGTTCAATAATTGCAGGCCGTCAAGACTTTCACCTTCGGCGCGCGGCCGGTTGACGCGCCAAGGCCGTCTCGGCACCGCTCCGCTCACCGTAACTTCCGTAGCTCGTGCTGTCAGATAAAGCTGGGTACACTCAACACTGAACGGCTGTGCTCGCAGCAATGTAACATGAATTTGCGTTGCCGTTACATACAATGATATTGATGCAATCTTAAACGTGTATGAGCTCAGATCATAAAAGACTATCAACGTATTCCTACAGAGGTCACGCGAGAGAGACGTGGACACATTGTTCATAGTACGAGTATATACGCACTTTAAAAGTATGCTCCAATAGTTTCTGCCTACATACTCATCTGCGTGGATTTCCAATAGACACATTACCGGGATAAGAATCCATAATTAATACCAATGTGCCAAATTTCATCAAGTTATGTTTAGCGTCTCGTCCATGAGTGATTAAGTCACCAACCACCATCCAACCACGGATTTTTTAGGAATATAAGGATTCCACCACGTACCACGTCTAATAATGCACGAGGTCAACAAAAACACACATACATATATTGACAGCCGAGTGTGTGTGTGACCTTTGGTGTACTTTTGCTGTGTGTTCCAAATAAAAATCTGTCTGACCTAGTTGTTTCGTCGTTGATGCGTATTGTCTGGAACATGGCCTCTGGATCTGATACTGATCTCAGTGTTACCAACATCGTAACTTACACATTGTTAATGGTAAGGAATTTGAGTTACCAAAAGTGTGTCTCACACGCAAAGGCGCAGGAGAGAGTATGGAAATGAATTGTCTGATTGATTAGTGCCTATGTAATGTCTATATGTTAAGAATGTCAACTGTAGGTGACACGATCAATTGTGAAGCGTTGAGTATACCTTAACTAAATATGCATATTGCATCATCACGACACAGATACGTTCCATTTTATTATATTAACACTCAATTTGATATCAGTGGATGGATGGTCATTTGCGATGTGGCAATTTAAAAAAAAATCCATCATTATAAATAGCTCTAATTGGTTTTATTAGTGCACAAGCAGAACTGAAATATACTATAGTGAATTGCTTCACCTTAATTAAGGTGCAATTTAAAAAAAAATACTGAATACCTACAAAATTTTCTGTATCGACTAAAAGTGAGATATAAGTATAAAACCGAAATAGATAATATAAGTTGTAACTTGTTTTAAAATATTTATCTACACAGTAAGCATAAACCAACAACTACCATTTATTTGCAGTTTATGATGCCACAAACACATTTTAGATCTACGAACGCGTAATTATACCGAAATATGTTTCTCCTATCATACATCGTGTCCTAAGCATAGCATGGGTATTTCTAAATCAACCTTTTAATTTATTCCGTCGTAGTTACGATTTTAAGTTGCGCTTTTATGTAATTAATAATTTGAGCAAGTAGATTATTCGAAAATACGGTAGCTACATTAGCAAACCGAATGTTTTCTAGTTCAGGTTTTCAGGCAGAAGTCAGGATCGTAGTCTCAGTAAGTCCCCACCTTTACGCTGTACATTGCAAGCTGCCACGTCGTCGCGACAGCAGCGCTGCGCCTGCGATTCGCGACGATATTGTTTTTGCAATCAGAATTTCGGAAAGCGGCCGCGCCGGTGCAACGGCCTCACCAACGGGAGTGTACATTTACGTAACACCATTTCGAGGAAATAACCGTCAATTTTTATCTGAGATAGTTGACTCTGAATAGTTTTAATAAAATAATAATGATAAAATGTGAAATGAATTGCCACTCGATTCCCAATAACACTCTCGCGCATTGATACCTTGTGCTCTTTAATGCAACCACTACACGACACACTACTAGCTCAATATATACATATGTCATATGTACTCGTATTGTCATAGAAAATAAAACAGTTGTATTATCAACAAATTCAACCATTTTAAATATTTCCATTTCAATATTAATTATTACCATCTTTATGTTGACTTCTAAATTACTTGGGTCTGATAATCCTATATGTATACTAATAATCTGATTTTTAGGGTTCCGTACCCAGAGGGTAAAAAACGGAACCCTATTACTAAGACTTGTCTGTCAGTCTGTCTGTCTGTCCGCCTGTCACCAGGCTGTATCTCATGAACCGTGATAGACAATTGAAATTTTCACAGATGATTATTTCTGTTGCCGCTATAACAACAAATTCTAAAAAACAGAATAAAATAAATATTTAAGGTGTCTCCTACAACAAACGTGACTTTTTGCTGTTTTTATAAATAATGGTACGGAACCCTTCGTGCGCGAGTCCAACTCGCACTTGCCCGGGTTTTTTACCACCAATTTAAGAGTCTTCTCGCTATTATTAATGTGGGTCTCAACTTCTGAGTGTTTATTTTAATTCCACATACTTTCAAATTATCGAATGAACTGTAAAGTATTATTCATTAGCAATACTATGCAGACTATATTGGCGTTTCTTATCTAATAGTAGCGTTTGATTTGATGTGGCATTTACACTTTACTATGTTTGTCGAAATGATGGGTTGGTCCCACTATTACCATAACCCATTGCAGTGGAAATTCTGGGACTCCCTTTTCTCAATACAGTCCCACTATACCCATTAATTTTGCGGCGCTCAGAACCCCAGCGAGCGCGATAAAAAAAGTCGATCGGTCCCAATATTACCAATAAGCGTTATCATTTATGATATAAGTGGCAATGCTTTTCCCACTATTACCATTCATGGACTTTTAGCGCGCACGTCAATTCTTCAAATCGATGCAATGGGTACAGTTGGACTGTTATGAGAAAAAGTGTAGTCCCGCAATCTGTAACCTCAGCAATGGATATTGGTAATAGTGGGACTGACCCAAAAAGTCAATAAGTGATAAAGGTAATAGTGATAAAAGTAGTGCCACTATTAATCTCAATTCTCAATGGAAATAGTGGAGCCTAGACAAAATGTGAAATGATGGCGGCCTACATTACGAAAATGCAAACCTTAAAATTTATCTCCAAAAAGATGTTGTTATTTTCCGTTTGTTGTAACCTTGTTGGCTTTATTTTAGCAAATGATCGTGTAAGGTCGACCACTGCGCGGGTTGAATCTTTATTCCTCATTATTTCGATATGGAAAGGCATAGGCAGACAATGAAGTTTTTGGAATGTATCGCTTACTCCTACCGCATAAGGTACTTTTGACAAGCTACGAAAATGAGATACAAATCATAGAGAAAAATATTGAAATCGGTTCTTTATTTTAATTTACATTTGATTATGGCCTACATATTAGAATTGTTTGCATTTGACGGCACAATGCCCAAAACAAATTTGTTTAAAATTGTAAATTGTAAAGTTGCATAATTAGTGTTGGAATCAGTCAAGCGACGTTTAGTTTGTCAAGCAAATTTGTCGGACTCCGTTTTTGATTTAACTGAGATCTGTAGCTATTGTATAATTATATATATCATTATCTGTTTACAGAATCGACAGTAAAAAGTGAAAGAAGCGTAACGTCCAGTTAGAATCCTGTTTATTCTATAGTTGACTTGCACCTTCGTTTTACTACAAAAGCGCTCACAGTTAATTTTGCAGTATAGCCACGTGTATGGAGATAGGTAGTTTCCACGACAATAGGGCTGCGATGTCAAGAGAAACTGTACTCTATCCGGGTATGTTTAAACGGTATTTTTATCGAGATGTTTCCAGTCAAAATGTGGAGCAGTTTTTATCCATAACACGAATATTTTACTAAAATTATTCGCTCTTTAGAAAAGTATTTTCAATTTTGCATTTTTACTAAAATCTTAACATTTTTCTTAAAACAAAGGTTCGTATTTTGTACTGAAGCACACAATATAAACAGAAACAGATTTATTGTGTTCTGATGAACCTATAACCGCAATTTTTCGTTTAACACCAAACACTTTATTTGTCAATTGATATTTCGTTGCTGGTAATTTTATGTCCACCTAGCTACTCTACCACTTTGTTAACAGCAACACTATAAAAGAGCGTATACTGTATTCTGACAAGTGACAAGCAAAGATAACTTCAGAGACTTAACAGAGCCGCATTAAATTCAAGCTTTCGTTTGAGCACGCTTTAACCCTATGGCTGTATCATCTTACCACTAATCACCCATCGTACACTCGTACATTTAAAAAAGATTGCAACGGTATATGTCCATAGCTATATGTATTATAATCGTTATAATATTTTTGGTTCTGATTGATCACATTCTCACAAAGTATAAAAATTGTAGGTCAACCTACCGGCCGTAGGGAGGTGTTTTGACCCACAGTGACAAGCAGGACGCACATACTGCACCCCTAATAGTAACGAAAAGGGCGGAAACGCATAATATAGAACGAAGCTGGTATGTTTGAGGGAAGCTTGTGACTGAGGCAAGTGTGAACCCTAGCGCCTAGTCGCCGCGCCGACCCACATTCGCCGGCTTCCATACACGCGCGCTCCAAGCCTAGAGTGTACCATCTTACTCTGCTCGCTATGTACGTATCGGTGCTTTTAATAGACATGATGCCTCAGTCTCCTACATACGAGAATCAAAGATAGATTTTAAAGCATTTTTTGTTATTATCTAGAGTTTAACTGATACAGAACATGCTTTCGTGCAAGAACTAACGTGGAATTAATTTTTAGCTTTCATTTGAATCTAATATGTTATTAATTGCAAAGTTAGTAAATGAGAATGAGATGCAAATTTGATTGAACATGTTCTTAATCAGCGATTTGTCCTGGGTCTGGTATGGTCTGGTGTAAAGAAATGACAAAATATTGTTTATGAAAATTTACTAAACCGGATCAACTTAAATCTTTTATCTCTTTCTACTCTAAGCCTTCGTTTATTTCAGCACTAACTAATGGGCAAATCTTTTTACCTTTACTCAATGAATTTTTAGTGGAGTATCATAAATTCATTCAGCGTGAGTGGTTTTAGGTTTTGTTCGCATAGTGATATATATAAATAAGTTTTGCAATAGTTTAAAACGGTGAGGTGTCAATTCGTTTTAAATGATGCCCAATGCTCATAGTGCTCTTCTGTTAGAAAAGTTATATAAATAATAAACTAAAGTTTGTTCTATGACAAAATAATAATTGTATGCAATTTACCATGCGATTTTCATTTGACTTTTGACTTATTCATTTCATAATATTTAGATAAACGAAGTGATTTAAATTCAGTGTAAATCATCAGCTGGGAAAAACACTGCTGCTTGACAGACAGGAAAACACTCACGATGACGTTTTCCACTACCTGCTTCTCCATTAATTTAAACACGAAAATACGAGGTAAAGAAAATATGAGGCTCCAAGGGGGAGAGATACAAAGAATAGATAGCAGGGAATTGCTCGATGCAATTGGATCGGGGCCGGTCATGGTTGCTTATAACATGGGACACGTGGAATACAGTTTTCAGTAGAGGACATTACCCTACTGATGGTGATGAAACTCTGTATGGTATAAGTCGCGATAATTCAAAATTCGTAACTCGATTTCAGTGATATATTCGAGAATTTGTCAAAGCATATCGAATTTTCATGTGAACGTATCTCTGATGACGCGACGCTATATCTCTACCTGAATTAAATATGTTATTTATGTATAATGATGTATGTGTTTTTATTCATTATAAGATTTAACTATGGTTATTGAAAATGCAAAGTTATTATTAGAATAAAACTGCTTGTTTAAATCACACTTAATGTAAATTCGAAAGTGAGGTATTTTGCCTCAACTCTTTTTTATTTATTCAAACAATTTATACACAGTACACTGAAAATTTTTTACAGATCACAAAATACAGAGAAAAATATTCACAAAAGTAACAACTTATTTCTACAAGAAATTTCTTACAGCAGTCCTGTGTCAAGCGAGGAATAGTGAACAGAGGAGGCATTTAGGTGTGTACGTTTAATAAAATATAATTACATAAATACAAGATTGAAAATATTAATATATCATCATCATCATCAACAGCCTATATATATGTCCCCACTGGAGGGGCTCAGACCTACTCTCTTACAGAGAGTGTATGGGCCATAGTCCACCACGCGGGCCCAGTGCGGATCGGCGGACTTCACATGCCTGTTCAAGACATGCAGGTTTCCTCACGATGTTTTCCTTCACCGTTAAGCAATCGGATAATGTACTTGAATTGAAAAACAACTCATAGGTACACGGCTGGATTCGAACCCGGTACCCTCAGATTGAGAGTCCGCGCCTTATCCACTGCGCCACCGACGCTTATTATTATTAATATATATCAATAATTATATATTAACTTATGAACTGTTTTATAATAGTTAGGAAAAACGATGTTACCAATTAGTGAAGTGATGAAATTTGGCGTGGAGGTTTACTACTTACTATTAGAAGATTATTTATTGAGTCCACGCACATTGCACATTACATTGATTTTTTTGTGTTTAAAATAATCATAGATATTTTATATTTGCACAAGGTTCAACATTGTCTCTCAAAACACAGGATAGCCTAGCTTGAGAGGCAGGGGACAACATAATATAATATAATGTAGACTACAAAGAAGCAAATATTGTCTTACGTTATAAGTCCCTTAGTTTCTTGTTCTGTAACAATTATCTTTTGTATGGCTAATGAAATAAATACTTTTAAAAAATCAAACTTTAATGTCACTTATTTACAATTATAAACTTATACAATAATAATAATAAAAAACATTACATTCAATCTAACATGTAAATAGTGTAACTTCAATTTTAAATAAAATATCTTAATTTATTCATGTTAAAGACAAAAAACATGAAGTAGAACATTTATTATTATTATTATTTATTAATTTTGTGTCATCCACGTCGTAAGTCAACTTAAAAATGCGTGCAAAAAGGTCCTTTAGACAATCAACTCGAATTTCACGATCTTCCTGCCTGAAACGTAATTACATAGGACGTATTTCCTATAATTTTTCCGCCGCGCTGAACAAACCGTTTCATGCAGACACACACTCACACGTGTATTGTTTACATAGCCCCTAGTAGCAATGACGACATTAGAGATCGGACGCTAAATAACATTCTTCTAAAAACCTCCGCAAACACATGTACCTACCAATGACAACGACCGATTACGTTTAGAGGTCAAACTCAAACTTGGTCATAGCTCTGCATGCGATAATCAGTAGATAATAAATTTAACTTGATTACAATTATACGCTGATGAATTGAAGACATATCAATTATTGAAATATTTTTTAAACAGGAGATAAGATGTTTGACAAAAGATAAAATAATCACTGACAAAATATATGGCAATAATAAAAAATATACGGTCTCATATCAAGATAAATGTGTGTGTATAATAAGTGAAGCAACACGTGTATGCTCTCTTATGTTATGTATATTTGTGTTTTTTTTTGTATTGTGACACACATTGTAGAAACCGTCGTTTCAAATAAAAATCTGATCACTGACAACTGACCCAGAATGACTTAATTTTGCTTGCTTCACTTGTCGCGTACTAACCTTCTACTCGTAAGTGTAATGAAATAGAGAATTCTATGGAGAAAATTTTTCTAGCAACCAATACGCGTTACCTAATGAACAAGTTTGAAAATGGAACGACTTAAAATAATCACCCTGACTGTGAGATACTCTACCTACGCGTTGACTGAATTTATTCTGCAAAAGTACGTATTTAACATTACAGGAACATTTATTCAGCCCCCAATGATATTTACCTTTCATCAAAGGAAAGGAATACTGCCACTATTAAGAGGCTATGCTGTTGTCAAAGCGCCCATACAAACGTAGTCCAGTCATATTTTGAGTATTAAGCTATGAAAATCTATGAAATTTTCAAGACACAATCTAGAAACAAATATCTGTGTCGGTGGTGAGTCAGATTTTCGTTTAAATATATACTTCCAGAGTTACAGGGCGTCAAAGTATTGTATTTTTCGGTAATAAAAAGCCCCAACTTTGAACCTGATTTACAAGAGTATGAATCAATTTAGAACAATTTGGAAAAACCACCGACATCTGAAATTTCATTAGTATACTGTATTAAAAAAATGGTTACATAATATACTGTATCCTTCAAATGATCCCTGGACTACGAAACATCCAAATAACGGGTGGATAACATCGCATAATGTATGCTGTCTCACCGTACGCGCTCGGGTAGGATAGGGCTCGAAGAGGGACAGCTACAAAACAATTTAACCTTGAAACCGACCACGTGGTCTTACCAACATAGCCTCTTAAAAAGTCTTGCTGTTAGAGTTCGAATGATAGTAAATCTAGATGGCAAGAAGTTGTTTGTCCTTCCACTACGTCATAACGGAGAGTCATAATGACTTGATTTTATATCTAGAGATAATTGAGAGGCTAGAAAAGGACATATGCTACTTTTTATACCGACCGAACAAGTAGTTCCCGTAGGATAATTTCTGAATTTCGCGCAGATGACGTCGCGGACAAGAGATGTCTCTATAATCCGCCTAATCCACATAATCACACGCATAATAAACGTTATATAATATAACTAGTTACAACACCACAATAATACGTATAACCTCGAACGTAAAAACTCTAAATAAGAGCAACGCTACAAAAATATGCGGAGTGAGTGTATTGTTTGGGCTCAGCGTCGCAAACAATACGCGGTTGATCTTACCATGTTTTTCAACATACTACGTAATAACACTTCTGTTTACTTTACTGCAGTACCTAATGACACGGATATTATAGATTCCAGCTTAGCTGTATTATAAGTAGGTATTCTACGAGTATAAAATGTGTATTCTACAACGATTAGAGGGCTTTTCTCAACTCAGTCTGAGATTATAATCGTTAATATATTTAACCTTCGAAGTCGTTTTATCTATATTTGCCTGCCCTTTTTTCGCTATAAGAGAGAACGTAGAGAAGAGCAAAAAATATCAAGAGAAATACCCTCCAGTGTTCGCTGTAAACCTTCATAAGTTCCCAAAGTAATATGTTTGCAGAACCTGCCTCATGTAAATTGCAAACACAGGGATTGTCTTACAATGTTTTTTTCGTTAAAAATACAAAAGTATTTCTTAAACTTCTATAAATGTGCGACAGACATCGAGAGAGATATGCAGACAAGGAGAAACTAGTAGCAGAGTCCAAATAAGACTTCTCATTTTATCATCAACAGCTGCATAAGTCCATCATTGTTGGACATACGCCTCTTCCCTGACGTCAAACGACTTCCCTGACTTCAAAGATTTGCCATAATGTCCACGCATGGCAGGCGGATAGGTAATATCAGTAAAATGTTTTTATTGCTGCCCATCTGATAATTTTACGACCCTCACGTAATGATATGGAGAATCATATTCAAAGGCACACGGCTGACTTTGACCATACTTAATTAATACTTGACTTTAACAGTTTGACATGCTAGTAATTGTAATTCCTTTCAGGTATAATTAGTCTGAAATAATTTCTAAGGTTTAATGTTTTCATAAATATTTGTATACCTATTGGGGTTGATTATAGTGGAATAATATTTTATAGTCATTTCATAGTCACGGGATAGTAGCACGAAAATTTTCCTAATTCAACGTTTTATATTAACGAGAATCCGCTTATGCTTCCATACAAAATTTCTTTTGCCATGTTCTTTTAAAATAGAATAGACTTTGATAAGTAATAACCTAAAAATAGGACATCGGCTTATAGTGTCGCGGAATGAATATAATTAACGAACAATTTCAATGTCCGCTACAATAGCCATTACGCAGCTAATGGTTCCTAGATTTTTAAAGTTTTAAACAATAAGCAAGAACAGTGCGTAAAAATGAAAATTGTGTTTCACTATGAAGTTGCATGTTAATGATACTTATTTCGCGACGTTATGATCCGATGTCCTATTTTTAGATAATTATTGCACAAAACCAGATATCCTATTTTAAAATATTATGGTATAAGAAATTTAGTATGAAACTGTTATCGACGAAATCACTCAGTTCATATAAGCAAGTTTGGAAACGAGTAAGTATTAGTTATCAATTTGATTTTGTATTTATTACGCGCCAGAAATCGTTTAATTTGTATAAAAGCTGGTACTCTGTATGGATGATGATTTTGGCGCGAGTTCCGTCAGGTAACCTTGGTCCGAACGCATGTTTACGCGGTCATTGTCATTTAAAATCATTTGACTGAACTGGTATAAGAACACACGTAATATCAAGAATTACCAGTCATTTGATAAAACTTTCAATTATTTTCCAATGCACATGGCATTACGTTTGTTTGATTAAGTGGATATGAAATATGCATAAAACAATAAAGCGTGTTTATGTATACCAAGTATACATTATTGGACGACCCTGAACTCTGCGAGGGTAAAGCAATATTGATAAGATGACAAACAGCAGAGAACAGAAACAAAACTAAGAAAATTCACATATTTTTATGAGTTTAGAGTTTACAAATCAATAGAAGCCTAGTGCTAAGACATACGTTGCTTAAATCTTTGTTTTCTAAAAAAAAGTACTAATATGAAGTGTGATCACTTTTCTTTCTATCGTAAAAAGTCAAAAGAGACGGTATAGCTTGATATTTGTTCAGGGCCACTAACAGTAACAAATCAAGGACTGTCACTGTCAGTCAACCTCGCGTCCGTATATTGGTGTCACGACCGTTCGACTATTTTCGTATCGCGTTCGGGCGATATCGGAACGCTACCGAGCGGCTACGTAGTGGCACGCTTTTGTTCGCTTTTGGGAAGCGAGCTCTAATCGTCTTTCGATTTACAACACGACCCAATATCAAGTAAAACGTGATAATTTTACTTACTAAAGTTTAGTGCTTTAATTTATTTTTAAATATCCATTATATTCTTTGTTCGACTACTAATTATTTTTATGTCACTGGTTGCAATTACTTGTAAAATCTGTTAGCTATAATAGTTATTATATGGGTTCATTTCTGTGACTAACCGTATACAAACAAAAACATGACTATCTGTATAAAAAATATGAACATTCCTTCGTACTTATTTGTGAACTAAGTAGAGCGTAAGTACGTCATTATTTTCAAACAAATATTCAGGCGGAAAAAATGTTTAAAAATCCTTTGTCAACGCGCTGAGCAGGAGGAAAAACTATATGAAAATCCATTTTAACGAGCTAGTTTTTTAAAATTATTTGATAAGATTCGCAAATAGATACTGGCCACTTGATTTTATTCTACATTGTTATTGTTATGTTATATAAAAATCTGCACAAGACGCCTTCTTTTGTTTTATCTAAATGGTCAATGTGCAAAATTAAAAGTTACACAAAAGGTCGTCTAGGAGCGGTAGTGGAGATTTTATTATGCCTATTTTCCTCGTAGGTCTAGCAAGACGAACTATGTCTGACTCGGGAGAAAGTGCGATTCCCATCTCGTGTTTTTAAGTACACACTCATTGGTAATCGGTTACTTTCGTCCCTCGGTGAACAATGAACTGTACTGAACTGAACTGAACTGAAGGTTAGCTAGACGTATAAGAATAGAAGCAAGTGAGGTTAGTAAAGGACTTCTTCATCAAAGCGCTCCCCTAGCTCTCAAGCTAATGAGTAACTGGCGAGAACTGGAACAGACTTAGTGGTAGTTAATTGGTGATAGCTAGACAGGTGTGCGAGGTCGAATCGAATGTCGACCATTCCCGATATAGTTTAGATACAGTACAGATAACCTTTAGGCCGTACGGAGAGGAGATGTACATATAAATATAGATATAGGAATTTTTAACTTTTTCTTTACCAATTTATTTGTGTTTAGTCTGTGAAAGTATGATAAATTCGTACCGAAGATATAAATGCGAAAGTGCGTCTGGTGGTTTGTTCGATTATAGTTCTCACGCGCTGCAACTGGGAAAATTGACAAGACTTGGAAAATAAGACTTAACGGACTGGAGTAAGGAATATACTACTTTTTATCGTTTTATCTCGGTAAATTATTCCCGTGGGATCATTTCTGGAATATTATTATACCATCTGACTGGTATGTAGGTGAATGAAGTGAAATCCTGAGGTAACATACATTTAAAAAAACATACATTCCTCCTTTTTTGAAGTCGGTTGATAATACGCGACAATACTGTCAGGCTAATTATAATATTTTATTAAAGATTTTCTTTACTTTTCATTGCGTAATAAAGAAGCAACCTGATTTTAACAAACAACTACAATCTACTTGGAAACCGGACACCAAATACGGGTAAAATTCACGGAAGCGAACCCCATCTTAGTTTAATATAGAATGTCGTTCAACCATTCGAAGCCCATAAATACGGTTAAATTCATAAATTAGTATTAGCTAACAGTACATTCCATTTATATAAATGTATTCATATGTATTTTTATGTTTGAATGCAATTTCACCTGATATTGAGAGAAGGCGAAATATAGTACGTATTACAGTTAGAGAAGCTGCACCGTCCCCTTAAAGATCGTTTTCTCAATTCCCCGTGTGATTTCGACTGTAGAATAGGATCAACCGTCTTTTCGCGCTTGTAAATCTGTCCGAGAAATCCTGGAAACGGGATTCAGCGCTCATATAAGAACTGTCATTTTGACAAGCCTTTACTTTGTGTGTACACTCGAGTACAAAAATATGTATCTACTTTTGTACCTTGTCACATTCAACCTTTCTTGTTCCTACGCAGTGTGCTGAGGGAAATGTCATTAAAGATGAATATGACATGGTGAAAAAGTGGATACATATTTTTGTACTACACTACAATCTACAGAACCAAGCCAAGTATGGTGATTGTGGCAAATCCGTCATTGAAAGAAAGGTTGTAATTAATCAGATTAAAAAGATAAAAGATTATATACTTTACCACTGGACAAATTTGTCCTATTTGGATTTACATTTTTCTTTACTATCAAAAATTACTTAAAGCCTAGATTCATTTACCATTGAAAATTACTCTTTGCCTGGAACAAGCATGGAAAACTAATCAATATGCATTTCATACAAATTCTCGATTATCTGGATTCCTGATGGTTTTTAAAAATCGCCAACAGTCAAGCGTGTATCATGAAAAATTGTCATTGCCGATATGATATCAGAATACAGAAGTATCCCCACATTGTTATCAGATAATTTATGAAATTAACGACTGCCAAAATTCACATGCTACCTTATCTAAAAGGTGAATATCCTAGCACAGTATGTATACGGTATAAAGTTTACTAACACCAAATAATAATGAACGATCGGTGTCAACCTTTTTAGGCTCAGTTCGGTGTAGTTGGACTTATAAAAACTTAGAGCATTGTCTTGAATAACCGTTCAGAATAACAATTACTTAGTACCGTCTAAAGCAAGATGACAGGCAATTCATTAACAATGTTTTATTAATCAGTCTACGGTTTGCAGCATAATTATTGAAGCTTGGAGACTTAGTACGTTTAGATTTCATTTTACCAAAACCCGATTTGATTGACTTTGCTTGGGTTTACATGTGTACATGTAACCTATATATTTTTGCAATGTGCTCATCAATACCTATCATTTCGATAATGCATATGACACTCTAATCTATAATTATGATTTTTGGTAGCACTTTATGTCCCATAATAGCCGCCATTTTGTATTTTATGTGACGTCATACAGCCTAAAACACTCGGAAAAAAGCAACAAGCCAAAAATTATAAATACGATGAGTGGTTTAGGTGACAAGAACAGATGAAAATACGAAAATACCTACTACAAATAAAAGTTGGTAAAATCATAACCCCTTTTTGACTTCGCCGTAGTAGAAACGTTCTCATACGGTTACAACATTTTACATCTAGTTTTAGTTGAAATTTCGTCTTATTCGTGGACCTTAGACACATTACATCAGGATAAATTTATGTAGTATTCAGTTCTATGTGTACTATTTTACATAAATAGCCATACATCTATACTTAAAGATTTCAAATACGAGGGGCATACCGAAAAGATCGGTAATCGAGTACTTTCGATTTAATTAGATTAAAAACTCTTTTTGATGAATAAACACTGGTTAGTTGAAAATCGAATACAATTGACAGAATTAAAAAAAATTTTTTTTTTTAAAGAACAATATCAGTTTGAAATTGATAGGTCGATAAAAAAATGGAGCTTACAAGAGAAAGTTTCCGTGCCATAATTTTTTACAACTTTCGACGAGGATTATCTCAGGGACAATGTCTCGCTGAGCTTATATCTATATTCAAGAGTGAAGCGCCTAGCCAGACGACAATATATCGCTGGTATTCTGAATTCCGGCGTGGACGTGCTTCTCTTGGCACCGTACCTTCCACAGGCCGGCCAAAAACAGCGGTTACACCAGAAAATGTCGCTGTTGTGCGCCGAATGATACAGGATGACCGACATATTACATATGAGCAGATTCGGGCTACTTTAGGGATAGGTATGACTGCGATACAAACTGTTTTACATGGTGAACTGGGAGTGAGAAAGCTAGTTTCCCGCTGGGTGCCCCATAATTTGTCCGAAGAGCAAAAGGCGGCTCGTGTCAATTGGTGCCGGTCTACTCTGCAACGCTTCAACGGAGGAAAGTCAAAAGCAGTTTATAACATTGTCTCTGGTGATGAATCATGGATCTATTCATATGAGCCAGAAAGAAAGCATCAGTCGGCTGTCTGGGTCTTCGCAGGTGAGATCAAGCCAACAAAAGTTGTCCGCTCTCGCAGCGTATCGAAGAAAATGGTCGCTTCGTTTGTCGCGAAAACAGGACATGTAGTCACAGTTCCCTTAGAGGAACGGAGAACGGTTACCGCTGATTGGTATACAACGGTTTGTTTGCCACAGATGATATCCGAACTCCGTAGAGGTAACCCGAAACGACGCATAATCCTCCATCACGATAATGCGAGCTCTCACACCGCTCAGAAAACAAGCGAGTTTTTGAAGCAGGAAAACGTTGAATTAATGGATCATCCTCCATACAGCCCTGATCTGAGTCCCAATGATTACTTTACATTCCCTAGAATCAAAGATTTATTGCGTGGTCAGCGGTTTCAAGGTCCAGAAGAAGCAGTGGAAGCATACAAATCGACGATTTTGACCATGTCAACTTCGGACTGGAATTGCTGCTATAATAATTGGTTCGAACGAATGCAAAAGTGCATTAACTGCAACGGAGAATACTTCGAAAAGCAATAAAAATAAATTTAGTTATTTCCTGTATGTATTGTTTTATATTCCCGATCATTTCGGTATGCCCCTCGTAGTAGTAGGTAGAACAGTTACCATTTTGTACAAAACCATGACCAAAGACGTGCAGTTTTTCTGGCTCTATTCGCGGGGCATATCCTATTGAATTTTAGGAATCTTACAAAAAGTTTCTAGTACCTACTAGATACCTAGAACTAAATTTAAATTCTTTATTCTCAAAGTTTATACAAATGCTTTCAGGCGTCAATGAAGCCCCGTCACATTCGGACAGCTGTTATATAGATAGAAAAGACGAAAAAAACTATACAACTTGAAGCTGATGTTATGGATTTCTGATTAGGTACAAAGATGTAAAAAAGATCAAAGTGCAACTTTCACAGAAGGGGTTCCGACCCACCGTGTAAACTTTAACAAAAGATAAGAGGAACCCTAAAAATCAATTATAAAATTTTTATGGTGACCTTTTCTTTGAAAAGTTATTGCAGCAAAACACACAATTTACAATTGAAAGCAATTATGAGCTCTTCAATAGCTTTTGCCTACAGGGAAAATTTAATATTAACCGCCCTGCTGTACCCTTCCATCCCACTCTCTGTTCAAAATAAAAGTGTGTCAATTAACAAATCCATTGAACAGAAAACACAAGAGATGGTGGTGAACAAATCTCAATGAAAACGTTTTCTCTAAGGTCAGGGCTTAGACATACATAGCTATTTCTCTTCGAATGTGTATTATCAAGATAATATTTAGGCCGAACAAACACTTTTATATCTTAACTTTTTCCAGCAACTTCGGACTTCAGAAAAAAAGTATTCCGTCCCTTCAACTATCCCTGTACAAAAATCCAAGTCATATGTTACTGCGTTACGACGTGAAGGAAGGACAAACAAACTCACTTTCGCATTTATAATATTAGTTTTTTATAATTTGGTATTCCTAATATTCTGTGGCCTTCTTTGTATTCAAGGTTAAATACCCTCGATTACTTACTCGTAGCTAGGCGAACTATGCAAATTGTAAAAATTCTACTACAGCCGGTTTTGTTTCTAGATGTCTAATTTTACATAAGATGATGAGAAATAATAATGAACCAATAACCCACTTCCAAAAAGGAGGTTTTGGTGAAGCTTCAAAAGCTCATTGTTTATTTGTTTTTTTACAGTTAGAAGATAGAAGTTACAAGATAGCAAGTTCGCGCTCCTATAAGTTGCTGGCCGTAATAATTCAAAAAATAATGAACTTTGTAAGGAAATTATAAAACATCGTTGAATACGTATGTATATTTGAAGTGTATTCTTAATGTTCTAGAAAGTTGTACAATATTGAATACTCCGTATTTAGTTTAAACCTTTGGTAACTATTGTCTACCTATATTTATATATATTTTATCAAGTAACGATGTATGTTTTAAATTAATTGTACGTTTTACAGTGAATTAAATAAATAATTATATTATTTGAAAGCATTGTACGTATTGTAATAAGGTGATCCCAGACAGACAGGTCTGGCGGTGTCGAGTCTGGCACGTGCGAGTTCACTGACCTGCGCTTTGGAGACCATCTGACTGACTGACTCCTGGCTGGCTAGGTTGTTAAATATATATATATATATATATATATATATATATATATATATATATATATATATATATATATATATATATATATATATATGTGTGTGTGTGTGTGTGTGTGTGTGTGTGTGTGTGTGTGTGTGTGTGTGTGTGTGTGTGTGTGTGTGTGTGTGTGTGTGTGTGTGTGTGTGTGTGTGTGTGTGTGTGTGTGTGTGTGTGTGTGTGTGTGTGTGTGTGTGTGTGTGTGTGTGTGTGTGTGTGTGTGTGTGTGTGTGTGTGTGTGTGTGTATATATATATATGCCACGGGTCTTTTCAAACCGATTCCCAAAATTAGGAGGTTCTCAATTCAATTGTATACATATTTGTGTATGTTCGCTAATTATGAACCGATTTAATCGTTTCTGTTTTATTGTATCTGAAAATAGACCCATTTAAATTGGAAAAAAATTCTACCTTTTAGGGTGGAAGGTTAGGGTAAAGTTAAACCCACTTCGCGTTAAATGATATAAAAAATTGTAAATAGTACATACATCTAAAAGAAGCAATGTCCTGTTTCGTCAAAACGAAAACGTCCACTGCAAAATAAGCACCAGCTTTCCATGAGGAGTTTTGTGATAATCACCACGCGGGTCGATGTTCGCAGTAAGATATCAGTGGTACAAAGGTAGATGTTGCTATTCCTACCCGAGAATGTTGTTCTTTTTCTATCCGAAGCCACACAGCTGTTTTAAATACTGAAGTCTGATATTAAAACCTAGATTGAGCCTGATGTTAATATAAAAAATTGGTAATAAAGGCGGCTATGCAAATAAACTTTTGGTTGGTATAAAGTATTACATAGAACCGTTGTTTACTGTTTAGATAAATCATCGTGGTCATTAAAAGTTACTCTTATTCCTTTAAATTTTGCCTATTCTAATCTGTATCAATAGAACAAAGTCGGGTTAGTTGTACCAACTCAAAAACGGAAATAATCTTTGATTTTTGAATTTGTCTTCGCTGAATAGCAGAAATAATAATTAAAACATAGGATAAATTCACTAAAACATTTGTATTTTCTAATAGGTTATTTTGTAATAACATTCACGACGCAACAAAAAGTCAGAATGACTTGATTTTTTGTAAAGGGATAGTTGAAGGACCGGAAAAGTACACAAGTAATTTTTTATCCCGGTAAAACAAGTAGTTCCCGTGGGATAAATCCTAGACTCCACGTAGACGAAGTCGCGCGCAGAAGCTAGTATAAGTATAAATTATAATCGATATGAAATAGCCTCCCAACTTGAGACCCTAGACAGTAGTTCTTAGATATTCTTTCTGTTCAGAATATACAAGGGAAGCTGCAACGAGTTCCTAAAAGATTGCATTACGTGTTGAAGCTTGCTTGTTGGACTCAACTCGCTTTTGTGGAAGCGAATCATTTGTTCAAGTTGAAGAAATGAAAAGTTCGTAAAGGTGCAAATAAACCCTTTCATAAATAAATAACAAAGTAAACCGTATTTCAAATAAATGTGACGCACAAAATGGACGGCTTACATCTCCCATTTGAACGTACGTAGGAAAACGTTTGTTACATAAGGATGTACCCAAATAAAAACAAAAGCAGCAAGAAACCATAAATATTATTTTCATTTATTAGTAAACGCAATAGATTGTTAGTCGGATCTGTGACACAACCGAAGCTTATCGTTGGGTGACCGATCGCCGGAGTAGTGGCTAGATCCAATCTGTTTTCTTTGTGCGCACATCGATTGGGCGACCAGTTGCAAAACAAGTTCGATGTAGACTCCCAGTTGAGGCTTCTTTACGTAAACCGCGTTCATAGATTTTTTGTTATGACTTCCTTGAGAACGGTTTTGATTGACTGCGTTAGTTTGTGTTAAATGACATACGTGACATTGTGGTGCGTTTAAAATTCACTTTTGAGTTTTCCAGGCGAGCTGTTTTGTTTGGTAGGGTTGAGGAAATGAGTCGTCAATGTAGCTATTCCATGAGGGGGGAAGTCTTCAGCGATGGACGATTTTGAAAACAGTACTCTTCTTTTTTCGAAAAAGCCAAATATATATCGTAAAATAATATAATATCTGACATATTAACATATAATTGCCTTAAAATAGGACAATGGGTTGTAATGGCGGAAAATAGGCTAGATGACACCAAATCAGATTGGGGCTAAATTGTATTTTAAACCATAAAGCTCCTCTAAAATTTAAAATATCTAATATTATTTAATTTTTTCTGGACTTTTACACTTATAAAGCCCGCAAAAATTCCAAAAAACCAACTTGCTCGTATAAAATTTTTTATTTTACGTTTTGTTTTATAATTACATTGTGAATATTTTTAGTAAGGGAATGGTCACATAAAAACATTATTTTACGAGATAACTCAAATCAATTGTTAAAAGTTTCATACATTATCTATACTTCAATACTCAACCGTGACGTCACGCCTAGGTACCGATTTGTATGGAGCGTTTTTGCACCACGTGACTAATATCACTTTTCGACGGGTTATATTAGGAAAACTATCAGTCGTATCGAAAAATCTTTGACAAGGCCATTTATCTCTTCACACGGTCTCTCGAATGAAGGAATAAATATTTTTTTGTCATCATCCCTATTAATATTATTCGCAACTAATGGTCCCTAGATGGCGTTTTGAACGATAAACAAAAGCGAGTGTAAAATAGTGATTCACTATGAAGTTTTATGTGTAATGATACTCATTTCCCGTTTTAGCATTTCCTAGGATAGCCCAGTGTAATAAATCTATATAATTACTTCACAAAGACAGATTTCTGAAGGTTTTGCCCTGAGAACCTCCTCCTTTTTTCGGTTCGAAGTCGGTTGAAAAGATTCAAAGCTTTGAGTTATGGAGCCTGCAACAACCGTCGGCGATGCAACGTGTTACTATTTTTTACTACTTACTAGTTAATTGTATCTGTGATGAAGGACAAGTATCATATAGAATCATTGTTTCCATACACATGTTTTTGAAGTGAGAGACAATAGCGAAAATTACAAAACGTATTGACTAAGAGCAAACAGCAAAGAGTGGAGTGGGCGTAACCTTCACCGCACTGTCTCCGCGGTCGACGAAACCAAACTCGCAAAACTGTAATGTCGCTATAATTACATGTGAATCAGGCGTAATGACGAACAAACATCGTCTACCTTACCCAGTTGAATGCACTGGGGACAGTGGTTCAGAAATCGATGGTGTGACCTTGATATCCTGGCGGCTGGGTAAGCATCCTTCTATCAAAGTGTCATCGTCACCTTCAGGTGAAATGACCAAGTACAAGTCTGCTGTAAAATGTAATAAAAATTGTGGGAAGATAAATGATGTGCCTGTTTTTCGGTATTTACTTAGTGGTTAGAACCTTGAATGAAACACAAAGAGGGGAAATATGTTTAATGTGAGTGTTGGTATGTCTGTTCTCGCATACTGGCCCTCGAAGACTTTGTATAACCTAAGAATATAAACTGAGATGTACATAATTTATAACCCTGGGAGTCCCATCGGGTGCATGACGACATCACTCCAATTTTAAGAAAGATATATCAACTACTTATTAAGTTATTTGCAGTTACGGTGTCTATATGCAATGAATATAGTGTTGTGATTGGGTATATGGTCTTTGGTTTGATATCAAATGTAAACACATATATAAAAATTTATAAAAGTACTAACAACCTATAATAATTTAATTATTATGAAATACACATTGGCAGAAATAAATATGTAGCATTTCTATTTTCATCCCACAATTTAGATGTCGGCAACTGAGTCAGTAAAATTCAAAATAAGAATTGTATATTTTTTCCTGATAGTTCACAAGGGACATCGATATACTTTAATATACAAATGATTACGACGTTTAAAAAATGCATAATTGCCATTTATATATGCTTATATTATATGTTTTTCTGACCCTTGTAACTTTATTTAACATTATTATTATATTATATATATATATATTATTATTATTATTTAAAATGGGAGATATCACACTGTCGGAGCTTCTGAGACAGTTGAGTTTCGTTCATAATGAATGAATGAATGAACAATTTAACGCCTGGTTGAGTACCATAGCATGGCAAGTAAGCCGCAGAATACATCTACTTACTGATTAACTGATTACATACAGAAATGATACTATCTATTATACTCGTACTAGTATGTGCGGAAACCTTTAACTAACTGGGGTGTTGGGAGGAAGGGGGATGCGCCCTCAGACACTTGCTCGAAATAGGTACATAAATGTGCAACTCTCCAGGCGCACATAATTAAAAAAAATTAAGATTTTGCGAACTTGAATTTTTTTTAAATAAACAGTATAATATTTTTTTTACAAAATTTCACCATATCTGACAAACCATCACACTTCTGATTCATTTTGCTATAACATTAACATTAAAAGTTTTAGAGTTCATTTATTCATTTGTAATGTTTCATCTCACCTGATGGAAAGTGAAGATAAAGCCACTGGATGGAAAGCGTCCTCAACTAAACACCTCTACAAACTACCTCTCTTTTAGTCTATGATATCTGTCATCACCGAAACATTACAGAACAAATGGTTATTATTTCCAGAAATTGAAGACTACATGAAGATCCCAAAAAGTATTGTTAACAACTTTGACAGATTTATTTACACAGCAGTTATATTCTCTTTAGTAGGTGTACGACAGTAGGCTTAAATGACTTTACATCAAGGAAGTCAGTATATATAAACTCCTTGCTTTCAAGTCATACAAATATACAACAAATATACATTTGACAGTTAAATTTTGCTACGACAGTTCCATCTGTCCATGAATTAAGAATTATTTTCTTCTTTTTTTAAAGTTTCTCATTTAAACACGTAGATTTGTAAAGATGCTACAATAAATTGGAAACTTCAATAAGTAAATGGTAATGTTTATAAATATATAAAGCAATCATTCGTAACATTCATAATTGAATATTCCACAATCTCACAATCCGTATCGGTCGGGATTGGGGAGTTTTGGGAAGTTTCTTACTGAAATGCCATCCAAGGACAGACGCTCAGCTTTCCGAGGACAATCTCAACATGGCCAGTTGTTTTATTGAGGTTATTGTCAAATTAATGAATATGATTTTGTAATATTTAATTTAAATATATAAAATTGTGCGCAGACCATGGGGTAGGGCTATGTTCAGCAGTGGACTTCTCTTGGCTGATTGATGAAAATTCTCGTAGTCTTTGATACTTTAACTGTTATTATAAACTCATACAAGGAACTGACAAAATATTTTACGTCACTAAACATTAAATTACTACGAATAAAGTACAAAAGTGGAATAGGACACTTTTTTAACCTTTGACTATTATTTTGGGAGCTACACAGCAATTTTTAATATATTACAATCAATTTGTGTTCTAATTACACATGCGAAAGTGAGTTTGATTCTTTCTCCTTCACGACGTAACGGAGTATTAGAATGATGCCATAATTTTTGTATTGGAATAATTGCAAGGTCCGGAGAAGAATAAGCTGCGTTGTATCCTGATTGAGTAAGTAGTTCTCGTGGGATAATTTTCGAAACCCACATAGATGAAGTCGCGGGTACACGCTAGTTTATTAATATGTAGCTGATGATTGTCTAATATTTTTTCTTCATACTTGCGAACGTTGTTACTTTACCTTATTTTCATTTTATCTTGTCTTATATGGTATATAAGTTATTGGAAAACTGCACTTCCGACGATCCCCTTGTAACAGTCCAAAGTTACTTTAATTAATCCTCAGTTTTTATATCTTTTCACAAGATTTACCTATTCCGAACTAGGGCGCATCCATTCGGACAGATTACGCGAAAGTAGTTCGAATTCCGAACGCCGCTGTGTCGTAAGTTTACACTAAAACCAAACAAAGTTGACCTATGAATAACTACTTCGAAACCGCTTCTTTGTCGCGTCTACTTCGGCTCGAGAGGGGGGAGGAGATCATGTTATGTTGGTGAGCTTCTAAGTACCTTTCACGATCTTGAGCGTCACTTTCCCCGCTCTGGCGCGTTTTTTTGAACGTAACAACATCATGATTACATCAATATCGCATGCGGATCGTTCCGTGTGCGCTGGCGCATGCGAAGCATCGGCTAGCTGCTGAACATACTTACGATTGATTGTCTTTGCCTGAATAAAAACCTAAATTAAACGGACTTTTTCCATAAAAAACTGCTCGTTCCGAATTTTACTTCTTAAAATATACGTATAGGACTTATAGAAAGCCATAGATGCCATTAAAATTACAGATGTCAAAGTGTGAAGACTTTTTTATTGACCTAATTTAATTTTTAATTATAAATTTTTTGCACTTAAAAATTATGACACAATAGACAGTGTATGCAATAATTCACAGTCTTAATCCTATCATAATTTTGTTGTTGTTGAAAAATTGACAATAATATTATTTTAAATTTCGGGTTTGTTACAAGAAGAAACAATTATACTAGAATGAAAGATTTGACATTTTATATTTTCATCAACTGTTACTTGTCAATGTTATGTATGGACTCTGTCTTTGAAATTTACCACATCATGGAAAAACATTACAAACACAAAATGACAGCGGTGTCGTGTCATCTCAAAGCCCTTACGACATCAAGAACGCATAACAAAACTTCCGTTTTTCTAGAATCTCGGTAAGTAGGTCAAAATTTAACTGCATCCAAATGTTAATTATTTAACCCATTAATTTACACTTACATAACTGCCTTGACAAGCTTGACAAAACTGTGGGTACGAATGTATATAACAGTATGTATAAAACAGTAAACGTATGTAAGAGAACAGCAAGCGATGCAAGAAATGCCAACGTAGACTTGTGACCTCATTTTTTGACTTAAAAGTTATTTACATAGCTAAAAGGGAAAGGAGATATTGAGTCTTGTGTTTTTATTTTACTGTCTTGTACGAGGGGCATACCGAAATGATCGGGAATATAAAACAATACATACAGGAAATAACTAAATTTATTTTTATTGCTTTTCGAAGTATTCTCCGTTGCAGTTAATGCACTTTTGCATTCGTTCGAACCAATTATTATAGCAGCAATTCCAGTCCGAAGTTGACATGGTCAAAATCGTCGATTTGTATGCTTCCACTGCTTCTTCTGGACCTTGAAACCGCTGACCACGCAATAAATCTTTGATTCTAGGGAATGTAAAGTAATCATTGGGACTCAGATCAGGGCTGTATGGAGGATGATCCATTAATTCAACGTTTTCCTGCTTCAAAAACTCGCTTGTTTTCTGAGCGGTGTGAGAGCTCGCATTATCGTGATGGAGGATTATGCGTCGTTTCGGGTTACCTCTACGGAGTTCGGATATCATCTGTGGCAAACAAACCGTTGTATACCAATCAGCGGTAACCGTTCTCCGTTCCTCTAAGGGAACTGTGACTACATGTCCTGTTTTCGCGACAAACGAAGCGACCATTTTCTTCGATACGCTGCGAGAGCGGACAACTTTTGTTGGCTTGATCTCACCTGCGAAGACCCAGACAGCCGACTGATGCTTTCTTTCTGGCTCATATGAATAGATCCATGATTCATCACCAGAGACAATGTTATAAACTGCTTTTGACTTTCCTCCGTTGAAGCGTTGCAGAGTAGACCGGCACCAATTGACACGAGCCGCCTTTTGCTCTTCGGACAAATTATGGGGCACCCAGCGGGAAACTAGCTTTCTCACTCCCAGTTCACCATGTAAAACAGTTTGTATCGCAGTCATACCTATCCCTAAAGTAGCCCGAATCTGCTCATATGTAATATGTCGGTCATCCTGTATCATTCGGCGCACAACAGCGACATTTTCTGGTGTAACCGCTGTTTTTGGCCGGCCTGTGGAAGGTACGGTGCCAAGAGAAGCACGTCCACGCCGGAATTCAGAATACCAGCGATATATTGTCGTCTGGCTAGGCTCTTCACTCTTGTATATAGATATAAGCTCAGCGAGACATTGTCCCTGAGATAATCCTCGTCGAAAGTTGTAAAAAATTATGGCACGGAAACTTTCTCTTGTAAGCTCCATTTTTTTATCGACATATCAATTTCAAACTGATATTGTTCTTTAAAAAAAATTTTTTTTTTAATTCTGTCAATTGTATTCGATTTTCAACTAACCAGTGTTTATTCATCAAAAAGAGTTTTTAATCTAATTAAATCGAAAGTACTCGATTCCCGATCATTTCGGTATGCCCCTCGTAATATCGACATTGTTGTCTCGACAGGTGACTGTAAGAAAATGTATGAGGAGTCAATGATAATGGGCCTGTAATGTAATGTTGACGCGACAAATTCTCATTCTATCTTACCAGCCAAAACTGCAAGAACTTGTAAAAACTGTTTATATAAAATCCTGAGCAATTGACATAACAAACGCCCCGTCCAAACTGCATGCTCTAGAAACATTAAAATTGAAACATCGACTCCTTTGATGTACCACTAAGGGAGGAATATCATAATTCACGTAAAGCCGCCGTCGACTTACTGTGAATTGCTTCGGAAAACTACAAGAGAAATTAACTGCAAACTAATGGCGATCTGTGAAGAAGGCTCATGTTCAACGGTAGACTTATGTAACCGATTATGAAGTGCAAACTAGTAATCACTTCGTTCTTCTTCTACTGGTAGAATATGAGCACAGCTGTAGGACGTCTCTGCAGCAAATCAATCAGCACCAATTCTTCACGAAGATCCATAGTACATTATTATAGTACATTGGTTTTTTTATGCCTTTTTAATAAATTTATTATTATTATTATTATATTATTACGGCACTTCCGACTTTAAATGTTACTTTACAGCTACGTTTTATTTAGTATTTTTTTAAATTACTTTTTATAGCTCAGTTGTTAGATTGTGATTCTACTGATATTGTAACTGAATATAGCTTTTATCTATCTTTCATTTATAATACAAAAAATCTCTACTCATTTATAACCATAATCAAAATGTTCGCTATTTTATCTCACATAGAACATACGAATACACAAATCATCATAATTGAAAATGTATCTATACAAACCAGCTATGTAAGAGTCTGGTGTCCTGTCATATCACCAGGCTCATGTGAGAATATAGTAATTAAGTAACTTAGCTGATTTATTAATGTAGAAATTCAAATAGTTTGATTACAGAATCAAACTACTGACTGGTCCAACTACTCTGAGTCGATTTTGATCACAGAATCAAACTACTGTTGTAGCTCAACTTTAGTCACAGAATCTAGCTACGACTACGAGTATTTCAAGGTCAAGTTTGGCTACAAATTCAAACTACGACTACCAGATATAAATAGATACAGAGTCTATATATTCAACTTTCAACAATCAAACAACGACAATTTCAAGCTCACATTTGGTCGCAGAAGCTCAATTTTGGACTCAATCCAATTACGACCATTTCAAGCACAAAGTTGATCACAAAATCCAACCGCATCAAGCCTCTCAACTTTTCTATTTTCACTTTATGTACCATCGCGATACTAATTCACAAATTTAACAGTGCTTCACCACGCAATGGAACAGTTCAATATGTTTGCGCTAAATAAACTGCCTGTGTAAAAAGTAACTGTTGGTAGTGATGTGCCTGCGACCAATAAAGACTACCATTTAAATTATTTAATTTTAAACGAAAATTTATAAGCTTCTTCGTTATATAATTGGATGAGCTTTCTTTGTAAAATGAAACTTCAGAACGTTGTGAATACGCAGCCCGAGGCAAACAAATGATTTACATTTATTTTGATTTGTAACTAAGAGCTTGAAAAATTAATAAATAAATAAAAATTGTAGAATAAAACGAGATACGATGTTTTTAAAGAATTACCTGCTATTTAGATTTGGTGAAGCCAAGATAACTCGAAGTAAATATCGTCATTACCTGAAAAGAAAAGTTATGTAATAAGTACATGGCGTAAGTAACTGTACGAGTATAATAAAATTAACCGCCTCCGTGGCCAGCGGGGCTACCTATCGGTACTCGGTTTGGTTTGTGGTAGGTCATTTTCTACGGTCGCCTGGCTGGCTACCACCATATTACCAAAGACTGACGCCAAACACCAGTATTAATGCAATGTATGTGTGGTATGAAGTATCACAGCTACCAGATCGCCAGCGCTTCATTAGGGATGATTATGGTAAGGCTTCTGGAAGCGCACGCTTACCATCCAATGGCCTTATTTTCCCTTACCATCATGTGATATGAAGGCCAAGTGCAAACTCACACATGTTATTAAAAATAATTAAACATATATTAACTAATTATAATGATGTTTGTAGCATATTTAATGAGGTACCTCACTGCTTACAAGTCAAGACAACAAACTTAATTTAATTTACTCTACTAAACTGTACCTATTGTATTTTTAATTACTGTATACCGTATATCCAACACATGGAACGAAATAAACGATAAATCTAACATTATACTACTTCATCTGAAAGGTGAAGATACGAAGTTGGCATATCACAACAATCACATCTCAGTAAAAATGACATAATATAGTGTTTTGTATATTGATAAATCTATTCAATTGAATTTCAAGAGATATTATACTCTACTAAGGTACGTAACACTATAAAATAAGGAGCTTTGACTATAAAATGAAGTACATATGTTTTGTTTGAATTGAGGTGATAAAACCGAAAGGTAAAGTACTCGTAGCTCAGGAGAATGACCGAATTTGAATTTGATCTTTCGAAAACAGATGGCCTAATATGAAGTGAATCGAAAAAGTTTGAGGAGGTATGAGGTACCTCACCGTTCTCAACACTATGAAAGCACACGGCATTACGTGGTGGGTCGCAGTAACTGTCACAAGGATGATGGACGATCACCGCCCGGTGCAGGTAGCACAACACTAGGACGACAGCACTTGATAACTGCTTTCGAAACAACAATTACTGAACACATTAGTGCTATCTTTCTACCTCATTATAACCACCTCACTGTGAACATTAGGTTGCCCAATTTGCAAACGTGTTGTTTGTAGAAACAACTCGCGTTATTTATATTTATTTCTTAATTCATTATAATATTGTATTAAGGACATAATATTTATTTGAGGTTGCGAACCAGTAACAAAAAAGTTTTTATATTCAATTATATTTTCGAACAAAAATGTCCGCCCCATAGGCATCTGAGAGAGTACGCTTTTATCAAACGGCTATATCGTCACTTACCATCATCAGGTAAGATGAAGCTCAAGTGCAAGTACCCTTTATTCATACATAAATAAATAAAAAGTTGTATTGCTGTATACGAGCACTTATAAAAACTGTATGGGTCCAGTGCCTAAAAAATAACAAAAAGGCGTCTCCCAAGGTACGCCGTTCGGTCCTGTACTATTCTCATCCATTAACGTCTGGATATACTACGTAAGTCGTCTTTCCACCTACCCGAAGTACATCCTCCACTAATCGAAGTAACGTGTTTATTCAATAAGATTTACAACATGATTAAACTTTCAAAACCGAGCATAAACACAACAATATGCGAGTGAGAGTGCTAATTAAAATCTGAAGGCGTTCTAAAATGACGGTGGCTCGGTGCATTATTAATCGCTACGAGTCCAAATGCAGTTGACGATTTATTCCACCTGTATATATACACAAAATTTGGAATGTCAGAGTATTGTCATCCTTTTCTTATTGCAAGAAAATAAACGAACGACTTAGAGAGTACCCGTGCATTTCTAAAATTTTCTTAATCAATACAAATTTAAGTTCCTTACCTATATTTATATGTATTCCTTACCTATATGTATATGTATTATATTCACTATATGATTCCAAATCTATTCAGGTACGAATATCATTATCTTTTATGTAGGTTTACATTTACGTAGGACGGAAACATGACCCGAAGAAACCCCAATTTGATAATGAGACGTTGATTGAAAAATTACTTCAATATATTTTATACTACAGTCTCCTGATGCTTTAGAAGTATTGGAAATGCGTAAATTTATGTGAAGATAACAAGATACCTTACAACGCTATACCCACAGACAGGGGACGGCGTGCGGTATTTATTATTAAAGCCTCCCTGGGCCTCGCCTGGGCCCTGGGCTAGCGTGGTAGTATTGAGGGCAGCTGACTCTGTTAAACAATATAAACTTCTAAATTTTAGGGGACTTACTAAATAAGCTTTTTAGTCAGTACTCAAGCAAAGGAAACCGAAGTAAAGGTATTTATTTTTATGCTAACGGAAATTAGCTCAGAATACTTCTATGTATTTAACATTTCTTTTGCCATAATCTTTGAAAATAGAATATCTGACTTTGAAAATTATAACCTAAAAATATTAAATCGGATTATATGTCGCGCGTTGAATGTAATTATGACCAGTTATCAAAAATAATGTTTAAACATGAAAATTGTGATCCTCTTGAACTTTTATGTTGATGATACTCATTTCCAGAATACAATCCCATATCCTATTTTTAGATAATAACTTCACAAAGCCAGCTATCCTAATTTAAAAAGATTATGGCAAAAGTAATTTAGTATGAAACGTTATTCGAAATCACGTGAACAGAATATGAAGATGGTAATATATTGATTTTTCGATCGTTTGAATCCTTAAAGGAATCTGGATACAAGGTATTGTTAGATAAGGGCTTTTTTTATTTAAACCAATTAAAACCAATGCAGAACTACGTAAATGCTGTATGTGCAAGTTACAAGATTGTTTAGTTAAAGTGATGGCAACATGACTATAGTATGTAAATTTTCCGTTTTACTAGGGCTCCGTATATTTTAATTTTAAATTATATAATCCTAATCTTTACCAAGAAACCTTTTCATATTTATAGTAAGATTGAAACGCCTATCTCGCACGCCTCCCGCGCCCCAGCCAGGCAGCGTTCCTATCCTACGAAACGAAATATCAATTCAACGCGATGTCAAATCCGATTCACAGCACTATTCAGTGCGTAAATCGAGCATTCCATTTGTTTGAATTTGAGTTTCGTCGTAGGAGAGCATATCGTCTATACGAATCTAAATAAAATACCCAATAGAAATACCTGAAACGTGCAATCTTTATGACATAGTCTGCGTAGCTCTTGAAGTAAAATTAGCAACTTTAATGTGTTGTTGTATTGTCTGAAATAAAATATTACAGTTTTAACCGATTTAAAAAATTTGTTTAAGATACTACCTATTTGTAAATAAATAGTGTCTCCATTTGTCGAAAACCATGGTACAGTCTCACTGGTAATAATAAGCGGTGTCATAATAAAAACCATACCTACTAATTTAATTTCCGTATTGGAAAATTGGCGGTTTTGCTGTCTCCCAGTTAAATATGCTGGAACATAATATTTATAGACTTAGATTTTTCTATGCCATTATAACTGTTGCTAACAGAGGCGGTACTTCCATGTTTTGATCATTTAGTTTTCCGTGATGATAACATTCCGCTTGCTACACACATGCAAACATGCATATGACATGTATCGTTCGATGAGACAACAAATTAAATCATACTCTACGACGTTGGTCGTAGGTTGATATTTGTCCAACGATGCCTTCAGTGGAGTATTCGTCTCAGCTGAAAATGTATGTAATCGGTTGAAATGTTTTCTATATATGCCGTATTCATGTAAAAAGCATCGCTGGGAGTAGTGGCGTATGAATATTATTAGTTATTGCTATGGTAAAAGTTTAATACGAAAATAGAGAGTTCATCTCCTATTAAAATACGTATGTTACAGTTGGCCCCTACATTTTCAACTATAACTTCACTGGCTCGGCAATGCTCACGTGTTCGATATTTCTAAATGTCCACACTCACCCGCGGCTCTCGTGACACTGTTAGTCATTGACACTTTGATGTTGAAGTTTAGCGAAACAACCTATAGACACACGAGACATTGTGAGTATGCTAAATCACGCTACACGTAGCATGAAAGATATGTACCATTTAAATTGTTAAGTTGACAATGAATGTTTTACTACAAGGCTACAAGAAAGCTGTGCTGAAGTATCGTATCGTATGATGTCATTGATTTGATTAGGTAATACTTAAGTAATCTCAAACAGCAAAACATAGAAAAGATAAGAAACAAATACGAAAATAACATGTTTACATTTTCATCTAAAAATAGACATAATATAGAAGAAGAAAAAGTTATTCGATAGGCAATTTGATGCAACATTTAAGATGTCCAACATACTCGTATGTATAAGATGCTAAGGAATGGAATTCCCTGCCGTGTTCTGTTTTTCGCTCTCTTCTCTCTTCACATCTACAGAGTGGCTATTTCTAGCCAAGCGTACAGGTACACCATACTCGATTACATCGTCACTGAACGAACACCAAGTGGAATCATAGACAAATACATTATTTACGAGGATGTACAGAAAAGTAACATTGTGGACTTATCTCTTGGACAATGTACATTTAGAATCACCCGCCCAATTCAAAGAATAATTCAAATAACAAAATCAAATGAAACTTTCATTGAGCGCACTCCAGCGCACTTGTACCGAACGGCCGAAAATAAATATTCGGTCAACTGTACAAAGAGTAGATCGAAAACGCACCAACAACATTCTATTTTTAAAATCGATGCGATGACCGAAGTGGAGCGCTGCGAGATTCTTCAATTAGGGAACGTCGAACGGGACGACACAAGGCGGTGCTATTATTAGATAATTATATGAAGAACTACAGTATTTATCAGATTTGCTATCGTAATTACCTATATAGTAACCATATAATATAATACGAGTATCCACATAAAGCTTAGTGATAGACTTGTGGTCAAACGAAAGATCGACGTATACTCGTATTCAGTGAATATTCCTAAACCTCGCACCAAGCGTTCGGTTTGCTCTTTAATATTGCTTATAATTAAAATATGGAATGGCCTACCAGTTTTCGGGCTCCCTGAAGATTACGATTTGGGAGTATTCATACGAAGGGTAAATAAACACCTGGCTAGCGTGGCGTGTGTTTTGATCCTGAATTGCTGTGTGTATGTACAAAAAGGCACTCAAAAAGTACAATGTATGGCCGAAAACGTCCCCTAGAGGGAAAGACAGGGAAATGAAGCGAGAGTGATTATTTTTACGGCAATGGGGTTGGCGGTGACGCGCTCGGAATAAAACCATGATGTAGTCCGCCATTTTGTTTTTTCACAGTCGGCTTTCAGGCGCTTCATAATTGACTTATTTTCTTTCGATATTGGAGTATTTAAATAATTGTTCACATTCCTATAACAGTATAAAGACAACGTACTGTATCTTTGTCATTGTGTTCAGTCTAACACTTTAATTAATCACGTTACCTTACATCAAGTGAGATTATGATCAAATGTCAACATAAAAAGACCAATCAAATCTACGCGGGAATTATTGTTTAATGTATAATGGGTTTGCACTTGGCCTTCATCTCAACTAATGGTATGTGACGATAAGGCCATTAGATAGTAAGCTTGCGCACTCAGAAACCTCAACCTAATGAGGCACTGGCTCTGCTACTTTTCATACCGTAACACAATTGTGCTATTAACACTGCTGTTTAGCAACAGACTGAGGTAACATGGTGGTAGCTAGTCAGCCGGACATAGAAAATGCTCTACCACCAACAACAAAATTACATCCATTTATAACATATGTTAATGTTAATAATAATGTTAAATGTATCCTTTACGCATAAAGTACTTCATATACACGTGCCAAATTACATCACGATTGGTTCAGTCGTTTATTCTTTAAAAAAGCTAAAGTCTGACAGTGACAGACACACAGGGAGTAGTCATTTAAGAATATATTATATAACTATGAAGTGATAATTCGAAGAAGAAAACTGTGTTTAAACGTAGTTTCAGAAAACACCTATACAGAGCCATGAATTGACATATCAAACAAATTTGTCTTATTAAATTGGCGGGCGGCCAAAGATGTAATAGCGGACTCTCAAATTCCGGCCAAAATCGTCGGGAAATTCGTGGGAAAGACAGAGATTGTCGGACGACGTAATATAATGGAGGATGCCCTAATTAACGTTGAAACGTTAATTATTTAAAATCAAGTATTACGGAGTAATGGAACCCGAATTTTTGTTTGTCTTTTGATAACACTCGCAGGCTTTACATCACTGTGGTGCTGAATTCCTGCCGTAAATGTTGACTTCAAGAATGAAAATAAACATTTTTGTTGACATACGAGTATATCTGTCAAGTCATATCCCTCTCATGTCCTCCGTCTTTCTGAATGTGCCAGCACAATCATTGACGTCATCAAAGATATATTTATACACATTAAACCTTTGTATATATAAAAGAATTCCCTAACTATAGACACACTCCTATCAATGCCCAACTTAAACCACATGTGTTACACTATTCATCATCATCAACAGCCTATATGTATATGTCCCCACTGCAGGGGCTCAGGCCTACTCTCCTACAGAGTGTATGGGCCGTAATCCACCACGCGGGCCCAGTGCGGATTGGCGGACTTCACATGCCTGTTCAAGACATGCAGGTTTCCTCACGATGTTTTCCTTCACCGTTAAGCAATCGGTGTTACACTATTGGGAACGTCGATCTATTTGATGATCTGGAATCTAACTATATCGCATTGCTCAGGAAGGAATACACGCGGGACGTGCTAGTTAAATTCACAAAAGTAATATAAGTTTTTAACTGTTTCGCATCAATTAACGGGCTAATTTACACAAAAGGTTTCAATAAAGCTGGAAAAATCAACACGAAATTATATTCTGTGTACAAATATGTGAAAACAGCAAAAATCGCGATTTAAGCGAGTTTTTCTATACGTAGGTACACAATATCTGGCAAAAGTAATATTAACAAGGAAACTTTCCATACCATCACATAAAGTGAAGTAAAGTAACAACGCCCTTTATGCGTTGGCAGTTAAAGTTGCTATTACGCAGCTTTCTCTATGCGTTGTGCGCTCGAGCGGAGGTAATGTCATGCCTACATTTTTCTAATGCTATTGTGCTGCTTTTTCCCGCGTTTTTCTTTATAGCTATCGAGTATTGGTCTGAGAAGTTGGTTGAAGTGGGCAATCGTAGCTGTATGAGAATTAATTGTACTGATATTTCAAATGATCTTATTCGTCTAAAGTCGCGACCACGTGACCATGGATTATGCCTAAGTTACCAACGTAATAAAGGAAAATTAGTTAATTTATTCATATTCTCATGGAGAGGTCAACTTGGCGATCTATAAGAGAGGCTTATCTCAAGCTGAGGACTTATACTATAGCTGAATCTGTAATAGGGTTCTTATCAATATTGAGTTGATAAATTAAATGTGTAAGTTACTTCGGGTTTGAACTATTCCTATCAAATTAAAATAAGGTAGGTAGAGAATTCCAAAATTAAGATTTGTGCGTTAAAAGTCGATGTCGTATTCAAAAAAACTACTGAAAGCAAAACATGTCTGAACAAAACGTCATAGGTTAAAAAACTCTTTTGTCCAATTAGAAGAAAAACAAACTAATAAAGTAATATTTTTTCTATTTATTTTATTATTATAAATATAAATCCTGTAAGAAACATTTTTAAAGTAAATATATTAAGATGATAAATACGAATTTTATTTAATAAGTACCTTGGCCAGTAACTCGTCCGCGTGGACTTCATAAATAGTCCCACGGGAACGATTAGTTCCATAGGGATAAACAGTTGCCTATATCCTTTTCCGTCCCGTCAACTATCCCTATACCTCTACAATTAAATTCATTCTGACTCTCCCATATCAATTAAAGGAAGGCCAAAATACACTAAAAAACCCGCTTTCGCATTTATATTTATAAAAAAACCATAATATTTAGATGACTGGTCAGAAATTGATAATTAGTATAAGTAACTATGTTGGCAGTACATTGGAAGCGTGTTGAGTTCCTACTGCCCGTACCAGTTCACACTTAAACAAAGGAAATGAACTTGTAAATATGGAAACCTATACAAATTTAGGCATTGTGTATTGTATGCATTTGTATTTTTGTATTGTGATACAATATTGTCGTCAGGATCAGGACTTAATAGAGATGTGACACATAATTAAAGACATGTGATATTCAGTCTATCACAGGCGAATGAAAATTAAACAACATCTTATACAAATTAGTCTTTCCGGGATTGCTAGCTTTAAAATAATTAAAAACTAGTCTCTTTTCATAACATTTTTGATTCGCTAACGCCCAATTTATTAGGAGTCAACTTTAAGCAATTTTCTGCCGAATGTTTCCGAACTATCTAAGAATTACTATGAAAGTATATTTACTTAAGTTTAGAAATCCAAATAGATATTTTACACATGAAAATGTCAATGGTCAAACTAAAAACTTTCATATACACAATACTAAAGCCTAATATTAAAATAGAAAGTAATTCTATAAAGAAAGTGTATTTATAGAATTACTTTAGCCTACATAAAACAAACATGGCCTTCGAATAACAAAAGATAGATAAAATAAACAATTCTTTCTCAGATGTTACCATCTACCAATTCCCGAACATCCATCAACATCACCATCGTCAGCGGAACACACGATGGCCTCATCTAACATACAATACTTGTAGTTTTCTCTCAGGGAGCCTAGATTTATCTTATAAACCCATTCTCACATTTATTTTTTACGGTGACACGTTACCCAAATGTAAAATTAAATTGTTCAACTTATTAGGAAAAAATGTGCTTTACCGTCTGTTGATACGGTGGTCTACCACCAGTCCTGTTCCACTTAGCGGAGATGTGAAGCCAATGAACTGTGAAGCTTTAATATAAACCAAACAGAAATGCTTTTGACTGACAGGTGGTTAACGGACCGATGCGGAATCCGCAAAAAAAAACACCTCCAGTTAAAATTGAAACTGACGGTGGCGGGATCAAGTCTGAATTAAAACTAAGTTTCTTTGTTAACTGTAAATTCAAAAACATAATGGAAAAGGCTGTGAGTTACTCCGAGTTCCAGTGGCTTCCTTACAGTTTGAAGGAGTCACGTTTGTGTATCAAAAAATTGAAATTTCCAGAGCCTTTGAAAACTGGAAACGTGGATCTTATTGGTATAAGACTATTAACAGAGCATTTTATCAGTGTAATTAGTCTTAAGTTTTCATCGTCTTCAGTCTAAATAATATTTATCAAAGGTTGTGACTGAATTTATTTATTTCAATTGCCTAATAACTCATTCCATATGTCTAAGGGATATCAATTAAAAAGAATGTCCCAGTTATATCAGTATAAACAAAATTCAGCAAAGAAAATGTATCAGTATATAGGTATTAAATAATAGATTACATTAATCACAACATAAATCCTGGGAGCTTTACATGTTTACAACAGATTTTCCGCCGGATTCCGAGAGATTCTAGCGCGGTTTGCGCACTGACTCGGTACTAGGTTGGCATGGCATGGCTGGAGTAACGGTCTCCGAGACGAGACTGCTATATAGCATTATAGCACTAGTATATACTTAGACTAGAATATAACTTCGGCGTGCTACCGAATATCGCAAACCTAGCAATTGTAAGGTTAATTCCTAGTGAGGTCCTGTTTGGGTGTAAGCTGTAATGAAAATCATTTCTATATTTTTTATATAAATGTATGAACATATAACATATATAGATGAGCAAGAAAAACAATCCCAGACATACTACAAGTTTTTACAGCGCGGTATCTTTTTAACATGCACCTGGTAGGTGCTGTTATTCTCTCTTTTTTTTTTAATGCAATGTTTATTAATTTTGGTATATATTTGAGTTCCGACGATATTTCTAATAAACTTAAGGATGCTAAACATTGTAAATTATACTTTTTATTATCTCTAATTTATTACTACTTCCATGAATTACCTAAATGCAAATGTCAACCCTAGATACAAAACCTCTAATGAGATTTCGACGAATTTTACCGAGCATCTGATACTCGTTTTACGTTTATTGTCCTGTCTAGAGTTTTGACTTAGTCTGAATGTCAGAATACAAGCAGGTATGCTGTTGTTAGCCCCATCACTGAACACAAATGATAGTTAACTCACGATTGTAGAAAATGAGTGGTTGCTTAGCTTCTGTCTTAGAATATGAAGGAAAGCACTACGTTTCACAGCTTTGTTTATGTCAAAATACTCTCCTTTTGTTAGGATAGTACAGAAAGTTGTAAACTGCTTGTATGAAATAGACGATTAGCGAGCAATTAGTCTAGCTGAAGTATATAACAAAACATTACATAAGTACCTATTGAAATATATCGCAGGCATGAGATGGTGTATATTGTTTGCGAAAATAGTGCTCAAATGTAGGCACACCTTTACGTATTGATTTTATAGTGAAATGTCAAGTGAAATAGACGACTCAAAGGCACATCATGTGTCAAAATGCACCCAGTAAACGTTAGAAGTCTGAAAAACGTATTTCTATGGCCAACGTATCACATAAAACTGTTCGCTGCGTACGAGAGTGTTTTCGAAGCATCAAGTAAACAAAGTACGTCATATCGTCACATACTCGCACCGAAACAACGCGTCGTGTGACTGTGAACCAAGAAAATTGTCCGTCAACGAATCACTGCCGCCGCCGTCAACCTGAATAGACTTATAATGCGACACTCTGTGGGCTAACGACGACACTACACTGGTTATATTGTGTAGTTTATATGAGTAAGTTATTTGATGATGACATCAAACTATTTCATCATTACTATCATAAATCTATCATCAGCTGTATAAGTACTCCGTTGTAGAATGTACACTCGAGTACAAAAATATGTAATCACTTTTGAACCACATCATATCCACGTTTAATTAACATTTACAGAAACAAGCAAGTGTGATTGTGACATGGTACAAAAGTGACATGACCCGCCATCATAAATCGATGAAATAACTGTCAAGCACGAGTCGGACTCTTGTTCGGTGCGCGGCTCCGCACCAACAATATTTTAGTGTTATGTATGTATTTATATAAAAATGTATTTACTTTCATTTAACTTGGGATCTTTACTGCGAGCCCAACTCACACTTGGCTGGTTTTCAATTTTTGTTGTTTTACTTTAGAGCACATTAATAGACGATAACGCGAAGTTTGACGCTTGTAGGCACAATTATTACCGTTTTTACAACAGAGTGAAAATAAAAACAGTTTTAAAAATATTTCTTGTATATAGACCATTTTTAGTTTTTGTTAGTTTTGTTAGTGTATCCACTGTAATGACACATAGTACCTACGTAAAATAATCTTCCTAAAACCTACTAAGACTCAAAAGATACAGCCTTTTCAAAGTAAGACGTAGGGACGGACAGACAGGCTGACAAACGGTGTGTGTGGGCTTACTAATAGATAGCACTCTTTATTAAGAGGGAACAGCAGATAAAAAATTTCATATGAAATTAAGGGTTTGGGATATAGCTGTTTTCTCAACGAAACGTTAGCCAAATTCAATCATTTTGATCTTATTCTCTTTATCAAAGAATAATCTAGGCCCGTTGGTTTTGTTTTTTTCAATATTTTGTCTACAATTAGAATTATGGGCATCTCAAAACTCAAAATTTCAGAAAAAATTTCTTTCAACTTATGGTACTCATTATTTAGAGTAAACGTAACATTTTCAGAAAAAGCAAAACCAACGGGCCTAGATTATTCTTTGATAAAGAGAATAAGATCAAAATGATTGAATTTGGCTAACGTTTCGTTGAGAAAACAGCTATATCCCAAACCCTTAATTTCACGGCAAAACTAGGCAAATACCAAAAAAAGCTTCAACTGTCCTTCTCGCACAGTTCGGTTCGGGAGGCAGGGTACACTATATCACAACTATATACTGTGTATTATATGTATAAAAATAAAGTAAGCATGCATTAGTGATGTCAATAAGCTTTATCGATTTTTTCGACTAATAGTGGTGGGAAAAATATATCGATAGATACCCTTTCTCGAGCTATAATGGTTTTACCTGTTAGTTTTAATGTTTAGATTGATCTAAATAAACAAATATAAAGACAAATAATTCTAAGGAAATTTATTTTATCTCTAGAACAGAACATTTTCCCTGAAATTCTTAGTTGTTGTTACGTTTTGTTACGTGTAAATAATTAAATATGATTTATGAATAAGTGACTTATGTTTCAAATATTTTTTTAATGTTAAAGTTCGAGTCGGACTCGCATACAAAGGGTTCCGTACCACTGTAAAATATCTAAACAGAAAAAAAACACAGAAAAAACATAACATTTATTGCATGGACATCCGTTTATTTATAACTTTTTTAAAAGCTTTTTTATATTATTTTTTGTTATTTATTATTATTGAAAGTCTTGAGAGAGAACGAGAAGTTATATGGACATCGCATGTACAAATCGCTACGGAGACTATATGACCCGACACAGATATCCCGGAGATCAGCCAGCAAGAGCTTGAAATGGCTCTCCAACAACTCAAAAACCGGTCAAGAGCAAGTCGGACTCGTGCACCGAGGATTCCGTACAGAATATGAATTAATGACATACTGAAAATCATAAATAATAGGTATGGTAATATGCACCCAACAATGCTCTACCGAAAATGAAATTCTAAGCTAAATTACATATTACGAAGTTAAGTTTGTAAACATTAAAAAATCAATTTTACTGTGTTACAATTAAAAAATTCAGATTTATTCCTATGGTTGTGCTGTAAAACCTTTCTTCTTGCCAAATTTCAAGACATTAGGTCAACGGGAAATACCGTATAGATTTTGGGTTCATTGCATTTTGTACGGAAATGGTCTAAAATACAGCTATATCTTTTTATTGCGTTGACCTATAAGTTTCATTATTTGACAGATCTAAGGGACAGCAGACTGGAGTATTCGATATCACAGTGATCCTATAAGGATTCCTTTTTTCCTTTTGAGGTACTTAAAATATAATAGTATAATATGAAGTATGACAGTAGGAAATACGATAGATTTCGACGATATTATTATTCATGTCGACAAATAAAAACTTGAAATATTTTTTCCCAGTTATACATCTCATACACTTAAGACGGGATTTTTAACTCGTCTATTCTATTGTGGGAGGTGTCGTGAAATTACAGTTTTTTAACCGACTTCAAAAAAAGAGGTTATCAATGCGACCTGTATGTATGTAATATTTCCAGAACTGCCCAGTTTTCATATATGTTAGTCTATACCAGCTTCTAAAGAAGTGTGCCAAATTTCTAAAGTGTATGTTTGTTTGTCCTCGCATATATCCGGAACACACACACAAAAGAAAAACACACATAGGGTTCGTGGATTTCAACAAAGCATTCGACACACTCGAACATAGATTTATCTGGGACGCACTGGAAAAACAAGGCGTACATGCAAAATACATAAGAATACTGAAAAACATATACACAAAAAGCACCGCACAAGTGAAGCTAGAATCTACAGGCGAAGAATTTTCGATTGAGAGAGGGGTACGCCAGGGAGACCCAATTTTACCAAAAATATTTTCAGCTATCCTGGAAATGATATTCACAAATCTGGATTGGACGAATAAAGGACTAAATATAAATGGCAAAAGCTGAGTCACCTACGCTTTGCAGACAACCTGATCTTACTTTCGGAAAACCCGAAAACCCTACAGACAATGTTCCAACAGTTAGCGGAAGAGAGCGAGAAAGCAGGCCTGTCAACGAACTTAACGAAAACAAAAGTAATGTCAAATTCCTCACAAACAGAGCCCATAACAGTAAATAATGGAGAAATAGAGTATGTAGAAATGGACAAGACTAATAACTGAATGGCAACCACGAGATAGCAAAAGAAAAAGAGGCAGACAGACTAGAAGATGGGAGGACGACATCAGACAAGTGGCGGGTCCAACATGGACCCGCATAGCGAAAGATAGAATAGAGTGGAAATCCTTAGAGGAGGCCTATGTCGAAAGACAAGCTGAAATGTAGGAACGACCGGTTACTGATACTTAATATAAAAAGATAAGTAACGTATAAAGTAAGCATATTTTTAAGAAAATTAAAACAAAAAATTATTTCAGCAATAAAGGCTATTTTATTTAATTTATTTTTTATATATCCGGAACTACAAGTTCGATTTAAATAATCCCTTTTTTGTTTACCTAGGTATTGTAAAACTTAGGGAAGACTGCAAGTTTCATCAAAATCGGTTCAGTAGTTTTTGAGACTGGGAATGTTAAGTGTGTATTTCGGCGTTGCAGTGCAGCAGAGCAAATTTAAAATTAATGTTTTAACTGCACTGTAATCTGTATGCCGAATAAATTATTTCTATTCTATTCTATTAGTTAAATGTTTGTTACCTCAGAGCTTTTCACTGGGTGAACCGATTTGGATGATTCTTTATTATTTGAAAGCTGATGCTTTCCATGTGGTCCCATTTCAATTTGGTCCGGTTCTTAGAATGGAATCCATGAGAAAACAATATACATCTTAAATTTTCCTTAATAAAAGTAGACTTTTAGGGCAGTTGAAGTCGGTTTCTAGTTCTTTTTGAACGCTTTAACTTGTTAGTCCTTAGACTCTAGCACTCTAGGTACTAAAACACCTCTAGGTCACCTAAAGTATCGTTGGAAGACGAACGTTCGGATATGGTGAAACTAAAAGGTTTCTTTGTTGACCGTAGAACCCTAAAATAGCAACGCCATAATTTATATTGTATTTATATGTGATAGGTACTTACTAGTCAATTATATCAAATACAACCACAGTATGTCGAGACTAAACCAATATGCGAACAATAATTTCTCAAAACGTAAAACAAGGGTTGACGCACGCTCACGTCAAGTTTATTATAATTTTGAAAAATACACTCTAGCCCAGGCGGAGGGGTAGCGACTATGCGCGGCGCGCAGGGGCCTCTTTGGGATGTTATGCAGCGTTATTTGTGTGAGTGAAAGCATGTGAAAGGCTGTATGTGTGCGTACCGAATCGCGACAGCAATAACATATTCAAATACCTACTATTCTACGGAGACTTTGCTTCATTGGCGTCTTAATAGGGTCCCGTTAGCACCCTTTGGGTACGGAACCCTAAAACAAACAATATAATCGAATGTCTGAACCTGTACCTCTATTGTGAGTTTTTAACCCATACAACCGCGTTTGCGTTTACGTCATATTATTATGAAGAATCACAGTTTCGTAAACGTGCCGCTAGAGGCGCTGCACGATTCTAAACATACAAATCTGACGTAACGCAAACTCTATAGTATCGGTTAAAAACTCATACGTGAGGTACGGGTCAGACCTTGTTTATAAAATTCCATTTGACGCCTGAAAGCGGCAGGCGGCAGACGACTTTTATAATTTTTTCAGTCTAGCTTAAAACTGCACTCCAGTAATAGCGCGTTTTAATTAAATAGAAAGCGAAGTGAAGTGAAATTCTGATTTGTTATACGAAAAATGATTGTTTCATTAGCTTCGTTTCATCTGTATATACAAAGCCGAATGATTTGTACGAGACAGTCAAAATACAAAATTAATTTATCTGAATCATGTTTAACGTCAATTAATTTAACGCTCTGCCGCCCGCCACTTTCATAAAGCATTCGAACATAAGAAAGAAACCTAAATAATTTTAACTACAAAATGATAACTATGAAATTATGTAAGCAACTTCCTATTTTCCTACCACACATCCAAAAATATCCTAAATTATAATTGCCTACAAACTTGAAATGTGGCAATCAGGTTCATTGAACGACGTAAACACTCATTATGAAAAGATTCAACCCCCAGGGGTGAAAAGGTGCCGCATGTATTTGTGGCCCTGGCGCACAAAAACCGCATATCGCTGTATGTGAGCGAGCGAGATGGATAGATGCGTGCAGTACAACGACATACATTGCCTATCTACATCAGTGATTTGATGTTGTTCAATAGAAGTTTATAATTTTTCTTTGTTACTACGGACCAAAGTAGAAAGTATGTTTTATTAACGTAAACGCATGATTCTACCTCTATATTTGCTAGAAGTCCACACTTTGCTAAAATTGGACTCCGCTATCTGAAATAACGTCCATTCATATTTCTTTCCAATCTCGTTTCAACTGAAAAGAAAGAGTCTGACGTCACAGCCAGTCATCAGCACGGAGGTGTGACCTTGGGCCTGTTTCTTCTGGGAGGTAATTATTAGAATTGGAGTAGAATGATGACACAGACGATTTGTTTTGGAGGCCGAGCCTTGCGCACTCCGAGCCCGAGCCCGTGTGAACAATACTCGATTATGTTTAGGTACGGCCCGCTTGCAAAAACATGTTAGGTAACAGGCTATATATAAACTTATATGGATTTGAAGTATAAAATTATGCGCTGCAGTTGAAGTTAATTGAACACCCATTCAGTATACTCATCGATATCCAAACAAATCAATTTACTTATTTGAAAGGACTGAATGTTTTCGTCCCCTTCAAGTTTAAAAAACAAACACGTTCCTCGATCCAAATGCGGGATCTTATGGTTTTTGCTATTTATTTTTCACAAAGAAATGACAATTTGTAATAATGTCGTACCTTATAGATGAAGCAACGATACTGTCACTACCCACATTGAGATAAAAATTAAACACTGGTGTCACTTAGTCCTAAACTTTGATGACATCTCCAAGATAATTATTCAAATATTACACAAGAACTGCAAAATTTGTTGAATTGTATGTTGTATGTATGGACAGTGCTTTCTTAAGTCACGCCCATATTCATATTGGAATCGTTTTCTTGTGCGTCTTCATATGACTACTTTTATTGCTGACACTTTAAATAAATGTTTGAAAGCCCTACCTCCTTCTGACTCGCTACTAAAAAAAACCATATTCCGAGGAAGATCCGAATTCTGTAAAATGAATCTTCATGATGTTTTCATTCCGCATTTCCAGAAAATGTTTTTCACATCAATGCTTGTTTTCTGAGAAGTGCTAAGAAATGAGATTTTCCGCACATACAGCAATATTAACAATTCCACGTAAAAATTTAGTAGTTTGTAGGGTTTCGTACTCAATAAAGAAACCCTATTGTTTCAGTCTGTCTTTTTGTTTCCACAGTTTCCACATACATATACCTTTTTTAATGAAATTACTCAGGTGCTCAAGCTCAATTGCCATTTCTTACTGTATTGCTTAATTTAATAACACGTACTTAAATTTATTTATTTAATGTATAAAAAAATATTGGCACTTAAAAATAATAACAATTTTACTATCAAATTTTCCTGGTATCATGTAAGGAACTCACAAATATGCACTTGGGCGGTTTTGATGATCATTTTCTTTGTATTGCATGACTCATATATACATGTTAAAAGAACATGAAATAACATTTAAATCTAAATAAACAGACTGTTTAACCTACTCAGCCTCTACATGAGTAGGTAAAGCAATTTGAAATAATTATGAGATTCCAATCCAATCTGCTCTGTGTGCTGGGTACAGTGGGGAACATTAAATATGTAGGGAGATTGTTACCCGTGTCACTTCCTTGAACCTCCTAGTCCCTCCCTCCCTCTCTACATACCATACTCGGTTTTGTCAAGTTTTACACGACACAAAGGCTTACTCAAAACTGAACAAAATTCACGTAAGAATGTGTATTTGAACCGTTCGTTATTTTAATTATAAATATAGTTTTTTTAAACGTAAAACGCAACTTGTCGTCGTACTTATACGTACTCTAAATCTCTTGTCCGTGGAGTTGATTCAAACACAAAATCACAAAAATCTCCGAGACCTTGCTCGTGCAAGGGAAGTTTGAACCCATACATGTTCTTACACATTTGGCACGTGATTAACGAACTTAGAGAAGCAATAACTACATTATGTATACCTCTTATTCTCAAGTTATTATTATTGAAGTAGATTTACATGATTTTAGTAGTAAGGTCTGTGTCAAAACTGAGCATTTTGGGCAGTGAGCACCAGATGTATTTTTGTTCATTCCGACGCGCCGTCACCATTCAAATACTCAAACAGAAGAGAGAGTTCTCCACGTTACATATAGTGGATATTTCAACCGGTTACACCAAGCGTTTCGTTTACTTTAAAACATCCTTACACTACCTGGTTTCCGAGTTAGCTGAAGGTTTAATTAGAGATTCTTCAAACGAAGAGTAAATAGGCACCTTCTAGTTTGCGTCCGTTTGCTTTGATCATTGAAAGTTGTCGAAGTAATAAACGTGATTCTAAGTCCGTCCGGACAACGACACATCTTAAAGTGTACATAGCACATACTTGCAGAGATATGTCGGTAGTTATTGCGGGCCTATCTCACTAATAAAATGTTACATAAACATTGATAAAAGTGCGAACTAACGTAACTTGTTTCTGCATTGATTTTAAAATTTTGTAATCGTTTTACATCAGAAGCAGTTTACATACGATTTACTCTTTTTAAATTTAATAATTAATATATTTATTTACTCTTATAGTTAATAAAGAAAAGTGTAATATATTAATAAACGACTCCTCAATAAGTATATCTATTTCTTGCATATTATTAATGCCAAAAGAGAGTTTATTTGTTTATTCTTTCTTACGTTATGGGGCCCCATAACGGAAAAATAAATAAATAAATAAAGTTTTTTATTAAAGGCATTGCCCATATTACAATACATTACATTACAAAAATAAATTGAACTAGACTAAATTAAATTTAACTAATACTTACGTACATATATTGCACATATATATGGAGCGGATTACAGTTTCAAATACAGTGGCCACAATTAAAGCGTAGCGTAGTAGTAAAAAGTGTAGTTATATGTTTAGAGCTAACTATTAAGTATGATCGAAACACAGAAAATAAATTATTTATCTCTCTAAAAACTGCTTGTTTTTATTAAAACTAGTTGGTTATAATTTTTCTAATTCTTTCAAATTACTCTCACAAATAATTTAGCGGTAACTAATTGTTACAATGTAGTCTACTGGATAAAAGTATGTTGCTTTTAGGATAGTTAGTAGGTGTATTAACGTTGTTTTATATGCCATGGTTAAGTGTATAGACACAGAAATCTCGTGTGGGTAATAATGATATAGGCTAAAACATCTGAAATAATAATTTAATACCGAAACTTCAGGTTGAATACTACTCGATCACGCGATCTTATTATTATTACCATCAGGCTAGATGAAGGATAAATGCAAATACATGGTGCATTTTTAAAAACTGGGCCACTGTTTCGGAACTAGGTTAAGCTTGTATTTCGGCTAGCATCCAGCGCCAATCCTCTCGGATTCACAAGTGTATATCTTGTTCAATATGATTTTACTATGACAAACAAAGCATTTTCATATATGTATACCTCTTCTTAGTTAGATAACAAAATCTGCCAATCATGAACCTCCCTCAAATGTCAACATAACAAACGAACTTTCCATTAGAGTAGTGGACACCGATTGAACACAATTTGTCCCCGGGGACAATTATACAATTATATCCAAGTAACGATTGTGTTTTATATCGTGGATGACATTAAGAAGACACTGTACGAAATTTAGTAGATTCTAGACTTTACTATTATACGTATACATATATACTTGAAGTACCTTACTTACATTGAAATGACTTATTTAGGTTAGCCAGATCATTGAACATGGAAACGCTGTTGTTGAATTTTGATACAAATACATAAAAAATAATAAACAATACATAACGTTAATGACATCTAGACAGTTTTGAGATTTATTGAGAGTTCATAAACGTTATGTAATATTTATCAGTACAGAATATAAATAGTTATAATAATCACGGTAAGGTAATATGCACCGAAAAATGCTATGACAGATGCGCCTGACGAAATAACACGCGCAATTGTTAACAATGTAGCATCAATAAGTATAACGACAGGCGTTAACAATATGTAATCGTAAAGTGGCAAACCAGTGCTACTCTTTAGATGTATACTTGTGCTGCAAGAGCTCGCTTCTTGCCAAATTTCAGGATTCTAGTTCAATGGGAAGTAGCCTATAGGTTTTGATTCCTTTCGTTTGCAAGTTGTCCTCAAAATAAGCGGCATAAACTACTGTATCTTTTTATTTCGCTAACTAAGAAGTTTGAATTGTTCTCAGATTGCATTTCTGAAATGTTTTAAATCAAGTTACTCGAAAGTTAATTAAAGATGTCATTTTATGTTCAGTTTTAATCTTTCCTCATTAGGTGTAAGTAACAACAGTGTACAAATAATATTTTATTTGATAACTGAAATATCTATACAAATACGCTTTGTAGGGACACATCGCTGTGCGGTCAGCTTGCTCGTTCCGCGCCTACTCGCCCATTTGTTCGTTCCACAGCAACTCACGTGCCTGCTCGTGTGTGTGTGTGTGTTGTAATTGGTATTGGTTGGTGAGTTAATAATTGTGATTCCAATAAACAATTATATTATAATGAAGGTAAGTTATCATTTCACATAATCACCTAGTGACTTTAACAACTTTAAACACTCCAATAGCTGACGTTATGAACCGCGCTTCATTTGTATAGGGCGTTTTGACATCGCGTGACTAGAATTACTTTTCGACAGCGAAGATCTTTGTCAGAGCTATTTATCTTTTCTCGGGTGAGATATTTTTTGTCAACTACCCGTGCTTGTGATCGTTGGAAGATTTCTGTGGTACACAGGAAGACGCTGCTGCCTCAGCAATTTTCTACGATAGCCACGGAAATTTGTTATGTACCTACATAGTAGGCACGTTCTAGATACCAGCGAGCGTCACAGTTTTGACGAAAAATAAACAATCAACCAACAAAAATGTATCCAACAGTGCTATTAATGTCATTATCGTCACGGCGGTTTGTTTGACCGCGAGGAGCGTTGACTCGGTACTTATCTTATCGCGACGATAACGCGACTTACAAAAACTTATCGGACGGTGCGACCGATGCTTGTGGTGTGTGCTTTACTCGTATATTGTGTAGGGTAGGTTTTTTCACCCAATACGGGGTCAGATTTTTTTACAATGTCATTCTCGGAATACATAATTTTCATGGCTTTGTTACCTAATTCCTGTGGTGTAAGCTTTATAAATAGAGTAACAATTTGAAGATATTTCGTTTAGAGTTGGTTATTTTCCCCCATATCTGAATCAGAATTTTGGTGCCGCTCGTTTCGTGACGGAAAAATTTAATTTTTGATTCAGTGTGCCCGAAGTCTGTGGTTTCTGATGTGTTACGCACATGGAGCACAATGACCAGGGGAGGGCGCGTGCGGGCCCCGCTATCGCCAACCGTATGCGCTTTTGATCTTACCCGAGGAATATTGTCCTCACAGTCAAACTTTGCAGTCAAATAATGCGTTATTAATAAAAGAAAAAATATGTGCGTGGAATGTACAGTACAACATGCTACAACATTGGCTACAACTTCAATTCAAAGAAGAAATGAAAAGATGGGATAATATTTCACAGGTTTAAAATGTAATATAACAAAATTTTCTAATTTCCAAGGCACACATGTTGAAGTCTTTAATTTTGTCCCTTTCTGATACACCAATATGTACATTGACTATGTCGCATCTTAGCTCGCCTCCCACCATTAATCGATGAGTTTTGTTTAGAAGAAGAAAAAACGCGTTCAGCACGCTCTCTTCACGAACACTCCTTGTTTATTAGTGTATTGTATTATTTAATCTTTTTGGTGTTTCGAAATTTCGGACAGTATAACTGAGTCAAGTAGCAGAGGTGATCGTTGCGATTGTCAACCTGTTCTATATTCCGCAAATACCTTATAACGATATCTAGGTACATATATTAGTCTGTGGGTATGACCCTATTCTGAAGCCGGAAACCACGCGGACGCAAAAATTGTAATCATTTACCAAATGACCTCCTATAGCTAAACATTCAGAACTTGGTGTGGATCGTTTAACATCAACCATAAGATAGAACAGAACGCAGCCCACCCCTCGCACCAAAATCCGAAAGGTGCAAAGTAATAGAGCGCTTCATAAAGTAGGAATAAAGTAGGTTATTGCGGGGCGATGTTAGCAATTTTGCGCACAAATTAAGGGCACATTTCACTGCCCCGTCTTATGGCAGGTTGGGGAGACTTCACAACTTACGACACAACTGCCTGTTTAGTTTTTAAACAGCAAACTGGGTTTTAATGGATGACATACCCAGTTCACACTTAAATAAATAGCAAGCTGTTGCCTTCACAACATATCCCACGAGAAACATTTATCAGGAAAAAAGTAGTCTATACCTCTGTCAAGCCCATAGTCTATGATCGCGCGAAATTTAATTTAGACCGGGTCATCCGGTTAGTCGTTAAAAGACATATACAAACAGAGAGACAAATGGACAGTCACATTCAAATTACCTGTAGCGAAACACACACAAAGGAGTTTTACACACACATAGGCCACGTTAACATTTCCGATTTGTTGTGACGTTGACTCGTAAACGTAAAAACGTAACAACAAGCTCACTTTCTCTTAACTAACAACTGTACTAAAATAACACACACAACTATCATTATTAACAATCACATCCACCAATGGTGGCACATGATACCTCCGAAGACTATTCCTGCAGATGGATAAAGTCGTAGGGGACGCTCCCTGTGCCCTGTCCTAGAGCGAGAGAGTCGTTCGATTAATTACATCTTTCGCCCTTCTCGGAATATCGAAACACGATTTGAGAATAGGGCTGTTTATTTAAACGAAGCCCTTTAGGAATACAGATTGTTTGCCGAGAGTCAACGATCGCTCATGTTTAAATAATAATAATGCTTGAGTGACGTTTTATTTAAAAGCTTAATACACGTGCCGCAAAATATAAATTAATCTGACTGAAGGTGGAAAAATGACTTGCATAGGGTAGCCGGGCGTGATTGGACAAGAATCGAGTGTTGTGCCTTGGCAGAGGCCTTTTTCGAGATGAGTTACTTAATACTAATAATTTTAATTTTGTTTGCACTTGGCCTTCATCTCACCTGATGGAAAGTGACGATATTGCCGCTGGATAGTAAGTGTGCCCACCCAGAAAGCCGTAAGCTAATGAGGCGGCCAAAACACAACAGTGCTATTAGCGCAGCTGTTTGGCAGCAAATCAATGCGTTTAGAAAAACAAAATTATCTGTACGAGTATGTACGCAGACACTGGTATATGATTATTGTAGATGATTTGTTATTGATTCGCTTAACCAAAGTATAATTAAAATCCTAACAAATATATTGTTTCGAAAATCAAATCGTCCTTCTTAATAGGCAAACATTTTCCATTTCAACAACAATTCGAATATAGTTTAGTTACTCAACACAATCTTCAGAATGTAGGTTCATCAGAGATAATCTAGATTTCCAGATATTGCGAATGGATAAGTAATCTAATTCTCCTTAACATTTCGGGGCTTACGTTGACGCACACAATTAATGTACTGTATAATACAAATGAATGTCCCCAATGGTAGGGATTTACTAATATATTTAATACCAAAAAATTTGCCCGCTACTACCAAAGTGGCACCAACTTTTGTCGAAAATTTTCGTGAAAACCCTTAAACGTACTGTTTAAAAGGAACACTTTTTTAACATGTTTTTGTTATCTGTTATAATTACGTATCAGCTCTCTATCTACATTATCTGTAGCAGTCGCTGTTATATCACAGTCAGACGTCTACCTATACAGTATACTGCATTGCTGTATTTGGGAAATCAACAATAAGATTAATACTTTAGGAATCTGTTAACTGTGCAAGCTTCTTTATAAATCAGACATACAGAAGCAGGATTTTTCACACAAAAATTTACAGAGTGCAATCGAGTTTTATTTTGAAAGCCCGAATAATTAAAATCGATAATCAAAGTATCGATACTTACAAAGTAAATATGTGTGTGTGGTCAATACAAATATCACTATCCCTTTCATACTTCTGAAATGAATAAAATAACAGTGTGTTGTCATAGAATTGAGAACCTGTTCCCAAAAAAGTTCAAGATACTCTTTGAAGAAAATTATGTATTCCGTGTTTGGAGGCCCTCAAATGTAATTTATTATTTAATTAATACGTTCAATGTTGGGAATGAGACTCTCTCATACATCTCGCCACGGCAGGTGAGGCGCTGCGCAATGCCGCAGGCCATCTCCTGAAACTTCTAGTACTAGACATAGGAACGCATTATTCTAAACCTGATCACAATCGAAATTTTGTTACCAAACTTACGCTTTTATGATATTAGTGCATTTATGATCCCGTTCTTATATTTATCCGACATTTGATCAAACAAAATGGCTACTTTTATAACAGAACTCCTCATCGCGTGCCAGCCAAGTTCGAGTAGTTTATAATATCAAAGACACAGGACTGTCATACATAACTCTAGTGCCACCTGTACTGCGGGTGGAGTAAGAAAATAGACTGCTCATTTAAATGTAAATTGCACGGCCGTAATTCAAGAAGTGTTAATCCAGAATTAACATAAGAAAACAAACCTTACTTTAAGTACATAGTATCGCAGGTACTGAAGGAAGTGTAGGTATTTATGTATATTGTATTCAAACAGCGGAACAAACCATCCTGTACTTTTATTATAAAATCTACTACCTAGAGCCATCTGTATTATGAAAGAGAGTTATCTACATAAGAAAACATAAGTTTATATTTTTCAAATGTTTGGTGTGGAGACATTCTGTTCTTGGGGGCCGGCGGCACGTCAGCTTATGCCTTTTTTCGAAAGGGAAATATTTTAAATATACCCGCCTCCTTAGGAGAAAATCCTGGTTATATGGCATTTAGATCCACTATAACCCCCTTGGTGGTTATCCTCTGAGCAAGTTGAGGAGCCTACTACTACTACGACAAAGGATCAGCCTTGCTATCCAGCGGTGTAATGCGCCAGCATTCTGTGACTGCCCAACGGAGCGGGGTTGGACGACACATTTTGAGTGTGTTAGGTTTAAGTTTAGTTTTAGTAGATGTCGTGTATTCTATAAATTAGGCTTAATATGGAAAACATAATTATAATAGACTAGGTTAGTCACAATAGCACCGAATTACCGAATAGCATTAAATTGAATAATAGAAGGGTTATCACTGCTCATCCAAAGAAGGTGGTATAACTGTAAGCAATCTTATAAGTAGCCCTACCACTAATCTAACTGAGGACCAGATACGAGACTCGCTGAGTACCGAGCCAGGTCATTATTATTTGATAATAAATTATATCTTTTAATAGTCAACTAGGTTTTCTCTTGTTCCACTAGAAAGTTCAGGAAATAAGAAATTTTTTGTAGTAAGTGAAGCTCATGAACTGAGTACGCATAGGAGAGTGTACGAGGACGTTTGAGTACTACGTCGCAGCCCTATTAGGTACCGCCACACGAAAAACTGTGTCAAGGCTGAAAGCTGTAAGTTAATAAAAATTCTAATCCCTAGGGCGGAATTCACAAAGTAAATTAATCTTACTACACTACTGTAGTTTCAAGAGCTTCTTATATATACTCGTAGAAGTCGTGCCTTCCGACTGATCGACTGACCAAGATATGAAATCGTAGCCCAAAGATAGGTAGAGCGATTTTGATGAAATTTCACATGCTTATTCTTAGAAATTTGTTTATTAATATAGTCCCTTCAAGAGGTTGACATAAAGTTGTAAGTTCGTATGAAAATTTTCCATAAACATTTGCATTTTGCCATTTGCGAAAATAATCCCTAATTGAGTTTAATACCCCTTAGTTTATTTGCAAGAATCGATGAGAATCCAGGAATTACATTCAGAAATACTGAATTCTAAGGGGGAAAAGTTGCGGGCAAAATGTATACATATTTAAAAAATAATGTGTTTGCTTTTGATATTCATTTTGAGAGTCTGCCACGCCCACCGGTTGCGTAGGCTGGCCAGGCGCTTCGTCACTTTGACGTTTGTTGGAAGATGTGACCTTTTCAAAGTATAGCCCACATAGACCTCTGCCTACACTCAGGCTTAGGGGAGCGATTTGTTGGAAAAATATGACCTTAGGTTAAAAACAGATTGTGTGAAATGTCGCTGTAAAAGTTATCTGTATTTTCAGAATTAGGTAGAATACAACATGAAGCATGCTATTTCCTTTTAGTTTACCTCGTATAAACATACCGATAGTTTAGTTTATTACAATATCTAGTTTTTGTCGTGACTTCATCTGCGTGAACTTCAGAAATTATTCCTCGGGAACTGCTTGTTCAAAGGAGATAAAGAGCATTCCATATCTTATTCTGCCCCTTTAACTATTCCTATGCAAAAGATCAAATCATTATAACTCTCTGTTAATACATGAAGGAACGACAAACTTACAAACTCACTTTCTTATTTATAACATTAGTATGAATTTAAACACAATCGTATCGATTGTTTGTCTCATACAATTAATAAATAAAAAACAATATGTAACACAACATAAATTCTGATGTGGTTATAATGATTACAGAAAAGTTTAACAATCAGTTTGTGCACTCAAATAGCAATAAATCAACACACAAATATTTTTGAAGGTAGCAGATATGTCATAGTCTCCATATTTCGGTTGCTGATCGCAGTAGCATGTCTGTGATGTACAGGTGAACGCACGCTGCTATTTATTTAGGTTAGGTACATGCATAAAATACTATTAAGTAAGAATACAGTGAGACTAGATAAAGGGTTCAACAACTTGCCGCGATCCAATAAAAACGTGCTGTTTTGTATACTCGATAAAATGTTGAGGCAGTTTCATATTTATTACATCTAGAAGCCAAGCTAGAAGTGCACTGGCAGTGCATAAAACATGAAATATGTGTTCGTTGAATAATTTAAACTATAAATTGGAAACTGTTGTGGATTTAATTTCCTAGATTCAATTCAATTGAAAATTGATTTATATGTATTTTTACCTGTAAATGTCATATACCAATAATTATGTCAAATGTCAAATACCAAAAACAGTTCTATTATTATTACGATGTTTATTTTCTTTTACGCTATTTTGATTTACACCACTGAGTAGGTATTGTTATATATTCTATGAGATTGCCGTGTCCCATCCGTGTGTTAATGATACGGGCACAGCCATAATCGATTTTCAATGATAATGGTTTAAATATAAAGGACACTTTAAAACACTGAGACGAAATTTTTACGAGTGCTATAGAGTGAACTATATTATATCTGTTTAGTTTATTATAAATCTTAGCTCAGTATTTATTCAGTTGACCATTAGATGGGTAGCCCAAAATTTAATATTTTCGAGACCGTTCCCAGATCCATGATTAAATTCTTAGGACATACCTTCCTATTGTGTCTAAGAGACTTGAGACCTGTCTTTGTTACATTTTCTGATACTGTTTGATGTAACACAAAAATGCTCAACATTTCTTAAGTGCAAAAGTAACTGACTTCATTTATCCTGCCGAATCCGACCCACCTGCGATATGCCTTTGATCCTATCCTTGAGTTTCTCAATCTTTTAGTCACCCTCGTTCACCCTCCCCTACCCCCTCGACCCGGGCCGCAATATTGAGAAGCTACGCGCGCGCCATGATCTGGGGCACCCCTACTTTGCCCGCCGCCCTTTGCCCGTCGCGTAGCTTCACCCTTTGCCCGTCACAGTTGAATCTTGCCAAATGAAACGCTTGTGTTCCCGTCAAAACTACGTTCGTGACAAATGTCAACAAGGTAATGACCGACGATAAAGATGGAAAGTGAACGAGGATTATTTGATTAAAGGAATGTTTGATAGAAAATGTTTCTTTACACACGAGTGATCGGAACTGAAGACGACACTGTTCGTTATTAGAGATAATACGGAATATCGAATAACAGTGTCGATACAATTATTCATGTTCTCTTCCTTTTTTGCCTGAAGGTGGAAAAGTAGTCTCAGAGGAAATTCAGTGAAAACTTATAAGGCGGTCAGCAGTGGTTTTTGTGCCAATTCTCTTTCTACAGTCACCATTCTACTTGTCATGATTGGTGATCGTAGCAAACTTATAAAACCTGGAGAGACCCATCTTCCAGAGTGTACAAACATACTGATTAAAAGATAATACTGTTAAAATCATATATAGGTTTCTAGAGAGATACACCATCAATAAGGTCTTATTTAACACAAGCTTTTGAGCATGACTTCGTTTGATTTTACTTCAATAACCATCCTATTGAAAATCTTTATCGTGAAAAAAGAAATATATATTTATTCATGCTACGTGAGTGTGGAATTTCATCAAGATCGATTCAGCCATTCAGTCGTGAAAAGGTAACAAATAGACAGCTAAGCAGAGCTACTTTCGAATGCATTTATATAAACCACAAAAATCAGTTCATTACAGAACACATTGAATACATTCATCAGTGGAATATGTACTAGTCGTTACGCAACGGCTCGCAGTAGGGTTAACTAAGTTAAGTTAATTTAGTTATTAGGCATTGTACGGACAGTATATATGTCTGTACTGTTTATATATTGGTATTGGTACTATACGAGAATCTTAGTTTACAGTTAGGTTATCTATTTGTACAAGGTAACAAACAGAAGTACACCCAGTCGCCTGTGGTACAAAGTACATACTTATGTACTATCAGGGACGTTTCTAATTGCCCAAAATATATTTTGTACCGATTTTTAAAAAAGTAGGAAATTGCCACTTTGACTGAATTTTTGTTGTGTGATTTTAAGGATTCTTTTATAGAAGGATGTTCCCATTTTTTATTGCACCCCTAAAGGTGCAAAATTAAGAGATAAATGCTTCGAATGCCGCTAAACGATTCAAAAAAACTTTGTGCGTATTTATTGAATTTTCTGATTGAATCTTAATCTGTTCCCTAGTTCTTTTTGAACGCACTATTTAGAATTATTGTATGTGTAGTTGTGTTTTAGGATATGCTCAAAAACGGATGAATTAATTTGCATTAAGCTTTCAGTGGATAAGGCGCGGACTCTCAATCTGAGAGTTCCGGGTTCGAATCCAGAGATGTACCTATGAGTTGTTTTTCAATTCAAGTACATTATCCGATTGCTTAAGAGGCTATGTTGGTAAGACCACGTGGTCGGTTTCAAGGTTAAATTGTTTTGTAGCTGTCCCTCTCCGAGCCCTATCCTACCCGAGCGCGTACGGTGAGACAGCATACATTATGCGATGTTATCCACCCGTTATTTGGATGTTTCGTAGTCCAGGGATCATTTGAAGGATACAGTATATTATGTAACCATTTTTTTAATACAGTATCCTAATGAAATTTCAGATGTCGGTGGTTTTTCCAAATTGTTCTAAATTGATTCATACTCTTGTAAATCAGGTTCAAAGTTGGGGCATTTTACTACCGAAAAATACAATACTTTGACGCCCTGTAACTCTGGAAGTATATATTCAAACGAAAATCTGACTCACCACCGACACAGATATTTGTTTCTAGATTGTGTCTTGAAAATTTCATAGATTTTCATAGCTTAATACTCAAAATATGACTGGACTACGTTTGTATGGGCGCTTTGACAACAGCATACCCTCTTAACGGTGATGGAAAACATCGTGAGGAAACCAGCATGTTTTGAACAGGCATGTGAAGTCCGCCAATCGGCACTGGTCCCGCGTGGTGGACTACGGCCCATACACTCTCTGTATGAGGGTAGGCCTGAGCCCCTGCAGCGAGGACGTATATAGGCTGTTGATGATGAAGCTTTCAGCAATCCTCACAAAAAATTCTAAATAATCCAATCGGGATATATATTTAGTTTAATCTATTTTCATCATGTTGTGTTAGTTTTCAAGATATAGAGGTACTTTAACAAGCTTTTGCCCGAGTCTGCGTAAGCATATTATTTGCCCGAATATAAAGTTGCATATGTCCCTCTTCATGACAAATTCGAACGATACTGTTTGTGCCCACCGCCAGGTGCCAAGAAATAACAACTCTTGATGGCAGGCTGTGTCTATGTCAATGCATTCCATGCGTGAGTGGACTAGCCAATGACTTAACATTATCCGATGAAATTTTAATACTATTTTTATGGAGCTACAAACAGCTTCTAGACTAAACAGAATCAAAAAATATGTAATGCAGAAAATATTCTTTATAAGTTTTACGTAGCCACCTACGCACTTCCTTTTCCTGTCGTTTCGTATTTAAGTTCCCAATAAACGTTTGTAAGCCTTGGCTCATAATAGGAATACCTCTTGCCATTCCGTGGGTGTCATGAAAAGCGACTACGAGGAAAAATCAGTAGATGTGCTGCAATCTACCTTTGTACATATAGCTCACTGCGATCACCAATCCGCCTGGCAAGTGTGGATTACGGAAAACCTTTTGGAAAGTCCTATACTGCCGGACATCGTCGTGATCTGTTAGGAGGCTAATGTCCAACTCATAACTCGTGTGTTGGAAAAATAAAATAAAGATACATTGTGAACATACAAAAATATAGCTTACTTTAGACAGGACATATTGTCGTATCCTCATATCCTACTCCTCCTCCTCATATCCTTGATGCGTGATTTCCTGATGATTCCGTTGTACAGAACAATAAAAGATGACACTCACTCAGGTCGCATCGACCCACTTAAATAAGTAAAAACATTTTAGGTCATTTATCGTGGTCATTTCCCCCCTACAACGAAACACACAACCAAAATATACCGCATCGGTTCCGTTTGTCGTAACAATACAGCATGACTGCCACTCACACCCCTGCTCGCATTCTATACATACAAGAACAGCAATGTATCGAGTGTACGGTTATTTTGTCTTTATTTTGTAATAACGTGAGGTGAAATAGAAGGTTTTCTGAGCGAATTTCTGTCGTCACGCCAAGGTTGAAATGTTAAGTGTGTCATTAACGTATTGCTCTTAATTGCCTTCGAATAGTGTCATTGAAAATGAGATTTGGAGGCTTGGAAAGGAATAACGTTAATAGGTTTATTTTGGTATCCCCAATATCAAAAAGGGATTTTAATTAAATCTTGTTTGAAAGATTTTATAAATGTTACGCATACATATTAATTTTATTACGTCATTCTGTCTCTCCATTACAACCTAAAGGAAGAACAAACAAAGTCAAGTTTGCATTTGTAATATCAGATTTTTATTTTTCATACAAAAATATTCGCAATATAAAACTATTTCAACCCCCTATTCTGCAAACCTGCACCAAAGAGATCGAATAATTTCTTTAAAAAAATTATAAATTTCCGAACGCATGCGGTCGTATTCTTAATTCAAACGAAATGGACTCGTTCAATGTGCAGTTGCACTCCGTTATTGACTTACTGATAGCAAGCAAGGTTGTCGGCTGTTGGCGATAAAGTTTGCCACTTGCACGTTATGATATTTCTATAGCTGTAGGTAAGCATCTTTCTCGGGCGGAATAGTTCACTGCTGAATATTACAACCAGATCTTCGCGATTAACGGATTTAATTATTATTTAAAAATATTTTACTCCAAATAATTAAATCTGTTTCGATACAATGAATCTAAGGTCACTTTCATAACGGTAGAAGTAGAACAGAGGTTCAACTGTACCTAGTTTTCTATGTTATTGTTATTTTAAACGTGGCTAACTTTTCAATCGCGTATAAAAGGCTTAACGTATTTGTATTCAGACAGCCTACGTTCTGGATTGACGCCTAGACTTCTCTTTCCGCTAAAATGTTCCAGTGGGATAATAGTTGCTAGCATAAACCAACAAATATTTTAAAAACTTTACTTTCTATACAGTTTCTGAAAGCACATTGTGTTGTGACGTCATCAAAATCACCATTGTTGTATTAATCTCTACATTAATGCATTACAAATAGTTTATTAAAATTGTTTTAAGTTTCTACGTCATTTCTGCCAATCTCAGCTGGCTTAAAAGTTTCATATAACGCTAGCACAACCTTGCAACTCTGTTGCTGCATTAAAACCTGTTTGAAAATCGTTTTTGATACCAACACCTATCTTAATGGCTTTGACATTAAAATCTGCTGTAGGTATTGTGTGCCGAGCTGAGCTAAATATTAACCAGGAAGATTAAAAAATTAATTAAAGTGCGTAAATTAATAGTTATAAAATTCCTTTATTACACCGACCTTCATTTACTTCATATAATTGTTTCAGGATTTTTGATTGTATGTTACTTTGTGTTTACATACAATTTGTAGATCAATTTTACTCGCCCTACGAATATGTTATGGACAAAATTTCAGAATCGGAAACATACGTGTATTTAACGTGGTTAGCCATATAAATCTAAATAATATTGTGATTGTGAATTTGTTGGTTTGTGACTCACGCACACATTGATCAGGATGAAATTTGAAACATAGAATATGTTGTGAATTAACAAATACTTTTTATAAATGGTGCTACATTCCTGTCTGATAATTTCTTAAAACGAAGATGAAATCGAGCGCAAAGGGGTTCGAAGATTTTTGTTCGAAGCCGAAAAAAAAGGAATGTAACACTGTGACATAAAGCGGCACGCTTCCCAGATATTCCGAAGTAAAGGTGGACATAAGAAGTACTAATGACTTGATTAAAAATGAACTTCGCGTCTTTTTTTACTGTTCGGGCGTCACAAAACAGTAACAGTTGTGTTTTTACCAGAAACAACTAGTAATAAAGAGAATGAGTGTTTAATTAGACGATTTACGAATTATTAACATATAAGTGGGAGGCAAGGCAAGTTTGCGAGTGCAAAGAAACGTCCTAGTGTTTTAAGTTATTTAGGAATACTTATTTTAGAAAATAATAGACACACATTCCGTCTGTACATGTTTGAAATTGCGGAGAGCTAACTTCAGAGAAGCAAACTTATTGTGCGAGCACTATACGATGTTAAAACTGTTTAATATCCGAAGCTGAAAGTAAAGCGGACATCAAAGCAGTAGAAAATATTGGACATACATATTTCCAATTCGAGTGCATTCCCATTATTGATTAACGCTTTTAACGCATGTGGCACTACCTACATATTGCTTTCAGTAATTGCTGTGTGTCGTACATCGATGCTTATTAAAAGTAGTTATATGTTTGCGCATTTCTATTAAACTGCTGTGTCATTGTCCCGGATTAATTAAACTACTGAAGTAAAAACACTTATAAATGAATAAATTGTTTCAGACCAAAATAAAACGGCAATTAAAACGCTGACATGAAATACATAATAAGTGTCAATTTCCAATGATTTTTGGTTAAAAATAATTTGAATCTATTAATCCATTTTAATTTCTGTCTACAAATATCATTCTTATCACGTTTACGAGTAAGTTAAAGTGCCATGTAGTTTTAAAGATTTTGAGTGAGCATGCTTCTATATTGAATTGCCACATTGGACACAATCTCACCTGATGATAATAAAATAATGAAGAAATAAAAAATCCTATTTCATAGGATTTTTACATTACGAAGAAACGAAGCATAAATTCTTGTTGAACAGGTCGTCGATATTATACAAATTGACTTACTACTAGACTACGTAGCGACAAGACCAATTAAGTTCTTACTCTGGAAGTCTTCTATCAAATACTTCTGAGAAATAATCTTATAGATTGTCGTTTGATCAAATAATCACATCGAAAAAGTTGGTGCCCACGGTAAAACGTGTAACCTTTTTTATTCGTACCTTTATGTAGACCGTGTAGAATAGACAAAGGTGGACAGATATGAATATAAAATTGATATACCAAACTACTTAAACCAATACCTACTTTACGAAATCACTCCTAAATATATGAGGCTAGTTTGCAACAACAAAAATACTAGAATAGACTGTAGAAAAATAGCATTGTTTCAAATAAAAGTCAAGATATTTCAATTTAACCAAGTCGCTGTCATTAACTTATTTGAATAAATCTTCAAATTTGTATCATTCTTTTAACAAAGGTAACTAGAAGTAGGGAGACTGGACTCCCCAAAATCTTCCCCCACCTGCTACAAATGACTAACTTTACGCCCAAAAAGTTTAGCGGTGACTGCTAACAAGATAAAAGATTCAAGAGACAGCTACTGCCGAAAAAACGAGTACAAAAACTGGAACAAAGGGGGTGAACGCATGAAAACTTCAATAAATAAATAATCTGGTATTTAGTTCGCCCAGCAACGTAGCAAGGCAGCGCAGTGTGCGGAGAGAGCGGCGGCGGCGGCGGCCTCGGCGGCGTCACAGAGGCCGTTCCAACGCTTCCTACCAACTGTCAAACAACGCAATCGAGCGTTCCGAATTTGAATATTACTTAGACGATTTGCAATTCGTTTTCTATAATTTACGTGATTATCGGAATAGGGAGGTTTTCTTATTCGATAGTTCCGGGTTTGCGGTTTTGTCGATTTTTAGTTTTATTAAGTTTATGGTGATCTATTGAGACATTGCAAGCTTTTATGAGATCTGTATATATTTAGACCTAATGAAACGAAACTTCAACTGTAAACGAAACTGATTAGCCCATTCGAATTAGCTCACAACAGTGGCAAATATTGTAATAAATTTTAAGTAGTACTTTTCCTTCAGAATTTGGTGGAGGGTGTCACTGGCAGTCTAAATTTTATTTTGCGTGGTAATCGATCCGTTGCGTCATCCGCCATCTTGATTTTAATGATTAATTTTTGTTTATTGAATAACTCGTTTATTTTCAATATCACACAAAAATTATAATTACAATAGTTGTTTAGAATCAAATTTCCTACAATTTTGGTTTTCTTCTTCTTCTTAGGATCGATATTTTCCAACCCCAAAAGCGGGGTGAATTTTGTTTGATTAAAAACTAGTTTTTTTAAAATAAAAAAAAAATGTGAGCCGTCACGGGACGCCTGGCAGATGTGAAACATCGACATTATTTTGTAAAAGTAATATGATTGAAAAGAACAGATTGCGATATAAACTAAATATGGCATAATGATAAAATAAAATATTACGATTTTCTAAGTGTTAAAAGAAGTTAAAATAAAAAAATTAGTATATTCTGGTACTATTAGATTAATACAATCTTACATAACATTAATAGTATGTCTTGTATTTAACTGATCTTGGTGATGTCCAGTTTCAAAAATAATATTTTGTGACCCCTGTAATGATTGTTGGGTACTGAAATATTTATAAAAAATATGTTATTAAAATATACAGAAAATTTTAATTGGCTTTAATATACTAGTAAACTTAAGAATCTTAGCTAGTTATTGTAATATATTACTAAAGATCGTAAATTATACATATCAATAATAAATATACTGTATATATACACCATCATATGATACCAGAAATTTGTTTTACGTGCGGCTATAGATGTTTCACATCAAAAATTTTAAATGGCTTCAATATATTAGTGAACTCAAGAATCTTAGCTAGTTATTTCAATATACTACTAAAGATCGTAAATTATAAATATAAATAATGAATGTTTCACTATAAACTCCATTATGATTAGAAAAATTAATTAATTTTTTAAAGTTTAAATTAATAACAAATAAGAAAAAGATTCGTGCGCTGCACGCCATCAGCTGATTTTAAAATAAAGTTCTGTCAGTCTTAATAAATTTATTCTCTAAGCAATTGTTTTAATGCATTAATTTCAATAAGAATGAAATTAAAATTAATAATTAATTTAAAAACATGATATGCAATGAAATTTATGTGAATTTTAATCTACCTAGAGAGTAGATTTTACATTTACTGGCGCTCAATACACACCAAATATACGCGTGCTAAATGCACAGATAAATGCATACTTTAATTATAAAAATATAATTAACTTACTGATGACTTGATAATGTGTCATAGTGTGATTTTGCTTTCTTTGCAGGAGGCTGATCACTTCCACTCTCTAAATTATCACGGTCAGACATTTTATTATCAGAACAGAAAAATGATTTATTTACCAGAAAAACACAGGTTATGAGTACTGTAATAAACAGAGTATACATTATAGGTATCCGAGCTCAGTGGAGCGAAAGAGATGGCTTAACGCCGGATCGAGTGAGAGAGAAACGCACAGTCGATTGCGCGTGGCGACGCGTCGCCACGCCAGAAATCGGTCTCACGTGCGCCTATAGATGTTTCACATCAAAAATTACACGAAATATTGTTATAAACAAAGTGGTTGTTGAATAATGCATGATGCAGTTGAAAGCATTAGGCAATATTAAAGTAAGCCTAAAAATAACAGTGACCTAAATAATAAAACAGATTCACAATGAAAATATTATTCGTTCCTCCACTCTCTAATTTCTCGTTGAGTCAGTATCGATTCTGGAACTGCATTGGCACCCGATGCCATGAAAGAACCGCAGTGTACGTGTATCTACTATCACAATGGCTGATTGGGTGCATCGGAACTCAAACCAAATAAGTGTGATATTATTCCTAAAATGAGATTAGCAGTAGGTAACTTAGATAAGTGGGACCTGGATAAGTGAAAAACCTCCATAGCTGGAACTTATGCTGAGGTCCCGACACTTTCCCATTGAATTATCTCTGTCAGTGAGACAACGCAAACCTCTATATTTGGGATTGTTTCTTTCGATTTTATCGTCATAGCCTTTCCCTCCACAATTGAGACAGCAAGTGTATTTGACCTCTTTTTTCTATGAATTTTATAGCCATTGACTTTTACTGAGATAATATCAATTTATCACCTCTATCCTCCATCTATAACTAGACCGATATAGGACCGATCTAAAGAAAAGGCACAAGATTCTACGCGAAGGCTTAGTATTCATAATTTTTGCGCACCTATATTACTGGAATAACCTATATTAATTGAACACTTTATAAATGAGACAGATATGTATTTATATCTGGATATCTGATACATACTTTTAAATGAGAAAATATTGCAGGTCCCTTAATGTCCCAATTATCCGGGTTTCACTGTATTACCGCCAGACAGAGCTTTTTGTCAAAATCAAGTTTTCAGCGAGCATATTTCTAGTGATTCCTTCGCTACACAGAAACGATTTTTAAATGTTTTCAACAAGTCGTCAGCCTGCCTTTGAAAAGGCCATTCGCAATTCAAAACAAGTCGTGTTATTATCCGAGACGCGGTTGTTTACAGGCAAGGTCGTCCGTGTTCTTAGTAATGAAAACATTGGCACCGAGTTCACTGCGTTTTGAATGTAACGTCCAGGTCTACGCTAAATTCCGAAGAAGCAATGGATATCACGCCAAAACAACACTATTTTCTATTTTCATGTAACACGAGGCTTCGGGGAAAGCAGGCTTCTATCGTTCTGAAGTCTCATTTCGTATACATATAATACATTTTACTATTTTTAAATAAATGAAGCTGCTTTACTAAACGATGCATGCTCGCTAGTAATGTGTTGGATATTACTAGTTTCACATTGATATTATAAAAGCGGGGTACAAACTGAATTTACGTGATTCGGTCAGATATCATATACAGTCTGTCCCATGGCATGGCCTTAGAACACCCGGTATATTAATAAAATACAGAACACAAAATCAAAGATTATTTAAAAATTTCAAAGATTAAAAAATATATAAATCATTTAATGCACTAGACGTTTAAAAACGAAACGTGAAAAAATTTGCGTTAGTTTCTTGAAAATTAAACTCAATTTTTAAACAGATTTATATCAATCATTGAGTCAAATAAGTTGATTAGCGTTGAACAAGTTAATGCGTTCTAAAAGAACTAGAAACCGACTTCAGCTGCCTTAAAAGGCTACTTTTTAAGGCAAATTTAAGATGTACGAGTATATCACATTCTCATGCATACCATTCTCAGAACTGGACCAAATTGAAATGGGACCACACGGGAAGCACCAGCTTACAAATAAAAAAGAATCATCAAAATCGGCTTACCCAGACAAAAGTTCTGAGGTAACAAACATTTAACTAATACACACTTAAAATTCCCTATATCAAACACTACTGAACCGATTTTGATGAAACTTCCAGTTCCAGTTGGACAATACCTAGTTCAACAAAAAAGGATTATTTAAATTGAACTTGTAGTTCCGGAGATATGCGAGGACAAACACAGGCACACTTGTTTAGAAGCTGATTTAGACTAACATATACGAAAACTGGGCAGCGTTGGAAATATTACATACATACAGGTTGAATTGATAACCTCCTTTTTTGAAGTCAGTTAATAAATAGTTATTTATATTAAAATCAATAAATTCTGAACTGTAACAGCCTAATACTGTAATAGTCTAACTAATCTAAAGAACCGGTAAGTTCCGTCCGACTGAGACGTTTGACGAGGTATTACTGCAACATAAACCACAGATTAGATAATAGCTACAACGTAACAGATACTTCACTCAAATCCAAATACGAAAAACAAAACAGAAACAAAAATTTTCAAAAATAAACACACTTTAAGGGAATTTCATTATCTTTTACAAGTAAATTAAATTAAACAGATTTTCAACTCCCTACGCAATAATCATATGATTACCAAATATACTTAAAAATACCGTTAGAGAGCTATGATCAAGCTATGATGCTACAGACAGACATACACACACAGACATAGGCGTCAAACTTATAACACCCCTCTTGTTGCGTCGAGGGGTTAATAACAGGACTGCTGGCTTTTTGCAGTATGTGTATCACTAACATACAACTTCATGGCTGATTTTAGTTTTTACGCACTGTTTTTTTATTATTATTCAAATCCACCTATCCATCTAGGGACCATAACGGCTATTGTAGCTTACAATAAAGTTATACTGTAATGACATCCATTTCGCAACACTATCATCCGATCTGTTTTTAGGTAATTACTTATCAAAGCCTTCTATCAAATTCTAATCTAAAAGATTATGAAAAAATAAATATTTAAACATTTATAACATCTAACTAAAGCTAAAACTATACTAAAATTAGGTAACCGCTTTATAAAACATGCGTTAATTTTTGCAACTAATTGAATACAAACACTCGAACACATCGGCTAAACAAATATTACATTCGAAATTTCATTACTGCACCATACTTATTTGACGTAATAAGCAACAATCGAAGTAGAGCATTTAAACAATTGTGCCACCGCACCGGTTACGTACAACTGGACGGATGGAAATCGCTTTAATTTGTGTCGACATCTTGGGACCATTGACAAGCGTCCACTCTCAAACGTGATTTGCTTGTCTACGGTGTCATTGTTCGTTTTTGTATATTGCAAAGGACTTGGCTGTATGGTGTTTTGCCTTTGCCTTTACTAATGTAAAAAAATACCAATAATATTGCATTGCAGATAAATTTAAATTACTTTACTAGAATATAAACTTTTTGGGCCATGACTCTCATCACCATTTGCTTTCTGTATCTTCCTTTTAAGGCGATCAACCTCCATCAAAGTTTCATACTGTTAAGATATAATAGCTGGATTTGTGTAGACAGTGAATCACAATTTTCATTTTAAACACTTTTTCGATAAATGTTCAAAGCGCACTCTATGAATCATTATCTGCGTAACTGCTATTGTAGCTAACTATAAAGTTACAAATTAATGATATTTATTTAGCGACGCTGTAATTTCATCTCCTATTTTTAGGAGTTATCCTCCTTATCAAAGCCAGCTATTCTATTTTAAAAGATTATGGCAAGAGAAATTTAGTATGAAACATTAAGAGAGGGATAACGTCAAATTGCAAAATAAGGTATCTCGTCCATCCAAAAACATGATACATACTATGCATTTTCGAACAATATGTATGAAACAGCTCTTGTTTGGTTTCAGATGCTTTCTTTACCTACCCGGTGATTTCTGTTCTTTTACTCAATAGTTTCCTCAATGACCATTGTCAATAACATATATGTAGTACTAGCTTCCACCCGCGACTTTGTCCGCGTGTACTTCAGGATTTATTCTACTTGTTCGATAGGCATAGAAGGCATCTATCTCTATTTTCAGCATAAGGTACAAAATAGTGTTTATTCTGTTACGTAGGCTAATAGTTTAAAGAAACAAAAGAAATTTCAATATCTGACGTAGTACACTAGTAGTACATTCAAATAGTCTTCACACTAATATTATAAATGCGAAAGTTTGTATATACGAATTTGTTTTTATTCTATTCTATGGTCGGTCGCTAGGCAACGCGTTTTTGTTATGCCAAAATTGCCCATGTAATCCCACTAATATTATAAGTGTGATTTTGGACAATTTACACAACATGTCTGTATAAATTATATTTATACTTTATAATTAAAATAATGTCCCTTAACCACAGTCCATAGCATATTAGAATAGTAGTCTAAACAAGACCTTCCAGTCCAATAGATCACATTTTGTAAATAACCTCACAAGTAGGTATAGATTACAAACGTACCTACACCTAATCTCATTTGCGGCTGATTGGTGGAACTCACCCTGAAATTACTGAAATAACGCGCGGACGGGCAGACGGCGAGATAAAGAGACGGGCAACGAGATTTGTGACGGGCAAAGCGGCGGTCGGGCGGCGGGCAAATATGCTACGGGCAAACACGCGACGGGCAACGTTCCGTTCGCCGGAGTTATTACTGCGGTTTTATAATATGTATCACACACGCAGTACAGTGGTGAAACATCATCAAAGGCTTCAGCGAATAAAGAAAATTATTTTAGTAACAAGAGATTACTTATTAAGTTTTTTAAGTTTTCATATAGGCAACTCGTTTTGATTTAGCATTGTTTATTAGACTATGGTTTTCCCGCCATAAAATACTTCCAACTAGTGCCAACTTGGGTTTCGTAAAAAAAAAACATGCCAGTGACATTTTAAAACTTAGAGTATTACCAATGCGACCAAAGCTGGTTATGATAGGTAGGCTCTAGGTAGGTATTCATGCCATGCAAAGTCTTCCTTTTTAACGATCTTGCCGACGCTGGTTTGCCCGACTAGAGCGAAGCCAAAAAGAGGGCTATGATTTAGCAACCTTTACTTTGTATATTATTTTTATTTATATCTCCTAAACTACTTGTCGTATATTGAAAAATGTAGTGTCATTGGAAGCCCTGCGCCCCGGCTTATAGGCTACACATAACGTCACATAAAATCTTATATGGCGGCTTGTATCGCAAATAATGTGCGACCAAAAAATATTAGTTTAATAATAAAATACAGTGATTGGTATCAAATGAAAGGTCTTGTAATGATTACATTCTGAAAATATACAGTTTATGTGAGTATCGTTAAATGACACATATACCTGATATACCATACAAAAACAAGTTTCAATCTTCATATTACAGCTGTTTCTTGTCAGTTTTTTAACTTTCTTCTTGACATAAAATTAATCAACATTTACATTTACATCAAATTGATAATAATATGATTGAAATTTTAATATTGTGGAACAAGGCCATCACCGTCTATTCTTATTATAATTTTCCGATAGATTTTAATAAGACACAATATAATCGTTAATAAAATTTGATTTAAATATTGAAAGGAACAGTTATATTCCCTTTGGTATTGTGTATGACAGTAGGTTTTGTATCATGGAATAAATTAGGAAATTAGTATATAAACTCCTTCCTTCAAATTCATACGAAAAAAGTACTGGTACATATGAAAGTCTAATTATGCTAGTTGCCGTCTGTTCATGAAGGAATAACTATTTTATTTTTGTATTAAAAAACACCTTATTGAAATGTCGATTTACATATTTTTAATTTTAATTGTAGAATTAGATATAAACTCAGTGAGCGTTACCTCAACGGCGCCACAATAATTTTCGAGCCTATGCCATTTATATCGACATCTCCATGAATTTCGATACGATTTACCTATCAGAAGTGATAAGTTGATAACCGATAAGGGCAGCCATGAACTTTTATAACAAAGCAATCGTTAACACATTGAGAGTTAATCGCACACCCAGTAATTTCCTTTGTTATTAGTAGTTTGTCGAGTTCTCCGACGTTTTATGTTGTATTCCATTAGGATTAGGATTTGATTTTGCTTCGTGAAGGAATTTAATTGCATAAGATGATAATCATCTTTTATAAATTTCAATTTTGAAATTAAATAAAGAAATACTGTCCCAGTTGCTCGATGTAACCAATTTGTACGTGGCATGTGGTGGTTCTTACAGTAGTATTACCTAATAATCTTTTGCCTGCGACTTCGGCCGTCTGAATTTCAGAAGTTATCCCATGGAAACTACCTGTTTGAAAAGAAAAAGGTATACCATTTTATGGTATTTACACTATCTATCCCTTTTTTGGAGAATAAATTCTTTAAACCGATCCCTATACAAAAATTAAGTCATCGGTTGCGTCGTGAAGGAAGGACAAATAAAATCACCTTTGCATTGCTAATATGGAATATATATCGTATGTTGCTTATCAGTGCTTAAACATAATTTAACAGATTATTTTTTATCAGAATTGCATAAATATGTCTTATATTATAATTTTAGTACATACCATGAACAGATCGTAAATTGTAAGTACAGTAGCGCCCGCCATTCATAACTGACGAATGACAAAGCTACGTGTGCAGTGCAGCGCGTCGTTGTAAACGACTTGGCCGGTTTTTATACGTCACCTTTCACTGCTAAAATACAAATTCTTGCTAATTAGCTTAGATAAGGCAAAGGCAATCAGTGTTATCAAGAAACTATGTTGAACTTGCGGGTTTTAAAGCTGTGACCTGAATACCGAGAAACTCTTAATTCTGTTAAATATTGGAAGCATTCTAAACAGAAGTCAAGTTGAGGATAATTAATACAATTTAAAATACCAACAAATAGTTCAGGGCCATTTCCAAAACAATCAGATAGTTAATATTTTGAGGATTCGGGTTAACTTACTGCATATTTCGAAAACATCAGATCGCAACTAGTTCTATAGCTAAATATCGGAATGAAGATAGATAAATTGGTTCAGAGTCAAAAATATAACCAAAAATTTATTTCGATGTGTATCCGCTCGGATGATATTAAAACAATCTCTAGTAAATCACAACTTATTTAAGTAACATCACACTAATTTCTTCGTCCAACAATCGCATACCAATTGGTTACGTCATGGGCGTCAAGGCTTCCTGTCTCTTTCACTCTCCCTAATGCCCCTCTCCTATCTCGCCTGCTGCCCTCTATATCAATCACTTGGAAATTTATTAAACATGCTATTTTCTTCACAAAGTTCACTTGGTGCGATATCCTATTAAATAATGTTTATACAATATGCTGTACAATGGATGAATGTGGACTTGGAATAAACATATTCGCAGTTTTCTGTTTATCACCTTATTATTCTCATTACATATAGTTCGTGTTAGGTATAATGCAAAGAGGCGAATGAAAAGACTTTACCAAAAATTAGATGTATAAATTTATTTTCCACAAATATTATTTTCTTTCGTCTTGGTATTCAATTCCTAGTCTAGCAGGATATCTTTACATTGTGCTATAATGATTCTGTTCATTGTAAATATACATCTTCCAAGCTCTTGGAAATCGTGTCAAATTGCTGTCACTGAAACATTCATTAATTTCACAGCCTCTCTTTAATGAATTATAGTCTAAGTACCTTCATAATGTAATTGCAAGGTCATATACAAATGATGTGCATGCTTGCTTAGTGATGAAGCAATAGTTAATGATAAACATCCATCTAGTGTTAATAGTAAAATCGTGTCTGAAATAAATCAAGTACCTTGCCCACACGAATACTGCATCACTGATGACATCATAACATACAAATTTTCATCAATTAGTTAAAGCTGTTTATAGATTTTATAAATGGCTCATAAAACTTTCAGCCCCGCTTGGGCGCATAATTACAAACGTCAGTTGATGCTATATCAATTAGTGCGTGCCAGATGCCTTTCCACAGAAAACCTGTTTCGGTCCTTTTTATCGCCTCGCTCCGAGCGCAACCTTTGTTTCTAATTTACGGATGTTTCCATGCCACTTTAATGTTAACTATCGTACTTTAAAACAGCGACTTGAAAACTCGTAACATTCAACGAACAATCATACCGATTCGTATTCATTCGTAAACATGTACTTAAAAAGAAAATCAAAGTGCCAGAAACGATAGTATCCTACGACAAAGGAGTTAAGTGTAGCATTTGCCTACCTGCTAATTAGACAAAGAGCACACGATTGCCGCGCCAGTGACAACCTGTAACACAAACATGCACACACTGACACATCCGAGGGTACGGATTAGAGTTCGGGTGTCGAGTAGCGGGAAAAGAGCGAGTATCGTCGGGCAAAGAGGCGGGGGTGCGTCTGTCCGCGGGCGGCTATCGACGAGAACTGGGTTCACTGGCTGCATTGCACGCGGCATTCGAGCAACGGGCACGAGCGAGCGAACAGCTGATGGGCAGGCTGGCTCCACGCACACCTGTGTGTGCACTCTCTCTTTCCCTCGCGTTACATCGTCGCAGGCGCAGCGTTGTCGCCGCAGTGCCCTGAAAGCGGCGTGACGCTATTGTGGCATGACATGAGCCCCGTGTGAACTGCGCACGTCATGCGCCCGCGCCTGTTATCTGCATAGCTTGGCCGGCTGGAAGTGCGGTGGACAGTTGGGCACTCACTCTCTCGTTAGTACATATGGGTTGGGTGCTTGCTGTTGCTATGTGGCATATTTGACTCGATACTACTAAGGCATTGAGAAAAGATTTTATCGTATGATCTTTACTCTATGATTAAGTATAATAATGATAACAATATTCCGGTTGGCAACAGTTTTGAAAACCGATAAGTTGCAAGTGTAGAATGCCTGGATTTTAGAAATATAACTCCATGATACACGCATTACATGCATTTCGCTGAATAATCGACTTCATTTGCATCGTATCGTAATTTAATCAACTGGCATTTGATTGGCAATTGGCATTGGCCAAGTGCGAGTTGAACTCCAACACCCTAAGTTCCGCTTCGTACTTGGGTAGGAAACGTATATATTACTAGGTTTTGCCTACGACTTCATCTAAGTGGACTTCAAAAATTATCTGTCAGGAACTACTTGCTCGGTCGGCATAAAAAGTAGACTTTATCATTTTCTGACTATTCTACAATCCCTATATACATATAAAACGGCCAAGTGTGAGTTGGAATCGCGCACCAATGGTTCCGTATATAATATGAATAATTAACACATGTACTTAAAATCATAAATAATAGCCAACTTTACTTTGCAGTTAAAGTACATATCCGATGTATGGGCATTCAACTGCAGAGTTAAGTTGGTAAACATAAAATAGTTATTTTTACTGTTTTATTATTTAAAAATTCTGGTTTTCAGATTTATTCCTATGGTTGTGTTGCAAGACCTTGTTTCTTGCCAAATTTCAGTATTCTAGGTCAACCGGAAATACCTTATAGGTTGCATTCTCGAAGGTCTAAAAATACAGCTTAAAGAGCCATGTCTTTTATTGCGTTGACTTAGAAGTTTGATTTTTTCATAGGTCCAAAAGAATGCACATTTGATATTAATTTCAAGTTGATACCTCTACACGTTCCTGAGAAAAAAGGTGTTGACAGACAGAAGGACCATAAAGTGATCCTGTAAGAGTGCCTTTTTTACTTTTGAGATACGGAACCCTTCACAACGTGAAGGACAACCAACCTCACTTTCGCATTTGTAATACTTATATTTTTTGGATTCTGAAAAAACTAGGTTTCATTGGAACTGACCGCATCCCTCACATGATCGGATCAGATTTTCATCAGACGTACGGAATTTAAAAAATATAAAGTAAAAAAAACAACAATGTTACATATTTAAAAACTCAACTCAACTTCAATTCAACTCTGTGGACTAGGCGTCTAAACTTCTTAAGATTTCAAGGCCTTTGACTTAAAAGGGAAATCGACGAAACACTAAAAAGTTGTCTGTATCTAGACTAGCCAAAACTAGAGTCTGTCAAGTTGTCCGTTATGAAATTTGGTAGTATCGTTTCGCTTACGTGACCGAGACGACGGTGCCGGCCGCTCGCCGCCCACCGCTCGTTCTTGATCATGGCACTTTCACAACAATCCACGGAGATAAAAACTTCAAAAATCTGAATTTTTGATCCGAGGACAAAACACACAGATAGGTAGCTTTATAAACTTTATAATGTAACAGCTTGGTTTGACTGATCCGGTGTCTCTCCATTGTGGAAGATATTTTTTACCGCTTCCATGGCCTACTTAGTTACAATACGGAGGTGGAGTGTTCGATTAAGCGTGTGGTCTCGAACACTTGGTTTGTTAGGGCTTTTCTATATCTACCTCGCCAAGTGAACGCTAAAAAATAGGACACTCCGCTAGCTAGACGTACCACTTCTTCCATTCCTATCCATCTCTTACATCTTCCTCACCCACTCCCACTGCACGTACGAGTATTATAAAATAACTAGTGACTTCGGCCGCGGTTACTTTAGAAATATCCCACTGGAACTACTTGTTTAGCCTTTTCGGGACCTTCAACTAAGAAAATCAAGACTTTTGACTCTCCATTACGATGTAAAGGAAAGGCAAACAAACAAACTCACTTTAGCATTTATAATGTTAGTATAGAAGTATGGTTGGATTAATATTGTTGTTGAGTGAGTTTCGCTCGTAGGTCGCATTGAATAATATTATTATATGGGGTATGTTTTTAACTAATGACCCCTATAGAATAAAAAATCGAATCATCCCGAAGATAAGACTTTAACCAATCGATTATTTGAACCTAAAATCCTCTATAAATAAAAAGAGATAAATAGTACACGATAGCAAATGAAGATAATGACACCAACGTCCACTCTCAAAAACAAATTTCTTGTAAAAACTGGGAAGCATATAAAATTTCAATCCTTTAGAATGATATACATACCGTGCCATTGTCACAGACGATAGGTGTCTTTCCAGGTGTGTCTAGGTGGACCCAAGTAAATTTAAGTTGCCCTTGCTTTTCTTTATGTACCATCAAAGTCAGAAAATTAGACTCACCTTGTGTTAGTCACTAAAACAAAGAAGACGTTTATAATAAACGACCTTATTGGACGACATTTTATGACCGCCATTATACATTTGTTGTACCGCCATTGTGTCTGTGGGGAATTTTTAATTCAGACCTTGAAACCCTGAATGGAAAAAATGAGATAGAAGTGAAAACTAAGTAACTTGTGAATTGTATCGTCGAGCTATAAGATTATTATTTTTGAATTATTTTTAGTTTATAAAGAAGTGTTTATGATCAAGGATTAAAGTTTAAATTGGTATATCTATGTGCATATGTACACAGTATACATATAGCTCATGGAAAGCATGCGGTGACGATGACGCGAGCTCCATGATTTTTGTTCACCCCAAAGTGATCAACGCGAAGAAGTTTTCACTTCAAAAATTCCTCTTTATTTCTGTTATACTGTTTAATGAACTTTTGCTTTTTTACAGAAGTCTCTGGATCTACTTACTGGTAACTTTGTTAATGTATTCACTACGCGGGTAATAAAAAACTAAGCTGGTAAAGTTAGATTAGGATTGTTGAGTTTGATTAAGTTCATACGAGTAGAAGGTAGATTACGTACAGCTTGGCTGGTTTTATTTACTTTTATTTCCTTACGAATAATCGATACAATAAACATGAGCTATAACTTTAAAAAATCGTTGTATGATATACGTAGAACTCAACCAAAATTATTTAACCGCTACATTATAATACGACTAACGATCTTGTTGATTGGGAACTTTATAAAAAGACTAGTTATCTTGTTGTTTGTAAGAACAAGTTTGTTACGTGTAGGGTTTTAATGTAATTCGAATTTACTTTTTAAAATAAAAGTAAAATTATAGCCGAAGGCCGTGATTTTTTAAACTGTTTTGGAATTTCTACTGTCCCTTTGAGAATAAATTTCACGGAGATTAGTTAAATAAGTGAACTATAGTTTTAGTTTCGCAAGCAACAATAATTACACAACTAAGTCTCATGATATTATTATTTAAATATGTTTGACAAGTGTCAACGGTGTGTCAACATCACACGTGACATTTCTACGTTCTGTTCACGTGATAGCACGGTATCACCACGGAGCAATAATAACACGCACCAGGGGCATCACTGCCTCCTGCGTCACTATTACAAAATTCAATATAAATATAGACTACTATGCATTATAGTTTTTAACTCTTTTCTTAGTCGGGCTGTTTTCCAGGGAAGTAGGACGACGAGGGGGTCCCACAATTTCCTATCGTTTTTCCAAATTTCATGTACCTATTAGGCCTTATATGCTAAGAAAAATGCATTAAAACATTGCATTGTAAAACAATACAAGCTTTGATCTCCCTACAAAAAGAGATGTTACAGATCTACAAAAAGATATGTTTCAAATCTGGTCTACACTTGTACACTATTTAAAAAATCCAGGAAGAATCTAAGAATGTATAGAAAAATAATAGAATCGCATTTTTTATGTTTTTTATTAGTTGTACAAAATCATTCTTTTTCTACTAAGTGACAACGTCAAATGTCATTTTATTGACGCCATCTTTGTTTTCTAAGTAGAGTCTAGCCTGTTTCATGCGTTTTAAATGTTTTTGTACAAATACACTAGACCAGAATATACAAAAATGCTAATTAAATCACTTTTAGTTGATTCACATTGACATTAACCTTTAAAATTACAAGTGATCAAGTCCAGACCGGAGCACCATACAATCGCGGAACGTGTCATTTATTCTAGTGCATGCATAGATTGTATGCGATTGGTCCCGGCACTACACAGACGCAATGATTGTCCCAAAAAAACGCAAAACAAAATGTACTCTCCTGTCTAAGCACAATTTTTCTCGAGGCTCACCGCACCGCGGCCGCGGCGCAGTGGAGTTAGTCACCTGACGGCTGACGCGCTGCAAGGTTGCCGAGAGCACGCCCCGACGAGGTCATAGAATTGGGACTCACTACGCACACGTCATAACTACCTTCGATATTAGGGCCAAACATATCATCGTATTGTAACTTTACAATGACTTATTTTGCGATGAATATTACAATAATTTCAAAACACTTGAAGTATGGAAACACTACGAGTAGGAAAGATCGCACTTGGCCTTCTCGTGAGTGTCAATAGTTTTCATTTGTAATACTTATATTTTTTGGATTCTGAAAAAACTAGGTTTCATTGGAACTGACCGCATCCCTCACATGATCGGATCAGATTTTCATCAGACGTACGGAATTTAAAAAATAAAAGTAAAAAAAACAACAATGTTACATATTTAAAAACTCAACTTCAATTCAACTCTGTGGACTAGGCGTCTAAACTTCTTAAGATTTCAAGGCATTTGACTTAAAAGGGAAATCGACGAAACACTAAAAAGTTGTCTGTATCTAGACTAGCCAAAACTAGAGTCTGTCAAGTTGTCCGTTATGAAATTTGGTAGTATCGTTTCGCTTACGTGACCGAGACGACGGTGCCGGCCGCTCGCCGCCCACCGCTCGTTCTTGATCATGGCACTTTCACAACAATCCACGGAGATAAAAACTTCAAAAATCTGAATTTTTGATCCGAGGACAAAACACACAGATAGGTAGCTTTATAAACTTTATAATGTAACAGCTTGGTTTGACTGATCCGGTGTCTCTCCATTGTGGAAGATATTTTTTACCGCTTCCATGGCCTAAGTAGGCCATTACAATACGGAGGTGGAGTGTTCGATTAAGCGTGTGGTCTCGAACACTTGGTTTGTTAGGGCTTTTCTATATCTACCTCGCCAAGTGAACGCTAAAAAATAGGACACTCCGCTAGCTAGACGTACCACTTCTTCCATTCCTATCCATCTCTAACATCTTCCTCACCCACTCCCACTGCACGTACGAGTATTATAAAATAACTAGTGACTTCGGCCGCGGTTACTTTAGAAATATCCCACTGGAACTACTTGTTTAGCCTTTTCGGGACCTTCAACTAAGAAAATCAAGACATTTTGACTCTTCATTACGATGTAAAGGAAAGGCAAACAAACAAACTCACTTTAGCATTTAGAATGTTAGTATAGAAGTATGGTTGGATTAATATTGTTGTTGAGTGAGTTTCGCTCGTAGGTCGCATTGAATAATATTACTATATGGGGTATGTTTTTAACTAATGACCCCTATAGAATAAAAAGTCGAATTATCCCGAAGATAAGACTTTAACCAATCGATTATTTGAACCTAAAATCCTCTATAAATAAAAAGAGATAAATAGTACACGATAGCAAATGAAGATAATGACACCAACGTCCACTCTCAAAAACAAATCTCTTGTAAAAACTGGGAAGCATATAAAATTTCAGTCCTTTAGAATGATATACATACCGTGCCATTGTCACAGACGATAGGTGTCTTACCCAAGTAAATTTAAGATGCCTTTTTTTTCTTTATGTACTATCAAAGTCAGAAAATCATACTCACCGCTAAAACAAAGAACACGTTTATAATAATCGACCTTATTGGACGACATTTTATGACCGCCATTATACATTTTGTGTCTGTGGGTAATTTTTGATTCAGACCTTGAAACCCTGAATGGAATAAAAATGCGATAGAAGTGAAAACTAAGTAACTTGTGAATTGTATCGTCGAGCTATAAGATTATTATTTTTGAATTATTTTTAGTTTATAAAGAAGTGTTTATGATCAAGGATTAAAGTTTAAATTGGTATATCTTTGTGCATATGTACACAGTATACTTATAGCTCATCGAAAGCGTGCGGTGACGATGACGCGAGTTCCATGATTTTTGTTCACCCCAAAGTGATCAACGCGAAGAAGTTTTCACTTCAAAAATTCCTCTTTATTTCTGTTATAATGTTTAATGAATTTTTGCTTTGTACAGAAGTCTCTGGATCTACTTACTGGTAACTTTTTAATGTATTCACTACGCGGGTAATGAAAAACTAAGCTGGTAAAGTTAAGTTAGATTAGGATTGTTGAGTTTGATTAAGTTCATACGAGTAGAAGGTAGATTACGTACAGCTTGGCTGGTTTTATTTACTTTTATTTCCTTACGAATAATCGATACAATAAACATGAGCTACAACTTTAAGAAATCGTTGTATGATATACGTAGAACTCAACCAAAATTATTTAACCGCTACATTATAATACGACTAACGATCTTGTTGATTGGGAACATTATAAAAAGACTAGTTATCTTGTTGTTTGTAAGAACAAGTTTGTTGCGTGTAGGGTTTTAATGTAATTCGAATTTACTTTTTAAAATAAAAGTAAAATTATAGCTGAAGGCCGTGATTTTTTAGACTGTTTTGGAATTTCTACTGTCCCTTTGAGACTAAATTTCACGGAGATTAGTTAAATAAGTGAACTATAGTTTTAGTTTCGCAAGCAACAATAATTACACAACTAAGTCTCATGATATTATTATTTAAATATGTTTGACAAGTGTCAACGGTGTGTCAACATCACACGTGACATTTCTACGTTCTGTTCACGTGATAGCACGGTATCACCACGGAGCAATAATAACACGCACCAGTGGCATCACTGCTTCCTGTGTCACTTTTACAAAATTCAATATAAATATAGACTACTATGCATTATAGTTTTTAACTCTTTTCTTAGTCGGGCTGTTTTCCTAGGAAGTAGGATGACGAGGGGGGCCCACAATTTCCTATAGTTTTTTCAAAATTTCAAGTAGATGGCCTTATATGCTAAGAAAAATGCATTAAAACATTGCATTGTAAAACAATACAAGCTTTGATCTCCCTACAAAAAGAGATGTTACAGATCTACAAAAAGATATGTTTCAAATCTGGTCTGCACTTGTACACTATTTAAAAAATCCAGGAAGAATCTAAGGATGTATAGAAAAATAATAGAATCGCATTTTTTATGTTTTTTATTAGTTGTACAAAATCATTCTTTTTCTACTAAGTGACAACGTCAAATGTCATTTTATTGCCGCCGTCTTTGTTTTCTAAGTAGAGTCTAGCCTGTTTCGTGCGTTTTTAATGTTTTTGTACATATACACTAAACCAGAATATACAAAAATGCTAATTAAATCACTTTTAGTTGATTCACATTGACATTAACCTTTAAAATTACAAGTGATCAAGTCCAGACCGGAGCACCATACAATCGCGGAACGTGTCATTTATTCTAGTGCATGCATAGATGGTATGCGATTGGTCCCGGCACTACACAGACGCAATGATTGTCCCAAAAAAACGCAAAACAAAATGTACTCTCCTGTCTAAGCACAATTTTTCTCGAGGCTCACCGCACCGCGGCCGCGCCGCAGTGGAGTTAGTCACCTGACGGCTGACGCGCTGCAAGGTTGCCGAGAGCACGCCCCGACGAGGTCATAGAATTGGGACTCACTACGCACACGTCATAACTACCTTCGATATTAGGGCCAAACATATCATCGTATTGTAACTTTACAATGACTTATTTTGCGATGAATATTACAATAATTTCAAAATACTTGAAGTATGGAAACACTACGAGTAGGAAAGATCGCACTTGGCCTTCTCGTGAGTGTCAATAGTTTTCAGTCTCGTTTGACCACAATCAATGTGGTCGAGGATTGTACACTTGTGTACGATAATTGGTATAGCATAGTATCCAACACGCATAGGAACAATAAAAGGATAAATGAGGTAAAGTAATACAAAAGTGGGGGAAAATTACTTTTTTACTCGAGTGTACACGCTTACAAAGATGTATCCTATTTACTACCGGTTTGAAGAAATCACGTTAGTTAGCGGTAGTACAGAAAATATAAAAGCAAATATTTGATTAGTCCATTTAAGACAATATTTTAAAATATATACATAAATATAATTGAGAAAATTAAGTAAGGCATTTATCACAAGTGCATTATTACACGCTCAATTTGATGTCAAATTATCAAATCAGGTTTTAGTTTTTAAGTAATATTTAGGTTCCGTTTTGACCATAATAAAACGGCAGAGAAAAATTTAAAATGTATATTACAAATCCCAAAACAGTTTAAAATCTTTTATTAGATATTTAGTGCCAATTACAGCGTCTCTCTACTACCTGAAGAAGCGTCGATAATGCGCATCAGGGATCCAAATCACGTCTAATTCAACATCGAAATTTAAATAAACCTTCTCCGTTGCGATGGACCGGTGGGCGCTATTTGAAATTTTAAAATGCAACGCAGAAGACACTTTAATTATTGAGTCAGACAAGACACGCGATAACAGTGTTTCTTTGCACATTTTTTGTTACTTATGGGAAATGTTAATGCTATTTAATTGATTATAGTGCTTCAATGTTTTTCTTCTGAGCTCAATTATAGTTCTTTGAGGTCTGGTACCTAGATTGGTTAGTTGTATGCTTGACTACATATTCAGTATTATTTAGTCGTGTTAATTGGCTGTTCGTAAAAGGTATAACAGCTAATAAAAAAATTTTTTTACTTACTAGTATGTTTCTGGTAGAAATCATTCCCCTAAACCAAGACATCCTAAACGCTAACAGTTTCTAATCAAATACTTACTTATCGTTTATTATGAGGAGTTAATATTCTTTAGCAACGTCTGCAGCAACGTCGTCTCGTTGAAAATATCTAAGATGGACATGTTATACTTATTTGTAAGGAACAGAAATTGATACCCAATCAATCGTGTACACTACTACCTTATCGGCTTCGTTCCCCACGTGTATAGTGTATACAGACAAGGACTCGACCCATATATTTCAACAACAAGATATGATTAAGCCAGCGAAATTAAAGTCATTGGGTCCAATCGAGGGGAATTCCAATTATGTTGATTTTCATTTAGACTAAATTTTTGACGACTACTTCATGTTCGTTAACTTCAAAAATGATCCCATGGGAATCTTTTGTCGGGATAAAAAATAGCTTATTTCTCTTTTTATTATGCAGGCTACACGCTTGTCAATTTTCATTAAAAGCAGTTCAGCCATTTACCCGTGAAAAGCCAACAAACAGATAGAGGGACACAGAAGCAGACAATTACTTTCGTATTTAAAATATTCGTCTGAAACTGTGATTGATTTGATGAAAGGTAAGGTGTTGTCACCAGCGTGCATCCAGACATATCGACGAGTTCATAATATTAACCTACATAAAAGCAACTCCTTCAAAACTCGACAGACATTGTCTCAATTTAAATTTTAAATTTTCCAGACTATCTTAAGAATTTTCAAATCCTTAAAAACCTTATTAGGTCTGACCCAATAGTTCAAGCCGTTTTCAAGTGATGTGCTTACTTCAGAAATTCAGTGGATATTTTGTATATATGTTTGACCGTGTACCGTGCCCCCAGACGTCGTCGCCCGCCCGCCCGCGTGTACCCAGACAAGGTAACTAAGGGACGTCGCGACGAGGTCATTGTATCAGGCCGACGAACGTCCTAAATACCGAGGATTTCGATTCAAATGATTTGCTTCAGATGCTAAATTGCTCTTATGTTTTGAGTTATTTATGATTTAGCTAGTTAATGGCCGTAGCTTGACTTGGGTATCACCAATATAAAAAATTGCTTATTCTTTTTTCGACGAACGATTTCATTATCCATTTTAGTATGGAACTAAAATTATAAATTATAAAGATAAGTTTATTTGTATCCAACATGGTGAATATAATGACAGTCAGAAAATTTTAGTTCCTCACATTCCTCTTTTAGAGGCATGCAAATATTTTACATTATTAAATGTTTTAACGACATGATTAGAATTAATGTGACTATTTACAGAACTATGCATATTATTTTTAAACTACCACCACTTTATGACGAATTAAATTATATTCAGAATTATGTCAGATCTAACAGCGCATTAAGTTAAATAATCATATTGAAAAAATCCTACTAAAATATACTGAAATTTTACTTAGTTATGTTGTGAAAGTCAACTGTCATTATTTTTTATTGAAACTAATTGAATTGATGGTCCAATCCACGACCAATCAATCCTGAGTCCGATACAATCCGATCAGGTAAAGTAAAATTACCTTTTTTTAATAAAATTAAAAAACTCTCTCCAAGCGTAATGATTATGACGAAATAGATTGACAAAGAAGATAAAAGAGAGAAAATCTAATGGTATGTAATTTTTGATTATGAATTTGTAAAACTGTAACAGTCCTAGTTGGTTTATTTATTACAAATTGTATTTTATTTGGCGTAAAAAACTATTTGCTACTACGTCGATCTGATATCACAATAATAAAAAATTCAAGCTACCAAGCTTGTCAGTCAAGCCTATTTATTTGTGGTTCCAGTCAGGTCAAGCCTAGCTAGAAAATAGCTAACACATAAACCCCTCTTTTACATAAAAAATTTAAAGAATCGCTTCATATAAATTCATGGAGCCCTTGCCTGGACTTTGTCCACTTCTAATTGTAAAAAGTTGTTATCATTACATAAAGTTGGTCTCATTACTTTCGTGTGTATGTTCCCGTATTCTCAGATTTAAAAACAATGCACGATTTACTATCAAATACACCGATAGACACCGCATTTACCGTAGTGATGCGCACCACAATACTTACTTCATGTACTACATACCTAGCGGTAGGAATGTTATGTTATCGTATTTATTTATCGATAAAACGGAACATAAGGCCATGATGTTCCGGACATAAGTGAATCCAAGTGGAAAGTTTTAAAGCTATCTTTTGTGTTTAACACAAACAATACTCTTGTTGTTGTTTCAGATACAATAAAGGTAAGAAGAAAAAAATCCCTGGCGTTCAAGGGTGTATGAAATCAATGGCTTGTTAAGTATGTATAACTTTTAAAATAATATAAAACACATAAAAGTGTTTCATATTTTTGAATAAAGAAATTACACCTATCCTGTTATTTTGGTGAAACTGAAAAGCTAAAAAAAGCAAAGCGCGACTCGGATTCGCTCTATATTTACGAGTAACACAAAATCTACCAAAATGCCTAAAAAGATCCCTTTTTTTAACTACCAGTGCTATATGGACTGATCAGAAATGTTCGGGGTCAAATATGATCATCAATTTTCACCTTTATTTGTTTGTTTATCATATTGCGTCCAATTAGGTCGATTTTGATGAACGCCGTTTTTGTTACCAGTAACCTTAGTTGACAAATATATACACTCCATATTAGACCTTAATGTGATGATGATATTCTAACCACAATAGTACGTAGTTTGTGAACATTTTTGAGTAGTTTATTCGTCGACCACAAAACTTTATTACACTGAAGCACATCTCTACCTCCGTCGTCGGCAGTTCAGTTCGGCCCCATTTCCTCAATCCTCGGCGGGAGGGGAGAGGGCGGCGGCGGGGGTGAGGTGCGAGGGCGGACAGCCGCCGCCGCCGGGTGGGGGGAGAGCCCCGCTAAACGGGATGCGCCTCCAATTTACATTTATGAAGTCCCGTAACAGATTCCGGGATGTTTACTTTCGATAATTAAAAACGTCTCTAGCTCAGGTGTGGTGTGTAATTGCGACTAAGTAAATGTTGATCAGTAAAACAGAAAGTGGTGTACTTCGGTTATGTAAAGTTCGATTTATTATTTATATACAAGTACGATTTAAAATAATAATATCTTTGTCAGAAAAGACGTTACTTATAAACGAAATAGGTGTGAAAACAAATCATAATAATTGTAATATTATCTTTAATTAAATAGTTTTAGGTCTAACTAGATAACAACTTTGATCTCGAATGCCCATGGTGTCTCATACATTTTGTACAGGCGTGTGAATGACGGTGGCACTGGTAGCAAATATGATACCTATATGTAACAAAGACACGTCCCGCGAATATACATATGCAGCCCCGGGCCTGGACTCAACTGCACTTTGTCATTTGGCACTAATTATTTTAAAACATTACCCAAATAAGTGTTTCAATTATCATTTTTGGTATGTTTAGTAATTTTTGTGAGTTAACAAAAATATTAAAAACTCATAAAATGAGCAGCAATTAACTAAATATAGAAAAATAAAGATGGCGTCAATGCAATGACATTTGAAGTTTTTCATGGAAATGAAATTAAAAAATGATTGTATTGTACCAACAAAATACTGACATAAACACAGTTTTTTTAACTTTCGAATTTTCCTCGATTTTGGTATACATTTATTATTTAGCGTACACATTTCAGTCTGGAATTGAAACGCCTGTCTGCTGATGTAACTTTATAGTACTTATACAAGTTAAAGACGGATATATTACCATCCCATGAGTGTCGTGTAGATCGAGCATACGTATTGTAAGACATATAGGAAGAAATATTGCCTAAATAAAACATTGCGGCGACACAGTTTGCTATTGTAGATGCCCGGGACTTCATCCCTATGTTATTTCTCACTTTGTTGGAAAGGTTTGGACTCTACTTTCTTATATTTGATTTTCCACTGACCCGATGTAAAACATCTTTGGGTTCTTTCTTAGGTTCTGTCCAAAAAATTTAGTCGGTAAGTTTATCAAACCACCACCATATTTATTTATATACAGCATATGTAAAAAGGCAAGCCATTTAAATTTGATATAATTATAAAAAAAAATATTTTACATTTAGTCCTATAATTGTGCTGTAAGATCCTGCTTCTTAACCTGCGCTACGCAAAGGAAATCGTCAAAATGATGTTTAATTTTTTCACAGATCTGAGGTATTGCAGATTTGAGTATTTGACAATTTCACGTCTTCCGGAGAAAATGTGTTTTGACAGACTGAGATACAGACGGACAACGAAGTAATCCTATAAGGGTTCCATTTGAGGTACGGAACTCAAAACTGTATATCAATAAAAAAATCTCTATTAAATTATATATTTGTTTTTGGACCCCACGTTGAGAAACTCTGGCACTGAATTTACTTTGCGAAACCTGTTTAATAAACAGGTTTTTTTTTCTAATTTATATCAATCTTCATGTAACATTATTACTTTCGACCTAAAGACTGAAACTCTATCACTGTATATTAGAAGCGCATTATATATTATGTATCTACTTATTTAACACAGCCTCTCCCGACCCCGGCCGCTATCCACTAGAGAGCCGTTGCACGAACCAAACATTTGTTCTCCAAACTAATACCAATCATTTCTTTGGAACGTGAAAAAATGTGTTTACTGTTAGTGTTACGATTATTGGATTCCGGGGAGACCAAATTACTTTTGCAAAATTAGTTCGGGTATTATTGTCTTCAATTTCAAAGTTGAGTGCTCGGCACCGTTCCACTGAGCACGTCTCTCTCAGGTCTGTGTACTTAATGTCTATGAAAATTGTGTCCATAGCAAAGACATTTAATATTAATAGACCAGACAAAGTAAACAAACATTTTTAACCTAAACTTATTACCAATTGGTAATAAGTTACTCAATCTAGTGTCACATCACGTCACGCGGCCGTAAAAGACATTTGACATACCATTGACTTTTGAGATCAAAACGTTTATATGAAACGTTTCCCAATGACCTATCTATAACCTATTACTATATTTAAATCTCTTTGGTCCATAGTTATCCCACTAATATAATAAGTGTGTTTGGATGTTTGTGACTCTTTCACGTAAAAACTACTGAATTGATTTTAATGAAACTTTACAATACTATAGCTTATACATCAGAATAACGCATAGTCTATAATGTATAAAGATATTGTGTGAATTGCCCAAAGCAAAACTTATAGTATTAGTTACATATATTAGTCTGTGGTATTAGTGAGATAACATGAGGATAACAAAACCGCGTTGCCTAGCAACCAACCATAGAATATGTTAATTAGGATATACAAACTTTCACGTGTAATATATTAGTGTGAAGACTATTTGAATTTAATACGTCAAATAATGAAATTTCTTTTGTTTCTTTAAACAAAACTTTTATTATACGGATATTTGAAGGACTGGAAAAGGAGAGATACTTTCTATGCCGATCGAACATGTAGAATAAATCGACGAAGTCGCGGTTAGAAGCTAGTTAATAATATCATCATTACAAGCGACATGTTCTTAAATGCAGACCGTATTGATTTTTGAATTAGAAAATTACTAAAAATATATAAAATTAAATGAAAACATTTTAAATCTATGAATGTTTTATGACAACTTATTGCCCTACGATACCACGATACATCTAGTTTCCTTTTTTATTGTAGTCATGCAGTGTTAACTTAAAAACCCAAGTATTAATGTTCTGGATCTATTGCAGAAGATAAAATTGAAAATCCGAGCATACAGATTGGTGACCACAGTTATTGCTTACTAAAGTAGCAATGCTTACGTATAGACACTGCTACCATGTACTTCGTGATGCTACCTATCTCCTGGAATTTTCGCTTATTCACGTTTACGTCATTCACAACATGTCATTTACATGGCTTGAGTTCAAATTGTAGTACATAGAAAGAAACTTATCAAAATCTATACCTGAAAATGAACATGGACAGAAAAATGCCCATGTTGCACCTATGCAGTACGACGTAGTACGAGTAGTTGGGAACACTACCATCGAAGTTGTAAACGAATATGTATACCTGGGACAGATTGATCAACTAGGTAGGTCCAACTTCGACAAAGGTCAACCGAAGAATCCAACTCGGCTGGACAGCGTTCGGGAAGTTACGGAAGTACGAAATATATGGTTCTTGTCCAAAATACCACAGCGTCTAAACACAAAACTATTTAATAATTGCGTGCTGACAAAGGTGACATGACACGGATTTACTATTAGCCGAATAAACAAGCTAAAATTCACACTGCGAGCTACGAAACGGGCCATGCTCGGAATTTATCTACGTAATAAGATCCGGAATGAGAAAATCCGTAGACAAGTAGTAGGTTTACCAACATATCTCGGCAAGTCAGTAAGCTGAAGAGGCAATGGGCAGGACACATCGCTCGAAGGATGGATAACCGATGAGGTGTAAGAGTTCAATGCGTAAAGAAGAAGGACCATCTGAAAATACCGTAAGCCAGCTAGCCAACAAAGATTGGCGTGAGGTGACGAAATAAGGAGAAGGGTCATGTTTTGTTTTATGCCAAGATCCACTGTTACTGACCTAGCAGAGTACCTAACAGATTAAAAAACTTATTGACTCGACATCTCATATTAATATTTTTTGTATTATCATTTTACTGTTAAATGAACAAGCTATATTCAGTACGATTTTTATGAGTTTGTAAGTGTCTAGAGTACTAGCGCTCGACGCTACAATAGCGTGTCTAATAACTATCCATCCTTCACCGCTATTCCTACAAGTTTATAGCTGGCATACAGGCATGTACGTGTGATAGCAGTTTGCATTATACGTCACGCTTTCACTTAACCAGTGCAGCTACTGGCTGTACCGATACGTTGGCTTTATTGATATAGATGCCATGCTGTTGTTAATAAGGTTGCCGTTTTCAACTGTCTCTAAAAATGGAGGGAATCATTCGACTGTCGATCGAATTAACATACTCGTAGGTACACTCGAGTACAAAAAGATTTACCCACTTTTGGACCATGTCATATTCGCTTTTTACTGACATTTCCCTCAACACACTGCATAGGAACAAGAAAGGGTGAATGTGACAAGGTACAAAAGTAGGTAAATATTTTTGTTGTTTCGTGTTTGTTCACTCTGTACACCAATGGTGAACCAATTTGTTATTGTGTAAGCTATTTCAAGGATATAAGAGGAAAATATTTCACTTGTAAGGGATATATTTCGGTATAAATGCCATTTATTAAAATTACACTTACTTCTCGTTTTGGTTCGACTTGTAAATGGTTTATTAAAGGCTTCGTAGGCAAATTATTATTTTTATTATACATTTGGTTGAATTTGTACTTTATCTCATGGTAAGTGACGATAAGGTTGTATTAGTTGAACTATTTTTTTATGATAACTAAATGTTATCTTTATTTCCCAGAACGCAACTATGGTACCATGGTGGTAGCTGGCCAGGCGGGCATGAAAAAAAAAAGACACTACTACGTTAGGACTAACAAGTACTCAAATTCAGATCGAAGCCACGTTCTCTGGATTACAAGTCCAAACCAACAGTTTAGTCTAAGATATGCTTAAAAAATTAATGATATTTATTTCGCGACACTATAATTTTGTCTCCTATTTTTAGGTTATTATTTAACAAAGCCATCTATTCTATTTTAAAAGATTATGGCAACAGATAGCAAGCTTTTTTAAATTAATATTTTTAGAAATACTAAAATATCTTTTGCAATCTGCAAAAACGAATAGGCCTTGACTCATTAAATAATTAAGAACTTTCGCTAGGCTAACGAGGCACAGGTAACTTGTTATTGCTTTTGGTATTGACACTGTCAATATTTCATTTTGTTCGAAAATATTGTAGATGTTTATGGGTGTACATACGAGTATAATAAAAATGTTATTTAATTATTTAGGATCCCTAAGGGAGTAAGTACGCTTGAAGAATGTAAAATTAAAACGGGTAAATAAACCCCTAAATATAATCATATTGAGAAGGAATGGATAAGATTTACGAAACTAAAAACATACGAAACTATTATATAACGAAATTAATTGAATCTGCTATACAAAAGACATCAACGACAACACTTAATTTTTAAGTGTAATAAGTAATATATTGTTCAATATCACCTTATGTAATTTAGAGAAACACATCATCAGGTGCTGACACAGATTATTAACTACAGTTTTTCTTTAGAAAATTTTCCATAATCATGATTGTCGATCACAGGAAAGAAAGAAAGAAAAGTCTCGATACATCGATAAAGAAATTATATTCAAACAGCGTTCGCTTTTGTCAGTTATGCACTACATAGTTCAAGCCAAAACAATCAAAATGAGCCCATACTCGAGTGGTTTACTAGTGGCCCTTGAAAAGTTACATTTTAACCGACTTCAAAAAATAAGGAGGTCAATTAGACTGTATGTTTTTATTGTATGTGTGTTACGCGATAACTCGGCTAATAGTGAACCGATTTTGATAATTCTTTTTTTGTTTGGTAGAGCATACTTCAGAGGTGGTGTCATATAATAAATTCTATCGAAATTGATTGATCGCTCTTTGAGAAAATCAACAAAAAACAAATCTTTAAGGCAATTCAAGTCGGTTTTTAGTTCTTTTTGAACACGTTCATTTTATTTCTAGCTCTTGGCTCCATGAACCCAAACTTGAAGGGATTACTACTACCCGTTGAAGAGTTCCTCTATCTACCTCCTGGCTCCAGATTCATATCAGCTCCAAGGTGCCAAATTATTGTATTGTCATCCAGATTCCGCCTTCCAATCATGGTAATTATGGCTAATATAATTGGATCTTTGTTATAGCAATCTATGGGGATGTTTATATACTAAAGTTGACTTAAACATGTGATAATAATGTCTTGTTATACATATCATATATTTATGGTGCCTTTTTAGCAATATGATTTCTCGGTTGTCTTACACTGCTGTAGAGTTTCTTGTCTCGTACTCTTTCTATGTTTTAAAAGGTTTTATTATGATGTTGTATTCGTATAAACAAAATTTCGAAAGTCTCATTGCATCTGGATGTAAACCTTAAATAAAACCACAAACATTTTTCAACTTTCAACACCTAAGTAACCGTTACTTTTGGAAAGTGGTAGAAAGTATAAAATACTATCTTCAAGTGCTTTCTATAAAAGAATTGTTTGGGGATTCTTTTCAAGTTATTAATTGGGACGGCCTTATTTTCTTCAACTTTCTAGTCTAAAATATATCTAGTTAATAATTAACGTGTTCAAAAAGAAGAAACCGACTTCACAACTGCCCAAAATCTACAGTAAATTTTAAACATATATGGTTTCCTCATGGATTTAACTATCAGAACTGGACCAAAATAGGACCACACGGGAAGCATCAGCTTTCAAATAAAAAAAGAATCATCAAAATCGGTTCACCCAGTCGAAATTTCTGAGGTAACAAACATTTTTTAAACTAAAGTTGAATTGAGACCCTCCTCCTTTTCTGAAGTCGGTTGAAAAATTGGCTCTTGATTGACTGTAGATCACACTGATAGACTTCACTGTCTTTTTTTGGGCTTGACATTCAAAATAGGAACAAAATATGAAATGTACTACCAGTCACGTTGGGGGAAACTCCTCTTAAATATGAGAAATATCAAAACATCCGAATTCCCTTCAGGCGATGACAGTTTTACGAGAACCTTATTCATATAAACATTACGAAAATTCAGAACTTTTCGCGTAAACTCGTAAGTGTCCGTAAATAATAATTAAAGTCCGAACTGGTGCGGTTTTATTAGCCGAAATACGTCATCGTGACGATAACGAAGCTTTGACGAGTTTCCAATATGGTTTCCAACTTTTTAACATTTTGCATTATATGTAAGCAAACACAGAGGCTATTCAAGAAGATGCAATAATATATTAGGGACCAAATAAAACAGCACCTGAGAGAGCACCTAGATTGTTTCTTCCGGATTGGAAACGAATAATGTTTTTGATATTTTGATGGACGGATGGATTTTGATCCATTGATTTGATGGCTTTGGATTTCTTTCGGAATGGATGCGAATTTTATGTATCCGAAATTCGTATTTTGAGCAGATTTTAATCAGTATGCAGTTGGAACCCTGGGCACCTACAACAAGATTAGTTTGGTTTCGGATAATTTTTTTTTGATTTGGTGCAAATTTTATGTTTCTGAAATTCGGATTTTGAGAAGATTACAATCAGTACTAGTATCTTTAAGTTTGTACCCTGGGCATCTACTTCAAGATTAGTTTCGTTTCGGATTTCTTTTGGAATGGATGTGAATTTTATTTATACGAAACTCGGATTTTGATATTTCAATTCGTAGTTTTTTGTAGTTGGTGCCCTGTATTCTATAAGACCTCTAATTTTTTAAAGTTTATTTACACGTTGTGTTGATTTGTGTGTTAATGAACCAGTCAGCACTCAACTATTTACATGTCAAGGGTCAAAGCGCATGTATTGTATACAATGTTGACCTATATTGAATAGTATAGAGGTGCTGGTAGTAAAAGAGGTACTTTATCTATGTGGCAATTTTATTTATTTTAAGGATTTTCCCTTGAACAGGGCCGCGCCGTTCGAGGAATACTAAACATGTTTGTGCGCCCGCCACGGTGACCGAGTTTGTTTCTCCTGATAAAAAGAAAGTACCGCTATTTTACCAATTCCGTGAATGTAAGTTATTGTTGATTGTATTAAAAATACACAAAACTCGCACTCACCCGCGTCGACCAAGTTTTCACAGCGGGGATTTTCCATAATTCCCACGCTTGGAAGTAGATATTATGTAGACGTAGCTGCCCGTTTTGAGGATGTTCACGACACCCACGGTAAGTCGTGAGCTTAAACTCAAACAATAAGAAAGTTAAAAAATTGAACCCCGATTACTGCAAGAAACGTAGCCGCAGAATAAAAAAATGTTTTTCTGGAGTTAATGTGCATGTTACCTATACATTTACCTTTCATTCATAAACACGATATTTTTCTCTTTAAATATAATTTTTGTGGACAATCATACATAACCCACCTTTGGCTTCGCTGTAGTCAGGTATAGTGTGACGCTTGTATAAAATACATTATTACGTAAATTTATTTCTACGAATCATATAGATACAGTTGCCATTCGGAGCTTTTTTGTAGTGGTATACTTCAAAAATTCTATATCAATTTATTCTTAATCAAATTTCATTTTTGAATGTGTAGGGTGTTTAAAAAGTTCTAGGACACATTTACTATATTATTTATGTTACTGTATTCTACGTACCATCCCTACAAGCTCGTGGCGAGCAGGCTAGTAAGTAAGTTAATGTTGTCAACTGGTTAACGCGCTGTTTTCACACTTATTATAAATAATGTAACCTTGTCGTTTGAACTCGACCAATCCAATCTGCACAGTACATGGTACAGTACAGCTTTCAAGAGTAATGAGGCTTCGCACAGGGTTGCCTCTTACGTATACATACAGGCAGTGACAAATTTATAGCCTTACTTATCGTGGAAATTGATAAAGCTTCTGTTTTTACGACTACCACCATTACAGTACTTAAGTTTTAAAAAATTATAATTTTGTTTGTTTCTTATCTACAGTTCACTATAATACGCAGTACAAAAAGTTCACTTTAAAAAAGGAATGCAAATTGTGGCCACGCACAACGTGTGCCTGGTCCTAAAAAAACAGAAATCACTTTTAGATGCGTGCGAGAACGCTTCGCACAATTCCATAAGGTGTAAGGAGGTCGGCTATATGCAAGAGCAGGAATATCCCGCTTGCTCCAGACTCCACTTCCACACAGGCCACACACAAAAATAAACATAATGAAGGAGAATACAAGTACTTATTTGCCATACACTTTACGCAATTCGGTGTGAACTGCACCACTTGCGTATCTTTCAGTTTAGATGGCTCGGGAAAACTCAAACCAAGATCACCTACAAAAAGTATTTAACTTCAAAAATTCCCAAACAGATGAAATCCATGAACCTGCATAATCCTAACGAAGTGTCAGTAAACTTCCAACTTCCAACCCTTCCCACTGAAAGCCACGCCTACTTCCCCGCGCCAAACATTTCTTTACACCCTGTAGAGTAACAGAATTTGCTTCGTTTTGCTCAGAAAGTTATTATTACCGCGTTTTTCGTACAAATTAACGGTGAATAAGGACGACATCGATTGGTTTCAAGAGTAACGAGACCTTTTACTTTTGCAGGCATCGGTATGCTATATCCAGACGCACAATAACTATGACTGTAATAAGATAACTATTCAATATCATGTTGAACCCGAGATAATAATATATATTTTAATATTATCTATATAATTTATCACTTGTTAATATTATCACAGGGATTATTTTTTTACTTTTATTAAACGATAAAAACCAAAATTAGGAAATCCTTACAAAAACTTTAGTCATCGATATATCTCGAAGAAACCTAAACTTATTTCTTTTGAGTCCTATAAGATAAAATCTGGAAATGATTATTTAAATACTTTCTATCTAGCAGTAACAATATTTAATATTAAACACTGTAAAATTAGTGGAGCATTCGATTAGACCGGACACTATCAAAACAGTATAATATGGTTATTATAATAGTTCAATGAAAGATGGAAGCAGGTCCAATTCGACTTTTCAAAAGCAAGTGCTCGAGTTTAACGTGTTTAAGAGATACTTTATAAAAAATAAATTATCATTTATTATATATTTAAAGTCTTTTTACAGCATAGTACTTGGTACATAAGAAATACTGAAAGCTTTCAGTTTATAGTAATTTGTAAACAATTTCTGAGACACCTTTTACATTGTCACAGTGACCTCAACTTGATGGTTTCTGATTATATATTTGTCTTCGTAGGTTACATCAATTCCTTTGATCGTCAAGGTATTTGAGTGTTCGTGTCATAATACCTCTAATTGCAATGGATATTCCGTATGGCAAAGTAAACTATAATTTAATGCACTGTGGCCACGATGTTTACGGAAGTGTGCTGTAAATAATCGAGAGTAATCGAGAGTTTCCATCGAGTGTTACATCAATTATGTTCATATCTTTAGGAATAATGATTGTAAAAATAGAGAGAGGAGCGAACGTCATGACAGTTGAGCGTGGCAGGCGCTGACTCTGTTACCGTTCATACTGGAACACAACAGTGCTATTAGCTCTGCCCGACAGGTACCCGCACTGGAAATTGAATCCAGAATTGTCAGTCCAAGCGGATAGCCACTAGACCAGCGGTTGTATATATGCAGTGTATGTTCCTTTTCTCACTTCGCGAAACGATTTTGATGAAATTTTGAGATTTTCCCGTTTATAAAGTCGACAATCCCTTGTAATATTTTGGAGTGAATTCTACTTCGCAATTTATAGTAGCCCTTAGTCAAACATGTAGCTCTTAGAATTTCATCCAGATTCCAAGGTATGTCACCAAGATATCATAAACAGTCTTACAGAAACAAAGCAGGCAAGCAAGCGGCAATGACAAGCGCGCGTGGTATTTAACAAATCAGAGTCAGACAACGACCGCAGACTTCAACGTAACATTAAAAACCCAAGGATTGATTATTAACTTAATTACCTGGCAGGCGAAACGTCCTTTTGTCGGATGCGAGCGAGTTCATTGATTCTGAATCTGCGCCCCCCGGCCTTGCTTGGGCGACAGCAACCACACCTCAAGACCTTCACAAACACCTCCAACCTCCCTTCCATGCTAAGTCTACAGTACTACGACAGGGGGAGCGGTAGATCAACAAGGCTGGTCGTTCATCGTCAACATGTGTTCGTGCCTTTGGCCTGTGTGTTTGTGGCCATTGCCTTTGTGTTTTCCACGAGCAATTCTCGACTTTATCTATTTGTAGTCAAGGTGTATTTCAGTGTAGGTATTTCGAGTTATGTTATCGATGGTTAGGTTACAGTATTTTGTGAAATTAATGACCTTAGACACCCTTAGCTTATGAGCGACGCAAAAAATAGGGACCTTACTGTGGAGCGTAGACACTGTCGTCACGCAAACCCTGCCCTGCCCACTCCTACTGGTTTGGTTTATTTGAGGTGGAACACAATATATGCATACCTACTTAGGTTGATTTTACAATGTATTTTCAACATTTGACTTCAGATGAACACAATGTTTTTACGAATATCAAACGGATGTCTAACAGGACCTGTCTAGGGTTTTACATTGAGTCATAGAAGTAAATAAAATGAACTTGTATTATTTGAGAATTAAAGCAATTTTTACTCAATCAATTCTCGGTTTTAGTGCAGTTAAACTCTTCTGCATGGAACTTCGACTTTTTTTCGATAATTTTTTTTCTCCTGAATTATGCGAAAGGCGACGAGTAATGGTGTTAGGTGTTTTTATGCACAGACTGACGATTCGGGAGTCAAGGATTCTATTCCCGTAGTGTCAGATCACTTGTCTATGCCCGACCAGCAAACTACAACCATAGTATCCGAGTTTTATACATAACGTAAGGCTTCTGTGTGAGCACACTTCCATCCTGTGCTAATCATTACTTTACCATCACATGTGATGAAGGGAAGTGCGAACCCATTGTAAATATTATAAAATGAGTGTATTTATACTTCAACGTAACTCACAAATGTCTAGGCGGATCTATTTCCGAGGTATCGTTAGATTCTATTCATCTGATGCAAGATGAGTGACGTCACCATCAACGTCCAACATATTCTCGTAATATTTTAGTGAACTTGTATAGCAAACAGGATTTTAATTTACAATATTTATTATAAATTACTATTTTTCTTGGTTCCTTTCACAGATGTAGGTATCATAAATGTTGATTACAAGTTCATGTTAGAAACTAGTTTCTTCGTCTTCTAGAAATTATCCCACGGGAACTACTCGTTTAATCGGAGTAAAAAGTACCCTATGTCCTTTTCCATACCTTCAACTACAAAGTTAAGTTTGTAAATATAAAAAGCTATTTTAACTGTGTTATAATTCAAAAATCCTAGTTTACAGATTTATTCCTATAGTTGTGCTGTAAGACCTTACTTCTCGCCAAATGTCAGGATTCTAGGTTAACAAGAAGTACCCTATAAGTTTTTGTTCCCTTGCATTGTGTATGGAAATTGTGTAAAATACAGCAATATCTTTTTATTACTTTGACCAAGGTTTAAATTACTATCACACATCCAAGGGACAGCAGACTTGAGTATTTGATATTAATTTCAACTTGATACCTCCACGCGTTCCTGAGAAAAAAGGATCTTGATAGAGAGACAGACAACAAAGTGATACTATAAGGGTTTCTTTTTTTCCTTTTTAGATACGGAACCCTAAAAACTACAATAGGAATAAATAACACTCATACTCGAATTATAAATTGGAAAGTAGCTCTGTCTCTCTGTTTGTTTGTCACACAGCCTTGAAGAAAAGGGAGGAGGAATGATTTTGATGAAATCTAGTATGAATAATATCTGACTATTCTACGGTAGTAGCACTAACTAAAAGGGCAGAAATTCCTGTTTCCATTTTAGTTTCATCAATTTGTTGAACAATGAGACTACTATAATAGCTAAGCAAAATAACAAGAATTAACAATAATATCACAGGTAAATTCTAAGCAAATACCAAACGGGCGGGCGGAGTGAACGCACACAGCCGGAAACTCTACCTGCCGCAGACAAAGGACGGACATCGTTTTGAACTCCTTTATAGGGTAACTTACATTTAACTTAAAATAACTTACAGCTTTTAGATGTGCTTATTAATTATCTGTTTGATTGATACTAGATGAGTTTATTGGTGATTTAATCGTCCTTTTCTTCATTTTTTTTCATTAAGGTGATGTGATACGTTTACCGTGCGTGAGAAATGAGAATTTTTTAATACCTACCTTCTTAGACTCAGGAGTTCACTCAGTCTAGGTCTAGGTAGGTCTAGTCCCAAGGGGATAAGTTGCGGCTTCTGGGTGATCACGCTCGCGTTCATCATCGGGCCTTATCGTCACTTACTATTTAGTGACATGATGGACGACATGTTTAAAAAATTGTTTTAACATTTAACATGTAACCGGTTTGGTTGGTGGTGGAGAGTTTTCTATGATCGCCTGTCTAGCTATCACCTGCCGCCAAACAGACGTGTTAATAGCACTGTTGTGATCCGGTATTAAAAGTAACAGAGTCAGGACCTCATTATCTTGTGGCTTTTAGGTGCTTACGCATACCAAGGATCAAGGGCAAGGCCAATACATTTTTTTTAGATCTGATTCTGCATCTAAAAATACTTATAGCCTTAACATAATCCCAACCCTTCCTGACACCAAAGTAAAAACGTATGTCTGGCAATCATCTTCACAATAATTTAGATTGATTTATAAAAGTTGCGAGTCTGCCGTGCCGACTATTAAGTTCAGTTGGGATTGTCTAAAAACACCCAACATTAAACAATTATATTGGCCAATTTCGTACCAACCCCGTCTGTGATTGGACCGTGACTCTACACAGTACAACCCTGTTCAAGATTGGCACAAATTTGGCCGATCTAATTGACTGTTATGCACTTATGTTCTGATTCAAGTGACATTTCCATCAAAAGATTTTACTAGTTTCGGCCCATTTCATTTTACTACTAAACTAGGATACTTTTACTATACTAATCGATTCTTGGTATGATTTTCAAAATTATATTTGCCATTTAAGTTTATTTCGAACTTAGTAAAACGTTTTAAAAGGATCTCCTATGGAATTTCAAAGTTTCTCTGCATTTCGTTTAAGTAATTTACAGGTTAATGTTAAACAAATTAGCCAGTTTTCATACATAGATTATTTTGACATGGACAAAATCCAAGTTTGAAATCTTTAGAATCAACCAAAACAAATTATTTAAAAAAAGTATAGAATGTCGTAAACCAGACCAGCCCAATTCTCTCATCTGCCGTGACAGGTTCCCGATATAAGGCCCCGAGGGATTATACAACTTTCAGGATCGCTGTACTCAAATTCGGAACATTTCCGCGAACAGAAAGGTTCCCTTAAGAGCATTTTAAGGTTAAAACTCCATAATTTTGGTGTAACAATATGTAAAAAAATACCTGATTATGAATTGTCAGAGTTTGTGGGATACATTGATCACTTTAGTGCCATCAACTACTAAAAATATACATTATGTAGCAATGATTTGTTAGATACGTGAAGTACTTGTTTTTACCGACGACCTCGTCTTCGTGTATTTTCATATCTAGTTTCATAGCATAGCTAAGTGTGTGCCAAATTTCACCACGATTTGTTGAGCTATTGAGGTGTCAAGAGATTTCCAACAAACATACACACACGCATTTGTAGAACGAAAACAAAATATAAAACTTATTATACATTTCGTGTTTTCCTTAAAAATTTATTGTACCTTGAGTTCTTGAAATGAATACAATAAATACGTAATAAATAAATAAATAATACGTAATAAATAAATAATAATTAAACGATTATTTTCTCAAAATAAAATACGATATGAATACGAAAATATGTATTTTATAATTTTTTGATTGAGCTAGTGTCCTCCATTGTTCTTTGAACTTCTCAAGAAACTGGGTAAGGTACAATAATGTTTTTTTTACAGAATTGTGTTTTTTATTTAATTAATGGTATGATATTAAAAATATTTAAGGAACTCTAATCAAAGACAAATATATTTATTGCACATTTAAAGGTAACTACTTGGTATTTTGTTTGAACAACGTCAATACTAGAGATAATTGATTATGCACCCTCCAAGTTTCCAACACTACTTTCCACTGCCGTTTGACAAGATCGTATGTGTGTGCCCACCTCATATATTATTTACATCGCGCTCGGCCGAGTATTGTCTGACAGGGACTGAAGCTGGACATATGAACATTTATCTAGAATCCTCAAGCTAATAGGGTTGTAAGGTCGAGTCTCAGATAATTATGTTGCATGTAACAGAATTTCTAAGGCTACGTTACATTTTCAACCGACTTCAAAAAAGGGAGAGATTCTCAACTCGACTGTATGTTTTTTGCATGTATGTTACGCGATAACTCCGCCAATTGTGAACCGATTTTGATGATTCTTTTTTTGATTGGTAGAGCATACTTCAGATGTGATCCCATATAAATGTTATCGAAATTGATTAAGCTCTTTTTGAGAAAATCAACAAAAACCAAATATGTACCAGATTATTATACTTCTGAGGGCAAACATTTTTAAGCCAATTGAAATCGGTTTTTAGTTCTTTGAACGCGTTACTTATTCAAAGAACATGTTAATGTCAACAAAAGTCGTGTGATCCCAGCTTTAGAATATGACTATATGATGATGTGGGTGGGGTGACGTTAAGGCGACTAAGGGGAAAAATTCAGGAGATGGTCATTGGGCAGCACCGTCTAGCTATGTTGCAAATATATCTTATAGTCATTACGAGTACCAATCCGAGTGCCAAGTTTGGTGATTATGTCAAATCCCCTCATGGAATGTATTGATCTGAGAGGGAAACTCGTGTTCAACAGTGGTGGTGGCAGCTGATCATGTATGTTTGTATCTCTGTCACTCATTTCCGCATACATAATGATAGATATTATACTCGTATGGTCTGTATACATACATACCTGTATACATACATAGCTGTTGTCACAGTAAAGTATTGTCACATGATTAACGTGTACGTCTACTGTTATAGACAAAAAATAATAGGCGGCTTTACGGATACAGGCAATCTCTACAGGATATCTTTTGGGTAGGCAAAACAAAAATGGTCGGTTTAAGTAATAAACATTCATAAGCAAGTTAAATTATTCAGAGTCTTGAAAATATTTTGAAATTGGGTATTTATTTACATGAAATTAATAAATTATTCTAAAGAAGAAGAAAAACTAAATAGATAGCTAATCTAGAATCCCAGAACGTGTGGCCGGGTCGTACCGTACATATATTATTAGATCGATGTATAGTCTTTATTTCATAACAGAATGTGTAATATATAGTTTTTGTTCATTTAAGAAATGTTTCAAGAGTCAAGAGAAAAAATACTGCATCAACTTGTCGCACACAATCATAATTTACTATTTTGCGCTTTCATTTCTAATGGAAAGTAATTCTAAACACTCGCATCATACAACGAAAACACTAAGTGTAAAACTTTCAAGATAAATCTGTTTACCGCCCAGAAATAAGAATAAATTAATCTCTCTTCATCAATAAGTAGAGATATCTCTACCAAAATAGCTTCTTTCATTCTTTCTGTTGAAAGGGGATGCCGTAGTGTGCGCTGAACACACACAAACGTGTATTGGATTACTTTCACCGAAGCGCCTTATTTGAAAACGAGAACATCAAGTTTCCCGTTTCATTGCTGGTAGCTTAGCCTCTTCTCTTGGTCGTCTGGAGCATAAGCAGCAATGTGAAGAGAATTTCGTCTTGTTTCCACGATATAATTGCATGGATGAAAGCGGCGAGCAGCTGTGCAACCGCGTTGATTATCATGTTCTGTTCCATTTTGCCAGCGTGAGTTTGTCGTGAACCCGTTTTTATAAGTCATCGCAATGCCAACGTTTGGCCCAAGCATCTGGATTACAGAACCTAGTTTCCCAACCAAAAGGATTAGAATTAAAGATGCTTAAAATGTTGTTGAAACCGTTTCAGTTACTAAATGTATTGAATTCAGAGAACGTATTTAATTTTCTCCATACCTCGTCAGATCTTTGGGATCTAATAGCACAAAAGTTTGCAATTTATAAGGACTTTTAAATTCACTGTAATTCCATGAATATTTGTAGAGTTTAGTATGTTCTCCAGAGAAGCAATTAAAAATATATTGTACAAGTAATGCTAGAGAACATTGCAGTTTGCATTAAAGGTAGTACTAATATTATGTAGAAGTGAATCTGTCTAAAGTGTGCCGAAACGACTTAGCAGCAAAATAAAACATAAATAAAGAATGTATATAGAGAAAATTTTGTTGCTGTTTCGGCTTTATAATATAATGTATTTACGTAAGTTTCCTAGAAGACAATTTAGAAAGATGATGCAGTATAGGTAATACCGATAGGATAAACCGATATCTTGCTTCGAACACCAGGCTAAAAGACATAGAAGAAGGAAGGTTGTGTGTGTGTGTCAAATTGTCGATACCAAACTGTGTGTGTATTTTAGTTGCATTGTCGTCCAAACATCGAGGATCTTTAACAAAAAACTGTCGGTAACCACAGGGTGTGAGCTATTAAGTCTGCTCGTATAGAAATCTTTACAGCGCAATAGAAATGCGGTTTCTGCTGGCGACACGGTCAAATCTATAGTGTTGACTAGTTTCTCTGTGCCGGGTGTTTTAAAACGTCTAAAAATCGCAGCCAATGAGTGCCTACCCAAACTATGCAGAGCATTAAATTTCAGCCACATTCTTGCAAAAGCAATGTATACGTAAAACAATGTTTCTTTTGTTTAAAACTCCATAGAGTGCTAGTGGTGCCCTGCATTCATCAGTCATTTGTTTTGTTTTTAAATTTATCCATATTTATAGAGTATTTACAAATACCAAGCCGTCCCTTTTGTAGCTATTGTTGTTGTTAAGGTTTATAGATACAACGATTGATACAAATAAATGAGAACACTTCTGTTGCTGTATTACCTCATAAACTTTTTAAATCTACATTATAATTTTTGTGTAACTTTTTATGGCACAAAATAAATTTTATATAATTTTTACTTGATAGGAGAATCTAGATAAACAATTGTAATTATTGTTTCATAGGTTCATGCTATTTACAGAGCTTTTAACCTAAAACATTGAACCCCTGTGGGACTTGAACTCGTGCCCTACTCTACGACCATCAGTTCAACTACGTAGCCACTTCGTTACGATAGCGGTTTAATGTACTAAATAGAAGAATGCTTGACTGCATACACTGTGTTGCAGCAAGATCTGGATGCCAGTAAATCCGAACCATGGTCATTTCCAGTTCTAATTTTAAACGGCATCACCCCGCACTGCACTGCGTCATTAAAAATATGACATTCCAAGCCATTTCTATTGGCTTTTTCCACTTCCACTTCTGTGGCTATACCCAGAGCGTTGGCCTTCCATCCCTCTCCCACATTTGCCGTTCCCAGCGTTAGAAAGAGACAGACGCCGCCATAAACCACCCTCCGTGATCCGTGACGAGCATATTCAATATCCGATTATAAACAACTGTATGGGGATTTGTAAAGTAATTTTGGTTCAGGTTTGTCAAGTAGCTAGTAAGTAATATGTTAGTGCATTTATTTCTCTTATTATTTGGTTAGAAAGTAAAGTTTTAGTTTAGTAATTTTTGTTATGTTTTTGAATGAAATTTAATAAATTATGTAATGATTCTGTGTATGACGTATGTAGTACTCGTATGTATGTATAGCATGGTTTTATTACTGTTAACTTTTGAATGATATTTATCACTGTTAAGTACATTTCTTTGTTTACTTCAAATCTTTGAACGGGTTTTTCAGTTGCAATGTTATTGATGAATTGAAATTACCTTAATAAATAAAAATTTAACAGCAATCGGTTGAACAGTGGAGAAATAAAAGTGGACCAAAAGTTTAATTTCAATGCATATGACATTGACCGGATCGTTAACATTTAAGATTTAGTAAATTAGACAAGTAATAGATTCCAAACTTGAGTGATACAGTGAAACGTTAATTAAGAAATCTTAGAAAGTTACAAACTCATCAACGATGCACTTAAAACTAGGAAAACTAGAACTGACAGTCAAGTTTAGACTTACTTTAGCACATCCACATACTCCGATCTCTTTAATTAAAAATCCAGTGTAAGTATTGGAAGGTTCAGTAGAGAAAAGAAGAAAATGGGAGAAGAAACAGCTAAAATCTAAGAGGGTCAATGATCTTGATTGTTTGCGTCATAGATTTTTTTAATTGTTGAAATGCGTCAAATCCTATTTTTTGTCTATTTACAATTATGTTTCAATAAACTATGAGTAAATAAATAATTCAATATGTTGTTATATTTTGGTCCAACTACGGCGCAGTCAACAGGAGGGCTATGATTTTAGCAATCTTTGTATGAATTTTTTATGTATAATGGATTTTCACTCGGCCTTCATCTCACCTGATGGTACCAGTAAGTGACAATAAGGCCGTTGGATGGTAAGCGTGCGCACCCAGAAGCCTCAACCTAATGAGGCGCTGGCTCTGCTACCTTTCATACCGGAACACAGTGGTATTAACACTGCTATTTGGCGGCAGACTTAGGTAATATGGTGGTGGCTAGCCAAGCAGCCATGGGAAATTTCCTGCCACCAACCAAACCGAGTTCCTCCACTGTGCTTCGAACCCTCCGGATTGGGGATCCAACATTTACCCATTAGGCCACATAGGCGGTCAATTGTTGAAATGGATCAAATAATTGAAAAAAGAGAAAAAAGAAATTCAATACAACCGGCGATGTAAGGACTTAGCTGACGAAATCTCTAGGTCTCGCAGCGATTCGATTTTAGCACATATTCAACGAGATGAACTACATCACAATACAAATTATATTTTGATGTGACAGGAAATCTATCTCCCTGCTTTTATTCGATGCCTTGTCACGGCTAAACGGTGGAACTGATCCTGTTGAAATTTGGCATACACATGACCGATGGCATGGAGGCAATACGCATTGAATTAATATGTACTACCTCTACATAGTAGACGCATATCGCAATTTTTTGCAGACACAGCTGCTTTCAAATTTATAAGATTAGAGTTATTTGTTTTGGAGAAGGCAAGAAAAAGATTTTAATAATAAACACATTACGGTTGCAAGTGCGGGTAAAGGGGCAAAGGGCGAAGGGCTGACTTAATATAAATATTCAAAGGAGGTTAACAACCGTCGAGTCGCACCGACTCAACCCTGATAAAAAGTTGGAATAGGCTCGCGGTGACGCGCCCGAAATCTTAACAGCAGGGTTAAAGAGTTCAGAGGTGTGTTTTTTGAAATGGTAATGATTGGAATTTCTATTTATTTATTAAAATACAAGATTTTACTCGCGACTTCGTCCGCGTGGGCGGGATAAAAAGTAGCGTATGTCCTTTTCAGAACCTTACAAAAAGGCATTCTCATCCTCATTAACGACGGGAAGGGAGGACAAACAATTACTGCTTGTCCAAGCACACTTGCATTTGAGCCATTTGACTCTCAAATGGAATTATTCCTAAAACTGATGTGAAAACTCTTTAGAAACTGGACTGACACAACCTCAACCTGATGCTTTAGGAAATCGACGATTGTTTTGATTTTGATGATATTTACCAAATTTAAATAACTAACACTTTAACTAACTCCTTTCTTGGTGACGTAGAAGTTGTCCTTGATTTTTATTCAATCAGAGATAACGGGAGTTAAAACAATACTACCATTGAACTGCCTTCGTTCCAACTATTTGAACTTATAATACATATAATGGAAAAATCTCAAACAAAAACGATCAGACTTGAAAAAAATATATATTATATTTTGTTAATTTAAAAACGATAGGTCTTTGGTAACGTGTTTGAAATATTAATGCGGGGTAAAAAGTTCAAACACGTTCAATAGTAGAGTGTTATCTGGAGGTGATTTTTCTTGAATAAATTTATTTTCGAAGGTGCCAACTTAATTTGTTCGACCAAAAGGTTAAACAATTTAGGTTATTTTGTGATCTTATATAATATAATTTTCAGGGATCCATACCCACTACTGCTATCCGTCCGTCTATCCGTATGTCCGTCTGTCTGTCACACTTTTGCTTTTCAGTAGCTTAAACTGTAATAGGTAGAACCTTGATATCTTCTCATTGTGTATTATTACTATGTCCACTATAGCAACAAATAATGAAAAGGTAAAAAACAGTCAGTATTTTTTGCTCGATCTTAAGAAATCTTGAAAACTTTGATATTTATTGAGATGAGATACGTTATGTATTGTTTATTAATTATTTAATTACTTGTATCAAATTTACTTATTAAAGATCGGGCTAACCTAAATAATTTATTAAGTCATTTTAATGTAATTCGCAATCCTATTTGACCTATATAAAAATATAGAATATGTCAATTTCAAAGTAAGTATTATTAAGCTGAGTATGTTACAATTAAAAGACTGTACGTGAAGAACTGAAGATACAAAGATGTTTTTTTGATCCAATCACATTTTACCTGTGTCAGGTGAGTAAGTGTTGTGGGACTGTGTTTGTTATTCAGATATATATATATATATATAATGTAATCATTTGTTTGTGTACGGTTATTTCATATTGGACTGAAACTAACTATACGTAGACGATGCTGCAAATGGACCTATAATATATATATATATATATATTCAACATACATTCTTCTATCGCAGCAGTTGGACGTACCTACCTTGGACCGACCTACATACCTGGGAAAGGAACCTACAAAAGGGTCTAGAAATAGACCTGTAAAAGAGCTCGCAATGACTAAGCTAAACGAAGTCTACACATAATCTAGACCCAGACCAGACCCTATTATTCTATCCGTGGTAATACATGGGTATAATACGTACTGGGCACCTAACATCCTAGGACACAGGTTCTCAAACAGAGTTCAATTAAATTTAAAAATTGCTTTAAATCTTCCCCCGGGTATTATTTTAGTTAGTATAAAAATAATAAAAATAAAATTTTGTGTATGTCTCTCTTCATGGCAAATTGCGGCAAATTTCATGACGATTGGTTTAGCGTTTAGTAGTAATGATTACGGACACACATATTTTAGACGACGCTGATCTCTAATTTATAATAGGATCGGTAATTGGTTATTTTCAGTTATTTTTACGTGCGTGTGACTAAAGTATGTATTTAAATTTGAGTGTGAGTTTACGGTACCCAGAAACGGACCCTTACTATACGGACCGACGACCTAGTTAAGGTCGCGAGGAGTCGCTGGATACAAGTGGCTCGGGAAATGTTAATGTGGCATACTATGAGGGATGCCTATGTCCAGCAGTGGACGTTTCCTGGCTGATGATGTGAAAGTTTTTTAATTTGAAACACAATTGCTATAACTAAATAAATAAATTAAAGGTTGACCTAACCTATGGCCTGGGGATTTAGCTATAAGTCGTCGCAATCTGTCAAAAATAAGATGAAACGTCCTTGTATTGAAAAAACTATAAAGTAAATTTAATTATAATCGAGAGTTACAAAAATAAAGATTAGATTATCACGTAATATCAACTCATGACAGTAAACTTAGAGCTTTGTCTTTGTAATGTTTATTCAGTAATTATGAAAGTACTTTTCAAGGTAGGGGAGCTATTTACAGGGTAAATCTAGGTATTGTCCTTTTTTTTCGTGGGTCACGTCACTCAAAAGGTTGAGAAACTGTATCCTAGGGTATGATTTACTCGTATGACCAGCGTAAAGAGGTCTGCGGTATCTTTTAATGTTATTGGAAGAAGAGGTATCACAAAATGGTCGTACCTTTTACTGGGAAGCAGACCTTGAATTGATTGATTCACCTCGCTCGTGGGAGGCGGAGGTCATTATTTGGTATGTTTGTAAGCAAATTTTGTGAACAAGTTTCGTGTTACATATTTAAAGCTTCTTGACAAGTCGTAGTTTGAATAGTTTGAGTAATTTATTCAAGATCTTCCTTTGGGTGTAGATATATTGGTAAAGGCGCAAGTGCGTGCGCATCCAATGCATTGGTCCTAAAACTTCAAATTAGCACCAAAGTTGATGCAGTAACACCGCCGATCACGTCCACATACGGTAATTGTGGCCTAATGATTATAAAGGCTTGCACTAACAATCCTGGGGTCCTAGGTTCGATTGTTAGTGGTTTTAGTGCCCTATCGCCAGATAGGACATTTTCTATGTCTGGGTGGCAAGCTACCAGCATGTTTCCTAAGTCTGCCCACAAAATGCTTTTAATAGCACTTTGTGTTCTGGTATGAAAGGAAGCCAACTCATTTTGCAGCAAATACCTTATCGTCACTTATCAGGTGAGATGAAGGCCAAGTACAAATCATTTTCTTATATAAAATTTTTCTAGTAAGATAAACACTTGGGAAATGTTTAAATTACCGTATCCTTCTCTTTGATATAAATCCCTTGAGTAGATTTTTGTGTGGTCCTCTGCCTATCATCCTATAAATTATTTCATTTTTAGACCTATCCGACATGTTACATGACTATGTGGCCTAGGGTGGGACCTACATTATTATCATCAGCCGGGAAACGTCCACTGCTGGACATAGTCCTCCTGCATGGTATGTCACATTGACCAGTCCCGAGCTGCATGCAACGACTCCCCGCGACCGTAACCAGGTCTTCAGTCCATCTAGCAGGGGGACGGCCTGGTAAATGCTTCACGGTACGTGGTCGCCGCTCGAAAACTTTTACTCCACATCGATTATCCGTTATTCCGTGGCGTGGCCATTGCGACTTCAGCTAACTGACTCGTTGACCTATGTCGGTGACGCTAGTGTACGGATTTCCTCATTCCGGATTTTATCACGTAGAGAAATGGGACATACACCCTTGCCTAGATGTCCTAGTCACTCTGACCTTGAAGACATTCAGTAGCAACACGAAATAGAGTGTTTCCCTCGGGAAACACGACGTCTAACAGACAATTCCACTCATTATTAGTGGAAATAATTACAGATGTAATAAATAAAGCAACGAAACGCTGGTAGCGTATAATATGATCTAAATAAGGGTGGAATTACTCCGTTCTCCGAATTAACCGATTGTAATACGATGACAGTTAAATTAGAAGAAGACTGAAAAGAAAATATTGAAATGAAATATTATTTATTGGTCATCTTTTAGGTAAATTACAAATATGTCATTGTCATTAAATTATAGAGAACCCTTAAAAAGTTTGCCATCTCGGCGTACTAATTATTTACTTAAAAAAAACATACAAACCATATTTTTAAATTCTTCTAAGCCTTGTAATCTAAATAATAAATAGCATTTGTAACGCCGTTTAGTCTTAATATCGATACGTATAATAAAATTGTAACATCTCTCTAAACATCTCCTATGTATGTACATTGTACATATTACATACATAGGAGATGTTTAGGAAAAAATATGATGATCATTTATAAGAGCAATAGAAGCCAAAACAGTGGCATTCAGCATTTTACTTTTACTCGTAAATATGAGTACAAACCGAAAATATATACAATACTAGCTTCCGCCCGCGACTTTGTCCGCGTGTACTTCAGGATGTATTCTACTTGTTCGATAGGCACAGGTTTTTTCTGTTACGTAGTCTAATAGTTTTAAAAAAAATTCAATAACTGACGTAGTACATTCAAATAGTCTTCACGCATATATTATCAAAGCGAAAGTTTGTATATACGAATTTACATATCTATGGTCGGCAACGCGTTTTTGTTATGCCAAAATTGCCCACTAATATTATAAGTGTGATTTTGGACAATTTACACAATATGGCTTTATAAATTATAGCCTATATGTTATTCTGATGTATAAGCTATATTATTGTAAAGTTTCATTCAAATCCATTCAGTAGTTTTTCCGTGAAAGCGTCACAAACATCCAAACATCTAAACATCCAAACTTTCACACTTATAATATTAGTAGGATAGCAAATGCGGAAAATAAACTCTCATATTATTTATTCTCATTCACTCATTTGGTAACAAACACGATATTTAGATCTTTAGTGTATTTGTTAGCACTGTATGGCACATGTACGCGGCCATGTTAGATTTTATGTGACATCATATATCCTTTGGAGTAAAACGACGCTTTCAATGAACATTTTTTCTTAGTATTATTTTATCTGTGATGGGCCTTCATCTCACCTGATGGTAAGTGACGATAAGGCCGTTGGATGGTAAGCGTGCGCACCCAGAAGCCTCAATTAATTTAGAAGAGAAGAAGAATGATAAAGATGATCTGTCTGAGATGATGTCTAAAGCCACTATCTTTATGCTAGTGTGCCACTATCCTTATGATAGTGTGATATACATGTATATCTTTATTTGAAGAGAAAAAACTTTAAAGAGATAGCATTGAAAACAGTGTTTACACCAAAGAGATTACAATTATTTATTGTAGGGTCCACGCATAATATCTCCTCAGTAACAAAGTAGGTTGTTTATCTATTTACTAGAGTACTAGAGGCTCCCATCTCTACGCGGCCGGCCGCGGTGCGACGATGCCCGCAAGAGCCAAGGTTATGTGAACAGTTACGTACTCGTACTACAGTGCAACACAACCACTCCGCCTTTCACTGCGAATGAAATCATCACAGAACCTACAATAACTGTTGGCATATATGTTGGGCCAACCATTGGGCCAAGATCTGTGAACTAGTAAAGTAAAACTTGAGTTTGTGAATCCCAAGTACATAGAAGATAGGACGTAACCGTCTAACCGTCCCCGTGTGGAAGGTCAGGAACTTATTCAATGTACAAATGACAGCTCTGTCAGTAACGTTGTTTTAATTAGGTTATTCTAACTTAAGTAAAATCTTTTAAAAATTTAGTTGAGAATATTAAAGTTCTAGTAAATTTTCGACTTAGCTTTCATATCAACTGATTATAAATGAGGATCAGTCTGTTGGAAGCGAACTCATCGAGAAGTCTTAAAGACTTTAAAAGTTTTTAAAAAATAGTTGAAGGATTTCGGTTCCTGTGCCGCTGTAGAAATATCAGTACGATTCTTACCAAATTCGACACATTTTATTCATTACATATTTTTGTTTCAATATCTAGACCACACTAAAGTCGGTCGTCAAACTGCACTGGACATTATTCAAGTAAGTACTAGATAAATATGTAATCGTACCTATTTGTCAATTATTCGGTTCTAGTAAACTCGATTACAAAATTATGTAGCTAGTTTTGTACCATGTCACATTCACCCTTTTTTGTTCCTATGAAGCCTCCCACCAACCAAACAAATCAATGAATAAATTGATTGAAGATTATGAAACTGGGCTTGTGTACAATCGAAACGCAGGTAGGCAAAGTGTCATAACTGCAAAACAAATTAATTCTTCATTAAACGATACTCAATGCGGATCGTTAATGAACTTGCCGCGTCGACGCGTGTTTCCACACAAAGGAATATTAAACCAGAAGGTATTATTTATATGGATACGTTATTACAACAACAATGGACGAAAACGTTACTAGCTTTGGCTCATGACTTCGTTTACTCCACGTACTTGATAAAAAGTAGCTTAAACTTCACAGGCCGGACACTTTAAACAGATGCTAGATGTCGTGATATCGCTTCCTATACCCATATATTTGTAGAGGTATACACGCGCATGTGCCATAGTGCGCGTGCCATAGTACTTATCTTTGAGCGGGAACGTGAACGTTCTGTACATGCGCGTATGCAATACAAACGTCATCCGTTCAATATCACGACATTTGTTCGAAGTGTCCGACGTTTGCTTTTACGACACCTATTCTAAATTCTACATGGCTAACTGTGGTGTTATATTCTTGAAATGAATAACTATTATAAACATTATCAGGAGGCCGTATGTATAGTTTAGGTGTATGTATGTAGATACGTGTTATTTCTTGAGTAATGGAGCAAGGGCGAGTCCGGTTTCGCGACTTGATACAATTACGCGTCGCTTCGGTTTTTCAGTGTACCGTTTTCTTTCAACGAGGTCACAATAATGGACCAGTTTTGTCCATTAAGTGTTATTTATCTTATCATTAAACAAGAACCAAGTCCACTCTGAAAATTTTGTTGCCGGGTGTACTCTTTTAATACAAAGTAACGTGCGGCCGAAAGGTATGTCCTGAAAATACCATTCGTAAAAACTTCTTTAAATATTTCTTTTAAAACAATTTATGGCTAACTCCTCCTTTTGTTTAACAATGTTTTCCTAGCGGAAATATAAGAACTCAGAGTGGCCCTGGATACATGGAAATTGTGCCCCTTTTCCGCTGAAGTCCTCGATTTTAGTCCCAAATAAAATAAACCTTACACGATTACTCAAAGTAGGTGCCAAAACCTTGCTCTATTTTGTTATGTACTTTTATAAAATGAATACTAGAAATGGCCAAATAGAGATCGTATCCACAAGACTGTATGAGCTGCTTTGTAAATTACGCACCTAATCAACGCCAGAATTTCACGGACGGATGTAAGTGGCAATAGTAAACTGTTGCCAAAATTGCCAAAATTTAAATAGTTATGTACCGATGATAATATTTCATTAAAATTAGGCTTAGTAAATAAAATTACAATTTGTTGATCTTCATCACTAACACACACAACCCTTACACACATACAAACTTTCACACATTACACATTCCCCCACATTACATATTCCTCACTCATACCCTCTTAATTTTGTTTCTTTTCATTTACGTTTTATTTACAATTTAACAAATTATTTTTATATAATTGTCATTATTATTTTTATTTCTAGTTTATTTCATTGAAAAATATCATTTAGGTAGGTTCGGATAAGAAGAGCGGAATCTCCTGGCACAGGTATTGTTATACTTACAAGGAGATTCCAACCTTGTATACGGCTTAAGATAAGTTTTAAAAAGAAATAAACAATTTTTCATTTTCATCTTTTCGCGTAGGTTGTAAGGTCAATGATCGATCTCACAAACCTTACTGTCAGAGTTGTTGAGCTGCCATAGAGGCCTCTGTCATGGCTCATGTAGCCATGTAGTTACTACTGTCGTAGATAGTAACCGTGTCTTCCGAAGCACAGAATCAGCTGACTTTTCAGAAAATAAGGTGATTCAGCCTGCAATGTCCTAACCAACCATATTTGATAAAGTCCCCACCGTGAATCGAACCCGTAGCCTGCGTGTGTTACGCGTCTGAGTCTACGCTCAGCCAACTGTGCTGCGGAGTCCGCTATTGTAAATCGATAAGACCCACACTGTGGGGTGTGACCTGTGGCAGCATTCGTGCCTGATGCTCTGTCAAAGTAGTCCGTGAAATTATGGCGTAGACCTTAGTTTGGACATTGATATTAATTATTATAACAACAAATACACTTTCAAGATTAAAATATTAGTAGTGATAAAAATTACTATTTTGTAACACTAGTTTCTTCTATTCCTTTCTTTTTTAAGGGGTGAATTTTTGAGTCATTTATACAGTACAAAAAAATTAAGTACAACCAGCAGCAACTTTGTATCTTGTCACACTTACTCTGACTATATGATACGGTACAAAGTTGCGTACCCGTATGTAATATGTATGACGCTGACTGTACATGGTTTCGGATCAGAATAGTATAGACAGTGTTTAAAAACAGCGTGAAGAACAAATTAACATGAAAGTCGTGAAAATATCAACCTATTAAAACCGGTATTAAATCACCAGTTAAACTGACGTTTCCGAGCTATAAGTAATTAAAAGTAATTGACGAATTGAACATTCTTGCTTTAGCTGAAGCTAATTTTCTTTGTTGGTTACTTACTTACTACTTATGAAGCTTTTTATGTAATTACCTGGTGGTACGTTTTAATTTGAGTTTTAATCAAAATTTATTTATTTAAAAACAAGTTGGTTGGATTTTTACAAGTTATTCTACCTCAGAGAGTAATTCATAGAAGTCAACAGATTTATCTACATATTAACATTATCTACGTATCTTCTAAATAACAAGAAATCGTAGTTTTCTCTCTCTATCTGCTTTGTTTCCGTTATCATTGCATGTATAAACTAATACGTTTATAAAAGTCCTTGATAACAAAACATTCCTCTCGAGTCTCTAAACTCGTCCACAATGAGGAAATTTACGAGTATTAGAGCTTTCCCTTTGTCTGTCCCTACGTAAATGTGTAAATTTATAATACATCGTAAAGCTAATTTGTTCATAAGGACTTTTTACTGGGTTTATTAACAACCATAGACCATAACCCACAGACTCTCGTATGCATACTTTACGAGCCTACACCAACACGATCCCACATACGCGGCGGTCCGCACGTGCGCCCCAGTAGCGCTCCAATGCGAACAACCGCTTCCAAGCATTACTCTTTTTTCCCCTCCATCGCCTTCGAAAACCTTTAGCTATCTAACTAGCCCATATAAAGTCTATATTTGCATAACACTTTGCACTACTTACACCTTTTTGATAGTAGCATAACTGCAGCTCGAAACACTACGCGCATGCGATATCCAAGTTGACTCTTTGGATTGCATTCAATACATTTCCAGATATGTTCGCTTCCTTGCCTCTAGCAGCTCATGAAAGTCTTCAGTGGATGTGAAATTGAATAAAAGCTCAGTTTCCGAAAGCCCTGAGTTACGGTAGTTGTATGTAGGCCGTTACTACAGTCTGTGTGTCGTGTTGATTTTTAAACCACTTTTGTTGGCGATATGGATGTGTTTTTTGTAATGTTTTTGAATGACTGTGCCTGCATTAACACAGCGGTGTCTATTTAGAAGTCGCCGTTGGTAATAATCTGTTTAGTATACCAGTAAAACGCAGAAGAAATCACTTTAGTCTCATGATAACTTAGCTGAAATAATGTCTTTAAGTAAACGTAAAATAACATATTTTAATCGTATTGTACTCAGAGAGCCACGGCGAACTGGCACTCCGTGATTCGATTTTTGTAATTGCTTCACTAGGTAAGTAGATTTGTGCCCCCAGAAAGACGTCGGTAAATACATTATAATTATTATAAGCCTCTTTATTTCCAATTACTTAAAAAAACTTGTTTTTTACGTATACTACATATATAAATTTTGTTATGTTATTGAAACCCCACTCTGAGTATAGGCCTGCTCCAGCTTCTTCTTCTAATCTGTTCTCTTTCTGCGTGTTCATCGTAAATACATAAGTAGACGCTAATACCTTTACCCTAGAATATTCCCAAAACACCTATTTTGTCACCTACTTAAATACCTCTACACAAGGTCGTTCGGAGTAACCACACGGCATAGCGTGGATTGTATTATTTGATTTATTCAAAAATAGAATCATCACATTGAAATAAGAATTCAACCTCACTACGAAAATCTGCCAAAGTGACTGTAATATTCCAGCCAGAAGGTTTCCAAAAGGGCTAAGAAATCAGCGTTGAGGTAGATATTACGTTATCTATCGTAACTTGCACTCGAGTTTTGATTTGAGCACACCATTTTGATTCCCTGTTTGTTTATTTTGTAAAAGAAATCGATTCCAATCCTATTTTGTTTAGTATCTTTTATCGTTTTTTAAAGGTTCAAGTGCGAGTCGGACTCGCGCACCGAGGGTTCCGTACAGATAGTGAATAATTAACATACTTAAAATCATGCTGTACCGAAAATAAAAGTCCGATTGAAGAACCAACTTTACTTTGCGGTTACATATATGTATGGCATTTAACTACAAAGTTAAGTTTATAAACATGAAAATGCTATTTTTACAGTGTTATAAAAATCTGGTTTTCAAATTTATTACTAAGGTTATGCAGTAAGACCTTCCTTCTTGACAAATTTCAGGATTGTAGGTAAACGGGAAGTACCGGTAGAAGAAGTTGACATATGTATGTAATTGTTAATTATTTAAAATATGCTGGAACACCGTTTGTGTGGTGATTTACATATAATCGCAGACCAAAGGGTGCCGAAAGACAATCTCGCCCTAAACTGATCAAGGGCAATGGCGCTGCCGCTCAGACTCATCACACATGCTATACAAACCGTTAGACGCTCATTACATAAGCTACGCAAGCTACACGATCCGTCAAACACTCAGTACGAAAGCTACGCCGGCTACACGAATCGTTAGACGCTCAGTATTAAAACTACGCCAGCTACACGAACCGTTAGACGCGCACTACAAAAGCTGCGCAAGCTACACGAACCGTCAGACGCTCATGACATCAAGCTACGCAAGCTACACGAGCCAATAGACTCTCATGACACAGCTACGCAAGTTAGACGAACCGTCAGACGCTCATGACATCAAGCTACGCAAGCTACACGAGCCAATAGACTCTCATGACACAAGCTACGCAAGTTAGTCGAACCATTAGACGCTCAGCACAAAAGGTACGCAAGTGAAACTGCACAAGGCGTGTATGTTTTATCCAATCAAGCTACGCAAGCTGCATAACAACCGTGAGTCGGTAGACACTCTGTACACAGACTACGTAAGTTACACTTCAGTCTATACGAGGCGTGGCCATTTCTCAGCGTCCTGTCCGTGTCACTCGCTAATCCGGGACAAGGACAACCCGGCTGATCCTTTATTTAGATGGAATCTATTCGTTATTCCATTCTGGGCTTTCTCCAATTCGAATCCATTACTAAGTGAGAATAGTAGGGTTACGATCACAAGCGTCAGTTTAGGACTTTAGAATGTGCTTCTGTATTTGATGTCTTAGGTGCTCTGAATGGATTTGAATCATACCTTTGCATTTATTCAGGCGTATTTCTTGCAAATTCTTTTGACTTACTCCGTTTCTTTTGTCATAGTACTCTACGACTTTAAACAACCCAAATTAGGTCCGTTGTTGAAAATTACCTTATTTTGATTTAATTCTCAACTTCACTTTCAGTTACCAGATTGATTTTTGTTCTTCAATGTACTTCGATTGTTAATAAGATTGTCTTACTTTGATTTTATTTTGTATTATTAATTCGGTACGGTAAAACAATAGTTTTAACAGTAGGTTTTAATACAACATAACAAATAACATACAATTCTGGCATGCTATTTATCGTACTGCCTGCGTTTGACAACAATCTCACCTGATGTGGCCTTATATTCTCTAATAATAGATTCAAAAAAATATTTCCACACAAAAATACCAGATTATTATGCAACATACATACTAAAATATACATATGTACAACATTTTCTCCGCTGTCAATAAATAAGCTCATTTTGGATAAATCATCTGAAAAAATCCAACAATGATCAAGGGGTGGACCTGACAACAAATAAAACAGTCATCGAGGTACCAGCATAAGGGCGAGAACACGCCGGAGCGGAACCTAACCGGAAATCGAACCCAGGACTTCGGGGTCGCGTGGCGGGCATCCGACCGCGGTCACTCACCCCGCGATGTGGAACCCCATGTGGAACCGGTAGCGAAAGGGGATAGCCACAGAAATCGGTACATTCTTTGTAGGAATAGAAGTGACGCAGTTGCCATACACGTATGGGTGCCGTCCTTTGGTACATCAAAGACCGGCACCGATGTCATCGACACCCACAAGTAATAACGGTTATTAATATAGAATACTAACAATATCGTAAGCATTTATAAAAAATATTGTTGCATCTTTCAGTTCCTTTATACAAATACAAAAATGATTATTTTCCAGAATAATACAAACACATATACAATCTACATTAGCTCTCGTACTAGGAGACCTGCGTTGCGATTGTTTTATTTTCATCCCTAAATTTTCGGAATAGCCTTTCGGCCCTTTTGATGCTTTATTTAATCCTCCCCCTTAACAAAACTAATCAGAAGAGTTGAATAACTCAATTATTGAGAGGCTGAATTAGAAAGAAAGAAAGAAAAAAATTATTTGCCAAGCACATAGTTTTTTTACACGGTGTTTAGATAGTAATTTTAATTAGATCGATGTACTTAACCTGTCCACAGGTGTGCAAATATTATGAACATATCTAATAAGGAATTTAATTGTAAAAAAATTACAATATTCCACCGATGTTCTGGAAATCTTTCAAAATCCTTGTGTAATTTCTTGATGCGTTTTGACTACCTATCTTAAATGTTCTGTTTTTACAACAACAATAAATTGATATCTATTACGTCTGAAAGAAAATATACTTGTTTGATCAGAAATAACAACGCAAAGCGAAAAAACACATTAATAAATTATCAGCCGCTGATGTGGCAATAAACTAACCACTTCTGTAGTCAACGGTCATTAGAATTTCTATGAGGTTACCCATCTGTTGCCGATATTGTTTTAAGCATGTATTATTGTTTTTTCTCTCAGCGAGCTTTTGCACCTCAGCTTGCGTAGGATAATTTGCTCAGCAGTCAGCATCCAGAGTTCAACTTTCATGTCGACCTTATTGTATGTAGCGTAAGAAACGTTTCACCTTGAGTTTTTCTTCTTAGACAATATAGTTTATTTTTGTATCAATAAATTATGTGAAGTTTATACAAGCGGGTGCGACTATAGAAGTACGTTAATATAGTTTTCGACCGCTTTACTTAAATAAGTATGAAACGGGAACACTTTGTCGGTATAAAAGTAACTTATAAACTACCTGCCAAATTTCATCATTATTATAAACAATTAGGACGGAAGATAACGCTACTTTAAAATATAAATAAATTTGATATCATCACCTAACGTGGCAGGCACATTGATGATCGCTGTAAGATATTACTTATATTTAGGTTACATAAGTAGATGCCGCTACTCATCTGCATATTTTTCCCTTTGTCGCCTTTAAGCACCCACAGTCCCACATGGGGCTAGAGAGCGGATAAAGCCAACTACATTTTTTCAACCAACCAAAACCCCGACCCTATTCCAAGTAAATCGCGCTCTACTACAGTAGTTAAAATTAAATATTTAATCATTTGTAAATAATTAATAACTAAGCACCTTGAAGGTTCAGCTAAATTTGAATTAAGTTAACAAGTTGTTAGCGCCGGGAGCCAGTACTAAACCCTTGAACCTTCAGGAACTCCCATTCGTGCGACCGTAATTAGTCGCAGCTCTAAACAGTGAAATCTGGATTAGAAACAGAGGCGTACTGTAGGTACTGTTTACTTAGAACTATTACAAATGTGTTGAGATATTAATATTTGGAGAAGTTGAAGACCTTGGAGTGTTTGAGCTCTACAAATTAGTAGTGGTCTCTGTAAAGGTCTGACGCTGTTTAGAGGAATTCTCTGGAAAACACGTAAACAATTTTCAATTACCGACACGGTTATTCTGTTTATTAAAATAAACTAGTCATTCGAATAATCATGTCGATTATAAATAAATAACTAAAAATAAAACGTGTGCTTTTATTAAATGTTCTATGTTTTTCTTAGGGCGTTGATTGTAAAAAGGTTGCAATGGGAAAATTCGGATCTATGAAAGAGATCACCATCCAAGATAAAGGTTGAAATCATTCTGGTGAAACTTATATTTTGATTAGGACTTATGCTCAGCATACAATATCGCGTCCATGATCTGTAGCGACAGAAAATATATAATTAAGTTTGTTAATGTCAAAAAAATTTAGACTGGCTTCATTAAATTGTTTTCAGAAACAATAACATTCAATGTTCGTTTTAATCCAATAGAAATAAGTGTAAACAAACACCCATCAAAACAAGCCCGCATAACTATTTATATAGAACCTTCTTTATAATGTCACAGTGAGTATTTTTAAGAGGGTATGCTGGTGTCAAAGCGCCCATACAAACGTAGTCCAGTCATATTTTGAGTATTAAGCTATGAAAATCTATGAAATTTTCAAGACACAATCTAGAAACAAATATCTGTGTCGGTGGTGAGTCAGATTTTCGTTTAAATATATACTTCCAGAGTTACAGGGCGTCAAAGAATTGTATTTTACTGTAGTAAAAAGCCCCAACTTTGAACCTAATTTACAAGAGTATGAATCAATTTAGAACAATTTGGAAAAACCACCGACATCTGAAATTTCATTAGTATACTGTATTAAAAAAATGGTTACATAATATACTGTATCCTTCAAATGATCCCTGGACTACGAAACATCCAAATAACGGGTGGATAACTTCGCGTAGTGTATGCTGTCTCACCGTACGCGCTCGGGTAGGATAGGGCTCGGATAGGGACAGCTACAAAACAATCCAAATTTGAACGCGGCCACGTGGTCTAACCAACATAGTCTCTTAAGCACATAGAATTAGAAGACTACACGTGTCGTACAATGTATGTTTGTGTTACTATATAATGACGTTTCTGTTTGTTTACGATTGTTTCTGTGCCACTGAAAAGAACCATATTATTATCATTTACTTCACAAAACACTTCTATAATTTCCTTCGCCCTTGCTTCTCTGCAGAACCTTTCTGATAATAAATAGGCAATAGCCCAAACAATAATTTGTAGAAATTTTCGGAAATAAATATTCATTCAAACAGCTTTAAACTGTATGGATATACTCGTACACGTCTTGTTAAACCACTAAGGAATCTAAGCATTGCTCATTTATCAGAATCAAACAAACAATATTCCAAATAGAATACAACCCTCGGGTTCTTGTATGTAATTTTTCTCTCGGCGTCGATCGGCACCCGGCACCCTCTCCCATTCGTAACAATAAAGACCCAGCGATTGTACCCCTGTAGCGACCGACTACAGACATCGGCAGACGTAATATAAAGATGGTAAGGGATAAAGACAGTATAGGTCTGTATACATCTATCTATATATATATATAAAACAAGGGTTAATTACACCATGAACGTCTGAACCAATTTTTATAATCTTAGATTTTTTAAATTTGTCCCCGCCCTAAACTATTAAAACATGGAATAAATTCACAAAAAAATTCATTTTATCAGACATTCACGATCTAACAGAAATTCAGAATGGCTTGATTTTTTTAGAGGGTTAAGGATCCCAAACGAACGAGAAGCTAGTAGTCTATAAAAACAAACTCTAAATAAGTACTACATATGAGTATAGGTTTTTATAGATTTAACCACCTCCCTGGCCCAGTGGATAATCAGTTGGACTCACAATCCAGAGGTCCCGGGTTTGATTCCCAGTGGGGTCACCTATTGTTACTCGGGTTGGTTAGTAATAAGAGTATTTTCTCTGTCTAAGCTAAGGCATTTGCGAAACCCACGCGTTGTTCTAAATGTAGGGGTATCTTCATATAATAAGGAACGAAGGTACAAGCCCATTATGATTTAATTCTGAAAGGGGAATTGGTTCCCATGGGATTCGATAAAACTTTTACACGCAACGCACGTGATACCATGCGTACTTGCCACGGGAATTAGGAAACTACCTAGGATATAACTAGTTACATAAAATATTATTAGGTCCAAGTTAAACTACAGTTTTATTTTTATAACTTTCTATTTTATTTTTGACTTATTTTATCATGTCCCAAATAATGATACACAGAACAAAACTGGCGAACAATATTAAATAGTCTTTAAAATTTATCGACTGGTGAATTGAATTTGTACCGCAAGTAGTTGTAATTGTGTTGAATTAGACCTTCACTAACTTGAGGCTTCTAGGTGAACACGCTTTCAGCCTTATCACTTATCACTAGGTGAGATAGTGGCTAAATACAACCTCATTGTATCACACTAATATTTTAAATTGGGTGGGTGGTAAATCGCTTTAACAGCAAAACCAATCATGATAAATTTTCATACACACATGGCACGAAGAAAGGCATATACTATTTTATCTCGTTAAATTGGGCCCATGGGACACATTATGAAATTTTAAGTCGCGGGCAAATCTTTCCATTCTATAAGGGATAGTATGCATTTCTCTCTTAGTTTTTCGAATTCAGTGGGGCCTTAGTAAAGAAAACATTTTCGTTTTCCACGAAAAAAAGGGAAACCAGACCAGACTGCACGGAACACGTGACTGTCTGTTCTCCTCATTGTCTTGAATCGTAAGACATTGAGATGAGAGAAAACTAAATGACAATAAATATCAAAGAAAATGTGTTAAAGTATCTCTCTGATAAGTCGCTAAGACAGAGTGGGCCCATAGGTGGGGGTCTGGGGTTTAAAACTACACGATTATAACCATGAATTCATTCATGTTCTTAAAATCTTATAAACCGATGGTCTCGAATTCGATACTCGGCGAGGGTACATATCGGTGACCGGTTTGATTTGATATTTTATATCCGCATGGCTACCACCATAGTAATCTAGTATGCCGTCACGTAACCAAGTACGAGTATTTCCGGTGGTGTGAAAGGTAGCAGAGCCAGAACTTCATTAGCTCGTCTTCTGTGTGAGCACCCATTGGGTGAGATGAAGGCCAAGTGCAAACCCATTACTACACATTAGGTCACTATGATATACCTGTACCTATACTATACTTTGCCCCATCCCAGAGGCATTCAAGATAGTTTTACAACGTTCTCTGATTGAATTTAAACACTTTCCAGTGAAAACAAAGGCGTAAACCGCAAGTGACCCCGGCGACCCGTCGTCGGTCGCTCATGTGCTCACATGTTAACCATAACCATAATCTCCCAAAGGTTTAGATTGAAGAGCCCCTCAAAGTTAATTTTCGTAAAATCTTACGGTCTGTTGTTCCAACGACCACTTTAGAACGACCTCACTGTTCTTATAACCGCTCCCCGATTTGATCTGAAACTGAATGCGTCAAGAACGGATAGGGAGTCCAGGATATATTTGTCGCTAGATCTGCCTGGGTCGGTATACATCTAGAACTAATTGACCGACTGGTTTGATGATAAATCGTGCTGCGGAGAACGGAATAATCCACGTTTCACGCGTAACTCTTTGTAGCGACTGGAGTGTTCAATGAATACGTTACTAAAAATGTCAAACAAGAAGTACCCGTTTATGTACGTTTTGAACGGGCGTGTGGCTTTAGCTTTATAATAAGCTCATCACATATCTTCGGGGCTCATAGACTAGAAAATGTTGTGTCCGTCTGTGTACCACTGAAATCTAATTGTCGCAAACCCGCCTCAGGGAGGCTGTTCAGGTTAACAATAACGAAAGAAAGTATTTAGCTTCATACCTTCTACAAAATGTATTCAGAAGTGGGAGAATGGGACTTACATGGGACCGCCTTGGACTGGTGCCTTCGACAAAGAAAAACTAAACCTATATTAATATTCGGATCGCCTCAAGCGCGCGTCCTGCATGGTATGTCATCCCCTGTCAGGTGCACGCCCCGCCATGTAATACGAGGAAATACGCATTTCAAATCTACTGACATTCATCAGGAAATTAATGAAATTTTACTGCATGTAACATATGTAACATGTATCATACTGAAAGAGAGTTGTAAAAATGACACAATGTATTTATTATTGGTAAATAGTATATGGTGTTATTACAAAGTTGGTAAATAATGGTTTCGAATTCTACATACTTGTATTCGAAATTGGAATATTTAAATTTTCTACTATGACTAAAATCATGCATGAATATCTGAACTGAAATATGTTTGGGTTACGACGCAGAATTATTTTGAAGGTTACCAGGTGGTAAAGCATAATTTCTGAAATCTGAGGCGAAGTCGCAGGCAAACAAGACTCGTTGGTGACAGCTCACTGGCAGAGAGAACGAATTATGCGTACAAGTAAGGAGTTGAATTCCCTGCCGGCTTCACCAATAGTGCAATCGAAATTGTTGCTCAGAAGCATAAAACTATCTCCCAAACGGGACAAATAGCTTCCTTATCCATTCATCCTAAAAACGATGCCTAATTTAGGAAATTTGGTGCAACGACAGCTAAAGTCTGTTTCTCGCGAGCTCTACTATTTCGACAAATGCAAGGGTGCAAGTCACTAACTACAAACACCCTTACAACGGCTCACAAAAAAAATCACATGAAAATTGAGACGAAAATAAACATACATATATTATTATCCTGACGCGAAAATCGGGTTACTGGGACACCAAGAATTCTCACTGCGGACCAAACATGTAGCTAAATAGACGTAAATATTATATTGATGGGTGACCCATATGATGGGTCCAGCGGTGTATAACCGACTTCCACGGGACGTTGTAAATGCTCCGAGCTCCACAACATTTAAAAATCTACTTAAAAAATGGCTCCTGAAGCAGGCGTTTTACAGTGTTCATGATTTTTTAGAATTAAGAATTAATTGACTATTATTATGATGTATTATTAATCACCTTGTGTGAGTACCTTAGTGTACATGACTAAGAATATTGACATGTAACGAAAGTTATTAAATATATTGATTATTGATTATTATTATTAGTACTCGTATTCGTATGTACGTACATATCTAAATATGAAAATATTTTCGCATTATGAATTTTGTACGACGTAGCTGACAGGACGTAAATAAATTAATACTATTAATAATATTTTAATTGAGTTTGTGTGTTTGTCCTTTCACGTCGTAATGGAGAATGACTTGATTTTTTGTAAAAGAAGGAATAGTTGAATTGGAATGAAAAGGAAATTAGCTTCATTTATCCCGACCGAAGAACTACTTCTTCCCATCTTCCCATCGGATAGTTTCTGAAGTCCACACGGACTAAGTCGCGGACAAAAGCTAGTGTAAAATATAAACTTCAAATCCGTCTCAGACTTCAGACACCATCCTACGAAAACCACGCAATGAAACAAGATAAAAGTAGTCTACGTTCCTTCTTTCTTCCTTCACGTCGTAGCAGAGAGTGAGTATGAATATGAGATTTCCAAAAGTTTGCGTGAGAGATCTCTCAGATTCACAGAAAAAATATTTTTGGCCAAAGTAAAATAATACACGTTCACATGAAAAAGATTTTATCTCATCTCGGCAGTCTCTATACACCACGTAAAGAGAGAACTACTTTCACGTTCATAAGGGTGTTCCGGGAAATTACTACAATATTTCCCGCCTTTAGGGGTAAATTCGGAAATAAGTGAGAACTCCCGCGTAGGTGAGACCCGAGGGGGGAGGGGCGGCGGGGGGAGCTGCGCGGGAATAATCGATACTCCCATAGACCATAAGTAGGGTGGACATATCGTATGGATTAAAGGTTTTTTGTGACAAATTAGAGTGTCAGAATCCATAAGGATAGTAATAAATTATAAATATTGTTCTGATGATTCGGGAAAGCATTATTTAAATCTACACAAAATAACACACTATGCATTTACCTCACGTTTTAAAAAGCAACTTTTATCTCTTAGGATGAAAGCGTGGCCTCCCAGAGGCCCGAATTTAGTTTATTATCTTTTTTTCCCAGATCTAGGCCAACTAAGCCGAGCGACATCTCGCTAGGTATTCCGCTAGGAATAGAATCCACGATCTTTGGATCAACAAACATCATTTCTTTATTATCTACTTCTACTTTCACATACGCTGATTGTGCTGTAGATAAGAACATCGAAAAATATTATTATTACATCCCGAAAATTGGTGTGAATTTCTTTACAATTTGCAGACAAAGCAATAAGATTGTGTTGAGTGTAGGTAAACTTAAGAATTTATAACGAAACATACTTACATTAACATCCTTACTTTTAATAGTTTTAATATTAAAAATGGAAAATGATTTTGCATTTACAATATTAAAACTTTGTTTGTCCTTCCTTTACGTCGTAACGGAGAGTCAGAATGACTTGATTTTTTATATAGTGGTAGTTGATGAGCCGGCAAAGGACATGGGCTACTTTAATCGCGATCGAACAAGTGGTTCCCGTGGGGTAATTTATGAAGTCCATGCAAACAAAGTCTCGAGCAAAAGCTAGTACTAAAATAAAAATAGAACCAAAACATGTAGAAATATTAATGTTATAATAAATCGAAAATTACACAAATTATTAATATAACAACGACGTACAGATGAAGCAATACTCGTAGGCTTACGAAATTCATTCTATCAATAAAATTCATACTGTCACTTTGTGTGTATAAGAGGATAATAATCACTACGTTTAAATTGGTTTTGTAACTGTTATGTTTTAATGTTAAATAAAAAGTTTTACGGAGACTTATTATTCACATCATGCATTCCTTGTCACCTATCTCCCCTTATCCCTAGCGGTCCTAAATAGTTGTATGGCTGTCCCCTGCATCAGTGCGTCGATGAGAATGCACGTCAACGCATCGGGGTCACTCACCCCGATTAGGGGCGAATGATCCCGTTTGGGTTCAAATTGATAACTTCACTTATGCTGTATCGAAATAACAAGCTAACACGTAGCGGCAGGAGAATCACTGACACCGGTACAAACAAGCATGAGTATTTTATCTTACTCAAAGTGTATACGTAGTTTTTTACAACTTAAGCACCATAAAATACATCTTAGAAAAATAATGATAGTGATATTAATAGTAATCCTATAATAAAACTACTGTTGGAGAGTGCTAAAGATTCATGGAAATAATAAAATGCATGAATTTGAAAAAGACAAATCCTGTACCAACGTAACATATTAAATCAATATTTATAGAAAAAATAAATCCATAAAATCAACTTGCACTATGTCATTGTATCGGTTTAAATAATTTTTAAAGATGTTTTTTTTTAATTTGAAGTTACTTCTGTACAGCAAAGAAGTTACTTTGAGGAATCAAACAAATCAAAATTAATATTACAAACAAGTTCAAAATTGGTTCTACATTATACTACTAAGTAAAACCGTTTTTTTAAAACAAATTAAAAAATTTTTTCATTAAGCATTTTTGTAAAAGAGAGAGATTTATAAAATAAATAAATGGTTTTTTATCATTTGTAATTTTGTTGTTCGAGTTGTTGTACACGATTATTGAGAAAATTAGTGTCTAATTATATATCGCATCACAGCTCAGTTCATCGTGCGCATTGCGCAATCCACCCAACTACGACACCAACGGAGCCCTACTCTCACTCACCTTGCTCGGTGAGAATCGGTGAGAATGCGGTGAATCGGTGTTGTCTAGTTTTAGGGATTTTATTATGAAGATACAAATATTTCACACTGATTTCTTAACTAACTAATAAAACACGTATATTTTTACGGATTTCTACTTCTACTTTTGGCATAGCATTTTAAATTAAGCCGTAAATTTAGCTTGACTTATTTATATAAAATATGTACACTCGAGTACAAAAATATGAATTCACTTTTGTACCATGTCACTTTTAGTCATTCACCTTGCTTGTTCCTATGTAGTGTGTTGAAGGAAATGTCGATTAAAGGTGAATGTGACATGGTTCAGAAGAGGATACATTTTTATGTACTCGAGTGTACATTGAAACTAATTGAAAGCTTTCGTTTTTGAAAATGACGAACGGTAGATATAGATTGCAAGGGGTGCTTGGTGGTAGGGTGTCCCTTGGACATTATATTACGAGACTATTGTGAAAAAACGCTAAGGCAACTGAAGAAGTAATGTATAAGGTGCACAGAATGTTCATTGTAAACAGATAAGAACGTCCTATCTGTCTGGAAACGTAGGTATTGTGACGGGATTGTGACATTAATCACTCGACGGGAGGGCCTTCGTCTAGGCTTTACTCAAACTTGCTCAGAGGCTCTGTTTTATTTAGATCACGTCACACTTCTCCCCAATACAGACAATTTTAGGGTACCGTACCCAAAGGCTGCACAACTATGGCTCCTATCACGACTTCACTGTCCGTCCGTCAATCTGTATCTTTTCAACCGACTTCAAAAAAGGAGGAGGCTCTCAACTCGACTGTATATTTTTTGCATGTATGTTACGCGATACCTCCGCCGGTTGTGAACCGATTTTGATAATTCTTTTTTATTTGTTTGGTAGAGCATACTTCAGAGGTGGTCCTATATAAATTTTATCAAAATTGATTTAGCGCTTTATGAGAAGAAAAAAATATATATCCAGATAATTCTACCTATAAGGCTGAACATTTTTAAGGCAGTTGATGTCGATTTTAAGTTCTTTTTAAACGCGTTAATTTTTTTTAATACAGTATACATACAATGTCCTTGGCTTCCAAGAAACTGTCGCAATTCTAAAATCTATACTGTTTTGGAACTATCTCCATAAAACTATGGTTAACTTTCACACATACATCGAAATAGATCCACGCAACTAACTTAATATTATAAATGCGAAAGTTAGTTTTTGTCCTTAATTCACGCCGAAACAGAGAGTCAGAATGATTTTTTGTCTATTGTGGTAGAAGTGCCGGAAAACGACTTAGTTACTAGACTTGATAGTTTTTTGAAGTTCATCCGATCCACCCGACGGACGTCGCGGGCAAAAGCTAGTAAGTAATACATAATAATGAAGGCCTGACATATGGAACTCTAAATGAATGCGTTTACGCGACACACTTGGCCGTTTTATTATAGTGCAGAAATGAAAGAGGTTTGATCTTGTGCTCGGGGGAATTCGGTAAATTCTAACTTCAAATAGGCCGGGGAAATTATTTACAGGGAAGAATACTTCAAAGAATCATGGGTTTTATCTGGAATTCGTACATGTGAAAGTGAAATATTCTGATATTGACGTGTGAAATAAGTAATTAATATTAAGGTTAAAATTGACCGACGATGAGATACCGTCATACTTTTGATTTTTAAATAGGACATGTCTCATTCTCCCCGCTCCATGCGTTTCCGCTACCTCGGTTGTTTTTCCTCCAAAAAAGGAAGCTGGTACATAAACAGCCAAGATACATAACATACACCCTTAAGGGTTCACCAATCAATCCCCATACATCATACTCCTTATAATATAAGATATATAAGATATATAAGATTCAAGAAGCCACATTGTGAACAATGCTCTAGCTATTACTGACGGAATGTAGTCTAAACTGTTTCGTTTATTGCCACTACATTTACTATAAAGAAACCCTATCAAAACTATAGTATAACCCTTACTACCACGACATAAAACTCAAATGGTTCAGCTGATGACTTGAAAACACGCAACCATCACTTTGTGTAAGGTGTTATAGAAACCAGTACACAACGACCCATATCCAGAATTTTATATGAAGATACCAGGGAAAGCCTTTAGTGTAGCAGGTGTCAAGTTAGATTGGAGAGTCTTCGGCTTCGAGGTGGCCAGTGATGGGATGAGTCATGTTGCTATCGCCATGCATTCTTCACTTCAGTCTGTATCCGTTGATTTTTTTACGTTTTTGGCTCCTGTTGACGTGTCTAATTGGGGACTGTTGTCTCGTTCACGTTATCAAATAAAGCTTTATGAGTTCAGTACTATTTGTGCACAATAATAAGTCCTCTGACTTATCAACATGAAATGACGTTAAATTAGTCCTAATTGGGGATGACCCGTGTCCAACTTTTTAAACATATTCATTCTTTGTTTTCTATATAGCACTTGGCTTGGAATAGGTTCCTTTTTTTCTTCTTTAATAAAACCGACTTCAATAAAATTGTGGTTCTAGTTTCTGTATGCGAACTGTTTTGTGCGTACGTTCCCGTTGTTTATCAAAATGCTTCCATACTAAATTTCTGTTGCCATAATCTTTTTAAAAATAATAGCTAAAAAATCTAAAAATATGAGTCGGAATTATAACTTCATTGTTAGCTACAATAGCCATTAAGCAGCTATTGGTCCATAGATAGCGTTTTAAACAATAATGGAAAAATTGTGTTTAAATTGAAAATTTTGATTCACTATGAAGTTTCTGTTAATGATACTCATTTGGCGACATAATCCGATGTCCTATTTTTAGATAGACATATGTGCGCAGGGTTGGTTTCGCCCTTTAAACAAAGTTTCACCTCAAAATTCCTCTTGTGACCTAATCAACAGTTTGAAAATGTGTCAAATACGGAAACTATTTTGATATTTACACAAGACCCCTCTGCGATAGTTGTTGTCTATATATGCTGCATTTTCGATAGATGTTATTATAACGAATGTTAACAGGTGGTATTCGCCACTAAACGATTTTAAAACATCCGATTACCTATCAAAACAATCCAAGTTTGTTATAATCAAACCCACAACTCAATTCCAAGTCATTGTACCTTAAGTCCTACATCAAAAAGCTCAATTTCGCAAGACCGTGACCGTAATAAAATAAGTAGGAACGCTATTGTTGCTTACGCAAAGATGTAATCTCGTATTTTATATTACCTGAGTTGAAAGGGACGCGTATTCCGCTATACGCCCTACAATTTTCAACCTTACCTCTCAGAGTTGAAGGCATCTTTCGAATGAAACGTATTTATTTGAACGCAGTGGCAGCATGGTAGCTTTCAAATAATTTTCGTTAGTGTTAATTTCAAGTTTTGGAACTCTGCTCGCAGAACTAACTACGTACCTATATGTATTGTAGAATCAACTTTTGTACCTTCTCTAGATTTGTCTCTGGCTCGGGAGCCTTCTAAATTCTACAAGTGTTCCAGGTAAAGTGTCTGTTAAACTTCTATTTGGAGCTCGCTGTAATCTTTTGATAATTTTTGGCCAAGTTCAACGACTGTTTTATCCAGACAATAATAACAGAAATGAGTGCTTATCTGAAATAACCGTAACAAATAATTCGGTTGAATTTGCTAGCAGATTCCAATTCCAAACAAAAAAATTTATCAAAATCGGTTCACTATTGGCGGAGTTATCGCGTAACACACATACAAACAAACAAAAACATGTCGAATTGAGAACTTCCTCCTTTTTGAAGTCGGTAGAAAACACAACGATCTATCTATCTAAGTCAAGGACAAACAGGCGAGGTTGAAAAGATCAACAACAAACAGGTCCACTCTGAAGTCTCTGCCTATAAGCCCCTTTTAATTTTAGCAATCTTTTATCCCCTTTGGCGACTATCATTCATGGCATTAACAGGGCAGTACACTCGGTACCCCTCGGAGCACGCTGTCCGCCCCGCACCGCACCGCACCGCAGCGACCGCTACCCCCTCGAATATATCTCCCCTTGAAAATGCGTCGATATGTTCTGACAACTTATCGGTTTTCGGTTTATTTTCGTAAAGAACTGTAAGCAATTACACTATGTGATGTATTGTACAGAAAATTTGCAAAAATGCAGGCTAATGATAAAGTATTTTAGGTAGCTTTTATATATACTTAACTAGCTTTTGGCCATGACTTCGTCCGCGTGGACTGCTGAATATATCACATGGAAACTACTTACTCAATCGGGATAAAATGTAGCCTATGTCCCTTTCCGACCCTTCAACTATCCTTGTACAAAAAATAAAGTCATTCTGACCGTCCGTTACTACGGGAACGAAGGACAACAAAAAAACAATTAAACAAACTCTTTCGCATTCGCATATTAGTATCGATGTATATGTTATACATAGTAAAATACATGTTCAAATCAGGCCATACCCTGGCACACTATTTAAAAATTAAGTAATAATCTAAATATATAAAGAAAAATACTAGAATTTCATTATTATTTTTTGTACAAAATCTTTATTATACTAAGTGAAAACGCCAAATCTAGGAGTTTTTAATCACCACGTTTTACGCCAAATGTCATTTCATCGACGCCATCTTTGTTTTTCAGTTAAGTACTAGTAGAGTTCTAGACTACTGACTAAACTACACCCGTACTACACCAAAATATTTAAAAATAGTAATATTATCACTTGTGTTAGAGTTTGTTAGACCTTTTAAAATTCAGCATATGTTTCAGTTGTTTAGATTTTAATTTTAAATTATTTTTAACAAAACAAAATAAATTAATGCATATTTACATTATTTAAATTTCCTCATTGTACGAGGTACATACCTAGGAGCATTTAATCACGTACATACAACTGCACACTAACGATTCGTTTCCAATTTGTTTCCAATAATTCATAAGATAGATTTTAGTTAATAACAGAACCTCCTTGCAGGGGTTTTGGTCAATGTTTAAGTAAGTTTTACATATGAGTTCTTTATCTTTTTTCTCTTTGGCATAGAGAAAAAGTAATATCTATTTGGTGAGTTTAGCTCTTGGTTTAGCTACGTCAAAATTGGATTCAAAGGAAATATTAAAAATTTTAACTGTTAAACCACTGAGCAAGTAAATAACTACGTTTTTTTTTTTATTTTATTTTATTTGTTGGAAAATTAACAGCTTATAGACAGTAAATATACAGACATATATATAGAGCACAAGATATCAAGCCTTTATAAATTTTCTCGAATATTACAGTTAAATAGAGCTAGTTTTACGAGTTAACGAACAAAGATATATTTTAAACTGAAACTTTACAAACACATGATTAGTATCTCAACACTATTTCACGAGGAATGCTAAAACTAAGAATTGGTAAGTTCACAGTTCAACAAAACATATGATTACTGAAACGTCATCAATTAAGGATAAAACTCCAAGATGGTCAAACGTAAAATGAAACCGAAATCAAGACCGACTCAAAGTTCTTGCAGTATGAGTAGCGAAGGGACTGCCGAGAGCTATTCAACAGCTACCAGCGTGTCCGCGTCGAAGGCGTCAAGCACCGACAGTATAAACAAAAGCAGAAGCTATCAAAAAATCAAGCATGGCTTAAAGCGAGCTATCCCAGCCGCTATCGTGCTGTGGGCCTTCCACAAAATACCATCTAGCGACGGGCTGACGTCTCGAAAAGTAATCAACTTTATCAAGAAACACTACAGAGTCGCCAACGATCCTAGAAAGACTGGAAAGTATTTGGGGGCCATTTTGCGATGCGCCGTCGAGTTCGGATTGCTGGAAAAGCGAGGAAACAGATTCTTCCTTGTGAAGAAGAACTAATTAAAATTTATAATGTCCGCAGTCTTGCTTGTGATACTGTCTTCGTAGTAGAATATATTTGATAATTTATTTTCATTGTTTTTTTTCTTCTAGATATTATGCCCTTGGTCTTACGCCCAGAATGGGAGTGATGCCTTGTCTAGCTGATGAATTCGTTGCCATAATTCATAGTTCCTGATTTACCATTATTACTTAAAAAGTCAACTGCTCTCATTACAGTAGGTACTCGAACTATTCTCTGACACTCAGAAAAGTCCGTATACAAAACATAACACAAGTCTCTCATTAATATAAACACCGCTCAAGTGCGAGTCGAGCTCACCCATCAAGGGCAAGTACATAATACAAATAATTACCATACTGGAAATCATAAATAATAGGTACGGTAATATTCAACCAACAATGCTCTACCGAAAATGTAATTCTGATTGAAAAACCAACTTAACTTTGCAGCTAAATTAAAATTGCATTCCCGATGTATGACTTTCAACTACAAAGATAAATTTGTAAACATAAAAAAGCTATTTTTAGCGTTATTATTTCAAAAAAATTGCTTATCAGATTTACTTATATGGTTGTGCTGCAAGTCCTTGCTTCTTGCAAAATTCAGGATTCTAGGTCAATTAGGTTTGGTTGGTGATATGGCATTTTGTATGTCCATCTGGATAGCCACCACCATGTTACCTAAGTCTGGCGCCAAACAGCAGTGTTAGTAGCACTGTTGTGTTCCGGTATGGAAGGTAGCAGAGCCAGCGCCTCATTAGATTGTGATTTCTGTTTTCGCATGCTTGCCATCTAACGGCCTTATCGTCACCTTCAGGTGATATGAAGGCCAAGTGCAACCTCATCATAATAACATATAAAAATATATGACGAGTGACTTCGTCTTCTCTTTTTATAGAATTATCTTTGTACCTTGGATATTTATAGTTGATGGACTTGTTGCGATTATATCATCCGTGGTGGTAGCGCCGTGGGCTTATAGCTTTCATTCGGGGATTTTTCATACCACGCTTGGATGGCGAGTTGATTTCAGTAAGATCTCAGTTGTACAAATGAAGGACGGTATTTGAAGAAACTAGCTATGCTCGGAATTTCCTTACGTGATAAAAACCGGAATGAGAAAATCCGTAGCCGAACTAGGGTCACCGACACAGCTCGACGAGTTAGCTGAAGTGGCAATGGACAGGCGACATCGCTCGAAGAACGAACGGATAACCGATGGGGAATAAAAGTCCATGAATCATCCAAATCTGTTCACCCAGTCAAAAGTTGTGAGGTAACAAACATTTAAAAAAATTCCCGTCGAATTGATAACTTTTTTTGAAGTCGGTTAAAAATAATAACATATATTTTCAATAATATTTATATTTCGCTCCACAAAATGTATTTACATGATCACTTAAATTAATATTTTAACAACAATTAATTTAAAACATAAACACATCTTAGGATGGTTACGTACTTACTGCGTTTTATGCGATTTTTTTAAATAGAAGCTACTCTGTTCACAATGTTGGAATGCTTAAGAATACAAAAGCAATAGCCAATTCATATATCACCACTGCATCTGCATATTATTTGGGATACAATTTAAAGTAAGGCGTTTTATTTTTAATCGATTATAATATATTTTTCTTTATTTACAATGAACGAACACTGTAACAATATCATTATTAGTGCAGTCAATTTTGGAATAATTTTTTAATACCAGAAGTGTTAATACTGTTTGCTAATTCTAAAATAATTTTATTATTATAAACTCGAGTGAGGTCGCCATTTTGTATAAACTCGTGTTTGTGACGTCATAATGCGTAACTATTGTATTGATAAAGCGAGAAATCATTTCTTATTATAATATTAAATAAATAATAAATAAAACCCCGCTTCTATCTTTACAAAATATCTACAAATATTGATTTTGTAGCATTATCTTTTACATGTTACTATAGGCATAGTCAAAGGAAGCTATTGGGACTGGTGGGGCTATTAATAAGAATAAATTAAAGCAAGGAGTATAAAGTGTCCAAACCAATCATAAACATGCAGAGAATATGTAAATCGGATAGGGGAATATACATATTTATTATTATCGCATATCTCGAAATATTAGTATCAAGAAATGTAAAAATTATGAACCTCTTTCACAAATAAATCATAAATATATGTATATTCTTTAGAATCCAACTGATAGGTCTACAACCATCACGTCTTTGATTCACGATGAGATTTCGATGTGATAGAGACTCCCTTTCATCTACCATGAATATTAAGGTGATAGTTTTTTCGGGAAGTTTCGAGAGGGTAGCAATAATAAAGTTTAATCAAATTGACGATAGGAACTGTCTACAGAGAGAGAGATACTATCACGACAGTGTGAATAATGACGAACTGTCATCGTGGTACATTGACGCAGTGAATAAAATGACCAAATGTAATATATTCCAATTTGACTGCACGTTTCACTACAAACAACTGCCTAACACGATTGCTCTAATGCGGGGAGGGGGAACTTAGAAAAGGAGGTCATCATCCCCCTCGTCCAATAGGTTTTTGATAGTGTCGCGCACATCCGCACCGACTGAAGTTAACAGGGCTGCTTTCTTCTGTAATGGAAAAGCATTTATTTACTCCTTCTCTGACAGTGCAAGATTCAGTGTGCGTAGTTATTTATAAACAATTTTATAGTTCATATTATTTCAACAAACACACACAAAAGCGAACAAACTTTTAGAGTCTCGAGTGCCTATACAGTTAATAAATGCTTTTCTATCGAGGCCAGGAAGGAAGCTTAGAAAATAATGTCATTGTCTTCTTGGTCGAGGAGGTTAGCGCTGCCGCCGTCCCTTGCATCCGCCTCCCCCGCGGCTATCAGAGCAGCGGCTTTTTTCTGCAATTTTAGAAAAGCATTTTGTATTTCGCCCCCAAACCGGTCGACGCGGTATTGTAAATTCCACAATTGAACATCAGAGTGCAATGCAACGAAAATCATGACAAAGATCAACGAACACAAACGGAAAAAATCAAACCAACAAAGGAGGTCGAAAAATGAATCAACTAAATCGGTCACGTATCAAACGATTACCTAAAAACGTTATCTATCTCTCTCATATTAGTAGACGAAAACAAATAACACAGTGCACAAAAAACACATAACACATGATTTGGGTTAAAGAAACAACTTTAATGACACAAAACATTAAGAATGGATTTTCAAGAAAGTAGAGAAGGATTTTGCATGAAAGCTTATGCAATCCAGTATTCATTTTGCTTCTACTCTCTTCTTTCATGAAAACTCATCCCGACAGAAGCTTGTGTGTGCGATTTTATACTACACAAATGTAAATATTGTACTTTAAAAAAAAGTAGATTTAGAGGAAGACGGTTGAATATAATGGGAATATAATAGGTTTGTACTTGGCTCTCATCTCACCTGATGGTAAGTGACGATAATTCCACTAAATGGAAAGCTTGCTAACACAGAAGCCTGAAGTAAATGAGGCGCTGGCTCTGCTACCCTTCATGCAGGAACACAACAGTGCTACTCTCACTACTGTTTTGGGGAAGACTTAGGTAATGTGGTATCTAGCCTATCTAGGTGGTACCAGAAAGTGCCTTAGTACTAACGAAACCGAATACCGATAGGTACCCCCACTGGGAATCAAACCCAGGACCTCCGGATTGTGAGTCTGTGAAACTAGGCCTCGGAGGTGGTTAGTAAACTTTATTCAAAAACACTTTAAAATAATTATACAAGTACAGTTTGTAATATCCAACCCCACTACTGAATGACTTTAATGCTTGGGTTTGACAACGAGGCATATTATACATCGCAAATTATACAAAACCCAATAAACTTTCATTATATAAGTCTCTACTTATTTTATAATCCTTATATGATTATATGATCAGAAAAGTGGGGTGTCCAATATGGACCCCCATATCGAAAGATAGAATAGAGAGGAAATGTTTAGAGGCCTATGTCGAAAGACAAGCTAAAATGCAGAAACGACTGTTAACCGATAGTTAATTTATGTAAAAAGATAAGTAACTATTATAAAGTAAGCATATTTGTAAGAAAATTGTAAAACATTGTAAAATTAGTTCAACTATTTTGTTTTATTTATTTGTTTTATTATTTATATGATCAGCCGGGAAACATTAAATTTATCCCAAACGCCATTAAATTATTATAAAAAAACTTTTCCTGTAATGAACTATATCTAATATTATAAACCAATAAAGTAACTCACCGCCTCCGCTTTGTCTTTGATGATCTTCTTCTTGTCCTGAATTTTCTTCAGCCTGTAGAATTCTTCTCGCTCCAACTCATCCAGTTCAGATATAATGTAGGCGAGTGTGCGCTCCAACCGTGGGATGATCACTGTCACACATGGGAAGATTTATGTTCAAACCAGCCAAGTGCGAGTCAGACTAGAACACTAAGGGTTCCATACCATCGTGGAATATTTAACAATACACATTTTAAATAGTTTAGTAAAATTATTAAGATGTAACAAAAAAGGCCGTAAAGCATTTAATTTTTTAACTTGTTCTTAGTATTTGTTTTTACATACACATATATCCAGTACACTGTTCAAAAGATACAGGGTGGTGACAGATTTGAGTCTCGAAATGATAGAGATGAATAAAGTAGGTGTAGTGCAGGTTGTCGTTAAATGACACGTAATATTTTGTAAATAAATGTAGAAGTTTTCTGAAATATTTTCAGTGCCTAATTTTATGTTAATTTTTAACGAAATGTCGCGACCAAGATGAACCTCATGGAGTCGAGAAGTCTGTATATTATGATGGTGGAAGAAAGTGTGGAACTGAAGGTACGGAAGATTTGAATTCGATGGATATCCCACGATTTGGCAGAAGAGGAGAAATTACTGTGTGTAGAGTGGTGTCGCAAAATAATAGCAAAGCTTGATGTAGGGCAATCATTACTGGGCTGTATATAATTTTGTGACACGTGACGAAACCTGGGTTTACTGCTTGAAATGGAAACAAAAGTCAGTCAGCAGTCTTTCCTTTTGAAGATTTGGCAGCGAAAGCAAAAAAGTCGAAGCGATGGCAAATAATTAGTTGCTTCTTTTTCGGGGAGGACATTACACAACCGTATCACTTGAAAACAAAAGAACAGTAACTGCAAATTAGTAATTCAACACTTGCTTCCCAAGAGTTTTAGAAAAAGTTCGCGTAAATCGTCCGCATAGCAATGTGATCTTCACCACGATAACAAGTGTGCACATTGTGTTTAGGTAACTCGTGCTTATTTGAAGGTTTCCGATGTACAACTGATGATGCATCTACTGTAAAGCTCAAACTTCACAGTATTCCTCTAGTCGTCTTTCACGACACCGCCGGTATGACATGGAGTGATCCTGTACTAAAGTCGAGACCACATGACTCAGAAAAGTTTGGAAGTATTCCACATAGTTATTGTAAACCTTACCGTGCTCAATAGCATTGACACGCCTGTTGGTGATCTTGATAACTTCATCAAGAGTCACAAAGGACGTCTGCAGTGACGCCAGCTCCACGAGCAGCTTGACCGCGCTCTGGAAGTTTTTCTTTAGCTTGGCGAGCTGTTGCCCTCCACGAGCCAGGCCGGCCAGCTCATATGTGTCTGAGCCATCTTGGTAAGACTCAAAGATTGGGAGTGTCACACCTGGAATTTAAGATCAGTGGAATATTATAGCTGATGCAAGCAACCACATAATAGCCTTTTTTCAACTTTTAGAAAAGTAATCTGTCTAAATTTTACAAAAAATGATAAATTATTATTATTTGAAAACAGGCAAGCAGGTAGTGTTGTCTCAAATAAATAATTAAATAAAAAAGCAAGTAAAGAACTCAAAAAAATCGTGGAGAATTATTTAAAAATTGGCTGCCAACTACTGGCCTGTCTTCTAATGATAACAAATCATGTTAGCCACCTTATCCCTGTTTAGATTTAAGGCTCGAAGCCTTTACGTGTTGGACCAGGGTCTCTATGCAAGCCTTCTAAAAGACCAGGCATTTCTTGAATAGTTACCACTTTTAACTGTATGTAGTTGTGACTTTAACTGGACACAGTTAACTGCAGTTGTGAGGTGTCAACATATGATTTTCATCACCCTGAGATATGAGCTAGTGAGATATAGCTAGCATTGTTTTAAATGCAATAAGTTGCCATTAATTTAATCTAACCTAAATTTGCATTGAATTCTCAATCTAGAACAAGAACAGTAACATTTCCATGCAATGTCAGGAAAAACTATAACACATATGACACATAAGATCATCAGGAAAATTACCAGCAACATTGTCTTTTTTGGAGCGGATTTTGATCTGAGCCTTCGTGACATTCTGCAACACAACCTGGTTAAAATCGCCAGTTGTGAACTTAGCTTCTGCTAGCGAAAATGCAGCTTCTTTCATCACTTCACCCATCAGGGTTTTTGTCTGAAAATTGAAAATAGTTCTTTTAATAACTCTTATTGGTAGCTGTCAGTAAACCAATGGATAATAAGGGTGAGCTGATATGATGTCACATTGAATATCCCTTGTATCGCAATGGAGTAGCTAAGACCAATTAGTTTTCTGTTAGCTGCTGATAGATAGCTGATATGTTAATGCAAACTTCTTAAATTTCGAGCAGCAATCATGAACTGGCAAATATGTAAACTCTGATTTTAATAAATGAGACAGGAATAACAAGATACAAGATGGCACTAATTGAATATATTTTTTGTAGTATAGTTCATAGAGATAGACACAAACAATTCATTGATTTACTATAGTCATGCATGCCACAATAATTTGCTGAAAAAAAACAACTAAGGATTGCTTCATTCTGGATTGTATCACGCAGAGTAATTCTGAGCATAGCTCATTATATTGCTCCCTGAGTGACTTTGAGCTTGTTTATTTGGGCCACAGTAAAGGACCACATTTGGGTTCCGTATGTCATCACTGACAACATGCACCGATTAAAGACTCTTGCCTTTAGAAGGTGAGGTATTTTGGATGAAAATATATCCCGAGTTGGATTCTTTAGTTGACCTCTTTGTCGAAGTTGGACCAACCTAGTTGAACAATTTATCCCAGGTATACATATTCGTCTACAACTTCGATCATAGTGTTCCCAACTACAACATAGGTGCAACAAGGGCATTTGACATTAAAAATTGTGATAACATTTTTACAAGCATCTGTTTTGGTATTATCATACTTTACTAAAACTACCAAAATTATCTTATTCTAATTGATGGATATAGTTATAGAACCTCAGTGAGTGTACACTAGTAATTTTATACCACAAATTTCTGATTTAAAAGTGATTTTAGGCTGTATTAACACTGTTAATTTTACACTGTTAACATGGTTAAAATTAACTGTTTTCTGTCCAAGTCAGAAAAGTAGCACCGAAAATAAAGACTAATCATAGGTTTTCACCTACCAAGAATATCTAAAAGCATCAACAAACTATGTCAGGTCCATAATTTTTATTAGTATGTTTTTATTCATTCATATGATTCACCATATGATGCCTTTTTTTATTCATTCAAATAGTTTAGCAGTAGCACAGTAACAAACGTACACAAGTCAGTTTTTTTTCTAAGAGAATTCAGTAGTTGCGCATAAAAGAATTAGTTTAAATTTCTCAAGAAGTCAAGAATCATACCTCAATAATTTTACCCAGGATCATACGAAATCTGACTTGCAGGGCGTCAGCCTTCTTCTTGAGTAGACCATGACCTTTCTGAGCACCAGCCAGACGGGCCTTCATCAACATCTGAGCTCTGGAACCCAGAAATTCAAAATAATTAAATACACGGATAGCACACACCTTATTTCGCACGATTTTCTTATTAATTTGAAGTGATTATTATGAACAGTACTTACCCCCGAGAGGGGAAAATCGCTAATTTATCCTTTCCAGACATATTGATTCAGGAAATATTGGCGTTTTATCCCTTTTCAGGATTTTACACTCCCAATCACCTGATGACAGAAGACAAGTGGAAGATATGAGTTTTGTCTATGGTTGGTCTTGTGATCTTGTAATCGGCGCATGCTACAAGAATATGAAATAATGTTAATATTTTTGTAATGTGAAATGAGGTTTCGAGGGACTTCATACAAAAGTATTCTACCAAACTAAATATCAACGTTGTTTGTACTACTGTATTCACAAGTATTTGAATTTTTCAATTGTTTTTATAAAATGAGTATGTATACAATATCCTTTGCTCAGCTGTCGAAAAAAAGAAAAAGTATGATATTATTTTCCATAGACAATTTTTTTGGGGTACGTTTTTAACCCCCCACTAGGCAAAGGTGAAATCCATACAGCCAGTTTTCTTTTCAATAAATATAACTATCTTCTTACGTATAGTTTTTTTAACAAATTAAATGTTTCTTTCTAGTAGGTAGCATACTACGTGTTTATTTTGTAGTAGACTTGTGCGTGCTCGTTCACTGAGCGGATCGCTCCGTACTAGTACAATTGCTCAAATGTACTAGTTCGGACTTTTAGTACAACTAGTACAGTAGTACACTGAAACTCTTTAATAGTATGGCTTGTTCCCGGTCCCGACGGTTCATGCTCCGTTGTTGTTTCCGATCTTCAGAAGGAAGGACCGACAGTAATAAGTACTATCGTACACTGGAATGAGCTCATATCATAAAATCTGTGCCGAGTGGGGGAGCTCAGACGATGAACGGATGATTATTAATCAATACCAAAATCATATTACTTACTACTGACGAGTGTTGTCTGTATAACATCGATCTCGACGAGATGTGCATTTTTAGGGTTCCGTAGCCAAATTGCAAAAAAAACTGAACCCTTATGGATTCGTCATGTCTGTCTGTCCGTCCGTATGTCACAGACATTTTCTCCGAAACTATAAGAACTATACTGTTGAAACTTGGTAAGTAGATGTATTCTGTGAACCGCATTAAGATTTTCAGAAAAAAATAGAAAAAACAATAAATTTTTAGGCTTCGCCATACCTAAAACTAAAACTTAAAATATATGATGTGCATTACCATGCAAACTTCCACCGAAAATTGGACTCGCCCATGAAGGGTTCCGTAGCAGCAAGTAACATAATATAAAAGTTCTTGTATTTCGTTGTATTCGAGTTGATTGAATCATTCTCTTATTTTAGAAGTTATATGGGGGGAAGGGGGGGCACACATTTTTCGTTCCGTTTTTTTTTTGACATTTGGCAACGGAACCCTAAAACTCATATCATGGAAACTATTGACCGGTAAACTAGACTTTGCTGATTTCATAGATCTCATCGATCTGCCTGTCGAGTCACGTTTTGTAAAGAAGTAAAAATCTGAAAATTCGTCATCTCGCTTACTCCCGTGTTTGAGAACGAAACCTTTCACTCACGCGAGTCGTGAGACTGCGTGAGACGTTCGGTCAACTTCGGTCTCGGTCGCTTCGGCTCGGCTGGCGGCTGGTTGACGTTTCGTTCGGACTACTTCGGACGCTCGCTCGCTCGCCGCTCGGACGTCCGAGTGTACTAAATGTACTAAGAGCAGAAAATTTACGGAATAGTTCGCTCTAGTACACTATTGGGAATTAGGTCTTTTTAGTTCTTAGTACATGTACTACACAAGACTATTTTGTAGTCAATTAAATGCTCCTAGGTAGTCAAGTCAGGTTCAAATTAAAATCATACGATATAGTAATCTGTGATCAATGGGTCTTCATTCAATCAAAACCAATTCAAAACAAGTTCAAATTATTAGCTGGACGTGGAGCTGGAAGTAAAATAACTTTGAAATGAAGGAAATTCATGATAATTTGATGTTAAATGAATCGTAACATCATAGGAAAGTCCGTACATGAACAATATTGCCAAGATGTCTCTTTGTAGGATTTGCTTAGAAGAAGGCGCTGATGTTCCAATATTTGAAAGCAAAGAAAGTTATGTTCCTAATAATCACAATGTATTTTTGAAGCTTTCCATATGCCTTGGTGAACAAGTAAGTTAATTTTGATGTCAGTTTATCAACTGTAGAAGTTACTTTCGTTTCGCCAGCACCTTGGATTTTTGGGTTTTAGAACTATTTATACACATTAAATCTTAATGAATTTAGCCATGCAGCTAGCCTAAAGCATGGAATAGGATAAACTACTACTTTATCCCTGTGTACTTAGTAGTTTCATTGGGATAAAGTCCAAAATATAGAGTTTAGGGTTAGGTGGTGCAAAAGGGGGTGCTAAGGAAAAAAACTTAGGCAGTCCCACCTCAGCTCTCTCTTTTGTACACCCCAACCGAGTTTAGATTTGTAAAGTCACCAATCAATATTGAAGAACAGTTTATTTAACTCATCCTGGGCTCTCATCATTATCAGCTGGTAATACATATAAAATCTATAGTTTAATACCTTTGGCCACAAATAATAGATTGTATTGCTTGGTAAACTTAAAATCTAATTTATCCACAGATCGAAGACATCAGTGGATATCCACGAAATATTTGTGAGTTGTGCCTTGTCACTTTAAATATAGCATCCAACTTTGTAAAAAAATTTAGAGAATCATGTAAAATATTGAAAGACAGCCTACACACTGTAGTTAAAAAAGAGATCATAGAAATAAACGACAACCAGTATATCTATAATGATAATCAAGATGGTCTGCTAATACAACTAGAAAATATAAACCCTAAGGCAATCCATTTGAATAGTGCACAGCATTTAATAGAGACAGTGAATACTTTGCAAACAAAAATTGAGTCTATGAAGAAAAAGAGTGATATTAAAAAATTAATAATAAAAGAGAATCCAAAAAATAAATGTAAGCGGTCTAAAAGCAAGAGAAGTATAGCTACTTTGGAAGATAAAACTTTATGTGAGGATGAGAATTTGGGGTAAATTAACTTTAATTGTATATGATATAAGGCTCCTATTAAAGTAATAATTGACACTCTTGACTTGAATTACCAGCCCATGTCTCAACACTGCTGAAGATAGGCCTCTCCCAACATGTGCCACTCCTTCCAGGCCTCCACACATTAACACTATGTTACGAGTATGCAAATAACAATTTATCTTATATCAGCCTGATGATACTTTTGGATGATCCTTTATTATTACTATTCTACTAAATAGAATAATGTTAGAAGAACAATTCTTGGCCACAATCTCATAAATGATGATGTGAAGAGTTCATATTGGGGAAATAAAGAAACCATGCATTAAATCGGTTGAATCGAAGCAGTGCAAGCAATAAATAAAATATCCTGCTGTATGTCTGCTAGGCGAGTACTAGAAAAAATGATGAAGTCAACATAAAAAGCTCAAATATTTTTAGAGTAACTTTAAAGAAACAGCATTTAAGTACTGTGATTTATTTACAATGTTTATTATTGTTAATTATTTTTAATCTTTTCAGTTTAAAGTTGGAAAATGTAAATGTAGCAGCAGACAATGAAAGACATTTTAAGAAAGAAATTATAGTAAATGGGGAAGAATTTGAGAAAACCAAAGAATCAGATACCAAACTATCCAAAGAGATTGCACATAAGCCTGCATTGTGTGATGTATGTGGAGAAGTGTTTCCAGATCAAGACAAATTGACTAAACATAAGAACAAAATACATTACAAAAGCCCAGTCAATTGTCCAACTTGTAACAAACTATTTTATACAAGTTACAATTTAAAAAGGCATGTTCTACGTACACATGCTCAGAAGAAGAATTTTGTTTGCTCAGCATGCGGTAATTGTTATGCTTACCAGGGGGAGTTTACAACACATTATAATCGTGTCCATGGTCAAAAGTATAAGTCCAAACGGGTGTACAAATGCAGTATATGTGACAAAAGTTATGCTTGTTCCAAATCTGTGGTGATTCATGAAAGATCTATACACACAGGTTAGTATGATATGGTTACATGATTTTAATGCAAGATATAATAAACTCGTTATTCATACATTGTGTGATATAATGTTTACACCCACGACTGCTATTTTCGGAAAGCGATTTTCATTTCATCCCTTTTAAATTTTCGTATTTTTTCTTGGGTCAAGTGTAGCTCTTTGGCAGTATGAGGTTTCGATTTGCGATCATGTACCGGGAAACGTGTATTGTACCATCATCCTGGTCGCGGGGAGATGCTGGATTCAAGAAGCTTGGGACTGTTCATTGCGGATGTTGATGACAGCTTGTAAATTCATTAACCTTTTTATTATTTTGCTCCATCAAGTAGCAAATCGGCCTACTACATTTTTGCCGGTGTGTGGCGGCTAAACAGTATATAATATATGTATACTACGTAATAAGAGATGGGACTCCATACAGCAAAAATAAATCTACTAAATCTCAAACGGGGCAAAATCAACATCCATTCTCTACCATACATAATATAGGGACAGTGGAATCAGCAATGCGTTAGTAGCGCTTTTGATGCTTTGCCATGTTTCATACAATTTGTATTGAAATAATTTGGAACTAAGTTGCGTCGCACTGGTGGTGGCGAGCTCTTTGAGCACTTTCACTAGAGGCAACCAAGCAATGAAGCATATAACAATTACCAGGGCAGCTAAAGTGCAGCCACAATAATGCGAGAAAGTCGTCGTGGATACACTGTGTTGCGTCCTTCGTAAATAGTTAGAACTCATAATTGAAACGACAGCATAAGCATAAATTTTGTATTATTTCTCCATGCCCATGGACATGTTTACCTACCAAGACTATTATTCTCTAGAAAGAACCTTTCTACCTTTTCAGGTGAGAGGCCAGCCACCTGCAGTGTTTGTGGCACAAGATTTTACCATGAAGATTATCTGAAAGAGCACATGCGACTCCACACTGGAGAAACTCCGTTTTTGTGTCCCGTCTGCGGTAGAGGGTATGCACAAAGAGGAAATATGAAAAGTCATATTCGACATGTTCATAAAATTTCACATTTAGACGAGTTGACATTGAAATCGTTGAAACCTAATTATTTGAGGTTGATGAAATTGTGACTTGGTTTTGGCGATCCCAGACACATATTTTCTTAAACACGTATTTGTACATATGTTTAAAAAATATTTTTCATCAAAGCTATTTGCCAAGAGCGCCTTTTGTTTATGGAAATACAGTCAGTTTTTAATAACCGGTCAAGTGAGAGTCAGTCCTGTGCACCGAGAGTTCCATACATAATAAATAATATTTTATAATAAGTTGCGCCTGTCGAAAACACGAGCAATGTCTTGTAAGACAGATGGACAACCAAGTGTAAATAAGGGTTCCTTTATTTGAAGGTACGGAACCCTAAAAATAGCAGTAAAAAAAGATTACATAGAAGTCATACAAGCCAATATTCATACACGTTTTTATTTTTACAATGATGATATATTTGTACATACTGCTATTTGCAAATGGCTTTTCACACTAAGTCTGGATCTGGATTTGGACATGTCTGGGATTAAGTTTAGAAACACTGGCTGTGCGCTGTCTTAGATGAATGATGGAAATCAAAATTACGCAATGCTGCGGTCTGCGACTTATGCGGTGTTGGATTGCTAAATTGTTGATTGCTTCAGTATTTCTTTTCGCTTGTTGCCTACCAAGAAGCCTCAAGCCAATGAGAAAACGTACGCACACAAGTAAATGCGTTCAAAAAGAACTGGAAACCGACTTCAATTGCTCTAAAAGTCTACTTTTATTGAGGCAAATTTTAAGATTTATATCGTTTTCTCATGGGTGCCATTGTCAGTACTAGACCACACAGAAAGCACCAGGTTTCAAATAAAAAAGAGTCATCAAAATCGGTACACCCAGTCAAAAGTTCAGAGGTAACAAACATAAAAATAAAATCATACCCGTCGAATTGAGAACCTCTGAACCTGAAGAAGAAATTAGTAAGTTGTCTCGTACAAACTTAATGCAATCATCAGTCGGTAATCGCAGTAAGACGTTATTGTTACACAGGTAACTGCCTCATCTCAATATATTATATGACGATGCCACTGCATGGCTGAAAGGCCTTCCCTTATTATAGCTGCACACCATGCCCTAAATAAATATATTATTCCCTTCGCCTTTTACAACAACCGTTTTTAAAGCCTTGTTTGCTCAAATGTGTCACTGTAATGTTAAAAAGGGAACCTAAATGTCTAACATTGATTGTTCAAAAAAGCCTTGTTTGCTCAAATGTGTGACTATAATTTTAAAAAGGGAACCTAAATGTCTAACATTGATTGTTCAAAATTATCATCTGAAAGATGACATTAAATACTTTATTTGTGTTTTAATAATAGGTTAATAATCAAAGATTAACTTGAAATTACAGATAAGCAAAGTGCAATGAATAATGACAGATAAATAGCTGTTATATTAAAAAATATATCTATATATCTCCTGTAACATTTTAAACCATAGCGTGCATTTAGTAATGACATAAAATGGTTAAAATATTTAAAAATTCTAAGAATTGTTTATTCTAAGAGATCTTTCGTAGAATTTGAAGCCATAAATGTTATATGAACTCTTTGTTCATAGAACATTTAAATTATTACAAACCTACTAAATATCTTTAATCTCTTTGTCTATGAGTTAATTAAAAATTAAATCAATAGATTTATAATTAAGAATGTATGACTTGTTATGATTTATCTCCTGTAATTTCAATTAATAACGACAAAGTTTGTTGTGTTTCTGATTTACCGCTAGATGGCGTTAGAAAGGATTTACCATTGTACATGTGTGGGTCGTCAGCTTCCTCATAGAGCTAGGGGAATTGTACGCATGCCAAATTTTAAGGCAATTTAGGAGCAATCAAACTTTAGCATTCATAATTTAGCAGCAATCATGACTCAGTTACAGCGAGTTGTTTTTAGGGTGTCAGCTGGAGACCCATGTCTCCAGCTGACACATGCCAGGAAGGCAAACCAGTGAGGTTAGGGCTTTAGACTATAGTCAGGCATTTAAAGCACAATGAGAGCAATGAGAGCCAAAAAAATTAACGATCACATTGATAAACTGTTGGATCTACGAACGAATTACCGTGTGTAAGCTGGCGACCCGTGTCACCAGCTTACACATCTGTATCTTCGTAATTATTCAAGTTACGATTATGTATTGTACCTCATATTTTAGGGCAAAATAGCAGCGCCAGGCGCCAAAATTTTCGAATCTCTAGTGCTAAAACTGTTTGAGCTACGAGCCGATATGTGTGTGTAAGCTGGTGACATGGGTCGCCAGCTGACACATGTTGTATCTCTGAAACTACATAAGTGAGAACTTTGTTTTAAAGATCAGATGAGACCATACAATAGCAGCGTTCACGAGTCAAAATTTCAAATCTCCTGGCTGTCTAGATTCAAAGTTATAAGCAAAACACTATTTTCCCGCCAAAAAATTCAAAATAATCGCACGGACGCCGCTGAGCGGGCCGTTGCCGTTCCGTGCGCTACGCTATTACAATAGAGTTTCAACTTAGCCGTCATTGTTTTAAAATTCATTTTAACCTGCACGTTCGTATCGATTCAATTGGTACATTGAGCGTGTTAGACCAGGAGCCGACTGAAATAAGCAATGGTATACTACCGATTATCTTCATAGAGAGATTACGAACGATCTTCACCAAATTTGAGGTCTAGCTAGAATCTAACCCTTCACCGTTGGTGCATAATTCAAATCTACTAATTTAACTAATACGGAATCAAGGTTTAGTTTAGTAATGAATCAACATATAAGAAACTAGCTTCTTCCCGCGGCTTCGCCCGCGTGGACTTTAGGTTTTATCCCGTGAGAACTACATGGCGTAGTACTACAAAATATCAAACTGACGCGAGACTTCCTGTCGATGACGTACCATTATTCTAAAATCGCGATCAAAATACGGGGGTGGGGGCAAGAGGGTGCAACATTCTCAGACCTACCAAATATATGTAAAAAACCAAAAAAAATGGTCAAGCCGTTTCGCAGGAGTGCGACTATAAACACCTTGACACGAAAATTTAATATATTAGATTGGATTGCAGGATTTTTTAAAATGCTAAAACACGTCATTTTTATTTTTAGTTCATAACACTGAGTATCAATTTTCATGATATTGACTTCAAAAACAACAGAGTTCCCATTACAAAATTTAATCCCCATTATATATCCGTGAAACATGTAATCCTTCCTTTGTTTGAAATCTAATCGCTTACCAATTTTCATGGGGCATTATTTTTATTCCTTGTTGATTGCTGTGCAATTGCATGGATGTCAAACAGACTCATGCTTTACTATATCTGATTAGCTCATCAATTGAAAGGCTCCAGGTATACATAGAGCTGTAAAATAATTTCAATATCACGTTTTATCTAGACGGTGGCGCCATCTATCGGTGAGGTGTTAAACTATTTCGACAACCGTAACCACCGAAAACAAACCTAAATGAATTAGTATTCAACTAATTTTATGGACTTTATATCGATCAACAGCCTAAAAAATAAGTTTCAAGCTTATAGCTCTAAAAATAACGATCGATACCTCTATACGACTTTTCATCCCCCCTTTCAACTCCTTTCGACAAAACCCTTTTTTCGCATTAAAAAGTATCCTATGTTCTTTCTCAGGGTCTAAAGATTGTCTGTGCCAAATTTCATCAAAATCGGATGAGAGGTTTAAGCGGGAAAGCGTAACAGACAGACAGAGTTACTTTCGCCTTTATAATATTAGTAGGGATAGTAGGGAAAGTACGGACTAGTAGGGATAACACTTTACGGTGTGATATAACATAGTATAAGAGGTATATGTGCAACATAAACAGCTTATATCAATATGATCAATAATTGTTGAGCTCGATATCCTACTAATATTATAAGTGTGAAAGTTTGGATGTTTGGATGTTTGTGACGCTTTCACGGAAAACTACTGAATGGATTTGAATGAAACTATACAATAATATAGCTTATACATCAGAATAACATATAGGCTATAATTTATAAAGACATATTGTGTAAATTGTACAAAATCACACGTATAATATTAGTGGGATTACATGGGCAATTTTGGCATAACAAAAACGCGTTGCCTAGCAACCGACCATAGAATATGTAATTCGTATATACAAACTTTCGCGTTTATAATATTAGTGTGAAGACTATTTGAATGTACTACGTCAGATATTGAAATTTCTTTTGTTACTTTAAACTATTAGCCTACGTAACAGAATAAACACTATTTTGTACCTTATGCTGGAAATGGAGATAGATGCCTTCTATGCTTATCGAACAAGTAGAATATATCCTGAAGTATACGCGGACAAAGTCGCGGGCGGAAGCTGGTTTAGTATATTTTCAGTAGCAATTATTGAATAAAACATGATATAGATTTCTCAAACATTTATTTTTAGTTATTTTCATATACCTCTTATATTGTGTTATATCACACACACCATACAGTGTTATTATAAAGTGTTATTTCTTATATGTTGATTCATTACTAAACTAAATCTTGATTCCGTATTAGTCAAATTAGTAGATTTGAATTATGCACTAACGGTGAAGGGTTAGATTCTAGCTAGACCTCAAATTTGGTGAAGATCGTTCGTAATCTCTCTATGAAGATAATCGGTAGTATACCATTGCTTATTTCAGTCGGCTCCTGGTCTAACACGCTCAATGTACCAATTGAATCGATACGAACGTGCAGGTTAAAATGAATTTTAAAACAATGACGGCTAAGTTGAAACTCTATTGTAATAGCGTAGCGCACGGAACGGCAACGGCCCGCTCAGCGGCGTCCGTGCGATTATTTTGAATTTTTTGGCGGGAAAATAGTTTTTTGCTTATAACTTTGAATCTAGACAGCCAGGAGATTTGAAATTTTGACTCGTGAACGCTGCTATTGTATGGTCTCATCTGATCTTTAAAACGAAGTTCTCACTTATGTAGTTTCAGAGATACAACATGTGTCAGCTGGCGACCCATGTCACCAGCTTACACACACATATCGGCTCGTAGCTCAAACAGTTTTAGCACTAGAGATTCGAAAATTTTGGCGCCTGGCGCTGCTATTTTGCCCTAAAATATGAGGTACAATACATAATCGTAACTTGAATAATTACGAAGATACAGATGTGTAAGCTGGTGACACGGGTCGCCAGCTTACACACGGTAATTCGTTCGTAGATCCAACAGTTTATCAATGTGATCGTTAATTTTTTTGGCTCTCATTGCTCTCATTGTGCTTTAAATGCCTGACTATAGTCTAAAGCCCTAACCTCACTGGTTTGCCTTCCTGGCATGTGTCAGCTGGAGACCCATGTCTCCAGCTGACACACTAAAAACAACTCGCTGTAACTGAGTCATGATTGCTGCTAAATTATGAATGCTAAAGTTTGATTGCTCCTAAATTGCCTTAAAATTTGGCATGCGTACAATTCCCCTAGCTCTATGAGGAAGCTGACGACCCACACATCCATTGTACGAGGGGTGCACGAGGTGTGTTCAATGTATTCACGGTATCGGGGTGATATCTAATGATTAGGGTAATTAAATTATCTCATTAGTTAAAGACACACGTTGACGGTATAAATATACAATTTCATTTAATTGTCACAATTAGTATTCAAGATATCATTACGAAAAGGCAACTACGATGATGACTGATGTCGTATCAGTTGAAAAAATCGAGCGTCGCAATGTGTTCCTTACAAAACAAGGCTCATAATTGCTCCAAGATTCTGCTCCTTCATTATATACTATTCAGAAGTAGTCTGGTGAATTTAAATGGGGTAGAGCGAGTATTAAAGACGACCCCCGTGCCAGCAGGCCAATTAGTGCCACAATTTTTAAAAAAAACGTCGATATTATACACCAAAAAAGGTGAAATTATTACTGCCGTATCTGCCCCAAATACCTTACGTAATTAATGGCCTCAGGTGTCTTGCTTCTTCACGACAACGCACCCCGGTTCACAAAGGGCGCGTTGAAAAGGCTGCTGTGTGGAATTGAGGATTCGAATAAAGAAATCATCCACCCTACAGACAGTCTGGACATAGCCCCTATGGATCATTTTCTGGTCCCCAACCTTAAGAAAGATCTCGAGGTATGCATTTTTCTGACGATGAAGAGTTGAAGGTGGCCGTTGATGAAGAAAAAGCCAAGCTTTCAAAGCAAGCAAGCCAAAGTTTCAGCCAAGAAAAACATTTTTACAGGGTATTTGAAAAGTTACTTTCCCTCTCAGAAAGTGTATTGAGGTGATGAGGGACTACACTTAAAAATACATTTTATTCAGAATTTTCTGCATATTCTTTCATGGCTATACCGAAAATACATTGAACGCTCCTCGTAGGGTAGTTTATATTCAAGTTATTTACTTCTGGTTGCCCTAATGACTTAAACAAATAATAATATTGATAAGAGTTATATCAATGTGGTTAATGATTGTTGAATTTTAAAATAAAATATATTTTGTATTTTTTTAATTAATAGCATTTTATTCTTATTATATATTCACATGTTATATAACATTTTGCCATCTCATGTTGCCAGGTTGGTGCGCTCCAAGAATCTGAAATTGAAATTTATATTTAAGCAAAACAATTACTTATATATGGTTACATAGCGTACCATGGGGGAAATCTATGTTCAGCAGTGGACGTTTCGTGTCTGATAATAATGACTATAATTAATCAATGAAAGTAATATTCTGAGGAAAAATTGAATTCATTTTAGGGACAATGTACTGTATGTAATGTGTTGCATCCAGCAACTCCCCGCGACCTTAACTCGGGACCATGAAGGAGGCCTATGTCCAACAGTGGATGTTTTCTGGCTAATGATGATGATGTACTGTACTGTGATATAATTTATAATAACTGTAAAAATGTAAACCGTCTTTATTGATGATCAAAATATAACGTATATTTTTGTCAGTGAGTGAAAATATTGAAGTTATAAACTTTGAAGCCTCTTAAGAACCTGTAGCTTTACAGATAGCAATATCTTCATCAATCCTAGTGGCTATATACAGAGGCTCAAAAATCAGCCAAAATGGTTCCAGGCGAGGTATTACGACCTTGATTGCTTTAAGCTGGACTTGTCATGCCAAATTAGTATAATGAAGAATGTTCGAACATACTTTTTGAAAGATGCAGATAGTTCTCTGAAACATTTCAACTTCTCCTCTTCAATATTTGCCAAGTAAGTAACTTTATTCATTTCAATTTCTTTCAGTCGTAGTTCTTCTCCTTTTAATTTTAGTTCTATAGCTCTCAATCTAAGTTTTTCTCTCTTTTGTAAAGCCCTCTCTTTTTGTAGCATCACAGATGCCCTGGTTTTGTATTCCTTTATTGATATTTTTCTTTTCTTTGTTTCTTTTCGTCCTAAAATGCAATAATTAGTTTAAATACAAATAACTAGGGAGATAAGATAAGAACCTATGTTAATTTTCATACATACTTTTGATTTTTTGTATTTCTGAATCTGTAGTATCTTCAGATTCGAACTCTTCAAATGATTTTATGCTCTCTGTAAACAATTCAAAACAAGAATCATTATAGAATGAGATCATAGATGCCTCGAACATAGGCGTCAATTTGCCTACCTATCAATCGGTTTTTACCCACTGTCCACCTCCCCTGAGACCTCATTGGAAAGTTTTTTTACGATTCCTCATCTTATTGGGAAATATAAAATTTCCTTTTAGGGTTCCATACCCTAAGCCTCCATTGTCCACCCATTCGACAGTCTGACTGTTAGCAGGCTGTATCACATGATCCGTAATAGCTAGACAGTTGACAGGTAACTTACACCATGTATATTAAGTATGTAGAAAATACACTTTGGCACATTATAAAAATGTTTCAGGACAACTATACATGCAATAAAGTTTATAATGAATAATGCAATAAAGTTTATAATGAAAGTTTGCAAGTTACTCTCATTAAAGTTTTTGTTCAAAAGTGTGAAAGTAATTCACAATCCAGTGTTTGTTTTCTATGCCTTTTGGACATAGAAAATTTTATTTTGGTGTAACAATTATTGTCATTTTCCTCACCATTGAAAATATCATCTTTAGTTTCATGAAACAACTCTTCTTTTTTGTCATCATCTTCAGTCAGTTTTCCTTCGTCAGACTGTCCATCACTATCTTCCAGCAGGTATTCTGCAGTCATATCAGTCTCTACTGCTATTGGGTCAGTAGTATCGTTTTTGATCACCTGAAATATTTATGATACATTTCATATCACTTTCTGGGTTAAGTTAAAATATTTTTTTAAAATAAATCCGGTTACAAGGTTCAAGTTCCGGTTTTAATTATAGATAACCTGTGTCTGATGACACCTCTCTTCCATAGCTCTATATTGTGACATCATCATCATCAGCCAGGAAACGTCCACAGCAGGACAAGGCCTCCTTCATGGTACGCCACATGGACCAGTCCCGAGCCACCTGCATCCAGCGACCCTAACCAGGTTGTCGGTCGGATTTTAAAAAAGTATTTAAACTTTAAATAATATTTATAAATATATTTTTTTCATTTCCATTTTACACTATGGTTTATTAGTGTTAGGAAATGAATATTCATCATCATCAGATGGGAAATCTGCACTGCTAAACATAGGCTTCCCCTAAATTTTTTTCAATCCAACAGCTTTTATTGTTTCTTAGACATTTCAAGCTTCTGGTTGTGCTTGCAGTGTCTTGATATAGGATTCTTTCTTTTGCTCGATTCTGGTATATCCTATTATATCCATGATTCCCTATGGTACTCCACAATCAGTCTAATTAAGGGATCGTCAATCTAGTAGGGGGTCGGCCATGCTTCCAAGTACATTGTAAGCACTCTTAAAAAATTCTCAAAATAAATATTAAAGATTTTAAGATCAGGTTAGCATCATCGCCTTAGTGCCCCCTTTTGTGCACCCTAACCACAGATTTATTTGAATTAAGAGTCTAAAGTACTCTGTCACCCTTTCGGAGGGCCCCTCACTATATTGTCAGATGACATATATTTGAGGGACAGAGGTGTGGTGGGGAAGGGAGGGAAGCATTTTTTAAATCCGTACTCTCTCGTCTGCACTTTAGGTGACTACAGACCTGGAGATGACTGCAGGGCAGAAATCCCATCGGATAGATTAGTTCTTTTTTGGGTTATATGTTTTTATACAGACCCAGAGATAAATGCAGGGCAGAAATCCCATCGGATAGATATGCATGATGAGTTCTACAAGCAAAAAAGTTTGAAGGCGCTATTGTAAGTCACCTAAAGTGCAGTCCTTCCTGTTTCTGTAATACACATTGAAATTCAATATTTAAAATGTTTTCAAAACAAACAAAAATTTTAACTTACATTTTTAGTTGCTTTATGATTACTACCTAATTTTAAAAGAATCTTATATTCTGAAATGTGTTTTTGTTTCAAGTGTGCCTTTAAATTTGTTATGGTTGATTTGTAGGATAGCAGACGCCGACAACATTTACATATAGCAGTTTTATTCCCATCACCGGACTTTTCAAAAAAGTTCCATATTGGCACATCTTTGCCTCTGCCATAATTAGGCATTTTGATTATAAATACTGAGCAAGTAAATCACTACGTTTTAATTATAAATAGTTGTTACCCATTCAATAGTCCTAGGTAAGTCCTAACCACAGATAATCAATTTATCACAGATTAGGACTAGTTACTGTCCTAACCTATTTTACTTTCAGTTTCAGTATTCACATCATATTTACCATAATGTCAACAAATATTGGGCAGATTTTATTTCTACACCTATGTAACATTATATACAGTAGTAGTTTAAGGCTAAGTTCATATGGCCGCGCGGTACCGCGCGGAACTACGAACCGCGCGGCACAAGATCAATATAAACGATAATTATCGTCTACATTACCGCGCGGTACCGCACGCCAACGCGCGGCGCGCTCTGACCATGTGTGGGTCGTCAGCTTCCTCATAGAGCTATGAGAATTCTACGCATGCCAAATTTTAAGGCAATTTAGGAGCAATCAAACTTTAGCATTCATAATTTAGCAGCAACCATGACTCAGTTACAGCGAGTTGTTTTTAGTGTGTCAGCTGGAGACATGGGTCTCCAGCTGACACATGCCAGGAAGGCAAACCAGTGAGGTTAGGGCTTTAGACTATAGTCAGGCATTTAAAGCACAATTTCAGCAATGAGAGCCAAAAAAATTAACGATCACATTGATAAACTGTTGGATCTACGAACGAAATACCGTGTGTAAGCTGGCGACCCGTGTCACCAGCTTACACATATGGATCTTCGTAATTATTCAAGTTACGATTATGTATTGTACCTCATATTTTAGAGCAAAATAGCAGCGCCAGGCGCCAAAATTTTCGAATCTCTAGTGCTAAAACTGTTTGAGCTACGAGCCGATTTGTGTGTGTAAGCTGGTGACATGGGTCGCCAGCTGACACATGTTGTATCTCTGAAACTACATAAGTGAGAACTTCGTTTTAAAGATCAGATGAGACCATACAATAGGAGCGTTCACGAGTCAAAATTTCAAATCTCCTGGCTGTCTAGATTCAAAGTTATAAGCAAAAAACTATTTTCCCGCCAAAAAATTCAAAATAATCGCACGGACGCCGCTGAGCGGGCCGTTGCCGTTCCGTGCGCTACGCTATTACAATAGAGTTTCAACTTAGCCGTCATTGTTTTAAAATTCATTTTAACCTGCACTTTCGTATCGATTCAATTGGTATATTGAGCGTGTTAGACCAGGAGCCGACAGAAATAAGCAATGGTATACTACCGATTAACTTTATAGAGAGATTACGAACGACCTTCACCAAATTTGAGGTCAAGTGATAATATAACCCTTCATCGTTGGTGCATAATTCAAATCTACTAATTTAACTAATAGGAAATCAAGATTTAGTTTAGTAATGAATCAACTTATCAGAAATAACAATTTATTGTGTGTGATATAACATAGTATAAGAGGTATATGTTCAACATATACAGTTTATATCACTATGATCAATAATTGTTGAGCTCGGTATTTAGTATATTTTCAATAGCAATCCATACTAATATTATTTATAAAATATAATATATACAATAAAAAGATATGAACCTACAGGGTACTTCCCGTTGACCTATAATCCGGAACTTTGACAAGAAGCAAGGTACAATCATAGGAATAAATCTGAAAACCAGGATATTAAATTACAATACAAGTAAATGCGTTCAAAAAGAACTGGAAACCGACTTCAATTGCCCTAAAAGTCTGCTTTTATTAAGGCAAATTTAAGATTTATATTGTTTTCTCATGGATGGTCTGAACTGAACCAAATTGGGACCACACGGGGAGCACCACCTTTCAAATGAAAAATAATCATCCAAATCGGTTCACCCAGTCTAAAGTTATGAGGTAACAAACATTTTAAAAAATATACCCGTTGAATTGAGAACCTCCTCCTTTTTTTAAGTCGGTTAAAATAGCCTTTTTGTTTATTAGCACTTTGCTAGCTATGGTTTTAAGTACCTTAGATTGGCGACATCCCTTTAGGTGGTTTGATTATATTCTTAGAAGCACCATATATTCTGAAAGCAATAAAAATAGTGCTTAAACAAACCTAAAAGCACTTACCTATTTCTATAAAAAATATCGTACGTTTTTATAATTAGGATGACACTGAAAACTGATAAGCCTTTCAAATTTATCATTCATGTGCTCACAATAGAATTACAAGATGAACCGAATTACCTGTGCAATTACCTTGAGTTATCGATTCGTAATAAACTGACAAATGTCGGCCATTTTAGACTTCTCGACTAATCAACGGGCACTATTGGCAAAAATGACATAAAATTTGTCAGTTTATTACGAATTGTATTTATATGAAACACAGCTCTGGTTACGGTGTACAAAAAAGGGGGCGCGGAAGAAGAAAAAGAAAAACTTACGCGCAATAGTCAGAGAGTACGAGTCGTTCACTCTGCAATAGTTCCGTCTTAGCGCCCCCTTTTGTTAACTCTCTAATGAATACAAATATAGTCGGATAAAAAAAACCAAAATAACATACCTGCACCAGACATAGATAAGACACGATATCTTATCGCATTAGATTCAAAATTGACCATTGCACTGCACTCTACGCTGTATGTAAACACACCACCTTTGGAACGCGGGCGCACTGTGCACGCGCCCGGCACGCGCTGTTGTCGTGTTACCGAGTCTCGTGTATAGGAGCTTCAAACTATGGGAACTAGCCTCTAACATGCCGCCGCCGCCGCATGGACAACACTTAGTACGAGAGCCCACGACCAAAACCATGTATCTTAGCAATACGGTCGAAACTGTATAAAATCGTCAAATTATATGATTCTGAACCCGACTAGGTGGATAATAACATCAAGAAGTGTAGCAACTGCGTGGGAGGCCATTTCTGATGTGTCAAAAAAAAAGGTGACACAACTGACTTCTGAAAAACCTGTTTTCGGTATCTTACAGCTATCATCCAACTACAGTCCAGAAATCAGTCAGATTGCTATGATACGGGCCGGTAAAAAATTTTAACATTTTGTTGAAAATTAGCCGGGTCAAACGCTACGCGAAAAATTTCTGATACTGGTATTTTCGAGTTCACGATAATCGAATCAATCAATTTGATGCGGTTGAGGCCATATTGCTATGGGACAAAAATTTTGGTCGTGGGCTCTCTTACTAACTGGAATACGCATCTCCCCGCACCAACCCAACCTCTCCCCAACTTCCCCGTGACGCTTTGCCGTATTGGTTGATAAATCGTGTTACTTCGGGATCAGCCGTCGTTCGTGGCCTAGTACAAGTAAATATGAGCTTTATTGGCTTCTACACTAATATTATAATCGTATACACTTTTTTGTATACCACTACCGTTTCGTAAAATGTAACAGGATGCTAGAAAGTTGTCCATGCACATCCAGCTATAGTAATATTTTAAATGCGTTAGTGAGGGTTTTTGTCCTTACTTTACTGATTTAATCTAAGAAACATACTACTCTTTGTTTTCTTTTTCGGAGATAAGGAAGGCCTGGATACCTAAGTTAACCTAATTTAGGCTCCAGTCTCTCACATATTTCACAATAATTTTCAACTTTTTAGTTAAATATATATCATCATATGTTTGAAGAATGTAAAGAAAAATAAACTCATGTTTATTTATTTATTACGTTATTTATTCGTTACGTCGTAACAGAGAGTCGGAATCATCACATTTTTTTGGTATAGGAGTAGTTAAAGGATCAGAAAAGGACAAAGGCTACTTTTTATCCCAATCAATAGTTCCCGTGGGTTCATTTCTGAAGTAAACGTGGATGAAGTTGAGTTCACAAGCCTACCATTTAGTTATAATATAGCTAAAAGCCGCCTTCTGAGTACGCACATTGTGACAGGCAAACATTTAGCTGGAACTGGAGCGGTGAAAATAACTAAAATTAAATGTTTGTGAAATCTATATCATGTTTTATTCAATAATTGCTACTGAAAATATACTAAATACCGAGCTCAACAATTATTGATCATAGTGATATAAGCTGTATATGTTGAACATATACCTCTTATACTATGTTATATCACACTGTAAATTGTTATTTCTGATAAGTTGATTCATTACTAAACTAAATCTTGATTTCCTATTAGTTAAATTAGTAGATTTGAATTATGCACCAACGATGAAGGGTTATATTATCACTTTACCTCAAATTTGGTGAAGGTCGTTCGTAATCTCTCTATAAAGTTAATCGGTAGTATACCATTGCTTATTTCTGTCGGCTCCTGGTCTAACACGCTCAATGTACCATACGATATAGATAGATATAGATATAGATAGACTCAATAGATACGAAAGTGCAGGTTAAAATGAATTTTAAAACAATGACGGCTAAGTTGAAACTCTATTGTAATAGCGTAGCGCACGGAACGGCAACGGCCCGCTCAGCGGCGTCCGTGCGATTATTTTGAATTTTTTGGCGGGAAAATAGTTTTTTGCTTATAACTTTGAATCTAGACAGCCAGGAGATTTGAAATTTTGACTCGTGAACGCTCCTATTGTATGGTCTCATCTGATCTTTAAAACGAAGTTCTCACTTATGTAGTTTCAGAGATACAACATGTGTCAGCTGGCGACCCATGTCACCAGCTTACACACACATATCGGCTCGTAGCTCAAACAGTTTTAGCACTAGAGATTCGAAAATTTTGAAGCCTGGCGCTGCTATTTTGCTCTAAAATATGAGGTACAATACATAATCGTAACTTGAATAATTACGAAGATCCAGATGTGTAAGCTGGTGACACGGGTCGCCAGCTTACACACGGTATTTCGTTCGTAGATCCAACAGTTTATCAATGTGATCGTTAATTTTTTTGGCTCTCATTGCTGAAATTGTGCTTTAAATGCCTGACTATAGTCTAAAGCCCTAACCTCACTGGTTTGCCTTCCTAGCATGTGTCAGCTGGAGACCCATGTCTCCAGCTGACACACTAAAAACAACTCGCTGTAACTGAGTCATGGTTGCTGCTAAATTATGAATGCTAAAGTTTGATTGCTCCTAAATTGCCTTAAAATTTGGCATGCGTAGAATTCTCATAGCTCTATGAGGAAGCTGACGACCCACACATCTCTGACCCGCGCGCAAGATCTAGAACCGCGCGCTGCCGCGCGGCACAAGTATTTCAAACCTGTATCGACCTGTTCAGTTGATCCGCGCGCCTTGAGACGGAAAGACACATAGATCGATGCAATGAGTACCGAAGATGACATTGTGCCTATCGATTTGCTTATCGACGAAATCGAAAAAAGAGATGCGATTTGGAATCTTAACTCTAAGGATTATTCAAATAAAATATTAAAAAGAAGGTCTTGGGAAGAACTAGTTTTAATTTTTTGCAAAAATGATGATTCCGAAGAAAAAAAGAAAAATTTGGGTAAGTATTTTTTTTAATTAGTTTTATTTATTTAAAATAAGTTTTATAAAATCATAGGTAGGTACCTATTACACCATTTTATCTTGCCAATCTAATTTACCTTCAGTAACAAAATAATTTGTGAATTTAGTTCGAATATTATCTACTTCATGGTTTGCTCGTCCACTGTTAGTTGGATTCACATTAGGTAATGGCGCTGGATTGATCATATCATCCTGATTTATACCATCTCTCATCCTTACCAAGTTATGTAAAACACAAATAGCTTTGACGATATCAACAGCAAAATCTATCTTCACGTCTATTGGCCGGTGTAAGATACGCCACTTGTTACACATTATGCCAAATGTACATTCGACATACCTTCGTGCTAAAGAAAGGCGGTAGTTAAATATTTTTTTTTCTTTTGACAACATTTTACCACCATAGGGTCTCATCAAATTTTTAGTCATAGCGAAAGCCTCGTCAGCTACAATTACGTATGGTAGTTTAAATGCATCGCTCTCATTATTTGTGATAGATCTAGGCTCTGGTAAGTTCAACGAATTTTCTGAGAGTTTTTTGAATAATGACGTTTCCTTGAAAACACCCGAATCACTGTCTTTTCCGTAAGCTCCAACGTCTATCCATATGAAGCAATAGTTAGCATCACATAAAGCCATTAAAACTAATGAGAAAAAGTGTTTGTAATTGTAATACATTGATCCTGATTCTGGTGGCTGTATTAAACGAACGTGTTTGCCGTCCAACGCTCCAACACAATTTGGAAAATATGCTTTATTTTCAAATTGTATAGATATTTGTGTCCAGATTTCTTTTGTTGGTGGACTCATGACCAAAGTTTTTAAATTTCTCCATAAAACTTGGCACACTTGCTTAATTATACCCGATATCGTAGACTTGCCAATTTTATAACCATATTGTAACTCTGCAAATGAAGAACCAGTTGCTAGGTACCTGTAACATAATAGTTATTTAAGATACACGTGCATAAAGTAGATCTTTACCGAATAAGTGCTACAGTGAAAACACAAGCATAGCGAGTGTTTACAGTGTGGCACGCGAGCATAAAGTGCATATGCTCACGTGCCACGATAAATATTCCATTTCTATTCCTACTCCTATTCCTCGTCAAATTCCTATTCCCATACCTATTCCTACCCCTACTTACTCCTATTCCTATTCCTAATTCTATGTCTATGTCTATGTCTATTTCTTTTAAGTAAATCTTTACTGAATAAGTGCTACAAAGAAAACACATTCATAGCGAGTGTTTACAGTGTGGCACGTGAGCATAAAGTGCACAAAGTACAATTTGCATAAAGTAGGTCATAAGGACTCTTTATGCACCCGTATCGTACAACATTTTTCAATAGTTTTGCAATGAAAACTAATAATTAATTATTTACTTTCTAGGATCGATTTTGCAAAAAAAATGGAAAAATTTACGAGATGCCTATGTAAAAGAACTTAAGAAAACAAAACATTTGAAGTCCGGTTCCTCAGCATCAACACCATCTTCATTTGCGTATTTCCAAAGATTGTCATTTCTTAAACAAGTTGTCCAGAAACGAAAAACTGACAACAGCCTTGATGTTGCGGAAGTTACAGAGAATCCTGATTTGGATAGTGCAGTTAACAGCAGCGGCGTTCAAGCTTCAACAGAAAATGTGCCCCGGAAAAAATTCAAACTTCACCCTGCCGATGAACATTTTGCAAATCTTTTACAACAAAGCATAAATACTCGAAATAATAATGCAGCAGAAAAGAAAGATGACGATGAAGATAAATTATTTTGTCTTTCATTGGTTAGGGAAATAAAAAAAGTTCCTGAAAACCGGCGTTTAAAACTGAAAATTGAAATTTATAATTTATTAGAACGATACCAAGCTACACGAGCACAGCCACTTGAAGATTTTAACTACCCGTCTACTTCATATAGCTCACAACGACCACCCAGAAACTATCATGCTTCATTTCAAAGTTCTCAATATAGCAACCCAATGCAGTACTCTGAGAGAGAATCAACACAATATGGCTATACAACTAATTCATACACTTCACCTCCCACAAGTTCATCGCAAGCAACATCACCCCCGGGTGATGTTACTTGTGACCCGTCATACGAAGATTCTCAAGAATTAGATCTGTTCAATTAAACTTTAATTTGCCAAGAAGCCTCGCTCATAATTTCTTATTTTTTATAATTTTTACTGTGATTATGATTAATAAACAGTTAACTTACCGCAATGTTACAATGAGTTTTTCTTTTGGTGATATGCAATATCTTACAGCATTTTCACTGGATTTTAAATCATTTTCAATGAAATCGTATAAAAAATCAAAGGTTGCAACTGACATACGGAAATAATTAAAAAAAATTTCTTCATGTAACCTCAACTTAGGGTATAAGGTGACAAACAGGCTTGAAGAAAGTCTGTCACTTAATATTGGATGCACCCAGTATCGCCTTTGTCGTCTTCTGCGACGTCTCAGTCTTCTATATAAAATCCACAAGCAAATTGCCTCCTCCACGTCCATTGTATATCAATGTTAATGCCAGACTGGCGCTCGTATATACCCTGTCATGTGAACTCTCACATCGCGCGGCGGCGCGCGGTGCCGCGCGGCCATATGAACTTAGCCTAATTCTCCCGAATGGGAAGGCAATGGAACAAAGACATACAGCCTACTCTGAATATATCTCTCTCATTTTCTTCTGGAGTTTTCTCAATAAAATGAACTTGAAAAATGGTGGTTCATTGCAATTTTGTTAATTGGCAAATAATACTGTTGTGTGTTTTTTGTGTTATAATGGTGTGATATAGTGCAAAATTATAGTACCAATTACGCAAAATTGCGAGGCTTTCGACACGATCGGAAGAGTTTACCATGTCGAGTACATTCGGCATATAGATTGTTTAAAATTATTTTGAAGCCAAGGCTGACCTTTGAAATTTTCGTCAAGAATCGTCAAAATAAGCTATAAAATGTGAACATTTTATTGAGAAAACTGAAGAAATAGCTTCGGCCTTGTTTATATAAGCTTAAAATTCTAAGAGAGAATATCATTATCGAAGACATGGCTGTATGGTGCTTTGCCTTTGCCTGGTAGGAAAAATCTTACAAAAAAAAGATTTATACCAAGTTTATACTTTTTAATTTTGAAATAACATTTACAGTATGTTATCGTACATAATAAATAGTGAATACATAATAATACTTCATGCCACAATTCTTGAAGTGCATTTATTTTGACTGACACCTATGTTTTATTCCTAACTCTATCGACACAGAACGGCCTGCACCGACCGGCCAATGAGGGACAGCCTTCGGACAGTTGACAATTTAACCGTGTGAACGAGAGTGCGGCAACTGTGCGGTGAACGAGAGTGACCTTGAATCGACCTACCGAGCGGTACCTACCGGCTAGGGTTGAGCCACACGTTAATTTATTATTGTGTGAATTTGGGTGTTATTTAAAAAAGGGACCAGAAAAATGATTAGCTCTAATTCATGATTTATGCCGGTTGAGCGCCTTCTGCGCTCGCCATTGTCCGGGTGAAGCTGTAGAGGTCGCAGGACCAACAGCATCAAGTCCATTCGAACAAAAAAATCATGATTTATATATAATCGTAATATATTAACCCAATATACAGTTGGCTAAGGTAATGAAATGTTTTAATCATAACAATAATACGTTTGTAAATAGTATTTATGGTCAATTGAGCATTCTTCTCAATAATTAACTTTTAAACAACAAGAAAAAAATAGCCAAAATCTACACTATGAATGAACATAATCTTAAATATTAAAAATCGGTCTTATCTTCAATAATAACTAACTAATATACTTGATATAAATGAAATTTTTGGGGTTCATGGTAGTAGTAGACGAGCCCACCCGCCCCGCATACGTTTGCCCTTTGCAGAGACGGCTCGCGTCGTCGGATGTTCGTTTCCCGCGCTTTTTTATGTGTGCTAATGTAGGTGAACTACGAGCTTGTGTGCGTGCGTTTCGGAGCGCTTGAATCAGTGTTGCCAAAAGGTTACTTTTGTAACCTTTTAGGTTACTTTTAGCAACTCCAGGTTACTAGACTTGAAAGGTAACTTTTGGTTACTTTTTAAGTTTTATTTATTGGATCTGTCATTTTATAGAATAACATACATCAAGTGAAACGGAAGGTACGGTAGCCCTATGTTCCCTACTGTAGTAACGCAAAACATTTCTGTATCCCTCTTCCACCTATCCATGTATTTCTACTAGAACCCTTACAATAAAGCATAATATTATTATAATAGTAGAAATGCGTGGATATGTATTGCTCCTGGACGAAATATATTGGGGCAATTACAGAGCACTAAGAAGCACTTTTTAGTGCTCTGTGGGAGCAATAGACGGACTAACCCCTGAAAATGTATGTAAAAGGTAACTTTTCATAACAAAAGGTTACTTTTTGTCACAGTATGGTAACTTTTAATTATGGCGCGTTGGCATCACTGGCTTGAATAGTTAGTCATTAGTTTGCAGTAGGTTTGCAGAGACAGCCGGCGTCGTAGAGTACTCTTTTCCCGCGCTTTTTTGTGTGCTAATGTAGGTGAACTACTTGAGCTTGAATGCGTGCGTCTCGGAGCGCTTGTATGAAGCTGCCGCTCTCTCGTTCTCTCTGATTTAACGCTCGAAAGAAATTAAAAGTTTCACTTCGATATAATATATATATATAATCTACGGAAAAATAATGCGTTGAATTGTCAGCCGTTTCAAACTGAAACGGTTAACAATCTATCGACAGTTTCGCGACAATCTCCTTAACCTAAAAACCTTAACGCTCGGCTAACACGAATTGCTCCTTTAAAGGTATAAGATTGAAATAATTATAATTTGTTCGGAAAAAAATTCATATTTTTTTATAAACGGCATTTTATTCTTATGCTTGTAATTACTGTATATATTTTAAATAACATTATTGCACCTCATGTTTCCACATCGGGTGCGGTCCAAAAATCTGAAACAAAATTAAATTATTGTTTTATATTTAAAAAATATATTTACAACACCTATACTCAATCCCTATTCAAGGTAGGTATAATCAACTTCAAAGAATAAGCTTGACTGGACATACTCTAACGAAAATATAACTCCGATTGAAAAACAAAACCTGTAAAATTGATCCCATGCGTTCGTCTATATCACGATCAATATTAACTGCAAATGTATGTTTGTAATCGAAAGAAACCTATTTTAATATTAGATATGAGAAAATTCCCAAGTGAATAGAACTCGCAAATTACTGTAAAATATGCGGTAAAAACCTTATATCATGCACGCTCGAAGTATTATAAAAAAATCATTTATTTACCCTTATTTACTACTATATTTAATATTTATTTTATAATCGATCGTAAGGAGTACACTCTAGTCGTGCTGACACACACACTTTTTTTCTCATAATTATCTTATTTAAATTTTTCGGGTCACTCTTTTTCAAGAAGCGCCTGGTCTTTTAGAAGGCTTGCATGCAGATCTACATGGCCGTTTCGAAACTTTAATCTAAAGAGGGATAAGATGCAATTATTCGGATTTCTTAAAGTATCAACAGCGAGACACGCTCAGAGACAACCACGGTAAGGTACGAGGCCTATTTTCGATAGGTTACATATATACAACAACTAGCGGCTCGCCCCGGCTTCGCACGGGTGGACATTTATTTTTTGAACATTTTATGTTCATTTTATCATTTTTTATTTACATACATGTGTATAACCACATATCGAAGCGTCGGTGGCGCAGTGGATAAGGCGCGGACTCTCAATTTGAGGGTTCCGGGTTCGAATCCAGCCGTGTATCTATGAGTTGTTTTTCAATTCAAGTACATTATCCGATTGCTTAACGGTGAAGGAAAACATATTGAGGAAACCTGCATGTCTTGAATAGGCATGTGAAGTCCGCCAATCCGCACTTGACCCGCGTGGTGGACTATGACCCATGCACTCTCTATAGGAGAGTATGCCTGTGCCCCAGCAGTGGAGACGTATATAGGCTGGTGAAGATGATGACACCACATAGACAGTCTCATTTTTGCATAGGAGGTTACTAAAAAGAGATACGTAAATAAAAGTTTGGACATTAAAATCTTTTTCTTTACTATTTAAAATTATGTATTTTTAATATTGAATAATTTATTGTTATATCATAGTCATATACTCAACTACAAATCGTATATCATGAAATTTATTGGGTTAGAGCTTCCCTGTAAACGATATTTGATGTTGTTTTATTTTGTGGTAGCAAAATAAATTGATTATCAGCAGATCCAACTCGTGATAGGCCCACATACAGGTGGCCATGTGTAAAACATTCCTTTCGTAGGTCGATCCCTACTAATTCGAAGGTTTGACCTTGTGACTTGTTAATAGTCAATGCGAAAGATATTTTCACCGGAAATTGAAGACGTTTAAACGGAATCGGCAGATCAGTTGGGATCATCGGTATCCTCGGAATATTAGCTAGTTGACCAGCTGCTTGGCCGGTAATAATGGTCGCTACAATTAAATTGTCCTTTAATTCTTTAATAACCAGTCTTGTCCCATTGCACATACTCGGAGGGCTTAAATTTCTCAAAAGCATGATTGGAATTCCAATTTTTAAAGTCAATTCATGTGGTGGCAGCCCAGAAGGATTCAGTGAATTTAAAAATTCCTGTGGATAGTGGACTGCGTCTTCGATGTTGGTGACGGTGTCGATCGATCTGTAGTTCTTTATTTGGCCAGGGACTTTTTGTAAAATCAAATTGTTTATTTCGTTGACAGTATCATTCCTAGGTGATATTGCCCTCGAACACAACCTATGAAAGTCCTTTTCGTGCAAATTCTCAATGTCAGGGTAAACTGCATCTATTAAATTATCTAAATTATGGACTATCTGGCCTAGTAACGTGGCATTTCTGAGTAAAGCAAAGTTCGTGCGAACGGATCGCTTTGACAAATCGCAAAGAAACTGGTCAGTGTTGTCGCTGGAGGTGTTTCGGCACGTTGAGCAGCATTCGACGCTGTGAAATATACTCTCTGACCCCCAAATGTAAAACAGTGGGATGACGTTCGTGAATAGGGAATGAAAATATATGCCAAATTGCTTCATTGCAGTTCACATATCTACCAACTTGATAGCGCGTGATTTCATCGTTGGTATTGGATGTTTGGATACCAAAAACCGCCATGTCGCTCCCTTTCGTGACATATTTGCAAATGTATTTAATTGACTTGACCGAATTGCAATACTCAACATTACAATGTGCTTTGAATGTTTTGGAAAGAAGTGGCGAATATGGAATAATCCAACTGTTGTCAACTACGAAATCGTTTCCTTTCACTTTAGTTGTGATAGTTCTACCTGTAGATTATCATCGGGCGATAATATATAAGGTATACACAATACGTCTGGGCTATAGAGATGGTTGTTAGGTGCACCAGTTATTATTATTAATAGTAGTAGCTGTTGCACATTAATTATCAAAGAGCTATTCTATTTTAAAAGATTATGGGTTAAACTCACTCTTTCAAAGATGCAGATATTTCTCTAAAACATTTTAACTTCTCCTCCTCAAGATTAGTCAAATAATTCACTTTGTTCATTTCAATTTCTTTCAGTCGTAGTTCTTCTCCTTTCAATTTTAGTTCTATAGCTCTCAGTCTTAGTTCTTCTCTCTTTTGTAATGCCATCTCTTTTTGTAGCATCACAGATGCCTTAGTTTTGTGTTCCTCTGTTGTTATTTTTCTTTTCTTTTTTATTTTATGTCCTAAAATGCAAAAAACAGTATAAATAAAACAGCATGGGAGTTTAGGTTAAATGTTTAAATAGTTAGATAATTTTAGATTATGTTTAGTCACATACAAACCTTTATTTTTTTTAACTTCTGTGTCTGTAGAATTTTCTGATTCTAATTCTTCAAATAATTTGCAACTCTCTGTAAATAATTCAGATGTTATAACAAAACAGAATTTTAAGAATTGTAGATACTGTAAATGTGAAGGTTATAAGAATAAAGAATAAGATAAATTTATTTATAAAAGTGTACAAAAAGTTTTTCTTATATCTAATTGGGCTATAATATTTGATCTAGTTAAATACTAAAGCGTCTGCAGCTAAACTAAGTTTAAAAACTTGTATGTATTTTAGTATACAGTGCCGCACCTCTTTGAAGAAGGTAGTTTGTTGCCTTTTAGCAACTAAACATTTCAGAAAAGGACATTGGTCAATTTTTATACTATCCCATTAAAAACATAAATGTGCAAAAATGCCAACTTCGTAAACGGTTTTGATAAAAAAAAGTTCGTTTTCACTGGAACCCAAGTTCCTTCGATTCTTGGCGCGAACTTGAAAAATGGTGGTTCATTGCAATTTTAATAATTCGTTAATAATACTGTTATGTGTGTTTCTTGTGTTATAATGGTGTGATATAGTGCAAAAAAGTGTCACGGACGGTGTTATAGTATCAATTACGCAAAATTGTGAGGGTTTCGACGCTATCTTAGCTAGCTATAGTAGCATTGAAATCAATCGTTAACATAACTAGCTTTAAAAGAAATCTTAAAAAATTCTTATTAGAAAAATGTTACTATTCTGTTGATGAATTCATACACGACAGGGATAAGACAGGGATAAATTACTATTGACAGCTCTATGGCGTTTGCCTTAATATTGTATATATTTTATTTAGGTTAAGTGACATTCAAACACAATGTACATTGTTTATGAATATATTGATTGATTGATATCGAAAGGGTTTACCATGTCGAATACAATCGGCACATGGGATTCTTTCGAATTATGTTGAAACCAAGGCTGACCTTTGAAATTCTCGTTAAGAATCGTCAAAACAAGCGATAAAATGTACACATTATACATTTTATTAAGAAAACTGCAGAAGAAAATGAGAAAGAAGAGATATATTCAGAGTAGGCTGTATGGCTTTGTTCCATTGCCTTCCCATTCGGGAAAATTAAACTACTACTACCAAGTTCTTTCAAAGCGTGTTCAAAGCTCCTGGCATATATTAAGTTCTTCAATTGTTTTCAATGATTTGTATTGTTATTTGTTACTTTATAGCGTGACTTGGCAATATTTGACTAACCAACTTTAATCTTTGAGACTGATTACAATGTAGTCTATTACGTCACTGGTAAAGATCTAGTCGAGTATTTGAATAACTTAGGTTCAGATCAATCAAGTATTATAGGGATTTAAAAAGAGAAAAAATTCTAATTTAAAGAAAATTTAAGATAAAATTTAAAATGCATATAAATATGCAGCTAGATGCCAAATTTCAATGTCACTTGGAAGCAGTCAAACATTTTGATGAGTCGTCAGTCAAGACCTTAGTACCGGTAACAACAGTAGAAGCTGGCTTTATAAGATTCGCGAAATTGCAAGTGTTTGTTGGGAGCAAATAGTGTATACTAAATTTTTTAATAATAATAAAAACATCTAATTTATTCTAAATCTTAGATTCCCAACCTTTCATGGACTAGAAACTTTTATATAATAGTTAATTATACCAATTTTATATGCCTGTCTATTATTTATTGATAATCACAAATTGAAAATTAATTATCTCTCTCTCCATCTAATCATGCTCTTCATGGTCCTAGCTGAGGGTCGTGATAATTAATTAATCAAAAACATATGTCATAATAAAAACATGGCTGTCATAACGCCCCCCATTTGCATATAGGCCCACTACTACCACCATGGAAAGCTCCAGTGCCGAACCCGTTGGGAAGCTATATTCGAACTAGATGAAAGAGGCCACAAATATGTTACTTAAATTCATCAAAATACACCAAGAGTTGCAAAGTTTAAGTCTTGCATTGTAGCTTTCAGTGTGAAAGTAGCTATTAAAATTTAACACATCTAACAATTAATTCTTACACTCATAAAATATTGGCGTTTTACCTTACAATAAAACGCTTATTAAATACTTACCTAATTCGAAGCCTATTAAATGAGAGTAGCACTTCCGTTTCCCTTTAGCATTGCTGATTTGACTTCTGTAGTCCCCTTCTACCCAACTTCCGCCCACCGCCAGCAGGTGCGAGCCGAGGCCATATAACGCGCTCGTAGCTCGCGCGCTAGCTCATTGCGGATTTGCGAATGTCCGCCAGGCAGGAGTTAAGCTATAGGCTTCGAATTAGGTAAGTATTTAATAAGCGTTTTATTGTAAGGTAAAACGCCAATATTAAAGACTGTACCGTTATTCGAAGCCTATTAAATGAGAAGTGTTTGATATCGCCTGGCGGTGGAGGACGCCAATGTGATTACAACATATTATGTTAGGTAGAAAGGAAACAACATTATGTGAAGAGAATCATACATACATTGTAGAATCAAATAATTACACATCTTTCTAAACTGATGCAAATAAATTACTCAAACTTGATTGATTTGGAGTTGATTGAATTACCTCTCTGTGGTAAAATTTTCTGAATGTATCTTCGGAGCGCCAGTTGCCCTGAGCTAATATCTGATCTATTGAAAAATTATCTATCCAGTTCTTGGATGCTACCGCAGCTCTCACACTGCCAGGAGCAGCTTTGATGCCAGCTAGCCGGAGCATCGATTTAACCCAACCAGCTAAGATGGTGCGAGTAGCTGCCCGTGGTTCACCTCTAGCAGTAACAAACAGTTTGTCGCTTTTGCATGCAGTCCGTCGCTGATGCCCTGCTTCAATCAAAAGCTTTACCCAATGTACTGGATCTGTCGCTGGTTGGTTATCGTTTTTCAAAAGTTTCCAACCAGATTGTCTTTGATCTACCGTGTCTGTCTTTGATCCAAAACCTGGCCAAAGAATAATTCCATCTTGTATGTCATGTAGGTGATCTGGACTAACACTTAGTAGAGTAAGGTCATGTACACGTCGTCCCGAACAAAGCAATAATAGTGTGGCTGTGTGACGAGAAATCTCATACAAGCTGTTTGAGATTCTTTTCTTCTGCAGAAAGGAAGTCAATAATGAAACATCCCATATCGGAGGCTTTGGGTCCTTAGGTTTCTTCAAGGCAATTGCTTTTAATGCTTGCTGTACCAATTTGTGTGAACTTAGTGAACCTGAGTCGTCTATGTTACAGAAGGTAGAAACTACAGATTTATGCACTAGGATAGTTTTGTGTGCGAGACCGTCCTTCTGATGAAGGTCAATAAGATATCGTGCTAACTCAGAACCCGTAGGTTTGGCACCAATGCTATTTTCCTGCGCCCATCGGCACCAGCGTGACCAGGCCGCTTTATATGTTTTACGGGTAGATTCTCTCCAACCCGACATCAATAGATTTTGTTGTTCAGTTGTCCAGTCAGTTAAATTCCTACTCCACCCCCACATCTCCAAACTTCCAGTGCTATCTCGGTTACATTGGGAGGAGGTGCTTGGGTTGTCGCATCTATCAATACCTGATCCAGGTTCCATATTGTGTGAGGAGGTGATAGAGCTCTGGCCTTCAGATCCGCTCGCCAAAAAACTTTCTGCCACCTGGGCGCCACTATTAGGAACACACCTCGCGCTTGGTTCATGTGATGTAAAACTCTCGGAATCAGGCATGGGGGTGGAAATACCCATGCTAACTGGTAGTTCCAACTTTTGCTTGGTGCATCGTGAAATTCCGCCTGGCTGTCGTTCAGGTCTAACGATGCGTAAGTCGGTACAACATGCGCCAACCGTGACGCAAATAAGTCGATGTCGGGATGCCCCCATTTGGCAAATATTACTTGTGTTGCCCGGGGAAGTAAGTGCCATTCCGGAAGGGGACGATGCCTTGATAGGTGATCGGCTTCGCAGTTCAATATCCCTGGCAGATGGAAAACTCTCATTTGGATTTGAAGATAATCGATTAGTGTAAAAATCTTGTATGTCAGGTGCATCGCCGCCTCCGATCGAGTACCTCCTTCGTTTCTTAGATATGCCACAGCTGTCCGATTGTCGCTCTGTAGCAACACTGACGCTTCGCACAAACCGAGATCGTATCCTCGTTCTAGTACTTTTAAAATTGCTAGCAATTCCTTTTGATTGCAATGCAGATCCTTCTCTGCTTTGCTCCAAGTACCTGTCAGACTGATGTTGTTGAGCTTGGCACCCCAGGCGAGGTCCGAGGCATCTGTCGTCAAGTAATGGGTTGGCGGCGGGATGTGCAATAGAGTCGAGCGATGACAGTTCTGAAGCCACCATGAAAGCTCTCTCGTCACTCCGTTTGGAAGCAAAAGACGCTTCCTCGGTGGTATGCGCACTAGCAGGTTGAAGAACCTTTGTAACTGGCGATAGTTCAGTCTGCCTCTTGGCACCACCAAGCTGGCAAAGTTCAAGACGCCTATCAAGGATTGTACCTCCAAGAAGTTTGCTTTCTTTCTGCGCAGTAACCTGTTGACAAAGTTTATAATCTTTTCGGTTTTCTTCTGAGGAAGACTTTTTGAGCCTGTCCATGGATCCCACATGATCCCTAGATAGTCTAGACGCTTTTGTGGAGCAAGCACTGATTTCTGACAATTGATTTGCCATCCCAATCGAAATAGCGTATCTGTTACTATCTTTGCGTGACTTTGCAGAGTCTCCCAATCCTGGTGCGCCAGCAAGAAATCGTCCAGATATACTAATATTCTTATCCCTCTCTGGCGAAGGATCTGCGCAATCCAATTCGTTATTGAGGCAAATACCCTTGGTGCTGAACTCAATCCAAAGGGTAGACATGTCATTTCTAGTAGTTCGTCTTTGTACAAGAGACGCATGAACCTCCTGTGGGGTCTGGATATTGGAAGATGAAAATATGCCTGTGACAGGTCTATTTTGATAAGATAATCCTTGGATTGTAAGAAATCTGGAATCCTTGACACATTGATCAAAGAAAAATTCTTTATAGCTACATAGTCGTTGAGAGCTTTTAAATTGAATATAGGTCTCAGCGAGCCGTCGGCCTTTGGAACCAGAAAAAGGCTCGAAAGAAAACTCGGACTTTGCCTCACTACCTCTAAAACATTTTGTTCTTTCATTGTTTGAATTACCTGAGACATCTCGGGCGTTGCATGTATTTGAAAATGACGACTTGGCATCACTAACGGTGGTTTTCTTATAAATGGTATTCGGTACCCCTGAATTACCTTTAAAATGTAAGCCGGAGCATTCAGTCGTACCCACTCGTTGTAATAATAACGAATTTGCCCCGCCCGAAACTGCCGAGAGTCAATATCTCTTACGTTTATTCGCAGATTTATTCCTGTACGAGGGCGATGCCGCTCGCTTTGTTGCACCTCGTCGTTCCGTGGGGTACGACGTGCCCGGCTGCATATTTCTTGGACGAAAGGTTGCATTGTTTCGAGAATAGGCAGCCCTTAAATTCCCACCTTTGTTTGATCCTTGCGCAGGACAGTGCTGACATAAATGATTGCCCTGCGCGGGCATATGACACTGATTCATAAAACCTTGCGCAGGCACATTTCGCTTAAAAGAATAACTGTTGGGTTGCGCAGGGGCAACCGTCGTGTGTGACCCTTGCGCAGGGCACTGTGTTTCATCACCCTTTGCTTGCGCAGCAGGGGCACCAAATTTCATTTGGTTTGGTTTGTTTAATGGCCAAAATACCTTCCTGACGCCGCCTGCTTTTTCCAGAGCAGCATTAAACTTCTCCGCTGCAAAAAGGTCCGAGCAGGATGGAGGAATCTTTCGCAGGGTGGATTTCACTAGTGGTTCTTTGACATATTTTAAAATAGCCTCACGTCTCTGCTGAACAATATCAGCTCTATGTCCACATATCATTTGCAGCGCATCCACTGAAACTTTTTGAAATTCGCCCTTTTTGAAAGTATTTTCAATTTTTTCCTGTAAACCATCACGTGTTAAATTCTCAGTATCCCCACACCAAGCTAAAATTTCTTGCAATCCTTTCTCTAATGCCTCTTTTTGTTTCAAAAAGGCATAAGTCAGAGCTGAAAAAGACTTTTCTACGTATAAAAGCGATTTATTAGTTTCATAATTCTTTACTTCGTCGTTGGCTTCTAGTTCAATAAATCCGGGTGAATGGGCATAGATTTTTTGAGTCTCAGCGTAGCGAACGTCACACCATGACTGCTCATCAAATCTCTGAAGGTTCTTTAACGCTTCTAAGTATGAGTCAGGAGTCTTTGGAACGACTGGATCTTTAACACTGGTACTTATTTGTAGACTAAAATCGGAAGGGTTACGTACCACGTTTATCGAGCCATCCACAGCTGTGTTGAATAAATTGCCACTAACGTTTGAATCTATCAATTCATATTCATCTGGCGTTTGATACATGGGAGTACTTGCGGGAGGGATGTGTATTTGACTGCGTAAATCACTGACCTCCTTTAAGACTTTCTTCAAGACTCTGTGGTTGTGATGACGCGTAGACCGCGACTTTTTCTTCGATTTTCTATGTCTTTTCCGGGGAGAAGAGCTACTGTCCGAGCTTGAGGACGTTGAAGCTGAAGACGTCACAGATGAACTCCTCTTCCGCTTATTCTTCTTATTTTTCTTGCGTTGAACCCGAGTACCGTGTTCGGTGACGACATCTCTTTCATTTTGGGAAGCAACGTCCATTTGACAATTCACATCCATTCTGGGTATATTATCATTAACACTCATTTTACTGAAAGTAAATTCTTTTTTTAAAACGTTCTGAAACGCAAAAAGAAAATTATTTCATGAAATGTTCACATTTTGATATTAAGTTATAACACAAAAAGAAGTCAACTTGAAACCACAACTGTTTGAAATTCTACAAGTAAAATTTCAAAAGAAGTGAAACACGAACGGCAAACACCGTTTGAAAATTATTTTACACAATGCTAAGTTGTCTATGTTAAAATAAAATAAAAACTCACGTGGTAGCAGCACCGTGCGGTGGTTTAGACAACGTTCTGGGCCGGGAAACAGACGCCAATGAGCTAGCGCGCGAGCTACGAGCGCGTTATATGGCCTCGGCTCGCACCTGCTGGCGGTGGGCGGAAGTTGGGTAGAAGGGGACTACAGAAGTCAAATCAGCAATGCTAAAGGGAAACGGAAGTGCTACTCTCATTTAATAGGCTTCGAATAACGGTACAGTCTTTAATAGCCATTCAGTGTTCGCCTTCAACCTACCGTTTCTACAATTTTTATTTTTGTACTACAATTATTGTCATGTTCCTCACCATTGAAAATATCATCTTTAGTTTCATGGAACAACTCGTCATTGTTGTCATCATCTTCAGACAACATTTTCTCTTTGTTGGATTGTCCATTACAGTCATCCAGGAGGTACTCTGCAGTCATATCAGTCTCTTCTCCTACATGTATATCGCTTGTCACATTTTTGTTCATCTGAAAGTATTCTACATTTCAAAATTTTATTTTACTTTTTTGGGTAGAGTGGTTCAGGATTTTTTTTAAAATACAAGACAAAATGTAGAAAATGAATGTTTGCTCAGCAGTAGACTTAAGGGCTGTCCCTCTACTAGGTGGACTGACGACGTAAAAGTCGTCGGGAGTCACTGGATGCAGGTGGCTCGGGACCGGTCGATGTGGCGTACCATGGAGGAGGCCTATGTCCAGCAGTGGACGTTTCCTGGCTGATGATGATGTAAATATTTGTATGTAAATAGTGGCGTCGATGGTGGTGGATGGGGTACCACATACTGTATGGGGACTATGAAAGTGTTAAAGAATGTTCTCATGGTTATTAAACATCAACAAAGAGGTTATTCACTGAACAAAATTTAAATAATGAAATTGTTCATCAAACAGCTTTATTCTCGGAACAAACATTTTGACTTTCCACTTATGTAATCAAGATTAGGTAACTAGTGATCTGTGAATATTTTTTTCCTCCTAGGTCGCTGGTTACCTGAAAGGATTCAATTTTCCTAGTAGGAAACTGATATATATAAATTGTATTTATCATCAATCAATTGGGAGGAAAAATTCTCTTCACAGATCACTGGTTACTTAATCCTGGTAATCTATGCGGAACAAGTAAAACATTTAGAACTTTATACTTTTAGCCAAATAGTTATCATTAGCAAAGAAAGTTCCGGATCTGAATCACTTGCATATGTTTTCTAACTTTAACTCTCATTGGTTTGGTTTTCATATAAGAAAACAGAATAGTTAACTATTTCAAAATGGCATCATAAAAAGGGCTGTAAAAATTTGAAAGGGGCATTAAAAAATTGTATCTTTAAAGTAGTGCATTTCTACAATCTGGAATTGTACATATTTTTTATACATAGTTTTACAACCAAAACAAGTTGAAGGTGCCAGTGAGAGTCACCTAAAGTGAAGGCCTTCCTAGCTTATGGATAGATTTTACTTGACCAGGTAGAACATGTGCAGCTCGTTCTTACCATTTGCAACTGTATCATGTCAGCTTTATCATCTATAGGGTACTCAACAAGTCTCAAAAGTCGCAGTTCCAAGTTAGTGAGTTTTGGAGAAGGATGTTCAAAGTTATAGCTTTTCCTTCTCAGCACTATGTTGGCCTTTTTCTGAGCTTTATTCTTCCAATCTGCCCACATCTGGAAGATAAAAAGAAAATGATTACTACTTTATCACATGAATAATAAGGCTCTTTGTCATCCCATTAGCCATTAATTCAACTCGTATTGGTTAGGTGCCATTGAATTTGACCATTTTAACCAGACCTAGTGTCACCAAGACCAGACCTACTGTCGCCGTTGGAAGGTGAATCTCAAATGTGATCATAACAGAGGAAAAATTAAATTTGACTCAATATAAATCTTACACTACCCTTGTCGCACAGGCCATAATACCATTTAATTTTTACTACAAGTAAATATAATTTAATAATTAATATAACTTCGATGTAGGTATTATCTGCACAAAACATGTTATGCACATCACAGAAGAACGGGGCCGGAAGGACTGCACTTTAGGTGACTTACAATAGTTTTTCCTTGTAGAACTCATCATGCAAATCTATCCGATGGGATTTCTGCCCTGCACTCATCTCCGGGTCTGTATAAAAAATAACCTAACAAACCTAATCAATTCGATGGGGTTTCTGTCCTGCAGTCTGCATCTGTTGCATCTCCGGGTCTGTTGTAGTCACCTAAAGTGCAGACGAGCCACAGGGCCTCCCAATACAAGTTATGTGTAACTTAAAAGGAGTGTTCCAGATACTGTATAGGAATGAAGCCCATATCATTATCTGTAATAATTTTTTATTTTATTTTTTCGTTTAAAGATAAATAGCTTATAAACATACTTTGCACCATTTCCATGTATTTTTGTGAGCGCCTCCCTCTATGGCGTTAAGCTGCAAAGCTATTTTCTTCCAAAATGTATGTTTATTTGTGTGGTAAATCAACTTTCCGTTGATCAAGGCACCATTTGCGTTTTCGGCTAACAAATCCAGAAGCTTCTTCATCTGTGCGTGGGTTACTCGACTCATGATTAATCTTCTTTAAGGCTTCTTTCTTATGAGTTTTCCCTAGATACACTGAGCAAGTAAATCACTACGTTTTACCTAGATACATTTTGATAGATAGATAGATTTTGTTTTTGTTATCCGCAGACATAAGATTTAAAGAGTATATCAACTTCAACTTCAGAATTATGGCTTCATCATGGAGGTGATGGTACTGCCAGTGTCAAGTAAAGAGACTGTACAATGTTAAAAATAAAGAGTATATAATATATAAGATCAACCACCGTGACTGACAGTGACATTAAGGAAGTGGTATATTATATCCTCTTTGCATTAAGGGCTGATATTATTTTCATTATTAATATTATTATCTGGCAAACCGATTAGTTACTTTTAGACGTTGCCTCCTTGGACACCATAAATATTAGGAATTTGTTCACTGTACGGTGTTTTGCCATTGTAAAAAAGCCTAGTATGGAAAAAAGTTGAAAAAGGTTAGAAAAAATTATTTGGTTAGTTTGTGATTGTGACTATCACGGACTCTTGGCGCAAACTTGAAAAATGGTGATTCATTGCAATTTTAATAATACTGTTATGTGTGTATATATAGTGTCACGGACGGTGTTATAGTATCAATTACGCAAAATTGTGAGGGTTTTGACGCGATCGAAAGGGTTTACCATGTCGATTACATTCGGCATATGGATTCTTTCGAATTATTTTGAAACCAAGGCTGACCTTTGAAATTCTCGTCAAGAGTCGTCAAAAAAAGCGATAGAATGTACACAATATACATTTTCTTGAGAAAACTGCAGAAGAAAATGATAAAGATGAGATATATTCATAGTAGGCTGGTTGGTATGGCTTTGTTCCTTTGCCTTCCTATCGGGAGAATTAAACTACTACTACTTGTGACTAGCACTGAGCTGTGAGCTTGTGTGAGCAAGTAATCACTGACTGCGACTAGTATTGTGCTTCAGTGTTGTACTCCTTGTGAGTATTAATTATTATATTCTTTGGTGTTGTGACCACAGACTAATATTGTGACTGTGATTTTTGATTCATCATTCAATCTAAAATAGGCGAAAAATAAGCAAAAATGTCTTCAATGAAAGAGGTAGCAACGCTTTATCAAAACCTGAAAACAGAATGGTCAAAGAAGCCCCGGAAGCTGGAAAAGTGTGGCGAACTTCTGAACAAAATAAAGGTTGGTCGACGATGATGACTTGCCAAAAGTGGCTTCACGCAAGTTTATTCTCATTTACTTGATTACAAATTGCTGTTTCAGGTAGCACTTACTCAACTGCCTTTTCTACCCAGTAATAATGCAGCAGCGAACCAGAAAGAATTGATACTGGCTCGAGATGTCTTGGAAATTGGAGCACAATGGGCAGTCGCCGCGAAAGATGTCAAAGCATTCGAAAGATACATGTCCCAGTTGAAATGCTACTACTTTGATTACAAGTACGTGGGGTAGATTTTAAGGGTTATTCACAAATTATTTTTAAAAATTAGGATTCTCCCGCCTTATCGACACCTTTTATGCACCCCAACCCGAAAAACAACCCTCCTTCTGTCGCAGTCTTGTTGTACAAAGTAACTAAAATATTGTAAAAAGCACTGGTATGTCACACATATGGACCAATATTTGGAGTGTTTGTGCACTGTATGACTTGAATTACTTTTCAATTGGTTATCCGGGCTATTTCACATTGTCAGATGATATGAGAGCATAATATTTTTTAGTAAATAATAGTTCTTTTAAAATTACTTTTCCAGAGATCACTTACCGGAGTCATCATTCATGTACCAGTTGCTTGGTCTGAACCTCCTGTTCCTACTGTCCCAAAACAGAGTTGCTGAGTTCCACACAGAATTGGAAAGACTGCCAGTTGACCTGATTAGAGCAGACCCTTATGTGAGGCACCCACTTGCCTTGGAGCAGTATTTGATGGAGGGTAGCTACAATAAAATATTTCTGGCAAAGGTTTGTCATTTATTCTTTATAAAAACACTTCACCCCAGAAAGTTGAATCCATGCATGACAAGTTTTATCTTCTTATCATATGTACATCTTTTTTATTTATAATGGCAGTCTGTTAGTGAAACAATAAGAACTATGTAGTTTGATATTATATTTTTCTCATTTTGGATTTAGGTAAATGTGAGCGAGGCTTCCACTGAACACCTTGCTCATCTGCTGGCTTAATCGGGTAATCAAAATATACATTGTAGGACATCGACACCTAAGCCTGATATGTTGTGCCTCCCCCACTCCTCCCAGTGTTCTGCCACATCATTGGCGTTTATTGTTTATTATATTATTACAGTTTTAGTTTATTACTGACTGTTCATTTGATATTTCAGGGCAATGTACCTGCAGAAAGCTACACATTATTTATGGATACCCTCTTGGATACAGTAAGGGGTGAAATAGCTGCATGCATTGAGAAAGCATACTTGATTATTTCATGTGCAGAGGCAGCTAGAAGACTGAACCTGCCCTCACAACAGATTATGCTTGAATATGGAAAGAGGGTATGACAACTTTAATAGTGGAAAGGATGGTTGAACTAGCTGTCAAAAATGGCAGTTTTGTTTAGCTGGGCTTTTCCAGTCAATCCAGGCAAAGCCAAGCATTAGTCTTTAATAGACATATTGTTGTCCTTAGAGAAAATTATTGTTGAGTGGATGGTTATTTGAAACAATGATAGATGAAAAATCAGTAGGGGCTCAACCCTGCTCACCTACAGAGTGGATGGGTATACTCCACCAAGCGGGCCCAGTGTGGAAAGGTGGACTTTCACCTTTGAATTTCCTCTCAGGAGTGTGCAGGTTCCCTCACGATGTTTTCCTTCACTGAAAAGCCGTTTTTTATCATTCATATATAAATTCCAAATAACAAATTGGAACTCATTGGTATGAGCCAGGATCGAACCCAGACCTCAATTGTTCAAGGACTTACATTCTACCCAACTGAGCTACCATGGCTTACTTTTTTGGACTAAATAAACTATGAACCACCTCAGAGGCCTAATTCTGGATTTGATTCCCAGCAAGGATTCCTATTCAGTAGTCTCGTTGGTGGTAGGGAATTTTCTATGACCACTTGGCGACCTACAGACGTTTTATCTATGTCTTCCGCTAAAAAACTTAGCTAAACTTCCTGGGATGAAAGGTAGCAGAGCCTACCCCTGATTTGACTTGAAGCTTCCGAGTGTGAACACTTCCATCTATAAGTATTGTATGTCCATCTATAAAAATGTATCTAAATTATAGTTTTGTAACAAATGTTATTTATGGTTTCAGCGTAACTGGATACTGGGTGCAGATAACTGTTATCACTTCAATGCAGCTGAGGAGAAGTGTGCGGCTGCCGTTGGAGTGTTGCCTTCCGCTGAACTAGCTGAGCAGACCATAGAGTATGCTAGACACCTTGAGATGATTGTTTAAATCAATGTAATTTGACTTATTTAGCTTAAATATGCATTTTACCTAGTAAAAATTCTCAAAATATTATCTTTTTTGTATCTTTAAAATAAAAAATAATTTTGGCTTAGGATTTTGTTTATTATGGAATTTAAGATTACACAATTATTTTCTGTAAAGATTGTAAATCATCAAGTTTCAGAAGCTTCATGAAGTGTTCTAGTGCTGACTTTATATTCCAATTCTTCAATTCCAAGCACCTGGAAAAATAAATTGTTAGCTGTAGGTAATTTATTTTAGGAAAAATTTATGTATAATTAACTACTATTTCCAACATTACCTTTCACTTGATTTTTTATCCAAGTCTGTTACTTTCATGAATATTTTTACAAGTTTTTCTTGTAGGTCTGCATCAGGAGTCGACTCAAATTTTAAGCTCAATTGTTTTGTTGTGATCTGAAATTCAAGTGCAATCATTATTTTTTATTTCAATGTTTTTTCCAATAAAGTACACATACAGTGCGTTGTCATAAACACCACGCTTGGTTGATGTGATGCGATAAGGTGATCGCATGAGATGTCAATACATAGGTAGTCGCAAATGCTGCTGCTTATCTCCTGAATATTTTCCCCTTAGTTTACGCGGGATGACATGGCGTGGTCCTAGTCAAAATCCGAGACCACAGCATTTTTCATACATACGTCGAAAATAAGAAATGAAAAATCTGTGTTATAATGTAATTAAGCTCCTAAATATGGTAACCCCTTGCTCCGGTGCTTCCGACCCGATTGGTATTTTAGCCTTTATTTAAATTATAACGATTTTTTAGCAAAAGTAATTCCTAAGATATTCATCTTGACCTACAGTTTCATTTTCATGTTTATCAGTTGTTTATCAGAGAAAATGACGAACAAGAGTAATCCTATACGAGTTCTGTTAACTCTTTAAAGAAAAAAACCCACAACCGCATTGAGAATGAAGAATAATGCTCGAACAAAGGTGATGACAGTATGAAATGAGGTGCGAACTATCAGTTCATTAAGCTGCGTCCAGATATGTTATTTTGTCCGTACCATACCTCTGTTCCGTAACTGCGACGCGATCAAAAACACTCTTGTTTGATCGGTACGGAGTACGCCCCGATCCGTTTCGGGTTTTTTTGGTGCTCACGCTAGTCTAGACGCAATCTTCCGTGGCCTGGTTTCTGTATGTGGTATCCACTTTATTTTTGGACCAATTAAATTAATCAAATAATCGAAGTTGATAGAAGAGTATAAAGAAGATAAAACTAACGTTAAAGTAATGCATGGCTTTTCCGACACATATATTTCTATTTTTGAAAAATTCTAACTCCCATTTCCCATTCTAATTCCAACGTCACCGTTTTGGGTTAATTGTTTTATTTAAAATATAGTTACGCACGAAGAAGTAAGCTCCTTCTAGACCAACATGTTTATCATCGTAGACCCCATCTTCGCTTATCATCACAGACTAATATATGTACCTATCTTATAATCTAGTGAGATTGTGGTTAAGTGTTGTAGAACAACTATCATTTGTAAATTGAAAACGTTCTAATTATGAACAACAAAACGTGCGTCAGCACGCACAAGAATTTTAAAAGTGTAGGTAAATGACAGACTTCCGTGGTCGGCGACATTGTCCGACGTTGGATGGCGCTGAAAAATAATCTCTGCAACGACGGTACGGAATGGGTACGGATATGGTATATTTTCATTGCTGTCAAAGACGCTCGAGATTCGGACCAGACTAGAACCAACGTATGGTATGGGTAACAGAACGTATGTGGACGCAGCTTACTGCACGCTTCGAAGTTCTCCTCTTCTTCACCCAGTGCGGGTTCCTTTCTTTCAAACAATTAGTATCATTTTACGTAAGATCTTCTTAAAATGATCTATCCATCTGTCTAATCTAAAGAAAACTGAGGACAAACATAAAATAAAATCTGAAATTATTGCACCGTTTCTGAAGTCTTAATTTTAACGTCTGTCGTGAATCAAGTCTTTTTTGTCACAGATTATATATCTTTGCTTTTTTACATCTAGTAACATTATATCGATTCCCTTGCTCTTCAGCGACGCCGCCTGTCATTCTTGTCACGGTTTATTTTCACTAAATTCAAGACCCTCGTGATTATCATTTAAAATGAAGAAACATCAAACGAGACAGAAAACAATGAACGATCCTGTTATAGTATCGCGTGTAAAAAATTACTTGGCGGAAAATGTGGACAAGACATTCGTCGATGTCAGCCAAATGGCGCGTTCTCTGAAAGAGCGTTATCGTGAATACAGCAACAGGAGCGACACTGCATTTTGCCAGATGGTGGAAAATGCGTATAACGTTGTTTTGAAAAGCTACGGGTTGGACGGAGCATCTACCTCTGAAGGATCAGAAGAGGAATCAGATTTGGAGTTACTAGATGAAAACAACAGCGCGTTGAACGATCGCCTCCTTCAAATGTACAAAATGCAAGACAAAAAGCGGCCGGCGGCAAGTCATCGCCCCACTGATAAGTCCGGAGAGCCGATAGATATCCTTAGCAGCGATGAGGATGGTAGTGGACCCCCTAAGTTACCAAAAATCAATGACCAAATCACTATAACCCCACATAACCCATCACGAAACTCAAATAGCACTCCTATGGAACACAAGTCGCAGAATCAGCAGACCGGTGATAAGAAACGGAAACCAGACTCGAATAAAAGTGTTAGTATAAAAAAAAAGTTTGAAATTACCACTCCCAAAGAGGTGAAAATTAGTTTTGAAGATATTGGTGGATTATCAGATATATTACCACCAATCTGTGACCTTGTGCTTCATATGAAACATCCAGAAGTTTATAAACAGCTAGGGATAAAGTCACCTAGAGGAGCATTGTTACATGGCCCTCCAGGAACAGGGAAAACATTGCTAGCACATGCAATAGCTGGCAAGCTACAATTACCTCTTGTTGCTGTCACTGGCACTGAATTAGTTGGGGGTATGTCAGGTGAATCTGAGGAGAGGATACGTGAACTATTTGAAAAAGCTGCTTCTGTTTCTCCTTGTGTTCTTTTCATAGATGAGATAGATGCAGTGTGTGGGAATAGACTTAATGCACAGAAAGACATGGAGAAGAGAATGGTTGCTCAATTATTGGCTAGCTTAGACACAATAAGTGATACAAGTGCCTCAATTCTTGTCCTAGCTGCAACTAACAATCCTGATGCTTTAGATCCTGCATTGAGACGAGCCGGTCGCCTTGAACAAGAAATAGCTTTAGGAATACCAACTTTCAAAGCCAGAAAAGAAATCTTGACAATTTTGTCTAAAAATATGACTTTAGATGATGACATTGATATGAATATTCTAGCTCAATTCACACCAGGCTTTGTTGGAGCTGATTTACAAGGACTCGTGAATAAAGCTAGTACTTGTGCTGTTAAAAGAGTTTTTGCTGAGATTCGTGCTAAAGAAAATAAACGACAAGTAGAAGAAATTACAGTTAAAAAATCCAATGAAGTAGTTGAAATTACCAACGGAGAGAAACCCACTGAAGAAGCAAAGGAGGATGTTAGTGCCACTGGTGATGCAAATGAAAATGCTCCAGATGTGCTTGAAAAGACAGATGGTACACCAGAAGAATCTGATGCAGAACCTATCACAGAAAAACCGGTTGAGGACAATCATACTTCTACAGATGTTGCAATCAAACTTATAGATCCCACTGAAGAGCTCCTCGCTCTTTTAGAAAATGATTTACCCTTCAAACATGATGATATGTCTGGACTTGCAATCAAACAGGATGATTTCTTGAAAGCCCTGAAAACAACTAAACCTTGTGCTGTTAGAGAAGGTATAGTTACAGTTCCAGATGTTACATGGGATGATGTCGGCTCATTGAACCAAGTTCGAAAAGACTTGCAGTTGGCAGTGTTGGCACCAGTGAAATATCCCGAACAACTGCAGAAGTTAGGATTGGCTGCCCCTAGTGGAGTTTTACTTTGTGGTCCTCCTGGTTGTGGTAAAACTTTACTAGCTAAAGCAGTAGCCAATGAAGCTGGTGTCAACTTCATTTCAGTGAAAGGACCTGAACTTTTAAACATGTATGTTGGTGAGAGCGAGAGAGCTGTACGTACATGTTTTAGACGTGCCCGAAATTCCGCACCTTGCGTAATTTTCTTTGATGAATTTGATGCTCTGTGTCCCAGACGTACTTCCCATGACAACAATGGTGCTGCAAGAGTAGTAAATCAATTACTGACTGAAATGGATGGCATTGAGACCCGTGAAGGGGTTTTCGTTTTAGCGGCATCTAACAGACCAGACATCATTGATCCAGCAGTGCTAAGACCTGGTCGAATGGACCGTGTCATGTATGTTGGAATGCCGGCAAGGGAAGATAGGTATGACATACTACAGAAACTTACAAAAAATGGTACAAGACCTCAACTGGGCCCTGATGTTGATTTACAAGTCATTGCTGAAATGACAGATAGTTACACAGGAGCAGATTTGGCAGGATTGGTAAGAGCAGCTGCAACCAATGCTCTGACGAGCCATATTGCCAATGGCACTCTTGAAGGAGAAATTTTTGTATCTTATGAGGATTTTAGAGCTGCACTTGCTAAATGCAAACCATCGGTTTCCACTAAAGAACAGTTACATTATGAGAAGTTGAGGTTAAAATATGCATCTGGTGCTGATGATAAGGATATGGAAATGGAGACAGAACCCACAAATGAGGAATCTATGGACACAGTGTGAGAAGCGTTTAGCCACTTTATTATACAGACATGAAATAAGCTTATGTATTAGTTAAAATAGTGCCAATATGTTATTTGAAGCTAAATATAATGAATTCTCAATATTCTTTAGCTTTCTGTCTATAATATAATTGTAAGAATTTATTTCATGACATTTGTAAACAGCTCGTAGAAGTGTAAGATATTCAAATGTGAGATACCATACAATTTGAACCTCATAAATAAATGTAATTATAAACTCTCAACACAATGTATGTCCGTATCTTGAATAAAAATATTATTTTTACTTATTTTTTGTTATCTTTTTTATAAAAAAAAACACAAATATTTTAATGTTCTATGATTGAGATGGCATAGATATTTATGCAAAATCGCTCACTTGATTGATGTGACTTTTTCTCCTTGTTGATTGCATAACATTAGTTAAACTAAAGATAATAATGATCATTTGTTGCTGATTAGCGAGAAGCTTTAACCTCCCCGGGTTCGATTCCCAGTGGTACTCGGTTTGGTTGGTGGTAGGCCATTTTCTATGTCCGCCTGGCTAGCTACCACCATGTTACCTAAGTCTGCGGCCAAACAGCAGTGTTAATAGAACGGCTGTGTTCCGGTATGAAAGGTAGCATAGCCAGCGCCGTATTAGGTTAAGGCTTCTGAGTGCGCATGCTTACCATACAACGGCGTTAATGTCACGTATAATCGGGTGAGATGAATGCCAAGTGCAAACCTATCTCACATTTATTTAAATCCAGCTATCACTTAACATCACAGATATCAGAACACCCCGAGGCCGAGTTTCTATGAACTGGTATTAACGAATTACATCAGACACTTGTTTCTTATATAAAAGTACACCAAAAGTCAAACACTCGGACGTCAATATGGAGCGTGCACCTGTGTCACACACATTTGTTTACCCCACGCTTTCAATTCAATATAACTTTATTGTACACCAATAAAACACTTAAAATAGAACATTCAACTTTAAAAATTGTACAAAAGCCGGTCTTATCGCTTACAGCGATCTCTACCAGACAAACTTTAGGTAGAGGAAATAAGACAATATTTTGTAGCTTTGTAGATTAATATTCAGGAGACAGAAAAAAGCGTCGAAGGCGTGGACTCTTAATCTAAGGGTTCTGGGTTCGAATCCGGCCGTGTACCTATGAGTTCTTTTTTCAATTCAAGTACATTATCTGATTGCTTAACGGTGAAGGAAATTATCGTGAGGAAACCTGCATATCTTGAATAGGCATGTGAAGTCCGCCGTTCCGCACTGGGCCCGCGTGGTGAACGACGGCCCACACACTCTCTGTAGGAGAGTAGGCCTGAGCCCCTGCAGTGGGGACGTATATAAGCTGTTGATGATTCAGGAAGGTGGGCAGCAGCATCTATTTATGTAATAACATCCATGCGTAGCGATTATGGCAGATCCCTCTTATAGAAACTACGTCGTAGCTACCTATGAGAAAAGCTCATGGCCAGCCCAAAAATATAACTAAAACTGTTTATTTAAAGAAAAATTACAAATAAATTTGTATCTCGCAAAATCCCTCACTCATGCTCATTGCTATTTTGAGTAAGTGTCTGTGGGTGCATCCACCCTTACGCCTATACTTATTCTGACAGAGGAATCGTTTGACTACGTTTTTCAATTGTTTGTTTATTTTATATTTCGATTTCCTGTCAGATTTATATGTAAGTAGTGGAATCATGCATCCGTTCATGATGATGTATTTGAATAGTCACATAATTTCCATAACATATAACTTACCTCGTTTATCTGGAACGCCGAGTTAGCGTAAGCTTTGGTCGGCTCTTCCCAGTACACCATTTCATTCTGTATCTTGTACTCGTTACCGTCCTCGGTGGTAAGAACAATGGTTCTGGTGAAAGCCAGCAAGTGTTCATCTTCGGCGAGGGTATCAGACCTGAGCTTCAGAATGCCGCCTACACGGAGTATTGTTGATGATTCCTAGAGGATTTCAAGAGACAAATGCAATGACACTTCGTTAGTCATTGCTGTTTTAAGGTAATTTCGCCTATAAAAGTTTCTTACTAAATTTCTTTAAAATAGGATAGCTGGCTTCTAAAAATAGGACGTCGGATTGTAATGTCGCGAAATGAGTATTGTTAACATACAACTCAATAGTGAATCACAATTTACAGTTTTGCACACTATATTTGATTATTGTTCAAAACGACATCTAGGGACCATTAGCTGCCTAACGGCTATTGTAGCTGACAATAAAGTTGTACATTAATTATATTCATTTCACGACATTATAATCCGATCTATTATTTTTAGGTAATAAATAAATAAACTAATAACTTATCAAAGCCAGATATTCTATTTTAAAAGATTCATGCAAAAAAACTTTTGGGTTTAGGATTCTGAGCTAATTTCCGTTAACAAAGTATGTACAAGATTTTGCCCCCGGCTTCGTCCGCGTGGACTTCATCATAGCTATCCCACTGATTGGATGTAGGCGATTATCAGTTGCAATAATTGCTTGTCTGTCTCCTACTTATAATACCACTTTACATGGGATAAAAACGGCCAAGTGTGAGTCAGACTCGGGCACCATGGGTTCTGTACTGAATATTATTATTATTATTTGATTGATACACTAGCAGCTCTTGGAGCTGATGCGTGTACATCACTGCACTTGTTTTAATGTTTCTAAATGTTTGTCTAGTCTGTGTGTCTATGAAAACCATCTTACGTTATGATGCATAACATCAACGAAGAAGCTGTACGGATCGTGCTTGATGACCGGCCACTTGCTGATGAGCCTCGTGATGGCTCCGGCGCCCGCTATGGACTCGTCGTCGCCCTCGTCGAAGACGCGCGCGCGCAGAAACATGTTGCGGAAATGTCTGTACAGGTGACTATAACCTGAAACAAACAAAAATTGAAGATCAACTTACCATTAGGTGATTTACAATGTGGAATATCTTTTTGACGTGGCCATGTATGAGAGAGGCTCGTGCCCAACAGTGGGCACATATGTGGCTGGTGATGATTACTATTTACTAGCTCTTTCCCTTTTTCTTTAGGTGGAAAGACGACTTACGTAGGGTAGCCGGACGTGAATGGCGTAAACTGGCCAGCACAATAGGTATTCTTGTTGATTCCACCATCGCCATTCAAGTGCCAAACTAACACAGGAACCGCAGGGCTCCACCAGTACATAGTCGACAACCCCATGCGTTTTGCTTCTAATTTTATTACGCGTACAGCCCGGGAGTGGAACGCACTACCGGCGTCTATGTTTCCCACAAAGATACAACTTGGGTGTCTTTAAATCGAGTGTGAACAGGCACCTTCTAGACCAACGCGCACACCGTCGCTTACCATTAGGTGATATATTCACATGGTCTCTCAAATGAGAGCATAGTGTCACAGAGCTTCTCGAAAAGTCTAGAGATAAAGAAAAAAGGCGGATCAAATCTGATTCAAGATCTGTGCTACCAATAAACTCCGGAGCTTTGGACTGGTGTTTCTTTTCAATCCATCGAACTTGAAGCTCGTAACAATAGTTTTTGTAATATATATTCTTTTGACAATATTATCATGTTTAGATAATGAAGCTGTGAGTGGTAATGGCTATCATAAGTGAATATGAATACGTACGCAATTTGTAACGGTATGTCACGGTTAAAATCGCCTTCTCATGATACAGTTCTTCGATGCGAGACCTTTCTTCTGGCGGCGAGTCTAACAGTGGGAAGAATATGCCCAGAAAATGATCGACAAGGTTGCTTGCGTCGGGCAGCGAGAAATTCCGCTTCGTTGGAGGCATGTCTCCTTTTAAATGTAGTTGGAGGCCATCCTAGGAAACAAATTGGATTATACAGATACTTGAAATGAATGACTGAAGATAACAAATAAATGCGTTCAAAAAGAACTGGAAACCGACTTCAATTGCCCTAAAAGTCTACTTTTATTGAGGCAAATTTAAGATTAATATCGTTTTCTCATGGATTTCATTGTCAGAACTGAACCAAATTGAAATGGGACACGGGAAGCACCAGATTTCAAATAATAAAAGAATCATCGAAATCGGTTCACTCAGTCAAAAGTTGAGGTAACAAACATTTAAAAAATACCTGTCGAATTGATAACCTACTCCTTTTTTGAAGTCGGTTCATTATCATACTGAAAATCAGAGATATGCTCTAACGAATGCGCCTAACGAAACCAAAAAGCGATTGTTTACAAAATATCATTGAGAATAGAACGACAGGCGCTGGAACAATTGTAATCGTAAAAACGATTTTGATGAGATAATTAAAAGATTATATACTTTTTAGATTTATTCCTATACTTGTGCTTCTTGTCAAATTTCGGCATTCTAATTTTATGGGAAGGTTTTGATGCGCTTTCAAGGGAATCGTTAAAATAAGTCTCGTATTTTTATTGCGTTGACTTAGAAGTGTGATTTTTCACCGATCAAAGGGATTGATTGAAATGATATGAATTTCAATTTGATATTTTCACGCGTTCCTCAGAAAAAGGTTATTGACAGATAGGCAGACGGACAACCAAGTGATCCTAATAGGGTTCCTTTTGAGGTAAGGAACCTAAAAAATTAAGCTTTACGTATCGTTAATAAAGCGCTTTGTTCCATCTCATCTATCCTCCGTTTTAGTAGCAATTGTTACCAATTATAGAACTTACAATTTCCATCAGAGTGGGGAAAATCATCTTGATGACTCTGATATAGTGTTCCGGCTGTATATAATCGTGGCAGAGCGGGTTCCCTTCCAACTTGATGGAATGCAGCGGCAAGTTGCGCCAGTGTAGCACCGCCGTTACTTTGTCTATCCAGTTGTAGGATAGGTCGAGGTGCTTCAGTCTTGGGGTAACTGAGTGTAAGTCTAGGCAGTCGATGTTACTGTCAGAACATACATTTAACAAATATATTAACCTTATTCATCCACCTCCGTGGCCTAGTGGCACAGCCCGGACATTGGGAAGAAATTTCTTGGATCGTTTGCGTGACGTCATGTGACGTTTGTACACCTCTAGAGTTATCGTAATCTACCATTTGTATCATGTGAACGTGATTAGTAAACAATGACAACTCTTTTTTTAAAATATTATCTCCTTCTTGTTATTCAAATCGTGTTTTTAGTTTCTTAATGTAATACTATGCTTTGTTAGTTATGGAACAACAACTTTATTTATTATGATTGACTTACTTAATTTTGTCCATTGGGAATCTATAAATACTTCTGTTCCTATCATTTCGGCTAGAAGAACAGCCGTATACAGAACAATATGTAACAATTCTCGTCGCAATTACTACATTTATCTTATTTTATATTCTTTAGACTTTTTTTCAGACTAGCGAACACGTATACAGAACAAAAGACCGTTCGTGAGTTCGCGTATATTATAATATGTGCGCGTCTTGTGTTTTGGGGCGGCCTCGCGTCTCCGATTGGGGGGAGGGGGAGACTGTCCTATCTATATGCAGTATTAATATCTAATCTATGCTAGTGGCTATACATTTGGTCTCACAATCCGGAGGTCCCGTGTTCGATTCCCAGTGGGTAGTACCTATCGGTACGCGGTTTTGTTAGTTGTAGGCAAAGAGGTTGTAGGGCTTTATTATTTGATACTAAGTTCAATTTGATAACTCCACGCGTTTTTGAGAAGAAGGGTATTGACAGACAGACAAACAGACGGACGGACAATCAAGTGTTCATTTTGAGGTGCAGATCCCTAAAATATATGTAAATACCTGATGTTATTATGTGAGAGGTCGAGATCGGTGAGGTAGGCCCAGGCCACAGTGCTCTGCAGTTGCACTAGCTCTATGAGGTTGGTAGATCGGTTCAGCGGGAAGTAGATGAAGTGGCTTATGTCTGGAAATACACAATTTTTTATTAGTTTAACTTAGATAACTGAATAACTTAAAAAATCATTTTTAAAAGTACGACCTAGAAGTATTGCGTCCAAATTGACTTAACAAAGGATAAACGGTGTATAGAACTGTCATGATATGACATGTAAAATGATCTGTCAATCAGTCAGTAACTTTAGATGTAATTAACACATAGCATGCTCAATTATATTGTTTGGAAAAAATATATACAATTAATTCACGAAATTTATTACTTGTTTAGGACCAACATTGATTGCCATTAAAATATACACGCTGTATAAATAGATACCCTCTTTCAGAGTGAACTCCCTGAGGTTGAGCTTCCTCTCTCCATCGTATCCTTGCGCCAGTAACTTCCTGAGCACCAGTCTTGGTATGAACTCCAGGTGCTTGAAGGTCAGGTCCGTTGGTGCTATAGACAAGGTCAGCTCAACACCGTCCTTGTGCATTACGAAGCCCATCTTGTGGATCGCTATCAGAGCCGTGCGACAACGATTCACTATGAATTTGCATTCTTCGGGGGAGAACTAAAAATAATAAACACATATTAAATCTGATTTTATCAGCTCCTTGAATTGTATAAAAAAAATAAAAATCATAAATAATAGGTACGGTAATATGCACCCAATAATGCTCTACCGAAAATGTAAGTCCAATTAAAAAACCAACTTTACTTTGCTGCTAAATTACATACCCTATGTATGACTTTTAACGCCAAAGTTAAGTTTGTAAACATAAAAAGATACTTTTACTGTGTTATAATTTTAAAAATCCTGGTTTTCAGATTTATTGCTATGGTTGTGCTGTAAGACCTTGCTTCTTACCAAAGTTCAGGATTCTATGTCAACGGGAAGTACCCTATAAGTTTTGGTTCCCTTGCATTTTGTATGGAAATGGTCAAAAATACAGCTATATCTTTTTATTGCGTTGATCAATAACTTTGATTTTTTCGCAGTTGCAAGAGACTTGATACCTTTACGCGTTCCTGAGAAAAAAGTCTTCACAGACGGACGGACAACAAAATGATCATATAAGGGTTCCTTTTTTCCTTTTGAGGTACGGAACCCTAAACTCGCTTACGAATGTATTTGTCACAGCCTCCTTAGGTTGTAAGGTCTATAACCGATCTCACAAACCTTAGTGTTAAGAGTTGTTGAGCCGACGTCGTCCTCTGACAAGGCTCATGTCGTTACTACCTGTCGTAGTTAGTAGCCGGGACCGACGGCTTAACGTGCCTTCCAAGAATATTCTTATTTTTCAGACAACTAGGTGATTCAGCCTGTAATGTCCTAAAAATGTCCCCATCGGAAATCGAACCGTGAACTTCCGCGTGTGTAACGCGTCTGAACCTATTGCTAAGACAACTGCGCCACGAAGGCCTCTCCGCTCACAAACTTAGTTCTGCGGTCGAGAAAATGAACTTTATTTCAAGGGAATTATTGTACGTATGGCCGTCTCGACACTAGAATCCATGCCATTCCGTGGGTACGATTAAAGGATACCCGGAAAATGCACAGCGCAATCTACTTATGCATTAACAACTTACTGCGATCACCAATCCGCCTGAAGTGTGCCTTGTCTGGTATTAAACCATTTGCTTCCAGTTGCTTCCCACGACCTTTACCAGTTCGTCAGTCATGTAGCTGGTTCGTCCCGCTACACGTTTCTCGGTGTGTTCATAAAAATAACTATTGTGTGAAAGGTACCTCAGTGAAGCACGGTGTAAAACTCTTCCCTTTAAGAGTGTCAAGCAGAACCTGAAATACATTTTCTTTCTTCCACGATGGCGGGTATCCCTTCACTTTTACTTGGATGAATAAGTTGTCTTGAGCATATATCTCTTCCATTTGCTCTTGCTCCATGATCATTACAGACTGAAAAAAGTATCGACATTTATACAAATAAACGTATAGACAAACCAGGGATATAAGAGGTGACGTCATGTTCCGGGATTTAGCGGGAACTAAAGTAAGGTAATTACAAAGTAATCATAAAAACCCGATTTTAGTAGAGGAGCCCTCTTTCATTTTTAATATTTGTTGGTGTAGCGGCTATAGAATTTGTGAAAATTTCAACTATCGAAAGACTTACTTGCTTACGGACTCTTAACAAAAACGATAATATTTAGCATAGGTATAGCGTAGGTCACAACTTCCCATATCTCTGGTTTAGGATGTCTAACGGTACCCTATAACTAAGCATGCGCTGTCAGTACGTCCGTCTGTCACAAGACTGTATTTATGTATTTGAAACAATGACAGTTTAGCTTGTTAACACCTAAGTTTAATCGGACCAAAGTGATGACCAAAAACGTGTTTTTGTTATAGCAGCCCCAATAGGTCAAGCCTGTAGCAGGGCGAGCTATTTAAATATAGCTGGTAATTTTTAAATGATGATTATAGGCGATCAACTGATGTTCAGAGTCTACAGGATAATAAAGAAGAACATGCAAAACAGATATATAAAAACGATATGGTTAAAATATTAGTAAAGTATTTATATTTATGTTGTTAATTTAGATATTTGATACCATAATTTAGTAAAATCAGTCGGGCTACATTCTGTATCTTTTAAACCATTTCACACACCTGTCTGGTATTAAAAAAATTAAAAAATACCTTGGAGTGTCTAGCGGTGACATTTTTCCTAGAGACCACATTTCTCTTCCAGGGCCATAGCGGCAGATACTTGACAACCAGCTCGTCTTTGCTGTTGATTATATCCTTGCGCAGGTGCACCGGTATGTATTCTTCTTCCTCTTTTATGTCTACAACTTCCCTGAAATTGTGCATTTCTTATTGTCACTTAATCACGAAACAGAAATGTACATTAGTGTAAGAAATTCCCAAGTAACTAAAATATTTATATAAAAAACTGTATTTTCCATGGTCTCACATGGCTTTCATGTCACCTGATCCTAAGATGTAAGTTTTAACCAACTCCGTGGCCTAACGGCTAAATGTTGGACTAACAACACAGTGGTCCTGGGTTCCATTCCCAGTGGGGGTACGTATCGGTTTCCTTGGTGGTAGAACATTTTCTATGTCCGCCTGGCTAGCTACCACCAAGCTACCTGACGCCAAAAGGCGGTATTAATAGCACTATTTTTCCGGTATGAAAGGCAGCCGAGACAGTACCTCATTAGCTTGTCTTCTGGGTGCGCACTCTTACCATCCAACGGCCTTGTCGTCACTTACCATCAGGTGAGATGAAGGTCAAGTACAAACCCATCATACATTAAAAAAATAACGACAAAGACATTTCATGCCGCTTGCATGGAGCGACACCCCGCGAACTTTACCAGATCGTCCTTCCATCTAGTTGGGGGTCGTCAGTCTGTTACTGCTGGCCGAATAATGATGATGAGTTCCAAAAAATATCACAATAATAATATTTCGATATTATGGTAACAGTTCAGGTAGGGGGTAGCAGATTATAAATGCTGTTCATTGCTGCTTCTGATATAAACGACAATGTCACCTGGCAGTCAGAAGAAGTCACCTAAGTCGCGCAATGCGATCTCCGTTACAACACGACATTATTCAGGTGCAGTCGGACCAGGGGTTGTTGTAGACGTTGTTGATACAAAGGTGGATGCAGCTGCCCATCTCCTGAAAATTTGCCCTCAGTCGCCATTCACGACACACATTGCAGGGAATTAATATGGTTCTAACAAACGTTCACCGCCTCCCACCGATCCGCGATACCTCGCCTTTCCCCGCAAGAAAGTGACCAGCTTAAGGATCGGTAATATGGCGCGCGCGAATAGTCACACATACGCGTGTATACAAATATCATTCGTTCGATGTATGGGTATAAAAACAGATATCACGACATTTCTACGCAGTGTCCGGTCTGTGCCCATAGGTTAAGATAGGGTGATTCGATTTTAAAACCAGAGTCAACACAGCCGATTTGTTACTTTGCAATCGGCTGTATAAGGCCACTGTTGGAGATGAACCTGCCTCATACCGGATTTTCTATAATCGCCACACTTGGCAGGTTGATTGTTGATATTTTTGTTACATAGGCAAATGCAGCTTCTCGCTTTTGATATATCGTTCTATTGTAAGGTCGATACCATACAGCGAATTTGTTGAAAGACTGACCTGACAGACTGATCTTTGCTGCACATCAGGTTGATGGTCATCTTGGGTTTCTTTGGCTGGGACAGCGGCCCGAGACGCTGGAACGCGCTCAAACGCTTTTGAGCGCCGCTAGACTCGTGCTCCGCATCGTCTTGGAGCTCTGAAAACAGTCAAAAACAAGATTTAATTATAAAACGTAAACTCCGACTCTGAAATGAAAGTTTTTAGATTTGAGTGCCCAACGGGATAAGACTAATAAGACGCTATCTCCACGGGCGAGAGTATCGCAACGAGTCCGTCCATAGATCTTCGGTTAATTTCCACGGTACAACGATAATTCCGCCAACGAGCGTGTCGTCGCGCCTCGCAACGGCACGCAACGGACCGCCGCGTGCCCGCAACGCATAATTGCGTCACTCAACTGTTTAAGAACAGTTTGTTATTCGACGGTATCGCTGCGATGATATGGCCCTGTGGATCGCTTATGTGGATGGAATCGATTTATCATTTTAATATAGCTTGTAGTTAGTCTATTGAAATTCAGGTTGAGTTTTTCATCCAAAAAGTCTTCATTTATCGTCACTCCCAATAAGTGTCGTGATATCGTCTCCTATTCCCGTACATCGAACGGATCTTTGATCGGGGCACTTTCTTGCGGGGAGAGGAGAGGTATCGTGATCGGTGGGAGGCAGTGAAGGTCCGTTCTGTACTTGGTACTATAGTGTCGCCACTTAAGTTTTTGTTTTGATCTTGATTGACAAGCAATTAGTTTACCTTCAAGCTGTGAATCTGCGGCGGAGTACATGTCTGAAGGGGAGTACTGCTGGGTGACGGGGGGCGCCGCCGCCGCCGCCACCGCACTGCTCGTGTCAACATTCAACTGCCAACTGGACGTGGACGCATCCGGGGCTGATGGCTGAGCATTCGCTGTCCACTCGGGCATTTGAGCTGCAACTAAACATTATCGCAGATGAATTAACAATACCCGTGCAGAAGAACCATTCTGGAAAGGCATTCAAAGAAATAGATACTCATGGTAGGACACAATATCGTCGAATGCAGCACTACATACAAAGCAATGCATACACACTCGAGTACAAAAATATGTATCCACTTTTGAACATTGTCACTGCTCCCTAAAGTCAGACGGTACTTCACTGCTGGACAGTTTCTAACCTTATATCAAGCTCAAGTCCGATCTTGCATGGAGTACTGTTATAGCCAGCCTTTCGGTTTTCTACAGGCTTCATTTCAGAGTGTGCGATTGCATTACACGATCTAATTCCACCGTCCCCTTTTTACAACCGGTTAACCAGAACGGCTGGGTTCCACCTCATCTTGGTTGACATTCCACCTTTCTGCATGAAACGTTTAACTCCTTCATGCGTACAGCTAAGGAGTGGAATCCCCTGCCAGCTTTTGTACTTCCAGAGCGCTCAACCTGTATATCTTCAAGGTCAGAGTGAATAGGCTATTTCTAGGCTTCCGTTAATCATCCTAAACAGCATCATCGCTTAACATCAGGCGAGACTGTGGTCAAAATGTCTAATATATATAACTATAAAATATATAATTTTATCAAATCCCGATCGAGCAAAAGTGAACCGTCGTGATGTACCTCTTCATCATCAGCCGGGAATCGTCCACTGCTGGACATGGCCTACTTCATGGCACGCCACATCGACCGGTCCCAAGCCACCTGCATCCAGCGACTCCCCGCGACTCTAACCAGGTCATCGGTCCATCTAGTAAGGGGACAGCCTGGTAGACGTTTCCCGGTAAGTGGTTGCCACTCGAGTCTTCTTATTTAAAAATCGAATATGGAAATAGGTACCTGGATTCTGGTTCTGAGGTTTTGTAGCCCTCAACGAAGTCTGATTTGCTAGAAAAATCCGTGGTACGCCTGTAGGGAACAATATTAAAGGTTTCAGACAAGTATAGTAAATGCAATATCTTAACATCAACCTAATAATTAACGCGTTAAAAAAGAACTAAAAACCGACTTCAATTGCCTTAAAAATTTGGCTTTTGTTGATTTTCTCAAAGAGTGATCAATCAATTTCGATAAAATTTATATGGGACCACCTTTAAAGTATGCTCTACCAAACAAAAAAAGAATTATCAAATAGGTTCACTATTTGCGGAGTTATCGAGTAACACACATAAAAAAATATTTAAAAAAACGCGTCGAATTAAGAACCTCCTTCTTTTTTTAAGCCGGTTGAAAATCATAGATTAGTCGCAGTCATGCACGATACAATTCCCGCTTATTTTCGAAATGTTTCAGGTTTTTAATTGTATTTTAGTGTTAAACAGCCGTAATTGTGTAGAGGCTGGATTTCATGCAAGCACAAATAATAGCGCATTTCACCATTGACATATGTTGCTTCGTAAATGTAATATTTCTGAACTACCACTAAAGTTTCTTATGTAAATGAGTAGAAAAAATATCGCATTTAATCACAGTCATACGCACGTCCCTTAGTTGACATGAAATGAAATGCAAATCAAATATGGAAATAGGTACCTGGATTCTGATTTTGAGGTTGTATGGCGCCTATCGAAGACTGATTTACCAGAAAAGTCCGCGGTACGCCTGTGGGATACAAAGTTAAAGGTAGTTATTTAATGCAATAACTCACTGTCAACCTAAAAATCATAGATTGGTCGTAATATTATAAATGCAAAAGTCAGTCGGTTCGTTTGACATTTTTTCCCAACGCCCAGGGAAAGTGACTTGAGTCTTTGAATAAGGATAGTTGAAGGTCCCGAAAAAGACATAGGGCATATTTTATGCAGACCGACAAAAGTCCTTTCCGTGTGATGATTTCTGAAATCCATAAATTTTTCCTTAGTCGCCTTTTGCAACATCCACGGGACGGAATAACATGAGGTGTTCCTATTGTAAAGTCGACAACACATCGTTTAGTATAAACGTGGACTAAACGTATGTGAAGACACGGCATTAATAAAGGTTAAAATAATGGACATACCTGATGGATACACGGAACCAGCTGGAATAATAAAATGTGTTTATTATTGTAAATTGTTGCCACACATTGTTAATAATAATAATAAATAAGTTAATTAATTGTATGATAACAATACCTGGCCTTGGTTTTCGGATCTTCATTGGCAACGTTGTATCAGTAGGCGTAACTGAAAACCAAAATTTGTCAATTTTTAAAAACTTTGGAAATAGAGCTCGATTACAGACATATCATGTAACTGTCATAGGGTAACTCTTGCTATAACATTTATGTTCAACTAATGTAGTTTTTAAGGTTCTGTACCCGAAGATTAACGGGACCCTATTAATAAGCCTCCGCTGTCCGTCAGCAGGCTGTATTTCATGCTCATAGTACAGTAGACAGTTGACTTTTTACTATAACAATTATTCATTTTACATTAAGATTGCCAAATTTACGATTACAAATTCTTATCGCCTAGGGACCGTTCACCAGGCTGTATCTCATGAACCGTGATAGTTAGACAGTTGAAATTTTCACAGATGATGTATTTACGGTTGCCGCTATAACAACAAATACTAAAAGCCAAAATAAAAAATATATTTAAGGGGGCTCCCATACAACAGACATGATTTTTCTTGGTTTATATTATTTATTCATGAGCAGCAGATATAATTCTAGCAATACGAAAATAGGCTTAGTATCGTTAGAGCATTTGACGGTGCATGCATATGACCTTACCTATTATCTATGGTTTTCAGTATGTTAATTATTCATATTCTATACGGAACCTCGGTGCGGTGGAATGTTCACTATCCATACTAATATTACAAATGCGAATGCTAGCTATGATTGTTTGTCCTTCTTTTACGTCGTAACAGAGAGTTAGAGAGAATGGATTTTTTGTATAGAGATAGTTTAAGAGCTGGAAAAGGATATACTACTTATATATAGGTTACTTTTTATCCCTATCTAACATGTAGATCCCGTAGGATAATTTCGGTAGCCCACGCGGACAAAGAGTAAGACACGCTGATCGGCCGTTACAATTCGCGCCATGTCATAAGACGTATTAGGAAGTTGTCCGTTGTCGGGATCTCCGGTACCATGTTTTAAAAGAAGTCCCTCCATCCATAGATATAAAAATTGTCTGTAACTTCATCATCATCAAGGGAACGTCCACTGCTCGACATAGGCTTCCTCCATAGTATGCCACAATGACCGGTTCCGAGCCACTTGCATCTAGCGACTCTCCGCGACCTAGGTCGTTGGTTCATCTAGTAGGGGGACGGCCCGGTACACGTTTCCAGGTACGTGGTTGCCACTCAAGAACTTTTACTCCCCATCGGTTATCCATTCTATGAGCGATGTGAACTGCCCATTTCCACTTCATCTCGCTGACTCGTCGAGCTACGTCGGTGACCTTAGTTTGTTCTACGGATTCTCTCATTTCAGATTATTGAACTCTGCAACTAAATCTTATAATTATACTAATAAGGGAATTAAAGATAATGAAACTGCATCTGAAGAAACTTGCATTGATTCCTTTCTAGTGCCTATTTATTGATATCTATGTAGTAGTTAATAATACTAGATACTTACTTGAAGTAGATCCTGCAAAACGGACAGGCTTATTCTTTCCAAGCACTAGCTTTATCTTTGGTGCTACCCCGTGGACAATTTGCACTGGAACAGGAGTTGGTTTGTCTTCTATCTGTTCTGCAATTTCAAATATATTTAAAAAACTGACAATACCTCTACTAAGATAGATACTTCAACGATACCCTGCACAATGGGGTAGACGCGAAAAAAATATTTCATCCCCATGTTACGTGTATGGGAGCCACAATTAAATTTTTTTTTCTTCAAGATTTTATGCTACCTCTTTGTCGGCGTCATTAATATATATACCCGTACTAATCCTCGTAGTAGTAAGGCTCTCGCCACTAAGCCGCGGATGGATAGAGAGAAACTATAAAGGTTCCTTGTACTTCTACTACGGAACCTTAAAAAAGAGTTACAAGTGACTTTATAAATAGCGTTTTTTAAAAAGCGGTCATGGTAAAGTAATGGCAAACTATGGGCTGCATATTACAAATTTATTCGTTGCCTCTAGAAAATATTAAAAAATATTATTTTGTTTAATGGTACATATTTCGGTTCTTTGAAATACTGCCAATTTAGTGGTTTTATTACTAAAACTGGTGATTTGGACCTCCTTCTAGAGAGGAAAATTTGTAAATAAGTGGATTTCGTGGTCAAGTAAAAAATTCTTTATTTTTATACAAATTATATATATGTATTTCAAATAAAGAAACATATTGAAAACGGAATATTACTCATTAAATTAAGGGAACTTAAATTTTTAGGGTTTCATGCCTCAAATGCAATCTTAAAGTTTAACCGCTTCCGTGGCCTAATGGCTACATGCTTTAATTTACAATCCAGAGGTCTGGGCTCGATTCCCAGTTTGGGTGCTTATCAGTACTCGGTTAAGTTGGTGGTAGGACATTTTTATGTCCTACAAATCCATTATAGATAAAATAATAATAAAATTGTAGGGCTTCCCTATGTGCATGAGTCTGAAAGTAATAAAGATATAATGCACGAGATTGGCATTTCTTCAAAAGGAAACATTTCCACAGTAGAACTCTGACTCTTTCTTTTGTTCTGTGAAAATCTTTGGTATGATAATTTTAATTTTTTTTAGTTGATATGATTCAGGAAGAAATTGTCTGGGTTGTGCCTGATGTTTACACTTTGCCGTTCTAACATACAGTCAAGAGGAACAGAGATAAAACTCAGTCAATTGTATTCGTAAATTTCATTTAACTTCATAATTTAAGTTTCTTTGTATAGTTTATCGTTAGGCGTTTAGGCGTTAGATCGATACATGACCTTTCAATGCAGGCAGCCTAAATCTACCCGCAGTAGAAACAAAATCAAACATTTGCCAGCCTTCAGAATGTCAGTGGAATATAGGAAAAAGGAGGCAACTTACATAAGAGTATAAAATGTATGTATATGTGTGTGTGTAAAAATGTACATACCATTATTTGATTCAGGGCTAGATGTATCTTTTTCATCTAAAGTATTTAACTCCCATTTGATTTCTTTGCTTGGTAAAGGTATTTCTTCAACTTTTTCTGTAACCTGAGTTATCCCTTTAGTTTTGGGGTCGGGAGATATCCATCGCATCGGGTTGTTTTTATCAAGCCTGTAAAAGTACACGAAAGGCTTAATTTCTGTGAATTCAACTTTAGGATAGAAACACGCCATACATTCCCATGGGTGTCAAGGCAACTTATAGTTCCAGGTGACAACATCTACTATGACAACCAATCCATGATTGTAATTGTACACTATGAACCCACAGTACAAGCACACCCTTTCCAAGACAGTAAGTTTAATTATACAAAATTATTATAGATTTATTAGATATTTGGTAAGTACAGCACTATAAAAATGTTCTGTGGTGGAGTGGTGGGATCACACTCATAATGACAGTTGCATGGTGCAAGTAGGACTTGTTTGTTTTTCAATCATACTTACCTTTTCGTTATAGCTTTGTTGGTGTTTGTGTGGTTGTTATCTAACCTATTATTTATGATTTCCAACCCACTTCAACAAAAGGAGGTGGTTTTCAATTCGCATCTATTTTTTGTGCATATATGTTACCCGATAACTCTGCCAGTTGTGAATAGGTTTTGAGGATTCATTTTTTGTTTGGTAGAGCATACTTCAAAGGTGGTCCCATATAAATTTTATCGAAATTGATTGAGCACCCAGAAATTCTACCTATATGGGTGAATATTTTTTCAGTATGTTAATTATTCATATTCTGTACGGAACCCTTGGTGCGCGAGTCTAAATCACACTCGACCAGTTTTTTACTACTGTCTACCTGGGATTAGGATATACTTACTTTTTTTTGATAGGGTTTTTAACCTTACATTCAGCTGTGGCTTTAGTTGTACTTGCATTAGGTACAGTTGGTGTGGGGTCAACAGTAAAGTCTTCTTGTTGACGACCAGATGATTCAAAGCTTGTATACATCTTACTATTCTGCTGCAAACGTAATTTCTTTACATATTTTGCTATTTGTTTCTTATTCTTGCTCTTCATCCAGGTTGGCAACTTTATTGGTTTAATCTTAGAAAAGCTTTCCATTCTGAAATAAATAATAATAACTTTTAAAATAATTAGAAAAACCATGATAACAACTTTAAAATATCTTTTATATTACAAACTATCATTTTTAGTGTACTCTGGTGTCTATCTGTCGCAGCCACATCTCAGCTGGTTGGGACACATCTTGGGATCATAGCCATCAACTTACAATTTTGAAATGTTATGGAAATATAAGTGATGTGTCTCTATCTTGTGTAGTCCTTCAGAAATCATCTAAACCCTTGACAAACTTAGTTATGCAATCAAGAAAATGAACTTTATTTTAAGGTATTAATAAATGCATATTTCCATGGTTCAGAACAAATCAGGTGCAATGGTGCAGGAGTCCTACTAAAATTTGGCAACATAAAAACACACAATTTTTACTGTTACAACACAAAATTACTCATATATAATTAATGTCATAATTCAATATTTTCGTAGGACCAAAACAGACAGGCAGGCAAGCAACGAGACAGTTACAATTTCTTGGGCTATTACTATGCCCTTGCAAATTATTGATGAAAGCAAACGATATGTTGATTGTCAGTATATTCCTTGTTTATTGTAAAATACAGTACATATAAGTCCCTAACAAATAAGGAGGTATTGTATTCATCAGTATTCCTAAATTGTACCTGCCTTGTTGAAGGCAGCTTTTAGGTATATTAACTTCTATTAAGCCTTGGACAATACACAGTAAACAAAGGACGGGTCAAACTAGAAATCACAGACCTATGCTAGAAATTATAAATCTATACCATAATTAATAAATATTTGTTTACGTCAGTTTTCACTGTCAGTCATCTGTCAATGTCTGTACTCTGTTTATATGCTTTTTTTTAATAAGTTTTTATTCATGACCATGGTCTGTTTATATGCTGTCTTCCAGGGTGACCACACTTCACCAAAGAATATATAGTACTCGCACGCTATGTGTGTGTCAATCTGAAGATTCTGAAGTAAGCTCACAGCAATTTCAAACATGTACGGACGGATGTGTGTGTATTATTTTTGATAATAACTATCCCTAGAAGACATAAAACATTAGGACATTTCTTTCCACCCGCTAACTTGATACTTCTTCTTTTGTGTCTAACTTCAGAGGGGCAAACTTGGTGTGCGAGTACTGTAATTAAAACGTAGTGATTACTTGCTACTATTGCTACTATTACTGGCACTGTGGATTTATTCGCCTATAAAGTGTACGGAGCCGTCAATCTCAGAGCAGTGTTGCCAATCGGTTGCGAACAATATTTTCACAGCTGAAGGTGGCTATGAAGAGAGTACCGAGATATTCTTTGGTACCGAGATAGTAATAAATGAATAAGTAACCAAAGGCGCGAACTTGAAAAATGGTGGTTCATTGCAATTTTGTTAATTGAATAATAATACTGTTATGTGTTTTTTGTGTGTTATAATGGTGTGATATAGTGCAAAAAGTGTCATGGACGGTGTTATAGTATCAATTACGCAAAATTGCGAGGGTTTCGACGCGATCCGAAGAGTTTATCATGTCGAGTACATTCGGCATATGGATTCTTTCGAATAATATTGAAACCAAGGCTGGCCTTTGAAGTTCTCGTCAAGAATCCAAATTAAGCGATAAAATGTACACATTATACATTTTATTGAGAAAGCTGAAGAAATGGCTTCGGCATAGTTTATAACCTCAAAATTAGTTCACCTAATTTTACTTGTCATTGGCTAGATAACCACTGGTTAAAGCCATTATTAAAAAAAAGTAACCAAAGAGATTTAAATTATAAAAGTATTTGTAAGTAACCACCTTGTACTATCCCCTTTCAGATCGACCGCCAAAACCATGGGGAAATATTAAACACAAAAAGTGACTACAAAAGTTAGTCTGAAATTGGACGTGAAGAATTTGAGAAAATTTTTCCATTTTCCGGTCGCCATCCTGGAAATTTTCATTGTGCCCAAAGAATACGTTTCCAGGTATGGTACAACAAAAGTAAAATAGATGGCGCTGTTTTTGATAATGATGAGAAAATTTTTGAGCCATGTTTTCCTTGCGTAAACTGCTCATCATTGGGAGAGCATGTACCCACATAAAGCCTTCCTGTTTCTACAGCCCAAAATATACAAAATAAGTTTATTTCCGCCTTGTTATTACGCTATTATTGGTGTTATGCTATTGGATAAATTTTTAAACCGACTTCAAAAAATTCGACGCGTATGATTTTTTTGGTATGTGTGTTACGCGATAACTCCGCCAATAGTGTACAGATTTTGATAATTCTTTTTTTGTTTGGTAGAGCATACTTCAGAGGTGGTCCCATATAAATTTTATCGAAATTGATTGATTGAGAAAATCACCAAAAACCAAATGTTTAAAGCATTTGAAGTCGATTTTTAGTTCTTTTTGAACGCGTTTGAATTATTCTTGTATTCACTCATCGTTTCAAATATCGACAAAACCATTTATTTATTAAAAATATTGATGGCGCACTGTTTTTCCAGACATGCCTGCAGCTAATATAAATGGCAGTAAGAAAAAATAGTTACGCTGATAACGAATGTAAATACTGGTATTAGTACTGTTTTCTTCTTCGAACAAGACTATAGGGAATAATCGGGAATATTATATATACACTATATATCATATTATTATACATAGCATTACGAAAATAGCACTGTCTATGCTGCTTAATGCTTGGACAACATAGTGATCCTATAAGGGTTATTTTTGAGGCACGGAATCCTAGAAAGCGGGTCTCAAAAAACGTATTTTTTGTGTAGTGTTAAAGATTGTAGTTGGTACGGAAGCCGCACACGTAGTGCGAGCACAACTAGCACTTGGCCGGTTTCTACGAGTAAGTGTGTGATGTCTACCGATCCTTAACCTTGATCACCAATCCTGCAAATATGCGAAATTGAGTTTTTTTGGCCTTCCTTCATGTCGGAACGGAGAGTTAGAACGAATTCATTTTTTGTACAGGGATAGTTGAAGGGACGGAAAGGGATACAGGCTACATTTTATCCCGACCTTACAAGTGTTCCCGTGGGATAACTTCTAAAGTTCACGCGGACGTCACGGGCCTAACCTAGTACTTAAACCTGTATAGATAATGTAACATTTCGTAACAAAGACTGATCTGCGTATGATAGTAACATAAATAACACTTGCTTTTGCCTAGAATATTTAAAATTAAACATTAAAAAATGAACAAGCACCTATTGTATAATAACACGATACAGGGTGGGCAAGTGCTCAACGTTCCTTATAAAATGCAATATTGCTCGTTAAAGCCACTTGACCTGCGGGTCCCCGTGCACACAGGATGATTCATTACTGCACGTAGCACACTTGAGTTCACTATATCACAGGCTAGAGTAGAATAAGGCAAAATTAAAATTGCCTCGCTTTCTTATACATACGTATAAAAGAAAGTCACTCCACATTTTGCGCTTAGTAGTTTTCGTTATTAGGGAACAAGATGAGTTGTTGGTGATTCCATTACGTTCCACCCACCTCCCATGTTTGTAAAACGTTATAATATATGAGGTCTTCATGGGGGGATAGTGCATAGGCATTTACTAGCTTGACCGACGTCAACAATTTTAAATAATTTAGAATATTTAAATAATTTTTACCTTTTTTTCTCCAAAACTGTCACATTTCATGCGCTCGTGCCATTGGGATCTGGGGTCTTCTATAATTGATCAAGATCCTCCAAGCTCATATTAGGAAACACAGAGTTTCACTTGACAGCAACAAATATTGCTAGCGTTTTGCTCGCGATTTCGTCCGCGTGAATTTAGAAATCAGGAACGACTTGCTAGATCGGGATAAAAGTAACCAGCCTTTTTCGGCCCTTCGACTATCTCTATAGAAAAAATCAAGTCATTCTGATTGTCTGTTACAACGTAAAGCAAGGACAAACAAACAAACCCAATAACGCATTTTTAATGTACTAGTACGGGTTTAAGTCGATTTAACATCTTTAGTATTATGTTAGTATCACATCCATACGCAAAATGACAAAGTATCATGTCAGAGTTTATACTGCAACACAGGTAAGTACATGAAATTATGAAAAAATGTCTGTTATTGACAGCTGTTCTATTGTGCGTGCACTGTATATGAAATGGGTGAGACATTCAGTTCCAATGTAGACCACGTGAACATTGCACGTGAAAGAACTTATCCCTTTTATTATTATTAAATACAAAATACTGTGGATGTTTGTTTATTAACTGAAATGAATTGAAAGGCAAAGTTTCCGAGAGCTACCAATCAACGACCTAGATGGCGTTGATAGTTGATAGACGACTAACTGTCAAACGAATTGAGGCAAGGGCTTCAGTTGTTCTGCCTTAGTCTAATGTTGAAAAAATTTATAAGATTATTACTCAAAGTAACTAACCTAAATGTAGCCAGGACGTATTAACAAAGTCAGTTTTATGAAATGAGCCGAACATATCATTGTGTGCTTACACAAACGGAGGCAATTTTTTTAAAAAAATGTATGTAGTCTTTCCGATTTTATCCACTTGACTGTTTCCGCATTTGGAAAACGATGTACCCCGATATGTTCACAACTATACACAATGCATTTACTAGGTATAATTATCAACTTACATCCGCAAACTATTATCGATTTCACATAAACATCAGTAGTTTTCTTTTATATTTCCCTAAGAGGATATACATATTTCCCTGTAAAGTCCAAAGTCGGCGGAAAAATGCACAGACTAATACCTGTGCCTAGAGAAATGTGCCAAATGTCATTTACCAAAGAACTTTACCGTAGTATACACAAATAAGGTTAGAGATTGTCTTTGACATAGCCTCTAAAGAGTTTATAGTCGGGAATGTGGAGTGTATAGCCATCTATAATAAAACTTTGAACTAAAAAAAACTATCTTATTGGATGTAAAATTTATTCATTCTGTACACATTACACCTTTATTGAGGTCCTGATCCCAAACCGTTTGCGTTCATCGAAATCTTCATGCTGATAATGATATTATACGTCTAATTTGAAACCTCAGTCTGAGTTGTATTTTTGCATGGAACAGCCGTGTTTTGTGAATTTTATTGCATTAACATTATTGTTTTTCCTATATTAATTCACAATTTATATGCGCATAAACGTACTCTCGATTTATATTACTTTATTCAAAACTTTAATTATTTTAAAATTGGAACGAATGTGTTTGTGAAGGTCATATGATGTACATAATGACATAATGTGCTTTCCTATGCGATTCACCTCGGTCTATTGGAGATTGCTTTGTAGACTATTAATTAAAAAAAAGCGCGCTAAAAAGTACAAAAGATTTGGCGGGAAAGCATTGAAAGTGACATGGCGTCGGCGATAGCGGTGTTTTGGTAAGTTTTTGTTTTTGCAACATATGAATCATGTAGTATTTAAAAAAATACTAAACGGACATCCTGTGGCTATTAAATTTGCATTACGTCCCTTGTTGGATATAGATCATCACGTCGAACTTGCCATGAGGGTATTTGTCATAATCACAACGTTTGGCAAAGGGTTTGGTGATCGCAGTAGGATGTTGTTATATAGATGTATGCCGTTCTTCATTTTGCTGAATATCTTATTCGTTAAACGCTTTTTACTACGTCCGTAGGATGACATTCTAAAGCCAAGACCATTTGGCCGTGACTAGGTTCTATTAAAGAGTAGTATTTATTTTTCATTAATGTACTAAAGGAGCTAAGTGTACGATATACACACATTGATGAAAATAAACGTATCACTTAATTGAAACAATATTGGAACTAAAAATAACTCTGTACAAGGAAGTCTAGAGGAAACCGATGTTTTCCTCTACTGATTATACAGAGTTATGGACGTTACACGTAGAATAGCATTCGTACGCAACTTTTTATGAGGGGATCGATCGATCAGGATAAACAGTATCTATATCCTTTACTTATATAACTGAAAACCGGCCAAGTGCGAGTCGGACTCGCGCACGAAATGTGTCCGTACCATTATCCATAAAAGCGGCAAAAAATCATGTTTGTTGTATGGGAGCCTCTCCCTTAAATATTTGTTTTATTTTAATTTAATTATTTATTTATAAAGTCAATATATACATAAATATTCTGTAAATATATCAAGCGTCTACCTGTTGCCGTTATCAATATCGAGCAAAAACGAGCAAAAGAATCACATTTGTTGTCTGGGAGCCCCCTTAAATATTTATTTGTTTCTTTTTTTAGTATTTGTTGTTATAGCGGCAACAGAAATACATAATCTGTGAAAATTTCAACTGTGTAACTATCACGGTTCATGAGATACAGCCTGGTGACAGACGGACAGCGGAGTCTTAGTAATAGGGCCCCGTTTTTAACCTTTGGGTACGGAATCCTAAAAACCGACTTCAACTCTATAAAAATTTATATGGGACTATCTATGAAGTATCTCTCTCCGATTAATATTTGGCGGAGTTATTGCGTACGAGTAAAATACATAAAAAAACACATTAAATCGAATTAAAACCTACTCCTTTTTTGAAGACAGTTGAACAAAAAAATTAAGTCGTTTTGATTCTGCGTTACGACCTCCTTGTGAGTATTATATTCTTTGGTTACGTCACGATGGTCGAATAAACGAATTCACTTTCGCAATAATAATATGACAAAGGACATGTATTATTGTCTGCGACCCACGGAAACCATTCCCTTACCGCATTGCGTCCCATATTTGTACATTAGAATATGTATTTACATAGTATACCAATGTTTTTGTCGAAAATTTATTTTGTATGTTTTTTAACTTGGAAAAGCCTGAGAAATAACAACGAAAGGCCAAGTCTTGAATATCCTTATAATTGAATTTTAGGTTAGAAAACTTCTAGGCCGATGAATTCTCCAGTTTTCTCAATAAAATGTAGGTAGGTACCAATACAATGTGTATATTTTATCGCTAGATTTGGTTTTTATCGAGAGGCCAGCCTTGGTTCCATCACTGTTCTGAAAGGGTTGCACTTGAAGATATATATAGGAGGTAAGGAGATGGTGAAGCTGATAAATCCAAGAGTCATAACATCAACTAACGCATGCAGTACTCCAATCATAAATTAAAACAAGAAGCCACTTTTTAGGGTAATTGCGTAGTACCTACAATCTTGGACTTGGTGGACTAACAATCTAGACGTTCCGGGTTCGACTCTTGGCCTGCAACTGTTAGAGCAACTGTTGCATGGGTTCTGTCACACGACGGACACTTCGAACAAATGTCGTGATATCGGCAAACATATCACGCGCATGTGTGAGTAGTCCGCGCGCGCTATACGTAATGATTATTTAGTGCGCCAGTCTTTTGCGGGGGAAGCGAGGTATCGCGGATCGGCGGGAGGCGGTGGACGTCCGTTCTGTATAAGCTATAGTACTATATTAATTCTGTGGTTCCGTGTCACACATGTTGAGCCGTGTTCGTTAGGACGGAACGCATGACCGACAAACACCAAAAAAAAAAAACTGTTGTAACATTGTTATGAAACACAATCATCGGTTTGGTTGGTGGTAGAGTATATTCTATGTAGGCCTGCTTAGCTACCACCATGTTCCCTAAATATGACGTCAAATACCGCTGCGGTATTCCGCTATGAAAGGCTGCGCCTTATAAGGTTCAATTCCAAAAAGTTATAAGACGATATTTTTACAAAACTTTACACCTGTTTTCATTCCTGTAGGGGTTAGATTAGAAAACATAATTTTTAAACTTGTATTCTACATCGTCAAACTGTTCACTGTTTCAAATATCTAACTCAAGTCGGTTACCCAGTTTTTCATCCTCCTAGGCGTTGAATTTCGAAACAAATAAAAAATAGTTGTCATCACCAAAGGAGATGCTCAAAATGACAGATTTACTAACCCAAGAAGGCCTAGATATACATATATACGTACAAATATACTATTAGGTACTATTATTAACACTATCTTATACCTTTAAACGAGCAATTCGTATATATATATATATATATAATTCGGATCTCGGAAACGGCTCCAGCGATTTCGCTGAAATTTGGTATTTAGGGGGTTTTCTGTCTGGTAGTCTTATGTCTGGGAAAACGCGCGTTTTCGAGTTTTCATGCGTTTTTTCCTTCGCATTATTCGACGCAAAATATGATGGGAAATTTCACGCTGTCAAACATAATCACTTTAGCCGAGTGGTTCACACGTGTCTTTCCGTTCGAGATATCCGCGTTCAAATCCCGGTTGGAAAATTTCATTTATTTTTGTTTTTTGTGTGTTTAGGGGCAGAAATAAAGTTTTTGTTTGTTTTTAAAGAACTACGAGCAAAGCTTGCTCGCCCAGATATTTTTAATTAAAACATGGAAGTTATTAGAAGAGTAGCACAGCAGTAGATTTATTTATTCGAAGCGAATATCTATTCGAAATTACTCTTCAGGTTCGATTTGTCTCAATAAATTGCAGTTAAAAGGCAAGAGTATGCTGGTGGACATGAAAAAGATTTAGTGCTATGTTTTGTAAGTTTTGTTGCGCTTCCAGTTTCCAGTTTGTAGTTGGCACATTGTTTTATCGACACGTGGGCGAACGCCAGCGGATTTACAGTTCGGATAAAACTTCCCAACATACTTTAGTAGAAAATAAGAAAAACCTCTTGTTTGTATCGGTTTTCATTAACTTGAGACGAAGGATCCATTGGTAAACATGAGCTTAGTTTCTAATTTAAGCTAGTAAAGTGTGTCATAAGTACATCTGTTTTTTCTTCATTTTCAAGTATCAATCAAAAGCTACAATCACAGTGAGTTTGTGCACTGGCCGGTGTGGATACCGGCTAGTGGAATTGCCGCGCCAGTGCCGATGCAGTGCTGGATAGTGGAAAATCATCCATATAATGGGTTAGATTTTTAACCATATCTGTTGTGTATTCCAGGTCCCTTGCCACCATTGCCCAGTTTTCGTCTGGTCAGACACTGTCGAGGTTCACCGGTAATCCTGTGATATGCAAGGACGTCGTATGCACATCGCTCGCTACCCTCTCTCACTTGGATAACTGTACTGTTATCTTGGGGAACCTACGGATTTCTTTGATGGAGAACACTTCCGTGGAAAACTTTCAAAACTACAGCTTTCCCATGCTAAGAGAGGTATCGATAACATATTATGTCCTTATTAATATCATCATTATCAACTATATATATGTCCCCACTGTAGAGGCTCATTCCTACTCTCCTACAGAGAGTGTATGGGCCATAGTCCACCACGCGGGCCCAGTGCGTATTGGTCGACTTCACACACACCTTTGAATTTCTTCTTAGGAGTGTGCTGGTTTCCTCACGATGTTTTCCTTTACCGAAAAGCCATTGGTAATGATTTTTTATCAATCGTACATAAATTCCAAATAACAAATTGGAACTCATTGGTAAGAGCCATGATCGAACCCAGACCTCGATCGTTGAAGGGGTGCCGCTCTACCTAACTGAGCTATCACGGCTTAAACTGACTTATTAATATAATAACCCCGAATTATTTGTTTTTCTTAAATTGTAATGGTCTATACTTGAACCGATTCTGATTATTTTTGAACTATACATACACATATTCAAATAAAATCAGCTCTATACATTTACTACATTTTATTTTATCACGAAATGGTAGCGATGTAATTAGATTTTATCTCTATTATGCCCTATTCTGTAGATACAACCTTTCGACGAAGGTAATTGTGTTTCAACAAGAAAGCTTACATTACCAAATTGTGCGAAAGATGGCGTGAAAACAAAAACGACATGTTTTACAATTATTGGTTTCTGAGCGACTAACGCCACACGCACTAATCAAAGCCTTGTCTAAGCTTCATTTTGAGTATGCTAAAAAACTGCCTTCGTTTATTGTACACATATCATTCCTTATAATCATACTGATTACAACAAGAGTGTCTTCCGTTTTTTGCCCACCAGGTGACGGGATTCGTAGTGCTCTACAGGGTGACGGGTTTAGACTCCTTGGCAAGACTCTTCCCAAACCTGGCGAGGATACGAGGCCGTCAGCTCATCAGTAACTTCGGCTTGATCATTTACGACATGCCCAATCTTCAACAGGTATCACACTGAAATTTTTCACTTATATTATAAATTCAAAAGTAACTCTCTCTCTCTCTCTGTGTTTCTTAACTTTATCGATGGGGTGGAGAAGAGAGCTTGTGTACATTAAAAGTAATAGCTTTCAAATTTTGAAAATGGATATAATCGCTAAACACACTTTTTGTTGTAGCGGATGGAACGAAACGCCGAATGATTATGGATTTCCAGACCAGCTCAAACCCTTTCGGCCCATAGAAAATGCCATTTGATTGTTCTGCGACTCGGCTGGCAACCCCATCCGTTTCTTCTCTATGCCTCATTCATATCTAGCATGCATACTTTTCTTTTAGTGACAACCACATCCAGCAAAACCCCTACCAAACCTACTCCAAATCGTCATAGCTTTTGTATGGGAACGGTTCCATTTTACAGCCTTATGGTGTACTCATTCAAACAACTCTTTTTCAGATAGGTTTATACAACCTCCTCAAGATTGACAGGGGCGGAGTCATAATAAATGTTGGTCCAAACACTAGCTACTTGCACACGATCGACTGGGAGACAATAGCGCCGAGAGCGCGCCACGTAGTCACCAGGACTATACCTGATCTAATCGACACAAACTCCGTGAACAACACATTCCCAGCAACGTTGCCACAAGTTTGCAGGTGCTCATTGAACAGTGATACTAATCACTGCTGGAATAACATGTAAGTCCTCATATAGAGTCGTTTATTTTTGCCCAACCAAGGGTTCCGTAAGAGTTGCGTAACACAAGAAACACAAAATCGAGCAAAAATCAGAAGAAAAGTCATTTTCTTCTTTTTTAAACTGTTTTATTATTTGTTCTAGCGGCCATAGGTTCATACACATTGTGAAATTTCAAGTGTTTATCTATTACAGTTACAAAAGATAAAGCCCTGTGACAGACGTACGGACAGACAACGTAGCCTAAGTAGGGTCCCGTTGGGCACGCTTAAATCCTGGAACTTTGGAACCCTAAAATCATCCTCATTAGATTGAGGCTTTTGTGTGAGCACGGTTTCAACGACCATCACTTAAATCCAGTTCTAATGCTGAACCAGTTTCCGGTCACCGACTCGATCTATAACTTCTATTCTACCTATATATTTTCAATTATATGTAAAGTAGGTTTCAATTGATAAGAACTAATACCATAAAATGACATTGGAAGACATTGAATTATAATGTACAATGGACATACATTTTAATGTTGGAAGATCACAAGTCCGACAACCCGAATTATTCCTGGACTAATGGACGAAGTTAGATCCAATAATTGCGACAAATTGGAAAATTTCATTACAAAATCGAGTAACTAAATATTATTATAATTAATTAGTTAATATCTTGCTAATATCAGTCAATCACCATTTTCAAAACAAACATTTAGTAAATTAATTTACAATCGAGAAACGATCAGAAGAGAGGCTATGTTGGTAAGACCACGTGGTCGGTTTCAAGGTTGCATTGTTTTGTAGCTGTCCCTCTCCGAGCTCTATCCTACCCGAGCGCGTACGGTGAGACAGCATACATTACGCGATGTTATCCACCCGTTATTTGGATGTTTCGTAGTCCAGGGATCATTTGAAGGATACAGTATATTATGTAACCATTTTTTTAATACAGTATACTAATGAATTTTCAGATGTCGGTGGTTTTTCTAAATTGTTCTAAATTGATTCATACTCTTGTAAATCAGGTTCAAAGTTGGGGCTTTTTATTACCGAAAAATACAATACTTTGACGCCCTGTAACTCTGGAAGTATATATTGAAACGAAAATCTGACTCACCACCGACACAGATATTTGTTTCTAGATTGTGTCTTGAAAATTTCATAGATTTTCATAGCTTAATACTCAAAATATGACTGGACTACGTTTGTATGGGCGCTTTGACAACAGCATACCCTCTTAATGGCTACGTGGAGAGTTTTACAAGTTGTATATTTTTGTTTCGTTTTCGTTCTTCTGATTGACCGATTGTAATAAAAACCGGCGAAGTGAGAGTCGGACTCGCGCACGACGGGTTCCGTACCATTATTCATAAAAACGAGTAAAAAAACATGTCTGTGGTAAGGGAGGAGGTATTTATTTTATTCTGATTTGTATTTGTTGTTATAGCAGCAAAAATTTCAACTGTCTAACTATTCATGCACGATTCATGAGTTACAGCCTGGCGACAGATGGACACACAGGCTGACGGATAGCCAAGTCTTAGCAATAGGGTCCCGTTTCCATAGGGTCCCCTCTGGGTACGGAACCCTAAAAAGGGGACGGTGGAATTAGGTCGTGTAATGCGATCGAACATTCTCAGAAACGAAGACTGTAGAAAACCTGCTGTCTGTCTGGCTATATTATTTAGGTGTTTTAGGCAAGACCAGTGAGTCAATGTCAATGAGTCTTGCGGCAAATTAATATAGTAATACATACAACGCTCACCGCCTCCCAACGATCCACGATACCTCACCTCTCCCCGCAAGAAAGTGTCCGCTGAGCCCGCTCAGGGTTCGTTAGTATGGCGCGCGTGAATTCACTCACACATGCGCTTGTATACAAATGACATCCGTTCGATTTATGGGAATATAAATCGATATCACGGCCGATATCATTTGTATAAAGTGGCCGACCTGTTCCTGCGGCGCGAGGTTCTATTGAGTTTTCTTGACCGCAGTTAGAGCCAAGGACTCAATACATTGACCGAAGTTCGTTCGAAGAACGTTCAATCCTAACAATTTAAGGTGATCGGTGACCATCACACGAGCATCCCGAAAAGTTGGTATCAAATTGACTTATTTTGGTGGAATAAAGACAGGCTTGTGTTTTGCTGGCATTGAACTGATCCAGGTTGGCACCGCCCCAGTGGGACACGCACCGCCTTCAGGTACGTTCGCTCAACCATGGCCTTTATATGTGATTCTGTAACAGCCTGTGCATTGGAAATATATCTCTATGACACTGTGCTGTCGTCTGCTTATCCAGAATACCAGATATCAGCAGATCATTGATATGCAGCAGGAATAGAATCACAGAAAGAACAGACCCCTGACACATGTATTTATAGCCAAAACATGGCTAAACGTGAAAACTGTCCAGCCAAACAAAAAAAAAACAAATCTGTACTGATGTGTTCTATTAATAAAAGATAGTACAGCCAGTGCATTCACGCGATGCTTCTCTCTGGGTGATTCTTGTTTCATATCGCCCTATTGTCATTTAGAATCCGGTGAGAAGAAACTCAAGCCCATTGTGTAAAGAACCACTCCAAATTTATACCGATAACCAATCTATGAATAAGTCTTAAAACCACTCCATGGAGGTGAACTTATCTTAACGAGTTTTGAGAGTACTTAGGAAAAATAAAGAAGTTTTAAAACCTTTTAAAAGCACTCGATTGTGCACAAAGCTTTCAGATATAAGGGAGTAAAACATGGATCGAAAAGCGCTATAGTAAATACGAAAATAATGATGCCAGTTTTATAATAATTAAAACCTGTCGTAAGACATGACAAATATCTATTTTTAACACGATTTGACTTACAATCCGGAAGTCCGCGTTCTATTCCCAGTCAGTTTGGGGGGTCTTAGTAAGTATTCTTAGTCAGCCTGGCTAGCTACAACCATGTTATTTTAAGTCTGCCGCCAAAAAGCAGTGTTACTGGCACTAGCAATGCAATCCGCTACCAATGGTAATACATTTTTGCCAATACAATACGCTCATATTTTTCAAAATTATTTACAAAATCAAATCAAATATTTCTTTATTTAACTCACATAGCGAGGTATAATAACAGCTATGTGAGAGTCTGGTGTCTGTAAATATGTACACTCGAGTACACACTTGCTTGTTTCTATGTAGTGTGTTGAAGGAAATGTCAATTAAAGGTGAATGTGACATGGTTTAAAAGCGGATACATATTTTTGTACTCGAGTGTACATATTTAAGGACACCAGACTCTCACATAGCTGTTGTTAAACCTCGCTATGTGAGTTAAATAAAGAAATGTTTGATTTGATTTAGTAAATAATTCTGAAAAATGTGTACAGTGTACTATATAATAGGGATCGGTCTGTTATCATTGTGTCATATCATAGGCCTTTGTTCATCAGAGGACATTTTCCGGCTAATGATGATGTTGATTATTATGATTGAAATTTAGTTTAAATTTGGGTCAACATATGACTAAGAAACCAGTCGACTGATTTATAGGAAGACGGCACTTTTTTAATGTGTTATTTCACTAAATCAATATCAATAATTTTATTAATTCACTGTACTCAAAAGATTTCCTTTTATTACCCGCGACGGAACGGAGACAGTATATGCGTTTAGGGTGAGAGGATGTTTTTGCTTTGTCCTGTCTGTATTACTGGTAGTGGGCAGAATAAAACTAAATTCCATTGCACTATTATCTATCATTAATACAATGTTCATGTCACTGTCCAGAAAATGTCAGCGCTACCTCGAGGGCCCGGACGCCGACGACTGCCACGAACAATGCATCGGATGTCGGAAGACCAACAAATACGAGTGTACCGTATGTCGACATTTCACATACCGAGACCAGTGCGTGTCACGGTGTCCCAAGGACACGTGAGTATTCTTTGTTATGCTAATCATCCTATAGCACTAACATGAGCGCTTGGAACAAGCTTCCCAGTACTTTGTGGCAGCAGAAAATACAAAATGGAGGGGTCAAAAGTTGCTTGAAATGGATCGTGTAAATATACACACGGCGCTGAGTCGCCAGTTCTTTTGCTTGAACTTAGATAAATAGAAACAAACAAAAATGTCCGTACACTAAATGGACGCAAATGATAACTAATTTAATCAATTGCTTTTATGTTTTTGGATAATATCAATTATCTAGCGGGATATATATCATCAATTTGTAATAATCATCATGTATTTGCAATTTATACAGTTAGTTAATTAAATTACCTCATGTAAAATAAGTTACTTGATATCGAAAATTGGATTCCCACAACGCAGGTCTCCTAGTGCGGGAGCTAATGTAAATTGTATATCATCATCATCATCAACAGCCTATATACGTCCCCACTGCTGGGGCTCAGGCCTACCCTCCTACAGAGAGTGTATGGGCCATAGTCCACCACGCGGGCCCAGTGCGGATCGGTGGACTTCACATGCCTTGTTCAAGACATGCAGGTTTCCTCACGATGTTTTTCTTCACCGTTAAGCAATCGGATAATGTACTTGAATTGAAAAACAACTCATAGGTACACGGCTGGATTCGAACCCGGTACCCTCAGATTGAGAGTCCACGCCTTATCCATTGCGCCACCGACGCTTAATTGTATATATGTTCGTATTATTCAGGAAAATAAACATTTTTTGTATTTTTGTATACACACGAGTTTTCCATTAGGGGATCACTCATATTAATTTTACTTGGTAGGCGGGTTGGCGACCCCAGTAAGATGTTGAACTTGGTGATTCTTTTGTCGCCTTTTCCTTCTCTTATTAAGAATCGGCCCAACCTATAGCATAAAATGTGGAGAGTACATTGTCTGGAAAGTTGATACTCTACCCTCCCTAGGGGCGATAGACGCCGGGACACTCGAGGTAATATCATAGTAATTAAACCTCGTAATCAGCCCAGCTGCATAAATACATTGTTGTACACTCTGTTATACTTTTGCAGCCCCCTCACAGAGCCACATTTGGCTTTCCACGAGGGAATTTGTTCTATAATTACCTCACTTGGCAGGTGGATTATTATTGTTATCCTTAGTCGCATTTTACGACACCAATGGGCAATTCCCGCTCAGGCCAAGATGTGCGCTGTGGCCTCTCTTCAGCACATGTTAAGACGAGTCCGTTTTGACAACAAACTACAACACAACCAAAATGTATTTATATAACTTCATTTGTGATAAATAAATTGTATATCTTATACTTATCTTTACTTAGTGTTTTGGTATATGTATTGTGTTTTAATCATTAAAAACGGCATCTGAACTACCTGCTAAAATAATGATAAAATCTTTGAGAATACCTTTACCATTAGAATCTCAGTCATGAATTTATTACTTTACTTTCAATGAAATTACAAGTGCTTCGTAACTTGTCCGCTGCTATATTTGGAGTAGGTACTTTTGCAACTAAGTTAAATCCCCTCATAGACCGGGCACTAAGAAATAGGTTACGCTTTTACTGAGAATAAGTTCAAGTCGCTTCAAAGTTTTCTTAAGCCAATCTAAGTCAACAAAACTACTAGTATTAAAACTTTATTGATAGATCTAGCAAAAGAAAATAATTTACGAAATGTTTTATTTTTACAGCATTGTCATTCGTGAAAACAATTACTGCATCAACGCATCAGAATGTGCCGATCTAAATGGATGGGTTTGGAACAACAGTTGTGTATTTGAATGTCCATTAAACTACTCCAAACATTCAAACAACGGAACTATTACCTGCATAAATTGTGGTGATTGCGAAAAGGTCGGTAAAAGAACAATGAAAACGGGTTTATTATTGTTATCATTTAAAGTTTATTTTCGATTTAATACCTTGATTTCAGATATGTGGCAGTCTAAATTTACAAACTTTAAGTGCTTTACAGCAAGCTAGCAGGTGCGTTAAAATCGACGGCTTCTTGACGATACGTATTTGGAATATATCTGACATAATGGAAGAACTAAGGACACATCTCAGTTTGATCAAGGAAGTTTACGATTACATAAATGTTTATAGCTCGGTCACTATCACATCTTTAGATTTTCTACCGTCACTTAAAAAAATAGGAGGTCGAAAACTGTTCAATGGAACCTACAGTCTCGTGATTCGCAATATGCCGAACCTACATTCACTTTTCACTAAAACTGTCACGAGTAAACTTTATGTAGAAAAGGGTAGAATGTGGATTAACAGTAATCCAAAATTATGCCCCAGCGAAATTGATGAAATAAAATACAGTTTTCCCAATCATACCAATTTTGAGCCTTGGGACGCTATGAACGGTTACGACGGAAACTGTGTTGCAGTTAATTTAACGGTAAGAGTTTTAGATCAGAATACTGCCATGATTTTCTTTTTTAATGCCATGGAAGAAACGGATATACAATACACGGTATTATATGCTAAAGTACCTCATGGCAAAAACATAATGTTATCAGAGCTGGTATGTAGTGAAATGGAGTGGCAGTCTCTTCAAAGTCCACAGATATCCAACCATTTGGGTATAACCAATCTCACTGATCTACAGCCCGCTTCAACGTATATGGTGTTTATAGAAACACATGCTGCTGCATTTGAAATATTTCACGAAACAATTATTCGAAGTAAAATAATAACATTTAAAACAGCCGTAGGGAGACCTAAGCCTTCAATGGTTACTGAATTAAGAGCATCTTCGTCGGAAACTGTGATACTTCATTGGGTTGACCATAAGGATTATAAACCTCACATAACGCATTATGAGATAGATGTCAAGCTTATAGAGATCCGCCCGAAAGATATAACAACTAGAAATCATTGCGAAATCCAAAACATTTACACAGACGAAAGTGATAATTTGCGTCACGCTGTAATTTTAAGGCCAACATCGGAGTACGAGAAAATTTGTGAGTCCAGACCCGGTTTTGTGTGTTCGTTTACAGCTAGCAATAGGACTGAAGATCATTTTGATATTTGCAGCTCTCTAGACTCAGAATGTGATAAGTATGAGGACAGACCGCCGGGCAACTCAAGTTTTGGTAAATATGTTCGAAGTTTGATATTACATTTAAAGGGACCAAGAAATAATTTCCAAGTTAGTGGCTTGGCACCATTCCGAGATTATAAGTTCAGATTACGTGCTTGTGCTGGCAAGAATTGTAGCAGGTCATTTAGAGGGGTCGTCAGGACACTGAGATCTGAAGACGCCGACATTCCTTCAATCACTTATTTAAATATTCTGGAAAATGGTCATATTTCTGTTAACTGGCAACCTCCCAATGTAACGAATGGTCCAGTGTTGGCTTACTTCGTTCAAGTCATTGCCTTTAATAATAAAACTGAATTAATTCTACCTCAGTCGTGGTGTTTCTTACCAAACGTATTTAGTTTCAAAATTAATTGGCAAACCGCAAGGAAATATTCACTCAGAGTCTGTTCCTCAACGTTAGGGTGTACCAGTGCTTGCACTAACTGGAGCACCATTGAATATCCAACAGTAGATTATGGTTCAGTGTGGGCTGGAATTGCATGTAGCTTTATATTATTAATTGGTTCGTTAATAATGGGTTACTTATCAAATCGTGACAAAGACCGTAGCGATGTAATGCCATTAATGGATTATACGTCGATGTACCCGGGTGAGTCTGAGCCGCCAAATGAAATGATGACTGATTTTATGACACTTTATACTGTTCCATTGCGTGATACTCTTATAGATTACTAATTTTAACTTTTTACCTTATTATAATTTAGCCAATAAGTATTGATTGTGGTACCGACTTGCTTGTGGTTTCAAAACAACACAATTACACAATGAGAAAGAAATGTTATTGAGAGGATGTAAGGTATCTATTAGAACTGCGACTATCTTTGTGAGATTAATTTAACGTGTTATAGTTTTTAATACATTACCTAATTTTAAGTATTCCAGTGTGATTGAATACCAAAGAACCATGAAACAATCTGTTGAATAAAACTGTGATAAATATTGTTGTTTTTTTATAAATAAATTCAAATTCAAAACCCAACCTCGTTTAAATTCAGCCAGATAAAAGGAATATAAGTAAGGCTTATTTCTAAATTATTCTTTTCACCCTTTTGGAGTCACAATATTCAATTCTGTCAGACCAAAAAGCACCCTTTTGCAAAACTCATCAAGAGATGTACCCGGATGTTTTTGCATAATTTGATATCGCCGACTCAAATTTCGGACCTCCAAAAGGGGCGAACGAGCTAATATTTCTAAGAAGTAATGCGGGCGCGTTTATATTCCACTGTGCAATTTTCCTGATGGCGGATTGGTCGTAAAAAATAAGTTGGAGTGAAACAATAAGGTTGGGAGCGGTTGAACGGACAATTAACGTTTTAGAGCGACTTTTCATTTCGACTAATGGAAGCAGAAGTACCTAATGTTCATCTAGAGACCTTTGTTGTTCTTAAATTAAAACTGGATTTCATGTTTTGGGGTAACTAGGTTTTTGTGCTATGCTTTCTTTTCAAGATATGGTTGTTGGACTATTGCATATTTTTGATACAATTCTTGAATATGAAAAACATCAGAGTTGATGCATTCTGTTGTATTTTAATAACTAATAAATTAGTTAGTTGATTGTTTCCGACTTTCGCTGGTTATCGTCTTTTGACACTGGATCTCGCTATGCTAAGACATTGAGGCGGTTGAAATGTTAGGTTAGTATGATGCGATACCTACCAGCACGAGTATATAATGCATTGCAGAGACATTATCTGTTGTGTAGAATCGCATATATCCCAGAGGAAACAGACGGCACGACATTGTTTCGCGATTAGTGTTCGCCCCGAAGCCAACGTCCGGCGCGGTGGGGCGGCGAAGGGGCGGACATCTGCAATTAACCCAACAGCCAAAAGAAAGGGTTCATTATGGGACTCCCTGCTTGGATGGTATTATGAGACTTACTTTAATCGCTGCGACTAGTCAGCGCGGTGTTGTACGAGTATATGGTATTCCCATTCTAGGGTTCCGTAGTCAAACAACAAACCCTTATAGTTTCGCTCTGTCTGTCTGTCCGTCGGCGTCTTAGCTCAGACTCTTACTACTAGAAAGCTGTAATTTGGTACGGGTATACATATTAATCACGCCGAAAAAGTAATAGAATAAAATCTTGAAAAACATATTTTTTGGGGTGGGTCCCAAAACTTATAACTTGGGTATGTAAGTTTTTCGTCCGAATTAACAGATCCAGTGTTTGTGAAGCTGGTCCTAACCCAAAAGTTAAATTCTATTGCAATCACCAAATCGTCTACCAAGCGAAAATGTAGTTACTATAGCAAACCTTCTCTTAGAAAACTTTTTAGTTCTGGCTAATTTTGCGGGACTCGTGTTTAGCTGTGGACGTTTTCGTCTGACAAAAGCAATTAAAAGCTAAATTGCTAATTGAGGTCTGCGAGATTGAATATGAGATTCCAAAGGCTGAACAAATTTTCGTTCTTATAAATAAAATCGCATCGCTAGCGGTCTGTGTAAAAGCTATGACGCTATAGATATTTATACGGCAGACTGCTATACAAAGCTTATAACGCCCCTCTTTTTGCGCTGCGGGCGAAAAGATGAATATATGTATGTGGCAATGTCTTTGGAGGAAGGAAAAGGCTTGTTAGTATTCTCATCTTGGAACATTACAATCGTTATTATACTGGTAATCTAATATAATACCATTAGGTTTTCATATCAATCGAAAATTGAGAGTTTTCTCTCGGTAATACGTGGAAATAAGTTTCACAGGTTTTCATTTGAATAATTTGATCGTTGTCTTAGGAAAATACGCTAATACAAGTTGAATATTATATTGGCGTCGGTGGCACAGTGGATAAGGCGTGGACTCTCAATCTGAGGGCAATGAGTTGTGTTTCAATTCAAGTACATTATCCGATTGCTTAATGGTGATGAAAAACATCGTGAAGAAACCTGCATGTCTTCAACAAGCATGTGAAGTCCGATAATTCGCACTGGGCCCGCGTGGTGGACTATGGTCCATATACGCTCTGTAGGAGAGTAGGCCTGAGCCCCTGCAGTGGGGACGTATATAGGTTGATGATGATGATGATTATATTCAATAACACGTCCATAATCTTATGGAGTTAACATTTAGGAATATTTCATCATAATACTCTGAATGAGTCCTTTGTTGAGAGTCTCCCGCATAAATTGCCACGATATATTCGATATACACATTTTATCGTTTTGTACCTACCTTTGAAACTGGCTACTCAATTTCCATGAACACCTACTACGAGTATATACCCTACTATATTTCAGATAGCTAGGACTAGCTTCTTAACAAGTTGAGTAACTTATACAAAGTTACTCAACTTGTTAAGAAGCTAGTCCTATGTCACCAAGGGAGTGTCGGATTAGCAAATGTCTCATTTGACTTGTAAAATCACAACTCTCCTTATCTCAACACGACAGATCTGTGACGCTAATAAATTTAACCCAAAAGCGGGGTCTAATTGTACCCCTAAGCACCTACCCAGGCCATTTGGAGTAAAATTTAAGATGTTTTAATCTAAGTCAATTAAGCCGCTATCACGGGTTTATGGGCTATAGGGCTAGAGGACCAGTAGGGTGAGTGAGTATAATGACTTGTGGGTGTTAGGTCAGTAAAAATTGCCGGACCATCATAGAATGAGGTCATGTGCAGCCTGTTAGTGGGCGAAGTTGGGGACCCCAGATAATACTAATTACAACAACAAAAAATAAACTTAGGCAATCCCTATTAAAATTTCCCTAATTAAGGTTCAAAATTTCGTTCTTAGCGCATTCCGATGAAACTGTTGTGTTCCTGTATGACAAGTAGCAGATTCAGCGGCTCATTAGATTGATGATTCTGGTTGCGTACACTTACCAGACAACGGCTTATCGTCACTTACCACCAGGTGAGCTAAAGGCCAAGTACAAAGTCATTATACATTTAAAAAATACTTCTGCACGGAAAAGTATGATATAATGTTTAAATTTACACTATGATATTTTAATTTAATTTTTTTCTTTCTCAGAATTAAACTTGACCCGATATTTTCTGTTCGGTTTCTGACAGGTAGAGATCGACGTACTGATAAAAATGTTGCAGTCTTGTTTTTTCATTCAATGGTTTACGTGTGCAAAAGCAGGATAGACTTACAGACGCAGATTTATTCAAAATTAAATTGTATCTATAGTCATAAAACAGCGGAGCGTACAGTACGGGGCCGTTAATATTGCACATCGGCCATCATCGCATTTTCGAATATAACCGAACACTGATTTCCATGGGCATGGAAATCAGAAATCATATTATTAGATTTATTGTTTATCAAAATTTGAATTCAGAACTGAGTACTTTATTGTTTTTTTATTCCTGCGTGAACTATATAGAGCTGTGAAACTATTTTATTTATTATTTTGTATTTATTGTAGTTGTTTAAACCCTTTTAGACTGTATATAATGAGTGATTATTACTTTGTTGTAGATAATTTCGCGTGACTGGCCATTTAAAGGTTTCCCTTCTTTCCCTATAGATGCCATAGTACAACTTTGAATTATTTAAAGTGTGGGATTTTAACAACTCTATATATTTTTATCTGGACGCGACTGTACTCTATCGCATTTGGACCAATATTGACACACGTCATATAGGTTGTGTGCGACATAGATAACTCTCAACGAAATCGAAAATAGCCAATTATCTCTTTCAAAAGGACGATGTGCAATATTTACGGATCCGTGCTGTAGTTCATTAGTTCAACGCGATCTATGGAACGAATGGAGGTGTTTGTAGACTAAATATACTCGTACGTATTTGTTCATAAATGGATGGTATATACCCTTTCCGGGTTCCGGGTACCTTGTTAAATGTTAAGAAGTTTCAGCATACATAAGTAAATGGCTTAAGGCATAACATATCAAGCTCAAGCTGTTATCTTATCAGGGAAAGTTAAACGGCATGACATCCCACAGGTAGTATATGTTATGTTTCTGTCAGGACCGCATTAAGGGAGGGTCGTATATTTTACATATTTATACGACGATAACAGCCCGACGAGTTCTCGTTGATGAGAGTCATTTGTAATGCATAAAAATGACACCACATGATACTTGGGTAAGTAAAAGTTAGAATAACAAAGATGTGTTGCTTTTGGGGGGAATATTAATTTCTAATTTTGATTCGTGTTCGTGCTGCAGATTTGGTTAGGTCTTCTTGGCTGGCCACTGTAGCAAGTAGTTTTAAAACATTTTATTTTAATTTCAAGTTCTTTGTTCTAGATTCAATTTTGTTTTTAAATATTTTCATCAGATTTTAAATAAATGAACTCGTGTGACTCATATAAAACTCTACCAATCCCTTTGAGTGATGAAATTTTTTACTCTTGGCCTTCATCTCACTTGATAGTAAGGGACGATAAGACTTTGGATGGTATGCGTGTGCGCCCAGCAGACTGAAGCTATTTTCTTTTCATTTGTCTTTTTACAGGGTCGCTCGAGATATAATTTTTTGTCAACAAGGCAAGCAACAAGCAGTTACTTAAAGAGTCAATAGAGTGACAGTGGCGCCCTCATTAGCTCTTTCTACTTTTCTTCACAATAATACAATAATTTATTTTTAAAAAAAAACGGACTTTATGTATTCATTGCTGGTTTACTGTTTATCGATACATTAAGGATTCATGTTTAGATTGTGTAGTTATTACAAATTTTAGCGCCAAAAGTGATAACTTTTAACTGTTGTATTGATAATTACGGCACACAATCGATATATCTATAGTGAATCGATACACCGTAAACTAGCAATAACTATGAAAAGCCCGGGACAGCGCCACTGTCGCTCTATGGCCTCTTAAGGCAACAGTTTAAAGATCGCCCTGAAACATATCTGGCCTCGTTCTTAACAGACACTCCATGATTAAAGAGCTCTTTGTACAAACTTTCCACATTACCATAGCGACCAAGGAGTCACCGTTCCGCTGACTGTTCAATTGTGATCTCATTACAACTTCTCAGCTGGTTAAATTGCCTATACACTACGGGAAGCTTGATGTAGCCGTTTTATTCTGGCCTGTATTGTTTTATAAAGTCGTTTTAATGTGAAGGTGTGGGAAGGTATTCAACGTGTCTGCTCAGACTGGGCACATCCAATGTAATTGTCGGTTGAGAACAATACTGCTCAAATTGTGGCTTTCACAGCTTTGCAACGCATGTTTGTCATACTCGTGTAATTTAAAGGGTTTCATTATTACGTTAACTTTGAGTAATTCGCATTTTTTACTTGTCTAGAATAATTGCTTGTTTTTTATTCTTTTCGATTTTTTCTCTTTCCTGTAAAGTTCAAATTACAAATACAATTTATACATTCAAGAGCTACGAATTCCTTGTGGGGAAACCTGACTATCTAGAACACAGGCCTCGAGATTAACCTGGGAACCAGCTCTCCCTCAATTTCTATATTACTTGATACGTAATTTATACGGGTTTGTTTCTTAGTGGGAGTACCTATAGGTACTCGGTGATGGTTGGTGGCATATTCTGTCCTAGTCCGCCTGGCTAGCTCCCACCACCACCTCACCTAAGTCTGCACAGTGCTCCGGTATGTAAGGTTCCTCATTAGGATGAGGCTTCTGGGTGCGCACGCTTACCATCCCACGGCCTTATCGTCACTTACCATCAGGTGAGATGAAGGCCAACTGTAAACCCATCATACATTAAAACATGTATATAATCGCGGCCCGACCCGGCTTCGCACGGGTGGACATTTAAACATTTTGAGATGAACGTAGAGTAAAATTAAATGTACTTTTATGATGGTAAATCTAAACTATTCTCGTATCCAGTTGAAAACTCACAAAAAATTTCATCAAAATCGGTCCAGCCGTTTAGGAGGAGTTTAGTTACAAACACACGCACAGAAGATTCATATATATGAAGATAATTACAGTTTAGCAGATTGAAATGTTCAATGAAAGCCGGTGCAAATATTTGCATAAGCAAATTCCACTAAAATGATACAATTTTCTTTTAAATTCGATAAATTATACAGTGAAATCGAATCTATTAGAATGGCAACGCCCTGTCTGCATGGTTATTACCAATTTGTGCGATCATTTCCATTACTTGCGAGAATTTACTTCATAATTTAAAAGCCCAAATTAGCTTGAAGCGGCTCCCATCTCAACCCAGACGATTGGGCGGGTACAGATTTCCATAGAGTTGTACCCTTTTTGTGGCGGAAAATAAAATCTCATTTATAATGGTTATGATAGGGAATGAATTGAGTTTTATATAACAAATGTGAGAAATTATTCGACCCAACATATTACAGAAAATAAAGGTTTTTGTCTGAACCAAAGCGAACAGAGTTCACCAAGTTTCGCTTTACAGACCATGCGTGCATGCAATGTTTATTTTGTAGAGTTTACATTACACAAATTGTCACAGGCATCTCAGTGCTTTAAATAGCGGTAACAACATACTATCTAACATAGTTCTACAAGCTTTTATTTAACTTCATCTGTTAGTAGTTATGCTGGGTTTTTACAGGGTCAGTAATATGCCAGTACAGTCTAGTTCAGTAATCCAGTTCAGCGCTGACTTGCCACTTTGAGCCTCTGAGATCGCTACGTCTGACTATCTGTTAGTATATTTACCATAATCACCACGCACGCGGATAAGTGATCGCAGTAAGATACTTTTTTTCTACAAGTCGTCTCTATCCAGATCCACGAAATGACACTGACAATGATGTTATTTTAAAGCTGAGAATATGCATGGATAAAGATGGCTACAAAGTAAACATATATTTAATTAGAATTTCACTATATTATCTTATTCTTGTGACTTTACCCCGTCTACTAGTTCTTTTGAAGTAAAAAAAACACAAATTGTACTTATATGAAAAATACCGTGTTTAGATAGCCAATTGATATTTTGTGGATTCTTAATTTCGAATTCCTTACTTGAAAAGTAAGTTTCAGTACCGAAAAGTCTGTCGTTGCGCTTCATTGCCCTTTGTAAGATATCAGCTCGGAATGAAACCTATTCCAGACTTAGAAATGACTATTAGTATTTATCAGAAACCGGGCGTAGACGTCGGATTATTCAGATTTTAAGAGGGTATGCTGTTGTCAAAGCGCCCATACAAACGTAGTCCAGTCATATTTTGAGTATTAAGCTATGAAAATCTATGAAATTTTCAAGACACAATCTAGAAACAAATATATGTGTCGGTGGTGAGTCAGATTTTCGTTTAAATATATACTTCCAGAGTTACAGGGCGTCAAAGTATTGTATTTTTCGGTAATAAAAAGCCCCAAGTTTGAACCTGATTTACAAGAGTATGAATCAATTTAGAACATTTTTGAAAAACCACCGACATCTGAAATTTCATTAGTATACTGTATTTAAAAAATGGTTAAATAATATACTGTATCCTTCAAATGATCCCTGGACTACGAAACATCCAAATAACGGGTGGATAACATCGCGTAATGTATGCTGTCTCACCGTACGCGCTCGGGTAGGATAGGGCTCGGAGAGGGACAGCTACAAAACAATGCAACCTTGAAACCGACCACGTGGTCTTACCAACATAGCCTCTTAAAGAGTGGGCGGTACAAGCTCCGTGCAAAGGAAACGTTTCAGACACAGATTCAAAAGCAATCACTGATAAATCTATCTCGAATATAATAATTCTTTGTAGTTAGAAGCTAGGTATTCTTACAATCATTTTGCCTGGCTGTGCCTATAGATAATTTTGACAGCAATACAGAGTGACAAGCTGAGTGTTACTTTTCGACAGAGACAATACTATTTGCCTTCCTTCTGAAGATGAGTCGTTAAATCACGAAATCACTAGAAATGTATATCTAGAAATACATATCTGTGGGAATAGTTGACATTATACAACTTTGCCCCTGGAGTATAAAGTTAGAACAGAGCCCTCGGCATCTACGAATAGTAATCCCTGAAGCAGAAGTAAATGATGTATATATTTGTATGTGATAGTCATAAAGCGTGTATTTTACAAGGGGTGCATGGAGCTATAGCTCGGCGCTAGAACGGCAGGGGCGGCAAAATTCAAATATCAGAAAGTTTCATGTTTTTTATTATTTCAAGTATCTTCATATATGTAGAAGAACTAGGCACGGGCCAAATATTTGCTATATCTATAGCGAAGTTTTAATTTTTCTACTTAACTGGAAACATAGTTATTCAAAATCCGGAAATAATTGTGACTTAGGAGAATTACAATGCAACGACTGTGATTCAGAGCAAATAGACGAACATTGCAATTAGTCTCAGCTAAGTCCCTTGTTCATGCGTCGATTTTCAGTCTGATATAACCGATGGAGATATAAATTTTTGAGTAGCCCAGAGTGGTGAGCTTCGGAACTGATTAGTGATGCTTTCATAAACCCAACGTCCCATCCCCAAGAGATGAACAAACTTCAGTAGATAATTTCATCATCATAAGTTGGGGAACGTCCACCGCTGGACATTGGCCTCCTGTATGGTACGCCACAATGATCGGTCCCGAGCAACGTGCATCTAGCGACTCTCCACGATCTTTATTTACTAAGTCATCGGTATATCTAGAAGGGGAGCGGCCTGCTACACGTTTCTGGTATGTGGTCGCCACTCAAGAACTCTTACTCCCTATTGGAGTAAGTAATACTAGTTAATATGTAATACTAGTTAATACTAGTTAATATGTAATACTAGTTAATAAGTATATTAAAGTATGACTTCGTATGTCCGCTAAGGACGAAACATAGCAGATCTACAACTGTTACCTACTACCATGTACTGCATTACCTATGTTTACGAATAAAGATTTTGACTTTGACTTTGACTTTGGCTAAACGTTCTTTGAGTGATGTGGTCTGCCCATAGCCACTTCAGCACACTGATTCGTGGAACTCTGTGGACATTAGTGTGTCTATGGATTTCCGAGAGAGAAATTCCGAGCATAGCTCGTTCCATAGCTCCCTGATGTAATTTAGCTATAGTATACCTGTGGTTTATAAAAATCAATTATTTAAATATCTTTGTGATGTACCAGATTCGAAACGACGCGTAATCCCTCAGGGATCTGACTATATGGACCGTATAGTCCATATGGCAGTGGGCTGGTTATATTTGCCTCAATCCCTGGAGGAGACCAACTCTGGGGTGGAGACCACAGCTAGGCAAACGTAGTGCTAGACCGCCTCTAGTTAGATGGAAAGACGACTTACATAGGGTATCCGGACGTACGTGAAGGGACGACCATAGCAGAGGTACAGATAGAGGAATAGATAGTACCAAGAGTCCAAGTGAGTCTTTAAGGGAATGCAGTAATGGCTAGTTATTACCGACATGTTTCGTCAATTTACTAATATACGACCCGCCCGCCAACTGAATCAACAGCAACAACAACGACCAGCCCAATCCGTTTGAGCTAGAAACTTAAAATTTGTAAAATCGATTCCTTTCATATAGAGGAATGAAAATTCCACTCTAAAGAAACGAAAAGTTGAGGTAACATTAATGGTTGGATAATGAGTTAATTATTATTCCTTGAAATTTGAAACAACAATTCATTTGACGAATTAAAGAACCACTACGCACCAATATAAATCTTATTCTATTCATACCATTCATCTCTGCCATAACATTAGTGGAATACTAAAAATAGTTCACTCTGAAATGGTATAAGAGATTATTGATTGTCTTTTGTTATGAAACCGCTTTTGTTGTTTAAGGATTTCTTCCGAATACGATGAAAGCAAGGTTTCCGTTTTCCTCGAATGATATGCTTGAAAGGAAACCTGTGCAATCGTCGTTCTTTGACGTCTCTATATTTGAACCAACTATCGTGCTCGCATATCATTGAATTGATCAAATAAAACATTTTGTGATAAAGTTTTCTAACTTGAAAGTGGACACAGTGAAACAGTGGACGTTTCCCGGCTGATGATGATGATGACTTGAAAGTATCAAAGTTTTACAATAACGGTATTTGCAAACGTAATTATAAATAGGTTTTTTTATTTTCTTTTTCCACAACATAATATATCTAGTTACACATTATTTAAAAACAAGTAATATGGGTTGTGGGAGAGCTAGTTCCCAAACTAAGCTCGAGGCCTGTGTTATGGGTAACCAGGTCTCCCCACACGGAATTCGTGTCCCAGTTATACATTAGTTAAATTTAGAAAGAGAAAGAAACGATTATCAGAACAACAATCTGGAACAACAGAATCATAATCAATATTGCACTATAGATGTTACGTTACGAGTAGGTATGTATTTTTTGTTATATTACAAGTATGTAGAATGTGTGAGGGTGTGTGTGTATGTCTGTGCTGACTCTAAAAATATATGAATTCATAAAGTTGCGGCGGCGAAGCGCGTTGTTGTTAAAATGTTGTTGTTTTGTTATTGAAAGAAGATTCCTCAATCATCATCGACTGCTGTGTAGATCCATTATTGGTCATGTCATGAACCATAACAATAATTTATTGATACATAAAGCATATCGTATAACTATAAGGCTGTTCTCACAAAAATGGTAGCCACAGAAGGACCATAGAACGACAAAGGCAGTGCATCCCGAGCTATACTGGCATCGCAGAGCACTGAGTTATAGAATTAAGTTGCGAGCAAACAAGTCTTGTTTACAGAAACAAACATCTTTGTTTGAGAATGCTGTTTGAACTCCAAGTGTTTGTGACAAGTTGGCGCACTTCGGAACACGGCTAGTTAGCCTTTGAAGTTAAATAAATCGATTTTATACATAACTAGGTCGGTCTAAAGCCTCCGGGGCGGGACGAATCCCTTCCTTGTTTGTCAGAATAACGTTTGACAAGCATTGCTCTCCAAATTATTAACGAAGGTACTAGCTTTAGCACGGTATTTCGTCTGCGTGGAGCAAGAACTATGGTTACTTTTCGATTCGATCGATAGTTCCAGTGGCATAATTTGAACGTCACGCGGATTAAGCCGCGGGCAACAATTTAGTTAATAATAAAATGGTCAAGTTTTAGTTGAGGATGTCATATATCAAAAATATAATAAAACATAACCGTTGGAGAGTTTATGTTTGTGCGCGCGTGTGTGTGATATAACTATGATAAATTGCAATTTTTTACCTGCACCAAAATCCTTCAAAAACATTTTTCTAGAGGTGATTCCGAATCCAATGAGCTATCGCTCATATTTTTAGGACCTTTATCTCTATTTTTCACGTTTTTGAACTTGTTGACTAGACTAAATGTACTGGACGTATTTCTATTGACAAGTTGAAACGTCCTCCATGCCAGAGGCTACGTGCATGCCAAATATCAAAACAGTATTTTCTTAGAAATCACTAAATAGTATAAAACAAAGTCGCTTCCCGCTGTCTGTATGTATGTATGTATGCTTAAATCTTTAAAACTACGCAACGGATTTTGATGCGGTTTCTTTTAATAGATAGAGTGATTCAAGAGGAAGGTTTATATATATAGCAATAGCAGAATAACAGCGTCTCTGCGGTGCTCCACCACAGAGACACAATGCTGAGCTATCTGCCTTTTCATCATTTTCATACCAGGTTGATTTGTAAATTAATTATTTATACTTGATTGATGAATAAACCTAATTTTTTTTAATTTTTTTTTATATATAATACATGCATAATATAGTAGAGCAACACCGATAATTTTAGGGGTTTCTAATGTGATGTCGTAAATAAACACATATTTTAGCGCTTACATTGCAAACGCTGGCTAAACCCTACCAGATAGATCAAAATAATGTACTACTGTATTGTACACCTTAAAAAGATCAACAAAAAAGTCCGCGATGGTATATGTCTAACTATTGTAGTTATGTCACTATAACTACTTTTATCAATTTTTTAAGTTGATAGAAATGCCGACCAAAATCAGACCATGTTATCCATACCTTTATATTAACCCTTATCGAAATAAATCATTTCATATTCAAGACTGCTTCAATATCTGTACATAGCTTCTTGAATTATTGAAATAGGACATTCCATTCAAAAGATATAACGAATTTAAAAAAACCAAATACACAGAAAAATAAACGCCGGGCCCCGGACACCAAACTGATGTCAAAAATTCAACGTTGCAGGCTTAGATTTGAGCGTTGAGTGTTTTTCACATGTGCTTCGGCAAACATCCCCGAAGCGCTGCTTCGAATATGCTGTTATGCTTTGATATCTCGACTTTAGGATTACACTACACACTTTCTTCCCAATTTTGTTTTCGAAGATGACTGGAAAAAAATTCGGGACGGGTAGAAAGCGGACGTTATTGACCACAGAAATCATTGTGATGCATTTCCTGACGTAATTTTTCCATCTGAAAATAAATAAATACAGATAATGATGCTAAATCATCTCACCGTGATATCTCATGTCAATATAGAGCCATGCTCAGTTGGGTAGAGCGTCAGTCCTTGAACAAACGAGGTCTGGGTTCGATCCTGGCTCGTAACAATGAGTTCCAATTTGTTATTTGGAAATTTTGTACGAATGATAAAAATCATTACCGTGAAGGAAAACATCGCGAGGAAACCTGCACACTCCTGAGAAGAAATTCAAAGGTGTGTGTGGTGGTGGACTATGGCCCATACACCCTCTGTAAGAGAGTAAGCCTTAGCCCCTGCAGTGGGGACGTATATAGGCTGTTGTTGTGAAATCATCTCACCATTGCTATTCAGAAACTTTGTGTAAGTAAGTACGAATATGGAGTGAGTTTGCACGATTGCTACGAATACGCGTAACACAGCGTTTTTATCTGAATTAAAACTAGTGAATTTCACAAATAACTTGGCATTGAGAGTCTTCCCTACATATACTTCTTCCAATTTTACATACATCTCATACTCATTGAGGCTTGGGTAAAAGAGCTTCCACTCCACGTCACTTTCTATCAGGTGAAATGAAAACCGAGTCGAAAACAATCGTGCATAAAAATATCAGTCACGTCTAACATACCTTATTAGTCGTATACTTTTCTTGTAAACTTTTTCTGCAGTCGCAGTATTCTAAGTAGCAATTACTTGAAGTAGTAGCTCTTCTTTGACAATAAATATCTCCGTTTCACTCTGTATGTTGCTATCTACATAATAATCAAGGTTGGAGATACTCTACTTTTGTCGAAGGAGTATTTGTACGAAAATCTATTTTAAGCACCACTTTAATATTCCTTTAGTGAGCACGAGTGTATTTACTCTAGTAAATACATTTTTACCAGCAGGAAAACTCCGTCAGCTTTGATGTAATAGAAACACACGAGATATGAGAACGGGAAACAAACAAGATTTATTTTATTCGAAATTTTGTTATTCATTAAGAGAATGCTTCCAAATTGACTTTTGGATAAAAGTTGAGTTTCCATCCATATACTTTTTTAGAGGTTCGTACAGAACGGGTGCCAAACTAAACCCTATTACTAAGGTTGTCAGTCCGTCTGTCAAAGAGCTGTATCTTAAACCGTAATAGGCAGACAATTGAAGTTTTCACAGAGGAATATATAGGCGCTATAACAACAAAAAAATTAATACAAAAGTTTGAAAATTAATGGCAGTCTACAATTCCCATACAAGAATCGTGATTTTACGTCGGTCTTGTGATGTATATTTTACGGTGATACGGAATCTTTCGTTTGGGGTCCGAAGCAAACTTCGCGGGTACAGGTTTTGAACAATATTGATTCATTTTTACGTAACTGTAAGTCTTCATTCATGTTGTTTGGTATTTTTAATTACTGTAACCAAACTGTAACAAATACGTCGACAAATATGACCACAAATGCGAATTTAAATTATCTTCTTAAAGACACAACTTAGGAGTTTTTTAAAAGTAAGTGACCCTCGCTTTGTGTGCGAAAGTGAGACTTGCAACTGATCACTTTTCTCCAAAAAATATCGCAAGAATGAACATTTTTATACGTCCGCCTGACTATCTACCACCATAGCCAGCGCCTCATAGTTTTGAGGCTTTTGGCTGAGCATGCTTCCATCCAAATGTCTTATGAAGGTCAAGAGCATGTAAAATTAAATTAAATGTCTATCTTTCTATTATTCAACAGTCTACTTCCAGAACCTAATAAATGTGTATAAATTGAAATTTCTAGCATATTTTCGATTGGCATTACAGTAATAAAAATTTCATGAAGTCGCTGTATTTCCAACAATTCCCTTTCGATCAAAATTTTGATTGAACACCATACTGATCCCACAAATTGGCACAGCATTATGCAAAATATCAACTGGGGCTCGGCTTGATGTCTGGCCCAAATCTTTACGCAACAAAATCGAATGACGTAAAAATGATGAATGGCTGCGTCCCTCTTGTGATTCGATTTCATCCCGAATTATGTAAATAGGAGAATAGGGAATGAGTGGCATTCGATATACTGTAACTGATGCGGTTTTCCGTAAAGTATCAAAGAAAATACGACGATGTATTACGATAGTGGGTGTGGGAGTAAAAAACGCTTCTCGTCACAATAGACATGGCCTTTGAGTTGTTTGTTTTTATTGTTCTCAATAAAAATAGATGAAAATCGATTGGAGCTTAACAGTGCTTTTAATGTTGTTCGAGCAAGAATATGTTAATCTTCTATGCAGACTTGTACAAAATCTGTTACCGGGTTTATGAACGTTACATGAATCAGCTATTTCTGAGGACGTTACATAAAGCAGTTACTTCTGAAAACTGTACACGAAGCAGCTGTTTTGATGATGATGATGTTACATGAATCAGCTAGAACGTTATGTAAACCAACTATTACTGATATCTGAGAACAGGACATACGTAGTTAAATAAATATGTTATTAATCTTTAAATACATTTAAACAATGGACTTAAATTATCTCTCTTCTTCTTATCGTGTAGGTTGTAAGGTCAATAACCGACCTCACAAACCTAGAGTTGTTGAGGAGCCTTAGGCCTCTGAAATGGCTCTAGTAGCTACTAACTGTCGCAGATTGTAACTGGACCAATGGCGAAGCACGGAATCATCTTAATTTTCAGACAATCAGGTGGATTCAAACTGTAATGTCCTAACCAAACTGGGGAAAGTCTCACAAATGCATGTTTGACAATGCCCTCCTGGAAATCGAACCCGGGACCTGTGCGTGTGTTGCACGTCTGAAACTAACGCTCAGACAACTGCGACACAGAGGAGGCAGGATTTAAATTGAAAAGCACACATAAATAAGTTCGGGTTAAAGATTGAACGCAATACGACATTCCTTATAACATACAATGACCTACTTTAACCATCTCCTCTTTGTAGTGCACTTTAAAAGGCTCCGGCTAGTATTTGCTCATATAGCACCCGCACTAGAAGATCCTTACACTTAACAGTGCTAGCTGATTGACTTTGAAACTAGATCTTGCTTGAAATGCCTTTCACTAAAGATGACGAGAAAAAGTGTGAAGGATACATAAGCAATGCAAAGAATTCTTCTAACTGTGGGTATTTATATATTACACGAAATAATCTACGTGGCACAGAATAAAAAAACAGCCAAGTGTAGTGTAGGGTTCAGTAGTCGCCCGGAGCAATAAGTTCACGGTTTAACGCTAACAATGTCTAAAAAAGGGCCGATACAGGAAGATGTAATTTTGAATCTAATTTGTAAGAAACTTTCATTATGCCATCTCTAAGTATATTTTTTATTTGGTTAACTATTACTTGATAACCTGCAAAGACAACTCAGTCGTGATAGTTTTTCTTTTAAGTTAAATGTGAATTTTTTCAGAGACGAAAATTATCACTATAAAGCTTAATGTTTCGTAAACGGATCACTGAATCAAAATGTGGTATTCCCAGACCCTCAATGTTGTTGCAATACCTATTCAACTATGCCTCAATACAATGGGGTAGACACGAAAAAAATATTTCATCCCAAAGTTACGTGTATGTGACCACCCTAAAATTTTTGTTAAAGATTTTATTCTACCGCATTGTCGGCGTGATTAATATGTTTACCCGTACCAAATTACATATTTCTAGTAGTAAGGGTCTCTGCGCTAAGCCGCGGGTGGAAAGACGTACGGAGCGAAACTATAAGGTTTCCTTGTTTGACCACGGAACCCTAAAAAACAGAAGGCTTAGGGTGGCCAGGTCAGATATTAGGGGCGCCCAATCGTGTCAAAAATTCAATGCTGGTAACAAGAAATAACTCAAAGTAGGTACTTAAACATTCTAAAGGCTCACGCACATTATGCACCGCTTCGTATAAAAATAATCTTCCTCATATATATCAAATAATCACTTTCGTACATTTCATGTATAGAATATAGATATGCTACATATTCGTAATGTAGTGTATAATAAAATATAATTTAATGTATTTATTTCGCACATGTACGTAACAAGTTATTTTGTACATACATGGTGTTTATTTTCAAGGTTTACTTTTTTAGCCTTTGTGTATGTACGATGCCTACTATTTTTCTCTGAAACCACTGCGTTGAAATATATAACTTTTTTTTACACATTCATTCTAAAACCCGAGGCTTCTTAGCTAAATACGCCCTTGTAAATATTGCCACAGTCTTTTAGCAGAAACCTGACTCATCTTCTGTCTCTCTCGCTGGGTTTTTTTTTTTTTACAACTATTATTTATTGCGCGGCAACATACGTATGTTTGATTTGATAACATAAACAATGTAGTCCAGTATCGATCAATCGGGTAACAATTGAACATCATAGCTTTTCTGTTGTAACATATTCCTGTTCCTATTACTCTGTGGGACGACGAAGGCTTCTGAAGAATGTTCATTACGTCTGTTTACGTACATATTTCTTCTAAAAGTCTGCTCACGTTTTTGGAACGCAAAATTTACGATATCAGAGCTTCACTGTATCGCCCCATATGATTTATGAGGTTTGTTCGTATCTAACCTAGTTAGGATTAGTTTGTATTGTATAATGTTAAATGGTCGCAGCGTCTGACTCGTAAACTAAACTGCTGCGTTTATTCTCGTGACAGCATTTTTTATGAGGAAAGTTCGTGAGATCTTATACGAAATGTTTACTTTTTATGTTTGTAATATCTCTATGTCAAGTGGAAGGTTATTGAGTTTTATGTATGCCCATGAAGGCTTATTGTTGTCGATATTCTTAGCTAGTTTGGCAGAGATACTTGACGATCTGTGCTTTGAGTTTGGTAGATGTTTCCTGTCTCTCAGTCATGTAGTGATGATGTGATGTTTTTAATGTGTTTTTTAAAGCATGTGCATTTACATCACATATTAAGAATTTACAATATGAACATTTTACATAAATGAACCCAGAGTATGCATTTAGGCTCTTAAAGACAGGATTATGTAAGTCTTCTGCCAAATATATGTGTTAATAGCACTAGTTCCGGTAATGAAACTTCTGTGTAGTATGCTTTTTTGGAACGTCCTTACAAAATTATCGGGTGAGATGAAGGCCACGAAAGCCTACAAAAGTCAACAAAATAAATAAAAATATTAAAGAATATACTGTCCAAGTCAACAGCTCTTTTTCAACTGACTTCAAAAAAGAAGGAGGTTCTCAATTCAGTATGTTTTTTGTATGTACATTTCACGATAACTCTGCCAGTTGTGAATCGATTTTGATGATTCTTTTTTTGTTTGGTATAGTATACCTTCAGACACTGTCCCATATATTTTATCGAAATTGATAGAACGCTTTTTGAGAAAATCAACAAAAGCTTAATATGTACTCAGATAATTCTAACTATACGGGTAAACATTTTAAGGCAGTTGAAGTCGGTTTTTACTTCTTTTTTAACGCGTTAATTTAAATTGTATTTATGCCGATAGATTCAAAATCGAATTACGGCTACAACCCTAGCTCGACTGTAGTTTCAACGGATCTCTTCTCTATGTGAGCCACTTTGATTCACGCAACGATTTAATTAAATTGTTAACATATTTATTATATAAACTTTATTTGCAACTTATTTGTCTAGAAGTGATTGTGCATGTACATATTTTTATGATTCTTCGAACCCTAATTCCAGCTTAGAAATCACCAATGTCACATAGATTCCTAAGAACTGAACTTAAAATATCCCATTCAAACCATCGAACTGAGAAAATATCGATCTTACATAAACTGGCTTCTATCAGAAATAATATTATGTCAGCCACAATAGTAAAAACGTCGTAGACATGTGTGACGTCACCTCCATTACCCGACCGCTGTCTGGAACGTAATTAGATCTACCTTAGTCCTTGCTCCTATAAGAAGAGCAACTGCCTGAAATTTATCATCCTGTCAATCTATGCCACTGTTCTCCCCATCAATAATAAATCCAAACCCCATTATCTAAAGACTGAAGGGCGACATCAGCGTGAAACAAGTAGACGAGACAGCGGTGCCAAAACTTTGATTACGATGTGACGGCGTCCCCTCTAAGTTGAATGGATTCCTTGCAAGGTGTCGGGATGTCTGATTAGCTTGTAAACTAGTTGTCCCGTCGACGTTGTCCTTACCGGGACAAAACAAGGTGTGAAGTTTGTCGGTGTTTGCTAAGTTCGGGAAAATGGTTCAATCAGCCAGAGCTAGGCGTGTAACAGCCGTGAACGCGGTTCCAGTTTTGTTATTGAGCCTTTTCGGGTTTGTTTAAAAATGGTGCGTTTTGTGATTTCATCTATAACAGCTTTTAGTTTTATCCTTTTTGTTTTTATAATAAGTAAGACTGTACTAAGTATTTAAACTTAGAATGTAATAGCTGAGAGGAATTGTTAAGCAAATAGTGCCAGATTTTTTTTACATGGTGTAATAAGCAAATTTTAACTCACGGATCAATATAATGTCAAATAGAGAACAAGTGGTAATATAGTATCATTTTGAAATCGGCTTAAGACAGTAACATACTTGTAATATAGAACTGGCAGTAGTCATAGGGGTAGTTCCATCTACTACTATACCTATTACAATAGGCAAACCCAATCAATTGGGAAGAATTAATTATTTTCCTTTCTTCCCAACTTAGCTGAAGTACAATCCTGCAGTAAAGCGTCGTATGAATTTATTTAATAAAAAGTTGATTAATTGTATTGACGTTAGACGTCAGCCAGTTATCTATTTATGAATATTCAATGATCATATTGTTTTACCAGCCAGTACAATAAATAGTACTGAGTTACCAGATACAAACAAACAGAAGCAAATATAGGTACTTACATATGTGTATATTATATTTACAAAAATATATGTTTTTCTACGGGTGGGAAGAGTAGAAGAAACATTACATGTAAGTATCCCAAATGATTGGGATAGCCAGTTGGGATAAATAGAAGGTCTAGTCATCTAGCTTTTTTCTTCATTTTGAGAACCATCGTTTTGCGGGTTCCACAATTTGACAAATACTCCAGTATACTATTATAACTTTCGTTAACATAAATTAAAATATTATAATTAATGTACTTAGTCGCAAGTTTACGCATAGTTATATTTGTACCAGTTTTCAAAGCTTAGATTTTATGGGAGTCTCGTCTCGGTACGGGGAACAAACGTGCTGGGAAATTATGAAGACATAGTTGCGGGCGCTAACAGTCTGAAATAACATGCAAGCAGCAGTTTCAGGAAACAGCTGGGAATAATACAGGCCCATAATTTACGTCGCAGAACAGTTTAGTTGGTACCATTGATGTATATGTTCACAACAGAATACTCCAGATCATATATACACTACACGCAACATGTCACAGTGACTTGCACCAGTTGCACTGCAGTGGTTGCCTCTCAACAGAATGAGCTATGTATTTAAACTGATTTGATTTAATGAAAAGATGTCGGAAGCACGCTTCCATAGATTGGTCTAGAAATGGAGGACTTGTCTAGTTTTCTTCGATTTATATTGGATTTAGGTAACATCTAAGTATTAGTTTGTAGGCAGCCAAATATGGAATAACACCATATCGTTCACCAAATCGAGAGGGACCTCTGGATTCTTCATTCTTTATATGCCATGTAGACAAGTAAATGCGTTCAAAAAAATTGGAAACCGACTTCAATTGCCCTAAAAGTCTTCTTTTACTAAGGCTAATTTAATATTTATATCGTTTTGTATAAATTGAAATGGAACCACACGGGAAGCACCACCTTTCAAATGAAAAAAGAATCATTCAAATCGGTTCACCCAGTCAAAAGTTCTGAGGTAACAAACATTAAAAAAACATACCAGTTGAATTGATAACCTCCTCCTTTTTTGTAGTCGGTTAAAAAGGCAACTGTCGATACGGATCCTCCCTTTCAGTACTCTAATCACCTCATTTTGGGAGAACGATATTGGTAGAGCATGTACGTTTTTGTTCAGCCCTTTGAACTTTCGATTTTCTTCTCACTCTTATTCAACACCTAAGGGAACATATGGGGTGGTTCTATGGAAAACAACAAGACAATGCAAATTTATTGGTAGTAAAAATGATATCAAAAATTACATACTCAAAGCCCGTGCCCTTTTGTACCGAATGCCTCATCCAGTATAAAAATCAATGGTTGATACCAAGTTTTGTGCAAATGAAGGTGACGTATTGACTTGAATTATAAATGGTAGTTTGTATAATTGGTTAAGTCAATGCCTTTGGGGTTTCAATTGGGGAACTTGGCGCCTTCTCTGTGCCGCAGAGGAGGTGTGTGTTAAATGTAATTTCCTGATAATTATTGTCAAGTCTGATACCCCTTTGATAGTCGACATGAAAAGAAAACTTTAGCCGAACACTCTCTCAATGCCAAATAGCTTGAATAATTACAGTATGCAATATGTACTCCTACTCCAGCTAGATGCTCTTACCTAGAATAATATCAGATTTGGAAGCACACTTCTGTTAGTAAAATTAAGACTTTAGTTGTGGTTTATTTTGGCTCCGTAAATTGAATAAAGTGAAATGAGCTTCATGCTTCTAGGTGAGGTAATGTGATATATAACGCCCTTATCGTCACTTACCATCAGGGGAGATGAAGGCCTAGTGCAAACCTATCATACATAAATAAAAAATTGGCCAAGTGCGAGTCGGACTCGCGCACGAAGGGTTCCGTACAGAATATGGATATTTAACATACGGAAAACCAATCTAAAGAATGCGCCTCGATTTTCGCTTTGAAATTTATTATTTCGTCAATTTAGTTTTGCAGTAACAGCAGTAGACGAGTACGACACTAGATGGCGCTAGTTGTATTCTACATCTCACGTCTAAACAAAAAGGGTTGATGTATGGGAGCCCCCTGTTGGTTGTTATAGCGGCAACGGAAATACATCATCTGTGAAAATTTTAACTTTATATCACGATTCATGAGATACTCGTACAGCCTGGTGACAGACAGACGGACAGCGAAGTCTCAGTAATAGGGTCCCGTTTTTACCCTTTGGGTACTGAACACTAAAATGGGCTTTTTCGGTTGTCAATGATAATAATTTGTTTCGATAATATTTTTCACCATTCTCTTACTTTACAATCTCGACGTCGTATTCAATTTCCGTGGTACACAAGATGATTAAATAGAAATAAAACATCAACAAAATTACTAATCGATTTAATAAATCTAAGAAATACAATATGTACAAATCATACACAAAATGGCTTCTTTTAACATTAATATTACCGATCATGCGACATGAGCATGATTTAACGTTTCACTTTCAATCTCTCTGGTCTAGCAAACATGATTAATTGCTAGAATTACGAACAGCCGTAGTCGGTACATTTCAAACGATACAGTTTCATGCTGAATTCACTCTTGGACATATACTTTCACAGCATACATTAGTTTTGTAACCATATTTATAGGCAGGCAATACACAAAATCAGAAGCGTTATAGCCTCATTAGTGGCTACAATGTTGGATTGCTCCAACTGATGTCCACGTGTTCGGTTCCCGGTGGGAAATTACAATCGGTTCACCACGTCATACACCTCGAATTTAGAACCTCCTCCTTTTTTGAAGTCGGTTAAAAATAAAACAGGAAGTACTTTATTCTTACTCGTAAAACGCCGAATAATTTTGGAGATCTACGATACCCTTATTATCGAAATGCTATAATTACTACCTTACTTTAAGGCCAAGAGACATGTTTTTTTATATTGAAGATAGACCAACACTTGACCTCAATCTCACCTGATGGTAAGTGACGTTGAGGTCGACGATGTTACGTGTTGGTCTAGAAGGTGCCTATTTATTCTTCTTTTGAAGATTCCCAAATTGTAGCTTTCGAGGAACACGGAACATGTAAAGTCGTCAATTTAATATTTCAAGACTGATTTTAGAAAAACAAGAACCCTGCATTGCTTACTTCGATTTAGCTAATTGTTAGGCAGATTAATAGGTTTCAGGTTAATGAAAGCATTCCCAACGTCGAAAATACACCAGTTAAACTCATCACGAATTCTGAGCAAGATCAAAAGATCAAAGTATCAAAACATACCGTTCTTGAGACGTTACTTAATTACGTAGCAATTATGTCGATTTATTCATGTTTTCTTAGAATTTATTCATCTGCTTTGTGAGCAATCCCCTAGTTAAATGGAACGTTACTTACGTTTCAATACACATTTCGCAGAGTATCTTCTTTGTGGCTTCAAGCTCTATAATATTGTGGTGATTAATTTTTCTTTGTTAAGTAGTTCTAATGATTTTTAATTAATAAATCTAAAGTTAATTAAATTTGTTCAATCAGGTTTATTTAAAAAAAAATTCTTTTTAGCCAATTCAACCGTTTATAAATCCTGCTGACATGTTATATAGAACCTTGAGAACATTGTTATGTAATGTAACACTGTTGATGGTCCTTACAAATAAAAATTATAAGTATATAACAGTTTGGATGTTTGTGACTCATAATAATGTGACGCATAAACGGCTAAACGTATCTGAATATACAGATAGAATATACATACGATACTTTTTAGCCCTGTAAAGATTCCCGTATTTCTGAAATCTACGCAATCAAAATCAATATTTAAAATGAAATAATTCTGATAACGTTATTTATTTATTTCTGATCACTCATATTTCTAAACCGACGTGACGGCACTAATGGCAGTATCATAGTGTCCAAATATACCTGAATTAATAATGTCCATATCTCAGACATGAATTTAAATATCCGATCCGAAAATCTTGTCATTCAGCGAAAAGCTATTGTTATGTTCCAAAATTCACTAAGGCTTAAAGAAAAATAACAACCAGTAAAATTAAATTGCATCACATTTGCGAATCATTAATTAGAAAAATTAACTGATTTGCACTAGTTGATAAACTAACGATTGGGACGAGTATTGTAGACTAATTCTGGCGGAATGTTGCTAGACAGGTCCATCATCGTCTACCGATAAATTGTTGACTTAGTTCCACTATCCATAAAAAATTAGACCGTTTTTACGCAAAACAGAGTTTTTAGATTAAATACTACAAGACTAGAACATAACAACGATTACCAATTTCTAATGTATACACATTACCGATCATGGAACACTAACAGGTACGAACATTTGAGGATCGCCTAGCTTTGGCTCGAAACGGATATTCACTTTCGTGTCACCATCACCAACTTCGAGGAAACTGTTCCAATCAAGCATCCAGTAGAAGCCGTTCTTTTTAGGTGGTGGTATTTCTGAATCTCCGGGCTTTTCTGGAGCAGCTCCACCAAAAGAATCTGCAAGATCAGCTATAGACGCTCCCGAATCGGTATCTGCTGATACTGAATCACTGGCTGGAGGAGAATTTGTTATAGCTTCTTTAGTATCTTCAGCGGGAGCGTCAGTCGTTGTTGGTTCTTCATTAGTTGATGTGGACACAATTGATATATTTGTTTGCCTTTTGTTGTAGTCATTAGTTAAGACAACTCGATCGTCATCAATAGGATTTGGATCTAAATTCAAAGGAATAACTTTCACTGACTCGTAGTCAACGGGTTCATAGTTTGGTTTTGGACCTGTCGATTTGGTTTTTCGTTTCGGTAAATCTAGTGGAAGTACCGTTTTTTGTTGCTCTGATGATGAAGTGTCTAATTCAAACGGAATTTGAGGGCGCAGTGGCTCATACATAAAGTTGTTTACTGGTGCTTGAGCAGCGTTTTCAGGGGTCTTCTTAATATCAGATGAAATTAAATCATACGTCAGAATAATATTTTCTGGTAATTGCACTCTTCCATCGATTACTCTTGCAGGCGGTAGGGGCTTGAAACCTTCAAGAGGCAATAGGAAATGGTCTTGACCTGGAGTTCCTTTCAGACCGTGCGCATCTAAAAACGCTTGTAGTTCTGCCGGGAAATCCATTTGTTTCTGTTTTGCGATCTGGGCATTATGCTTTAATGTTTGTTTAAGTCTCTCGTTAGCTTTCACGGACAACGGTTTACGAGTGACCTTAGACTCTGGGACAACCTCGACTTTTGGTGGTTTTGTGTATAGTTCTTGTAATGACGACCCGTCTCGTGGAGTGTAAGGTAGCACAACCATTACTGTTGGTTCACCTTTAGACGTGGTTTCTGGAACTTGGGTGGTAGGAGCTGACATTGAAACTGCAAAATCATGTTCATCAGCCACAATATTATCTTGAATATCTGGATACTGTGTCGTGCTTTCAAGTTTATTAGGACTATACGGAGTAGTGGTCTTTAACTCTTCTCTTAGTATTTCTTTGGAATGTTCTGTAGAAGAAGATTTGCTTTTTGCATCTTCTGCTCTAATGTCATTAAGGAGCTGGATTATATCGTCTCGACTAAGTCGTGGCAGTTCGGAGTTTTCTTTTAGGATTCTCTGAACTTGTTGGACTGTGCGTTCCACATCCAACGCGGCAAAAATTGTTGTTATCAGAGTGACAGCCAAACAGCACTGAAGCAGCTTCATTGTCTGTAAAAACAGAAACTTGAATTTATAAATATTTCCGTTTCATCAAACATAATAAAAGTTTATCTGTTTCCCATACTGAGAGTATTTATAAATTTTTAGGTAACTATAATTTAAACAAAACATGGCTGCACAATGGCATTGTGTTCACCTAAAAGCCAAAATTTTATGAAACTATTTTTAGCTCTAGATCTAAATATTAATATCGATGTCATTAGTTCAGGGAAAAATACCACATACGTAAGTACCCAATCTAGTATTCTATGACAGTAACTGCTCCGACATTATGGAAATGAATATCACAAAGCTGGATACAAATCATGACGTCATATTCACACATACATCAAAGCGATCAATGCTTCTAAATTCAAGTTTCTAATCCACGTGTTTTGGGCTGGCATGGCAAGGCATGTTGACATGGCAGTCATACATGGATGACTGCGAGTATAAAAGCATAGGGATTGTTGACGTTTATAATAATTAATAATAATTAATTCATCGTAAGTTCCTTGGAACAATATCGCTAAGTAATCTGTGTCACAGTCCAAGGTCACAAAACGAAAACATGGATACGTCACAGAACGCGAGTCAAACGATCGCGTAACAACAACTTTCTACGTCAACTGTCGCTGCCAGCCAGCACCTACTTAGCATTTAATAGCGTTCTGACGCAACAAGTTATTTACATAGACGTCGCTGTCAAGCCAGTGATGAGCTGCTTTTATTAGCAACTTGGATCCGTGACGATTCTTACGCGAATGTGCTCCATACAAACGATATAACAGAAATAAAGGTGGATTATTTTGTACGCACAAATGTTTTAAGTGTATACAGTTAAGATTTCAGCAGATGTTAAGCCGTGGTAACTCAGTTGGGTAGAGCGTCAGTCCTAGAACAATCGAGGTCTGGGCTCGATCCTGGCTCGTACCAATGAGTTTCAATTTGTTATTTAAATTTTTTGTACGAATGTTAAAAGTCATTACCAATGGCTTTTCGGTGAAGGAAAACATCGTGAGGAAACCTGCACACATCCTGAGAAGACATTCAAAGGGGTGTGTGAAGTTTACCAATCCGCACTGGGACTTTGGCCCATACACCCTCTGTAGAAGAGTACGTCTTTGAGCCCCCGCAGTCGGGACATAAGGCTGTTGATGAGTTAAGATTTTTAGGCTTCAATCAGAATAAATTTTTATATCTTTCTAGAAACGTATATATGTCTAATTGTAGTAAGGTTTCAATAGATACTACCCTGTGATCGAATCAGTGACCTCTGCATTGACTCTAGCTGACCTCATTGAATAATTTACTTTTTTTTTACTTTACGACAATTACTTACGAGTGTGTTTTTACACTGAGTTTAATGTATGACCTGGACCCCTTGACACCAATGCAAAATGAGGATTCACATTATAAAATAATTTTTCAACTGCGTCATTTATCTTAAGAATCTTGATAGCTCTGTTCTATACTTCATTAGCAAGCTAGTGCGTGCAAGACTGTCATTAGTTCATCGTCCATCGCTATTGTAAAAAACTTAATTATAAAGACATAAGGTCTGTTATTTATGTGCGCTATCTGTGCTATTTATCATACCGGAACACAACAGTGCTATTAACAGGACAAAGGGAGGAGAGACAGGACGTACGACTTACCATCAGATAAAATAAAACCTAAGTCCTAACTCATTGTAGATTATAAAAAAAATTTAAACAGTACACAAACAAAACACACCTATTTAACTTCAAACATTTAAATCAGAAATGTTTTTGACAGACACAATGGCGGACGCTCTGTCAAAAAGCGCTTCCTATAACACACATTTCAACAAAAATAACGCACTCCTAAACAAAACGTTTATCGCTCCATCCCATCTCTAAACAAAACTCTCTTTGTGTTCTACCGATAACGGCGATTATTATCGGGGGCCCCGTAAATCATATCAACTGTTTTTCTATTCCATTGTTTTCCTATGGTAATCCAAGATGAGCAGTCGATAAGTTTCAGAGGTAAAATATTATCCGTTACGCGGCGGAAAGATTTTCTCTCGATGTTTTTATTGATGCCTCTTATTTCGTATCCTTAGATTGTGTCTTTTGTCTTTGAGATGAAGAAGTGTGTGCATGACACTTGATCGTAGTTACTCTTACTACACCAGACATGGACTCGAGTAATATTAACTTACGTCCAACAAGCCAAAAGTATTGAGACATGTACAATGAATGCGAATTCTAAACTCTTGGAAATCCTATCTCGGATACTAGACTCTAAAATAAAGAACGTTTTTGATTTTGATTTGATTTTAGCTTTTTTATTTCCAAGACATTTAGTTTTCACTTGTGGTGGTTATTGTCACCACTCCTCATGGTAATGACGCTCGCTGTGGCGATCTTAGTGGTAAGCTTCAGTTCACATCCAGCAGCTGCTTTTGTATATAAATGGACTCAGTTTTGTCCACAATCTGTGTTCGAGAATGGTACAGGTTTGTCCAGAAGAACCTTTTGTTGCAAATAACAAGGCTCAGATTTTCATAGGTTGAAAAAATTAAAGTCACACGCAGTAATTTGACATTAATTTGAAATGGAGGTAAAATATTTATCATACGAGTATGAACACACAGTACGAGTAGCAGTTTAAACAAAATCGAATCTCGAAACCACGAACGTGTGTCATTAGAGCCAAAACATTAACCAACATATAAAATCAATGCCAATTATTATGTACATATACTGTAACAAAATGGTGATTTGATAGTCAAATATTTCTACTTGGTATCGTGATTTGATTATGTTATTCCCACGGTTGATTGTGATTTGACAACATGTGGCTAGTATAAAAGTTCCCGCGGTGTGGACGAGGCATTATAGTACGTGGCGTCAGTCAAAACTAATCTCGTACATAAACAGAATTTCGATAGTTAATAACAAATTGTTATTCCGATATTCAAATATTGCATTGTGAAGGAAATATGCATTTAGCTTGCAGTGCGACTGCAGTTTGTCAGTGGTGATCTGATTTAACGAGCTAGGTAATAAAACGGTTGCATAATGGTCGATAAGAAAGACGTTACTTCCACAAGTCGGATCGAACGATTGCATAACGACCGGCTTGTCGGGTTATCTGTTTTAGGGTGAACTGTGAAAGTCACGCGGAAACGATGCAGTTGTAGGTTTTTATTAATTTATACTCCACAATAATTTGCAGTCTGAATCGATATGTTTTTTTCCATCCATTGATTGATTCAATTGATCCAAGTCACATTCACTTTTGATACGTGTTTGTCCATTATGTCCAGAGAATATTACAAATAAAGTGATCTACTCGTCATCATCCACAGCCTATATATGTCCTCACTGCAGGGGCTTAGGCTTAATCTCCTGCTGAGAGTGTAAGGGTAAATAGTCCACTACGTGGGCCCAGTGTGGATAGGTTAACTTCAGAGAAGTGTGCAATTTTCCTTCGCCGAAAAGCCATTGGTAATGATTTTTTATCCATCATATATAAATTCCAAATAACAATTAGAACTCATTGATACGAGCCAAGATCTAAACCAGACCTTGATTGTTCAATGACTGACCCACAACCCAACTGAGCTACCATGGCTTTTAAATTTTCTATTGATTCTTTTTCACAAATACGAAATATTTTTCAATGTGTCAGCCTTCGTCTTGCCTGCTAGTAATAGTCTACTAGAGTATACTGGAAATATATGGTATTTTGCAAACCGAAGCCGCTTTACTACGTAATCAAACATAATGTAATGTAAGTACAGGTAATGATAAGAAAACTCCATATACAGGCTAACTTCCCTTTAATCATGTGTAGTCTTCTCACTGAAAGTCGTGATGACCTAGCAGACTTCCAGCTATAATTATAACAGAAATAACAAATATAATTAATTATAATTATTTCATACGAAAAATAATATCTTCAAAGGCACCTTATTATGTATTAATAAGTACAGCCTAAACTAATGAAGATAAATGATATCACGCAGAGTCAGTCCGTAAACGTGTGGGCAACAGTTGACATTAGCTTGTGATGAGAAAAATACAAGTAGGGTGTTTAGTTTCTAGCGGTAGGATGCATAATAGAACCTCCCTGTAGGTGACGTAGGTGTAAGTGAAAACATCAGGGGACAGGCTAGCAGGGGGTAGGGATGGAGTGAGCGTGGGCACGGGTATATTACAAACAAATGGTAATGTATGTATATGTATGTAAGGTAATGTAGTTATATATAGACATAAATCTAGGGACTCTATGGCAACATTACCTTATTAACTATCGAATTAATTACGGATTTTATTATAAAAGTAAATTAGAATTATTAATGAAATTCAAAAATTGTTGGTGCTATTAAAACAGTCAGTCATCAGGGGATAATATATGGAGAGATCTTATTCTAAACCCGGGACTACTCTGACAATATGCTTATTCTTTACTACGATACTGATTTCGCTCAAACTTGCGACTAGCGAGCATTCTAGTGAGAATGAGCAACCATATTATGCACTACTTTGAGATATGCCACATAGTCCTATAAAAGTTTTTGTTTGCACTAATGTGACCTATAATTTTTCCAACGACGTTGTCATTTACAAAGGTGTAATTTGGTCTTGACGACAGACTAATAGATCTGCTCCACAAAAATGATAGATATAAATCGTCCCCGAGAGATAGAAATTTAAATTGGATTATGTCAACCTCCAATCGATCTATCAACTGAGCAGAGTGAGTAGATGGCCTTGTTGCCTTAGACTAAAAATGACACTTCCACGTGGGGTAAGAAAAAAGTAAGTCCGTACTGAGCAGTCTTTATTGTTTTTATGAAAATAAATTTAAATTAATATACTTTTCCCCCAAGAGACGCGGCACAATGAGCCAAACAACTGAATATAGACCTATTAACTCACATAGTGAAAACGCCAAATTGCCATACACTTAAATAAATAATATCTGGGCAACTGAGCTTTGCTCGTAGTTCTTTAAAAACAAACAAAATCTTTATTTCTGCCCCTGGTTAGCCATAAAGAGTGGAACAATTTGCTACTAAAAAATAATAATTACAAACTTGAATAAATAAATAAAAACACACAAAAAACAAAAATAAAAGCAATTTTCCAACCGGGATTTGAACGCGGATATCTCGGACGGAATGACACGTGTGAACCACTCGGTTAAAGTGATTATATTTGACAGCGTGAAATTTCCCATCATATTTTGCGTCGAATAATGCGAAGGAAAAACGCATGAAAACTCGAAAACGCGCATTTTCCCAGACATGAGACTAATCTAGATCGATTTTTCGATACCAAATTTCAGCGAAATCGTTGGAGCCGTTTCGGAGATCCGAATTATATATATACCAGAATCTCTCGTTTAAAGGCATAAGATACTTCTCTGTAATTGAGCTGGTAGCGATTATGTGTTCTAAGGAGATTGAATTTGCGAAAAATTATGTATTATTCAAACACATTTCAAAACAAATCCTAACATGAATGGATTTGGCATTTTAGAGATTATTTTCGATGCGTTATATTTCTGTCAACTTACAAATGTTTATTCTACCTTTGTAGTTTAACCTTTAAAGCCAGTATTACGAGTAATACAATATGACTCACAAGTTTGAGTTAATAGCAATCATTTTTTTCAGTACGAATCGATGTATGTGTTTGTGAACTGGTGGACTATTTATTTATTTATTTATTGGATCAGCTAACAATTACTACACTTCAAAATTATATTTACAAGTTACATTATTCTAATTCTAGTGCGTAACCTATTACAAGCTAATACTTCATGCACAAAAAAAATAACTATACAATAAAATTGAAGAGATTAGATAATATATAAATATATGTCAATGTAGAACTAACTTAACTAACTAACCTAACTTAATCTAACTTAAAGGGAGACTTAAATATACCAAATTACATTATTTGATTTTTTTTATTCGATTCGAATCTCCCTCCCTTATGTAATATATTTTTATATATGGCCCATATAGTCTCTGTATGAGAGTAGGCCTATGCCCCTGTAGTGGAGACGTTTAAAGGTTTAAACGTGTTGTTGATGATGTTGATTTGTGAACTGCCACGGAGTCGTTTCAATATTGAGTATGGTGTGGAACTGACTATCATCTCCGTACTTTGTGTAGTCGATAGCATTTCATTTCATACCGTGAATCATGTTGATTGCATAAATTGACACTTTTCGACGGTGAAACATTATCCTACAGTTTATTTGACGATAAAATGATCTTTTTTGACACCCAACCCATATCTAAAAAGCAGCAAGTGCGGCTTGGGCCACGCGCAGTGTAGGGTTCCGTAGTTGCCCGGAACAATAGGTTCACGGTGTAACCCTAACTACTACTTTTCAGATTTTTAAAAGCAATAGTTTAGCAGATAGAGTGGTAGCTTGTTCGGCAACGGAACCCTAAAAACTAGCTCTACAAAACGTCCTTATAACGTCCTTAATATATTAGGTAAATATATTTACTACAATGAAAAGCTTACTTTTATTGATACTATCAAGGGTACCATACTTATAAATATAGTATGTACATTTTATTTAAAAAATATTTAAAGCATTATTATTCATAATCAGGTATATTCAAATACTTAAATACAATCCTTTGAGAGCAACATTGACTACCCACAATGAAATATGGCAATAACCCTATTAAGAGCTAGACGAGTCTTCTTACACGTTATTATTGAGAGTTTCAGTAGAAAACCCCGTCTGAAATCCGAGGAGATTTTCTCTACAATTCATTCACCTTTTAATTAAACCACAATCAACAGTTCTCGTCTGTCGCTATTGTCTGAACACGCAATATTACGATAAATGCTTGTAACAAAAACTAAACGGTAGAGTTTGAAGGCATGTTCACAGCGTTTTGCGAATAAATAATACAAAATACTAAGACTCAGCTCGATGCGTGTCAACTGAAAAACCAGCCTTAGAATAACTTTGATGTAGTTACACGTCTTTATTAATTTAGTAGCAATTATACAATACCAGCTTTAGGTAGCTTACGAAACTAACTTCATCCGCGTGGACCACAGGAACTACTTGCATTTTCGGGATAAAAAGTAGCCTATATCATTTCTCGGTCCTTCAGCTATCCCTATACAAAAAATATATTTATTCAGACCCTCCGTTACGACGCCAATGACGTTCAGACATACAAAAAAATATTATTTGTATTAAAGTGACAACTATGATTTTGAAAAAGTGTTTTCCCTTCTCCATATGTTTTTCATTGATTTTAATGTATGCGTAGGAAATTAATTTTTTAAACTTTTTATTCATTTTGATATACCCAGTGTCATTCCCACACACAGTAAATTCAAATCTAACGATACATCTGAAGCTAAAATCCATCGAGCTGTTTAGACCGCAGGGCGTACCAAACCCTTGTACATACATACTCTCCCTAAAAAAATAGCCCTCCTTCTGGCGCAGTCGGGTAAAAATAGAACAGAGGTGCAATTTAGGACAATACATCTTTGTAACCGGATGTATATGCTGACATTATTTGATTTTGATCCTTGCAACCTAGGAAACTAGATATACCCTCAGAAAAGTCATCTGTAAGCCGTGAGATTGATTGGAATTTTCTCCCTAGTAAATTGCACTCCAGATTAATTGGTGCAAAATTATTTCTTAAACAACAAATAACATGTTATTTGACAACATCAAAGTATATTTATTTCGAAACATTACTAAACATTAAATATTCGCGTTGATTTATACTCGCTTCCCGCTTGCGATGAGGCCACAACTGTTTATCGTGTCAAGTCCCATTGAAAGTGAAAGGTTTAGCCTCGGAAATCTCGCGTGAGAATATTTTTATTCACATCAACAACTTTAACAACTACTTCATTTACATTGCCGTGTCTACAATGCCTCAATAGACGCTAGCTGGAACACAATCAGCAATGGAAGTTAGATATGAAATTTCAGCGTAATCTTAAGAAACCGTTTCTGTATAGAAATAAAAGTAATGTTACTTAATGAGCATCGTAACACGGTCAAGACAGCGTTGAATTCATTAGTGTCTTTATAATATTCATCAGCGGAGTTATAAAATCCCATGCAGTTTTAAGTTTGATTATGTCATAATTTGTTTATGCTCATTTATAAACTCGTTTATTATGTAGTATTTCTTTACTTCCTCTGATTACAATTATAATTATTGACATAAAACAAGGAAATTGTAAAAATATAGGTATCTATAACTATTTAATATTTAGACAATAATGTACAATAAAAAAATCTTTCAATGCTGTTCAAATTATTTTTAAAACTAATGAAAACCTATATGTATATATAGGTAAGTTTAAATGCTTTCGAATAAAATTTTATTATTACTAAAGAATAATAATAATATATAGCCTATTAATAACTAATTGGTGAACGTAAATGAAGTGAATACAATACAAACCTATTCATGATTTCATTATATCTACGTAGTTATTAGGTATCTCGCAACCTAGGGTGTTTTGAATCCAGGAGTCGAATTGTCAAGATCATATTTCACTCTTTATTTTTATTGGTCCGTAGGATAACTTGATTGCGTGGGGAGCTGGCTCACATAGAAAATATAACAAATCGGGAGTACATAAATGTAGTGTTTACAATAGAATAGAAAATAACTAGTCTGACTATGAAGAGTATGTATTTTTACCTGAGAAACTGGTGTGGGCCGACCGGGTAGGTGTGAGTTACAAATTAGTGCTAAGCTTTCCTTTGAAACTGGATACACTCTCTTCGCCTGTCGACCACTCAACTGTTTACTTGTTCAAGTACTACGGTCTTATGGAATTTAATGAGTACTAGTACTCCGTTACATACAAGTAAACTATTTTGATGTGAATAGGGTTATAAGAAATATTTAGACTCAGGAAGAAAGTAGTAGTAGATTTATACTTTTCGCTGCCGATCCCACCTACAATCTATGTTTAATCTCTTCATAATTTTACGTTTTTAGGGTTCCCTAACCTAAAGATATATAATAGGTATGGTACGGAACCCTTCGTGCGTTATCCGTCTCGCACTTAGCCGTTTTTTAAAAGTGGGTAGAATGGTAAGATAAAAGACAAACGATTGGATGAGACAGTCATTAAATGTGTAATGGTAGAAAATAGTACTTTTTACGGCATTTTAAAATAATTTTCTATTGGATAAATATTTTTAAAACCTTTGTAGTTTTATTTGTATATAATAGTGAAGTAGGGATTGATCTCAGGTTTCTTAGATAGAAGTTGGAGAATCCTAGAAAGAAGAAGAGGCCTATCGGAAAATTCAGGACTAATGTATGGTCTCTTTTTCTAATTTGGGTCGTTAATCCAGTTTCCAGCGTATAAATAAAACAGTTGAGTAATTATATGTTTACCAATGAAAATCGTTAGGCACAACAAATTTACTCAGATTATTTACAAAGATTTATATTGTTTCAATTACAAAAATCCGCTTCTTTATAAATGTCATTTGACGTGTAAATATCAATATTGGGAAATGATTGGGCTACACACACAAATAGCCGCAAAATTACGTGACGAAATAATATTATACAATTTTGATCAGATGCCGTTTTGCACTTCAAATTAAGTTTGTTTACTTAGAAATGCGTGGATGACTTAGATGCTACTAATAATAAATTGGCATGCCGAATTAGTGAATCGATTTAATGACACGTTCCGCGAATGTACGAAGGCCCAGATTAAAGCTCTATTTTTTATTAGCTCGTGTGACATAGCATCGTTGCATACGATGTTAGTCGTTTGTTTTATCCGTTTCACGCAATAAAATACATATAACCGGTAATTATCGCAACGAAAAAGTTACTACAAACTTTAACAATTATATTTTTAATTAGTGGCTACTTGAGCCTATTGTCAGTAAATAGTAAAACTATAAATTGAAATCAACTCTTTTTTTTTTATTATTCGCTTGAATTGAGAAAACCAGTAATTCACATAATGAAAACGGAATACAAAGTTCAAAGAACAGTAGGACCTGTCAATGTCAATCAGTGTAATGTCAGTGTTCGACGATGACGTTTAGTCTATCGCTCGCCTCCAGCAAAGAGTGGTCTAGACCACTATACACACTATAACCTTTGTTTATACTTAAAAACGATGTGAAAAGTTTATAACTGTTAAATTTAAAAATATGTTATTATTAAAATCGATTGAAAATAAGATCTACTTTTTACACTATGCAATAAGCCACGTTAATTACGTCATTCAGGTCTTAGAAAAACTGGATTGCACTTCAGGTGTTAATTTGTGTTAGTGCAGGTTTCAAACAATTTCGTTACTGAATGAAATGAAAAAATATATGAAGTAACGTTATAAATAACGTTCTTTAAAGAAAAACAGGTATTGCGAACGAGTGCATATGGTTCACTGAGCGTTCACAAAAAGGGGTTTACAAATGGATTGCATTTACAACAAACTCGTCGACGCTGTCGCTTTGATTCTCTGAAATGGGGAATGGACTCGACCATGTTTCCATTTGCATGACTCTGAATACAATATTAATGAAAACATTATTACAATTATTAAATACAATACAATTAAATACAATTATTAAGGAACTAATAGGTAGCCCGTAGTAATTATTTCCTCGGTGGTACTCTAAATTATCAACCTAAACGGTTAGGGCTGGAAGTTGATGTGTCAATCAGTCACGCCGCGAAACCGTTATAGGCTTTATTATAAGCTTGTGCCCAAAGGGACTTTATTAGTCTTATTACTATGTATCCGCTGGACTGTATCTTTTGAACCATAATTGGTAGACACTTGAAATTTTCACAGAGTAGTACTGTAACTAGTCCGAGAAATACTGGCGTCGACTTCAAGTAAAAAGTTTTATTTGAGAGATAAAATAAACATATTATTGCATACCTTTATCATATCAACCTTCTGTTTAAGGTTCAACTTTGTTCATACACAAGAAAACTATACCTTGCCCTAGAGGTGACATACGAATACGTGTGACAATACAGAAATAGCTGAAGATCATTATTATATACATTAATAATTAAAAATACGGATTTATAATATGGATTTTTTCAGGCCTTTTTTAACAGAGTCATGTGAAAAATATGTACACACTTTTGTACCATAATATCACATTTTATCCTTACTTTTTGCTTTGCAGTGCGTTGTGGGGAATGTCAATGAAGGTTTACAAGAACTTTTTCAGTTTCACCACTATTTAAAATATAATGTATCATACATTATTGCTTTTGCACTTGGCCTTCATCTCACCTGATCGTAAGCGACGATTGGTCGGTAAGTTTGCGCACTCAGAGGCTTCAACCTAATGAGGCGCTGGCTATGCTACCTTTCATACCAGAATACAACAATGGTATTAACACTGCTCTTTGGTGGCAGACTTAGGTAACATGGTGGTAGCTAGCCAGGTACACAAAGAGAATGTGCCAGCATCAACTATTAGAAATAAATGTGGTCCACTGGGAATCGAACCCGGGACCTCCGGATTGTAAATCCAACATTTAGCCATTAGGCCACGGGAGCGGTTAGTTGTCACCACTTTGGTGAAAGGTCTCCTATCCCAGACGTATCATATGAATGAACATATGTTTTGGAAACGCGCATATTTTAATGTGACAAAGAGTAACTAACAGCAAAAGGTAAATAAGGTTGTAGAATTTCTGGATTGGGATCATCATCATCAGCCGGGAAACGTCCACTGCTGGACATAGGCCTCCCTCATGGTACGCCACATCGACCGGTCCCGATCCACCTGCATCCAGCGACTCCCCGCGACTCTAATCAGGTCGTCGGTCCATCTAGGACGGCCTGGTAGACGTTTCCCGGTACGTGGTCGCCACTCGAGAACCTTTACTCCCCACCGGTTATCGGTTCTTCGAGCGATGTGGCCTGCCCATTGCCACTTCAGCTCACTGACTCGTCGAGCTATGTCGGTGACCTTCGTTCGTCTACGGATTTCCTCATTCCGGACCTTATCACGTAGAGAAATTTTGATACCTACGATTACGATACGATTGGGATACCTCTTGCCAAAGTGGCGCTAACTAGTGGAGAAAATTTCATGAAAACAGAATGGAAAAAAAGTGGGCACATATTTTTGAACTTGTCTGTACAGAATTAATGCAAATAGACATTAACAAGGCTACACTTGAAATAGAAATGCATGTATGAAAGCGGTCACTGGAGTACCATCTCCACAACAAGTAATTTCTCGTAACGAAGTCTATGTAACAGCGACTAATCTTCCATAAACACCGGCGGTGCTGCACTGAGCTTGGCACACAGATTTACTGGAAGCAATCCAACGGAGTCAGTTCCTATGTCAAATGGCTTAGTTACGTTTTGGTTGACATGTTCTACCAAACTAAATGCTGTTTTACTACGCTGAAGTGTTTTTGTGGTTAAAAGTTGGTAATTAACGAATTTGTTTTGACGTTACCGCCTCTGGGAAAAGGTGATGTTATATTAGAAACATACGAGTAATATCTATAAAGTTTACGAGCTTTGACCTCCTACTCGTATTTGTAATACAGGCAATATAAGTTCTTTGGCCTAAGTAAGTAAGGCCTAGGCCTAGGCCTAAGGCCTAGTTTTTTTTTCTTCTAAATTATAATATGGTCTAATCGAATATAGGTAAATCTCGTGACAATCTTTTATAATCTAAATAATATGATGTAATAAATTGATTTCAACTTTTTTTTGTAGAGATAGCTTTTTAAAAAAATGTTTTTTCTAATGAAATAGTTCTCGTGTGATAATTTCCACGTAACCGGATTCGCAAGCAAAAGCTAAATAAACTAAAATATGATTTGATACTCGTATGTATGAATGTACATATTTTTAATGATGTTTAGTCCTTTATTGCAATATTTTTTTTTATAGTACACTGCCTTTTTGAAAGCGATTTGCTTAATTGCTATGAATAGAACTATCAGTAAGATTTCCAATGAAAGCTACCGTTATATGCATGGCTGGCAGTTTGATGTCGGTGTCATTCAATTATATTATGTTTAATAGAGCGCATAAGCAAAGGCTATATGGTTTGAATCTAGAGGCCGGGAACCAATATCACTCAACGATTAAATTCTACAAAATTCTGTCTTCAAAAATATTATAGCCAAAGAGGAAGTTACTATTATATTTAATCTTAGTACTAAAAAAATTGTTTTAAAATTTCTGTTGTGATTTCAATTAATTAGCCCAAGAGCCTGCGTTTTCGGGAGGTATTTTTGTTCTCATTGGTGGAAATAATTTTCTTTGTATTACTCTCACACGTAGTGAAACCAAGCAGACGGGAAAATAAATATTATGTTATATAACAAAAGAATACGAGCACTCAGTGTAGCTATACATGTTGTAATTTTAATGTTTGTATTTCCGCAACCAGATTATTTTATCTCGTATGTGTACGTATATTTTTTACTATAACTAAAAATGAAACTCTAAAGTGACCACGAACCAAAATTAACACTTCCCTATCGTAGCATGGCAACAGCAGCGCGTTATTCCAGCTTGGGCAGCTTGCGGCGCGCACGACTAAGAAGTCTCTGATCGAAATTTTGTGAATTAAAGTCTACTATGTATTTACCCAACTGCGCCAGAAGGAGGGTTATGTTTTTCGAGAGTATGTATATGTTTGGCACGCGCTGACGGCTCGATGGATTTTAGCTTGAGAGGTGTCGTTAGATTTGTATTTACTGTGAGACTGACACTGGGTATATCAAAACCATAATAAGTTAAAAAATTACGCAGTCAGGTATTACTTCTCATTCAATTGTTCTAATTAGTATTATGTAACTCGAGTACAAAAATATGTACCCAATTTTTTTCCATGTCACATTCAGCTAAAATTGACATTTCCCTCAACACACTGAATAGAATCAGTCATTGAATACAAAGTGGATACATAAGTACTTTTATACTCGAGTGTACCTGTAATTTTTATATGCGACTTTGTCTGTGAGGTCTTCAGAAATGATTCCACAGACACATATTATTTCGATAAAAAGCTTTTCAAACATAACACAGTGGCAATATGCTTGGTAAGTGTATGTGATTTTACAGCTCTCCACAGTTTACTGCTTTCCACATCTTGCCCTTGTCTTGAACTTAAATAATCAAATGCCATGCAAAGACTTAGCAATTAAAATTGCTTTTGCTCGTTCCTTGGTTTGTGTTGACTTCAGAAATAACCACACGGGACACTTTGGTTTCTCAAAAACTATACTAGATAGGACCTCGCTTAGATTTTCCTGTAATATAACACAATGCTATGTTTACTATAGATTTTTATCCAGTGATAGAGATAGAGGCTGAGCTGTATTTAACAATAAACTATGCAGTAAATAATAAAAATATATGTATTAGAATGTACAAACCAAGCCCTTTCATTTATGATGTCCCACTTGACCTAGCGGAGCCACTTATAAATTTCGAATTCTTCTGAAACCTCTTTAAATTGAAACAAAACAATAAACGCAGTTATATGAGTATTAATATGTGTGTATTTGTATGTATGTCGAAACACCTATGTCACTCACAAGACTGTTGGTTAATCGATGTTGGTGGTCAGAGGTCGTAGAGTCTCGATGTCCGTCCGTTTCGCTAACATGCCATTACCACCTGTTGCGCAACGTCCAACATCCATACGTGTAACTACATGTTGAGCAAGTTCACTAAACACTAATAAATCTGGCTTTAACAGTTACCGCTCAGATGTGGTTCTGAAGCTTGGAAGTGTCCAAGTGTGGTTCATAATAGCTCTTCAGGACAAATAATATAGTATAAAATAACTTTTCGTAATACATTCGATTATTTTTAGGCATTTTTTTCTTATTTGTTGTTAGTTTTTGTATATCTTTCAACATATGTATGTTCCCTTTTAGTTTATCAAATAGACACCATAGCAAAAACAGTAATTATTGAGACGAGGTACGACTCAGAAATATCTTAACAATATCTAACCACATAATGCAAGACAGAGATAGCACTTCATCCGTTCTCTATGCGGAAGTAGGAAATGTATAACGCAATGCTGTCCGAAATAAAATAACGTAAGCAACAAAACACAAATAGTAAACTTATTAAAAACAGTTTAATGTAAGAGAAAATCATTCAGATCTTTACTAGATACTGACTTTAGGTACCTACAAATTAATATAAAATTTAAACGTAAATCTTCTTGACAAATGCTATTACGGCATTAACGACTATCTAAATGGAAAATAATTTGACTTATTTATAAAATTTGATTATTACCATACTGACATTATATTCTGTTCGATACTGACATTTTAATTTATAATAAGATATCAACTGAATTCTTTCTCATTCTTGTTGCAACCAATAATTGTATTATTCTCGTATGTAAAGGGCTCATAACACTGTATATGTATGTACATGTATGTTTTTTGATAGCAATAAAATAAATCTGAAATATGATATACAGTACGGTGATGTGACGAAAAAAGTGTTTGAGAAGATGTGATTTGAACCATTAAAGTTATCGAGAAAATTTACACCAATCATGTTTTCATTATAAATTTTACTCGATAAATCTCTCTAGTTTTCATTGCCCAAATTTCATAGTGTAGCTTCCATAGAAGATAAGAAAACTCAAACCAAAGTTACTCTAACCTCCTCCTAATAATGATTCCATCTTAGTGATGAATAAAGAACGAAATGCACATTCTAAGATTAAGTCAGAAACAGATACAAACGTAAAAACATCTATATGGCAAAAGATATGCTGGATGCATTTTTAAAACGAGTGAATGATACTATTACGATAGAACAATAATAGAACCAGGATTGCAATTCACTAAGGACAAACTTATCTATGTAATGAGGTCATCACATGCATTCATGACTCGAGAGGTTGTTTATCCTTAGTGAAGTGCACCCCAGTCTGAATTGTAGGTGATGCATCTAATCGACTACCTGTATTAAAATTATTTTCTGCTTTGGCAACAAATGAGATATGATTCATGTGGTATACATACCATACCACATAAAATATGATTTGGTAAAAACAGTACGGAATTGATTATAGATTTAGTATGAAACGGAATTGAATTTGATCAGCATTGTTGTACAATCGAGTACAAAAATATGTATCCACTTTGAAACATGTCACATTCACTCTTGCTTGTTTCTATGTAGTGTGTTTTGGTTATGGTTCAAAAGTGGATACATTTGTTTGTACTCGAGTGTATAGCCTACTAGGCTAAGCCTAGACTAGAGCAACACAAGCAGCAAATAATCATACTGAGTGTTTACATTTATTTGTCATTTTCTGATTACATTTACTCTTTGGTAACGAACACATTTTATGAGGGTGAGGAAGTAATGATGCAATTGTTATTTGTCATTAAATATATCGAATTTTGAATTTCAATAGCCCATTGCGCACAAAGAACTGTTATTTGAAATTTATGGCTGAAATTCAACGTAAAATTATTGGATATTTATTAATTTGCTTATTGAATATTTTGTATTCTGTATACTTAAATTAATTTAGGCAAAACATTTTGAAATAGGGTTTCATATCGCTTTCAAAGTATTTATCTTTAACCAAATATTATGTAAGCTTTCGTGGAAGTATAATATTACGAAATTATATAAAGTATTATTAAATATTTAGGTAAGATTTGGGATTAATTGTAGACCGTACGCAGAGAAAAAATATATTTGCTTCGGAAATGGTATGAGTGATTTGACAAACGTTTGATCGCGACTTCGCGCTGACTTCCGGAAAAAATCCACGGGAACTGCGTGTTTGATCGAGTTGAAAAGATGACTATATCCTTTACTAGACCTTCTCTTTGTATAGTTTTCTATACAAAAAGTCACTATGAATTTATGTTACGACGTAATGTAAGGACGAACACTCAAATGTAATGAGTCGCAGCCTCTATTACCTTTCATATTGAAACAAAACACTGCTCGGTCACATGGTGGTAGCTAGCTAGGCAGACATATATAATACCCTCATCATCATCATCAGCCAGGAAACGTCCACTGCCGGACATAGGCCTCATTCATGGTACGCCACATCGACCGGTCCCGAGCCTCCTGCATCCAACAACTAAAATACCCTACCACCAACCAAATCGAATGTCGATACGTTCCCCTCACTGAGAATTGAATCCGGACCTCCGGATTTATAGTTCATTGGTCGAAAAGTAGAAAATGGCTGACATTTGTCAGTTTATTACGAATTGTATTTTTATGAATCAGTGGGTCCTGTTGGACGTTGGCGTGGTGGACGGAGACCGCAGTAAGATGTCAGTACCCAAGAGAAGGCTCTGCTACGCTGGAATTTTCCCTTTGTGGCATGTTTTACAGTCAGCAAGAAATTGTGTTATTCTATTTTATTATAAAGAACGTTATTCGATTGCCATAATCCAGACCAAGAAATCAGATTAGTAGTTGATGATATTCTTTCCAAATGTACATATCATATTTTTTTACTTATAGCAGAACACAGTTTCTTGGCAGGGTTGGCGCTTTTCATTTAACGTAATACGTACTTTAAAATAAAGACATATTAAATAACATAGTCGCAAAAAACGTTCGAGAATTTTGGTAAATCTCACTGTAAATATTTTTTAATAATTTTACAATTTTAAAACTTTGGACTCGCCTGTGTAATAATTACACAATAACATAAAACGAAGCAAAAAATCTTTTTATTTTTTATTCGATTGAGATAAATGATTATGGTTGAATTTTGATTATTTTCAGTTACATCGGCTAAAGTAACACACACTCCATAAAAATTTCAAGTGTCGAACGGAAACGAAAGCAGTTTAAATAATACAACGGACGGACAGTGGACGCTTAGTACAGTACTTGCAAACTAGGTTTGCCCCTCTGAAGTTATCCACAGAAGACCGCGAAGTATCAATTATTAGCGTATAAATGGGAGGCAAGGCAAGTTAGCGGATGGAAAGAAATGTCCTAGTGTTTTATGTCATCTAGGGATAGTTATTATCGAAAATAATAGACACACATTCTGTCTGTACATGTTTGAAATTGCGGAGAGCTAACTTCAGAGGGGCAAACATAGCGTGCGAGTACTGTAATAGGGTCCTGTTAGGTACCCATTGGTTACGAAATCCTAAAAACGGAGTCTTAAATAAATTTATTTTCAAATACCTTAAATACCATCATAATTTAAATTGGCTCGGAAGTTGGTTGAAATACAATTTCGTAAGCATTAGCGCTGTCTTTGATCTAAATCTCGACATTAAACATTAATTGAGGAAGTCACACCCATGTTAATGCGCCCTTATCCTTTGTTCCTATATGTGTTGCAAACAATGATTGTATGGTATCCAAGTTACGTGATGGTCTAATCGTTTTTTATTCAGTTATAGAATTCCTGGATAAAAGTTGAGAAGATGATAGTTTCGTAATTATTTATAGCATATAAAACAATTTATTTAGATATAAAGTAACTATAGTAGTTTTAAAATACTATGCATAGTTCTGTGAATAGTCAAATTAATGTCTCGTTGTTAAAATATTTAACAACGTAAAATATTATCAAAATGACGCAAATGAAGCAGTAGTTGTATAATATAGTTGTATCTAAATGAATGTACAGTGTAGGTCCTTAGTATAGCCTTAATATTGGACCATCTGGTATTTCGTGGATGCCGTACAAGGCGACAAAGGGAGCATTAGGTTACGTCTACAAACATGCCACCAATGTCTTACCACTTACCTATGAAGTTGCAGTTTTTTCTACTGACTGATAACAACTTTTCGTACTTTTTTTGAATAAAGATGAAATTCAAATATTTCAAAGAAATGACAATGAAATTGACTGTCGTATATACTCGTAGATGGGTGTTTGTTTTATCATATTTGATTTTCGATATTTTTATGCAACAAACTTTATGCAAGCTAAAAATTATGCCATTTGCGCGAGATATGAGTTAAAATACATACTCACGTACAAATGTACTATCTTTTTGGTTTCTCTTTATTCGGGTAATTCGTGATATTTTCTTAGAACAACGCAAAATAAACTTCTAGCATGACGTCATTGGTCTTGCAGAGCATCTAGTTTAATTAATGTGAGTGCATTATTGATCCACACATGTCTCAAATTACCGAGTCAATAAAATTAAAATTTGAACGAGTTCCTCTGCTAAAAATATGAATAACTTTTAAAGAGCTTTTATATTCTTTTCACAATACAACACCACACGGTAGTGTAGCATGTTGTTATCGACAATTGTATATGTGTATGCTCTTAGAGATATGCAATTTATGACCAACTAATTAACGTTTAATTCACGCTGGACTCAGGTTTCTTCAAAGGTGCGCTGCGCTATAAAACATTTTGTAACTGCTTCCTATTTTTAAGTTCATATCAAAAATAAATTTATCAAAATATGAATAGATTTGCATATAAATAGAAACTCCTGAATAATACGACGCATAAAAACTTTTAGCCACAAAATGGAATACAAAAAAGCACAGTCTTAACCTAAATGTGAACTGCAAAAACGCGAACAAAACGCCAACGTACCGTATAAAAACGTTCACAGGCACTCACTCACTGCACCGGTTCGCCTCGCTCGACCACCGACGGCCTTACTACTGTCTTGTCTTGACTTTTACCACCACCACTGCACCTGCGACCTATCTGTTAGATTGTTAAGCACTAGTAGGGGCAACATGATATCTCGCTGTGAGGGACAAAGGAGAAATCTTTGTGATTTGCAATCAAAGTATCTACGTAAAATATATCCCAATATGAATGATAGTAATATGTGGAGAAAGTATTCAGGAGCAGAAACATCTAACTGCGATCGCTATTCCGTCTGCTAAGTGTGGTGATTATGGCAGATTCCTTCCCGTTCCGGAGGTCCTTGGGGAAGGCTCAAGTCCAACAGTTTATACAGACGATTTACTAGCTTTATCATAGCTAGAAAATTAAGATTTAATACTTATAAATGAATTCCTACACCATTTGTTCTTTAATTTCTGAAATCCACGCAGATGAAGAACCTAATAACATTTAATTGAAACATGTTACAACTATGTAGTTGAATCTAGTATTACTGTTCAGGATCTGTCCGATATACTGCAGAACCGTAGCCACCCTACGAAATGCATCATCATCATTATGTTAATTTGAATATTCTCCATCAAATTACCTAAATATTGCATTAAATGCTAATTATTCCCCTTGTTCCTAATAGAGTGATCAATAGTCACAATCACCATTAAATATTATATTGCCCTAATGTTCACCCCAAATTAACAATACTGCGCAATGTGTTTGAACATGCTTCCCTTATGAGTAATTTTTAACAGCTTTTGGATGGAATTTTCTATTGGTTATTTTAACGAACTTCGCAAAACATCAACACTCATGCATCAACTAAAAATTAGTTTCTATTTAATTAGTATAACAGTGTTACTGAATATCTCTGGGCCTGTCTGAAAATCAGCGCTGCAGCTACTGCTGCCGCATATGCTGAGACAGGTCCATTTCGGCGTTGCAGTGCAGCAGAGCAAATTGAAAATATATGTATGAACTGTACTGTAATCTGTATGTATGCCGAATAAACTATTTCTATTTCAAATGTAATAAGTGGAATAGTTTTTTAATAATGTTACGTTTGTTTAAGGTTTCAATTTAAATAATCTACACTGTCCAGCTGTCTGTCTTCGTCACGTATGGAAATTGAGTTCAGTGCACTATAAAATCAGATCGGAAGATTTAAGGGGACACGTCTGCCGTTGCCGTGAGACGGCTGACACTTGTACGCCCAATGGGCACAATGAGTGTACTCGCTAGTCTGATAGGAAAACATGTTTATTTCCAAAATACCGTCCTGTGCTATATTTAAGTCATACGCAGTAGAACGCAGTGTAAGTATGGACGAGTGTTTAAAAAATGTAAAATGTATTTGCACTTGGCATGTCACCTGATGGTAAGTGACGGTAAAGACATAGGATGGTTGCCGTGCTCACTCAGAGCCTTACCGGGAGGAGGTGCGTGTGGTTTAAATACATGCTTTTTGTTTAATTGGTTTTGGATTGGTTTCGAAATAAGCTTATTTTGCATTGGATTTCTTAAGTTTCATATTTTTTCCGAACGTCTGATGAAAAATGGAAGTAATACAGTCTCAATATCAGTCCGCCTGTCACAGTTGATAATCTCAGCCACTACTAATGCTAATGACTTAACATTTAAAATATTTACAATTAAAAAAGGTCTAAGACAAAGGGGTCGAAATTTCAAAGTGGGATCAACTTATTTTTCTTACTAAAATTCCATTGCCCCCGTCTCTATCGCCAAAGTTTCTAAAGTGAAAAATCTTAAATAATCAGACTAGACACAGCTTTGTGTAAATATTAAAACAAACCTAAGCGATCTCTCTATGTAGAACAGTTTGTAAGAAAAAGGAACATAGTTATGCGGTCGGGAAACCAATATTTTTTCGTTTTTTCCATGGTTCGGATCACTTGCGTGAGTCTGACTCGCGCTTGCCCGTTGACTCGCATTTTAATGCTCGGTTGTGTGCGATATTTGTAGTTGCGACACTCTCCGTGTATCCTGGCATCTGTTTGAAGTCTCCTTATTTATGAATTCCATTCAACTTTTTTGGGAGGTATGTCTGGAAATCCCTTTCATAGTGGTAATCTGTATTATCAAAGGTACATATTTCGAGAATTTCAAGTTTCTAACTAGAAAGATTTGCTCTTAAAACAATTCACTCTTTCTATTCTCTTTGCATAAAATTTATTTCGAAATAGTCTTTTGTATAAAGGTCCTAATGGATTCAATTTTAACGAATCGGTGTTTCACGAAACATTTTTGACGACATTCCTGTTTAGATGGAAGTAGCCCCAGGTCGTAAAGATTTAAAACGTACCTACATGGATTGGGACAAAGGTTAGAGTAAAAGCTTTTCGCAAAGGATACTCGTATTTCGGATAAAAACGATGGGATCTCAGGGAAAAATACCAGGAATCGTTTCGTTCGAAAGCTTGGTAGGACGTGCAAAGTGAACGAGCATTAAACAATTTTAATTTTAAGGACAATCGTCACCGACAATTACACAGTAAAAAAGTGGGAATTAAACACACAAGGCAGTGTGCAGAGGCTATGCTGTTGTCAAAGCGCCCATACAAACGTAGTCCAGTCATATTTTGAGTATTAAGCTATGAAAATCTATGAAATTTTCAAGACACAATCTAGAAACAAATATCTGTGTCGGTGGTGAGTCAGATTTTCGTTTAAATATATACTTCCAGAGTTACAGGGCGTCAAAGTATTGTATTTTTCGGTAGTAAAAAGCCCCAACTTTGAACCTGATTTACAAGAGTATGAATAAATTTAGAAAAATTTGGAAAAACCACCGACATCTGAAATTTCATTAGTATACTGTATTAAAAAAATGGTTACATAATATACTGTATCCTTCAAATGATCCCTGGACTACGAAACATCCAAATAACGGGTGGATAACATCGCATAATGTATGCTGTCTCACCGTACGCGCTCGGGTAGGATAGGGCTCGGAGAGGGACAGCTACAAAACAATTTGACCTTGAAACCGACCACGTGGTCTTACCAACATAGCCTCTTAAGTGCGAATAAGACTAGCAAACGGCGGGTAACGAAAATACGTGCGGCTTTAGAATAGGACAACCCCATTTCATGCCGCGGGTGTCGTAAAAGGCGACTAAGAGAAAAATAATCAGGGGATGGACAGCTGCATCTACTTGCGTAACAACAACATCTTACTGCGATCACAAATCCGCCTGCCAAGTGTGGTTATTACGGAAAATCTCCACATGGAAAGCCCGATGAAGATAACATTTCTACTCTTATTTTATTTTGAATCAGCTGCTAAATACATGTCCGTGTAATGAAACTGGATTCAAACCCGGAACGCGAGTTGTGACTATAGCTCCACTTGCCCCGCGCAGATGATTACGTAATCATTTCGTAATACATTACGCGCGCTTCCGCGAACTGGTATTGACATTGCATGCACTTTCTCCAACAGTCGAGTACACGAGTACGCGTCACAAGTGATGCTAGAACGCTTGAAGCAAGTCCATTGAGAATGAATATGAAAGCCAGTATCAATTACAGGTAGAAGTTTTCCAACAACATGAATTCTAAGTGCTACTCACAGATCACTTATTCTTATCGCGAAGGTTGTAAGGTCAATAACCGACCTCACAAACCCTAGTTGTCAGAGTTATTGAGCTGCTATAAACCTCTCACATGGCTCATGTAGTTACTACTTGTTGTAGATAGTAACCAGGACCAACGGCTTAAGCTGCCTTCCGAAGCAGCGAATCATCTTACTTCACAGTCAGTCAGGTCATTCAGCCTGCTATGTCCTAAACTGACTGGGGAAATTATCCCCAAGTTATTTTTGACAAGTTGCCACAGGAGTCTAACGCTCAGACAACTGCGCCACGGAGGACGTTCACTTAGTCAAGGCTAGAGCATTTAATACAAAATGCAATTTGAATTACATTTCTACTTTACAGTGTACATCTAAATAGGCACCGTCAAAGGCATGGATACAGCAGGGGTGCATTGGACAGCTACGCGATTAACCTAATCGGCCACGTCTCCAGTTCTCCAGAGGAGGGGCTTCCGAGGGTATTACGTCATAGCTAGCCCGCGTGACCCGAATGTCCGATCGAGAGCTAAGTAAGTTATGAGCTGGATGACGCATCATAATCCACTGATTAGCCACGGAGCCGAGGGACTTACTTTGAAGACGTTTCGGTAGGTACTACTGAATCCTATAAACATTATGATTGACTAGATTAACTAAAGATGAAACTAAAATTATTGAAATAGGTGATAGGCCAGTTTTACTGTAGCTGTCGTTTAGGCTCCAGGAGATGCCTAAATATATATGTATCAATAATATCTTAGTGTAATCAACAATCCGTAAGCTAAGTGTAATGATTAAGAGGGTATGCTGGTGTCAAAGCGCCCATACAAACGTAGTCCAGTCATATTTTGAGTATTAAGCTATGAAAATCTATGAAATTTTCAAGACACAATCTAGAAGCAAATATCTGTGTCGGTAATAAGTCAGATTTTCGTTAAAATATATACTTCCAGAGTTACAGGGCATCAAAGTATTGTATTTTTCGGTACTAAAAAGCCCTAACTTTGAACCTGTTTTACAAGAGTATGAATAAATTTAGAAAAATTTGGAAAAACCACCGACATCTGAAATTTTATTAATATACTGTATTGAAAAAATGGCTACATAATATACTGTATCCTTCAAATGATCACTGGACTACGAAACATCCAAATAACGGGTAGATAACTTCGCGTAGTGTCTGCTGTCTTACCGTACGCGCTCGGGTAGGATAGGGCTCGGATAGGGACAGCTACAAAACAATGCGACCTTGAACGCGGCCACGTGCTCTAAACAGACAATCCTCTTAAGACAAAAAGTAAAGTTTGACATGGCGATCTATGATCGACTCATCGGAGGACTTAGTTATTCAGCCGTCGATATTTCATGTCATCTAATGGGTGTCGTTTTATACGACTGTGAGAAAATTTCAGGAGATCTTAACACTATGTACCTATAGTTAGGTACGGAGGACGTCTAACCATTATCGATTCGATTCGCATCTGAGTTCCCTACCGACGATGGCGTCCCATTTCCATCAATGGGCATTGCAGCTTACAATGTTGTTAAGCACTATGCCAACCAGTCTTATAGTCAGTTATCATCAAGGGAGACATAGGCCAAACTAGACACCCAATGTGCGAAAAAATCAGAGAATCAGACGCAATGGGATTAGTAAGGGTTTTTGTTTGACTACAGTGTTCTCAAAGGTTGCAGCTATGAATCGCAACGTCCCAAATGAGAAACCCCTTGTATTGTACTCGTATTATAAGTAAATCACGACAGAAATTTTGAATTCTGGATTGTGGCTTCCAGTAAACAGAAAATTGGAAGTTTGCTTAGGGTCGCTTCCTTCCTTCCTGTTGTGCATACCATATTACATTATTAACAGAAGGTTAAAGGTCAGAAAAGGTCATTCCTTCGCAGAATCCAATTTTTCATATGAGATGAATGGACAATGGGGTGCCACACAATTTTCCTTCCAAGTAATGTACCGATATTTTTCTTATTTCTGGAGACATTGACGGTTAACCAAAATAGTAAAGTATATTATATTGCCCACAAGCTACTAAACATAGTACGTGTGGACTTTAAAAAGTGTCCATCTCATCTTAGGATTCAATTTCATTTTCTTATTTAAAATTCCATACATCTGTTTGTGACGTTCGAGTTTATTTATATCTAATTTTCATTTTATTTATGGGTTTCCACTTGGCTTTCATCTCACCTGATTGGAAGGTACGATATCGTTCTGGATCGTAATCGTGCGCACCTGGAAGTCTCAAACTAATGAGGAACTGGCTCTGCTACCTTATACCGTAACACAACAGTGCTTTTAGCAATGTGCCATTAGGCAATGGAGATGGTAATCTTACAAATTAACTGTTTTGAACCTAGTTTCCGATAGTCTTTTTGCACATTTGTTTAACTTGCGTTCCTTTTTATATCGCTTGCACACACACACACACATAACACCCGAAGTTTATCAGAGTTTCTTATTTGCACAAACATGACCAAGTATGAAAGGGTGAGTTTCTTCTTTTCCTGTTAAGTAGTGGTAACGTGTGGTCGATTTCAGGAATACTGGCCGTGGGCCATTGTTTCTTTGCCATGGTAACGTGTCAGATGTTGCACCCACACAGCTCCAGCATAACCCTTATACAACATCCTCGGGGTGACATGGGGTAGTTGTATTCTACAGCCGAGGGCGGCTTCTTTGAGTCCGGATTAAGAGTTCCCGTGTTTGAAAGTTCTGATATCGGAGACTGAACTTTAATTATATCCCGCAAGCCTTCAAACTGCTGAATCAAAGTTAGCGAGTAACCTAATACTGTTTCGAACCTATTAACTTAACATGATCAACCTACACTTTGTACTTCCAATGTTGCATGAAACGTTCGGTTGCGTTTGGGACAGGTCTTTTATTTGGATCGGAATATGGAAATGGAAAAACTGACTGACTGAAAAATGTCTGAATGTTTTTATCATCACCATAGTCATCATTTGCAATTTCCTAAATAATTGGCACTGTGACACAGCCTCCTCCACATTTTATTTAAAAAAATTCCATATAATCGCGGCTTTAGGACATTTCTATGAAAATGAGTAGGAAAACTGTAGGAGATCGAACACGAGTTCTAAGGATTCCTAAAGGCAGATCGGAGCTACTAGGACCAATAGTTCTTTTACAAGAAAATATCTATACGTAAATAATAGCATATCTATTTCACCGCCGACTAACGAATTGGGTTTCGTTTATATTTGTTTTAGAGAGAGATTCCCCAAAATGTTTTCACAGACGACAGGGAAAATGGGGAAACGGGCAAAACACCTGGAGATGAATTTCCGTTCGTTTCGCTTTGTAAAATATCCGTTTGACAGGAAGACAAGCTGGCTCTGTGCTCGGCACGTATGATAGGACTCCAATTGAGATTTCAAGCTTTTGATATTGAGTGGAAACATTGTGTTTATGATAGTGACTTTTTTTTAAAAAAGTTTCGCTTTCATTCGGATTTTTTGTTTGTTATTTGTTATACGCCACATTGAGCAAGCTATATTTGATATAATATTAGTGATTTAAGTTCAGAATTACTCGTGGAAATGAATAACTAGTAATACGACTTACGTTGGTTTGGTGCCCCTGGGCACAAATGTTTACGGTAGCTTTTGTGGCTTCAGATAGGGCACAGTGACAGAGTGGTAATTTGTGAAGTGATATTGTATAGAATTCCAACACATATTGGTTTATGTGTTAATGAAGAGGCAGACATATGAAGTTCGACCCTGTCTTTCTAAAGTGTTACCTAAATGTGATCCTCTTTGGCCACCTTGGAGACATAGCACTGAGTAGTAGTGTGCGGAGTATGTAAAAAAATTGTAGTAACATTGCTGACATGTCCAGAAGGACCCAAATATATTAAAGAAGAAAAAAAGTTAATTGAACTATTTGAGCTCCTTCTTGCTTAGTGGCGTATACAGTGGCGTAGCATAAATAAATAAATGAGGTATCTTATCGATAACTTTGATGCATGAACGTGTGTTCATGAATGTGTGGTTAGCAAAATACGTAGGGCCACACGTACATATGTGTGTGCGTAGAGATGACAAATAGTGACAGGTTACCAAGAAGTCTAATTGTAATGAATGAGCCTCACTAGCCTAGAGATCTGCTGCTACCTTTCATAAAGGAGAAAATTAACCCTGCTGTTTGCCGGCAGATTACGGTAACATGGTGATAGCTATAAAATGCCTACCTATAAAATGCCTTACTACGAGTACCAACTAACCCCAAAACCGTAAGTACCACCACTGGGAACCGAACCCGGGAGCTCCAGATTGTAAGTCCAAGCGGAATATGCGATTTTTAGGCCACGGCAGTTAAAGTTAGGCAAGTTTTTATACCAGCATTAGGTAAGTTTTTAATCAATTTAGAAGTAAAATTACTACGAGATGGCACATTAATACTGATTCAATGATTTATTTATTTATCCCGACGCTTTTACCCATAAAGGTGTGTCTCGATGCAAAGAAGCATGTTTTGTAAAAAGGCTACGAAATTTACAAGGATCTGATATTAAATCCTGAAAATGATATTCTAAATATCTAATGAATTATACTGCCGAATTTGAATTAATATGACAAGCTTCTGAACAGAATTTCAAATTTCATTCGTCAAATGGAACGAGCTCTCGCATTTCTGTTTTGTAACTTTGAAGTCCTGATTTCATAAGTAACAATTTGTCAAATGAGTTTGTGTAACCTGTATTGGTTTGTAGATGTTTTGGGTAGGTACTATAATATTCTCGATCCTAAAGTTAGGGAGTTAATCTATTAATTTGCTGCCAAAATGTCGTCATGTAAATTTTGATGTTTAGGGACTCGAACGCGGAAGGAAATAAATCAAATCGTAAAATGATAATTATATTATTTTCCAAGAAAACTTGCACTAAATTATAATATTATACTAAGGTCAGGACCTAAGGAAACGCTAGGACATATGACCATGAGAGGAAAACATGTCTCAAAGCTACGAGAATAAATGAAAGGGAATGACAAACTTTTTGGGATCTAGAACACAATATTAAAAAAAAAAACTAATGGAACCAAACGGCCGATGGGCTCAGTTCTACCGTTGGCAAGCCGCCGGCAGACCTGCGAAGTACCTAATACTCGTAGTATCATCATCATCAACAGCCTATATATGTCCCCACTGGAGGGGCTCAGGCCTACTCTCCTACTGAGAGTGTATGGGCCATAGTCCACCACGCGGGCCCAGTGCGGATCGGCGGACTTCACATGCCTGTTCAAGACATGCAGGTTTCCTCACGATGTTTTCCTTCACCGTTAAGCAATCGGATAATGTACTTGAATTGAAAAACAACTCATAGGTACACGGCTGGATTCGAACCCGGTACCCTCAGATTGAGAGTCCGCGCCTTATCCATTGCGCCACCGACGCTTACTCGTAGTATATCATCATTTAACTTTACGTTGACGCGTCCATTGTAATCTTAAAAACAATTCTTAATATAACAAAAGTGACACATTGTAGCAAAATAGAAAAAATATATACTGTAATTTTTCTGTATAATATATAATCTTCTTCTGCAATAATTGTTTTTTGTTTATGTACAATGTATGTAGGTCTACTTTCAGTTTATTTATTTTTTGAATGCTCCAGTGTGAGTGCCAGGAGAAATCTATCTTTAGGGATAGGCAACTCAAATTGTATTTTGTTTTGTTTTTGTAATATTTTTATATGTAAAATAAACAATAATATATAAGAAAATAATTATTAATATATATTAAGACTAAATATGAACGATAATATAGCGGAAACCTATTTATGTTTTGAAGCAATGAAGCCATACTAACTCTAGATTAATGCCATACATGGGAATAGATTGGTATCCTTATAAAGGCAGCCAAGGGGAACGGAACGAAATAACAATGTGTCTCTACACTACAGTACCTACCTAATCTCGTTTTAATCATTTGCCGAAACAATGCTGCTAATCCCGTATGATCAAACGCGTTTGTTCCTCTAGGCACAAGATTCCTATCACATGAGGAAAATTACAAGCTACACATGCCACAAGATACAAAGCGAGAAAACACATTTACTAGTCGAATACCATCTATTGATAAGTCCACGCGAGGTTTTCCTTGTATAAATATATTTTCGTCCACGCTTAATTATAAGATGTACCTTATTTTTGGAGGACAATGCCACTTGACTAAAATATGAAAATGAAATTTTCCATATTCTTAGCTCGGAACAAAATGAAATCTCTTTGATGAATGAAAGTGTTCAAACTTCACAGAGACTTTCGGAGTTTATTGGTTAACAAACTATCCCACCGGCTGCTAATTTGAATAAGTTATTTCGTTGTTTCAAGTTTTTCGCGCTTCAAGTACATGTTTTTTTTGAACTTTGTCGTTATAATAGATATATATATATTAGAGTCAAATTCTTGGACCAGTTTTACGGGGTGCTCTTTGCTGACTGAATTCCTGCTTTATCTTTAGGCGCAAATTACGAAAGTTGCTAATGTGAATTCTTAAGCCCGTGGCAGTGTGACACGGTGCGAATACTTGTTTTGCTTCCGCAAGATTCTACTCTGAATAATGAGAAAACTTTCGCCTGGGCACGTTGAGCGAGCTGAAACGTCGAGATGTAGTATTGCTATTAAATTACGACAGCAAGCAAGGCAATACTTATGCAAATATCGTGTCCAATGTATTCTTTGATAGTGTCTTTAAAGTTTATCATGTTAACAGGAATACGCTTCAAATGTCTCTACACAAAGTTTATTTATCTACCTCTATAATCTTATAGCTAGAATATCTGTATTTAAAAGTAGGAGATCGGATTATAGTTTCGCGAAATGAATATAATTAATGTACAACTAATGTATTGTCAACTACAACAGCTGTTACGCAGCTAATGCGCCCTAGATGGCGTTTGCACCACAATCAAAAACAGTAAGTAAAAAAAGCAGCCAAGTGCGTGTCGGTCTACGTGTATGGTCCGTAGTTAAACTGATTTTATATTTTGATCACTCCAAGTACACTTTATAGTTGGGTCGCCTATCACTCGTTAATCTGTAAAGTCACCTTTGACTTGACAGCTTTCCTTTGAAGTCCAGTATACAAACTACTACTGTGAACAGATTTCTAAAAGAATGTAAAAATGAAAATTGATATTCCCTATGAATATGTTCATGATACTCATTTCGCGACAATCTGATGTACTATTTTTAGATAATTACTGCACAAAGCCAGCTATCCCATTTGAAGAGAGTATGGTAAAAGAAATTTAGTATGGAACTTTTATCGGCGAAATCACCTTAATATGCCTGGGATTGGATAAAGAGCTCACCAAGACCAATATAACTTAATGTAAAAGTTGTTTAGTTTACTCAGAAAGTTTGAGAAGTTTAGAAACTATGCGACAATAGACTTTATCTTCTTCTTCTTTCGTGTAAAGGTGATCAGCAACCCAATTGGTCTTGTCAAATTCTACCTACATAGTGCCTTGCGACCTTTATACCTCGGGGAGTAGCCAGTGCCAGGTCTTCTTGGCTGCATGGAGCTGGACACAGCGAACACTGTAGGAGATGTGCGAACTTTATCTTTCATTACTACTCGTAATATAACAGAGCTATTAACCTTGAAGTTTGTCGACAAACCAGGAATCCTATATCCTTCCCTTCCACCAATCTAACGTACACGGCTGCCAGCTGTTCCACTCGACTACCTCCAGGTAGGGAGAAGAGTGAAACAGACACACTTAGCTGGGGAATGAACGCGCAAGCTAAGGATTTATCAGACCTACCCTGAAGCATGGATCCATGTCTGAAGCCACGTGGTTTATTTGTATTGAAATATTACTAAAATAAACATGTTGAGTGTAACTTGATATAAAGCGCTTTATTGTCTTAGAACACAAATAAAGTGGGTTTAGGTAGCTAATTATTATATTTATAGCATGTTGATCAAGTTAATCTACCAAGTTAAAGGAAATGAGGATCCTTTTGGAATTCTAATTTGGAAGCAACTCCGTTTCCGTTACTCAATGACAAAGCCTGGCGCCGGCATTGTGTTACTTGATACCGGTTGCAGAAACTTCCATTGAGTAACAATGGGAAACATCACGACTCCTCAACTCTTTACCAAAACACAGCACCATTAACATTACTGACTCACAGTTCACGTTCGTTAGTTTTGAATCTTATAGTAGATGTTAATTTCATCTTTGTAAACAAATTAATAGATATAATGATATAAGATAACTCATGCAATCAAGTGGAAAAATCATCAAACTAATGAGGCGCTACCTTTCATACTGGAACACAACAGAGCTATTGATACTGCTGTTTAGCGACAGACATAGGTAGCAGGTAATAGCTAGCCTGGCGGACATATATACTGCCCTATCACCAACTAACTACACCGAGTACCGATAGGTTGGTACCACTAGGAATCTAACAATTTAATTTAAAAATAATATAAATATACAGTTCTGACACAATAATTTAAACAGTAAACTAGCTTCTGCCCGCGGCTTCGCCCGCGTGGACTTTAGGATTTATCCCATTGGATAAATCAACTTCATAACAAATATGAAACTGACGTGACGCTTTCCGGCAAGAGGGTGCAAGATTCACACATAAAAATTGGTCAAGCCGTTTCGCAGAAGTGCGACCACAAAAACCGTGACATTTTTATATATTAGATTGTTTCATTATGTGTGAAACTACGTCACACTTAATTTTTATCATTTAGGGTAACTACCCATTTTCATGCTGATGACTTCGGAAACCACAGAGTTCCCATACAAACTTTCAACCCCTATTCACCCCCATTAAAATATGCGGAAACACGTATTTATCTGTTTCCACTCTATAACCACTGAAATTTTAATTTGCATCCTTGATTTCACCCTTTAGGGTATGATTTTTCTAAAACACAAAAAACGTCACCCTTAACTGTAGTTCATAAGACTGAGTATGAATTTTCATGCTGATGACTACAAAAACATCAGAGTTATCATACAAAATGAACCACCCCCATTAATAACCTATGGAACACGTATTTCTTTGTTTCAAATCTAGCCACTTACTTAGTATCAATTTTCATGATATTGACTTCAAATACAACAGAGTTCCCATACAAACTTTCATCCCCCCTTTCATCCCTATTAAAACTCCATAAAACACGTATTTCTTTATTTCTAATCTAACCACATATGAATTTTCATGGCATTATCTTCAAAAATGGTTGACTTTCAAATAATTTTGTAACCCTGTTTCCACTCTTAAGGCGTTGATTTTTCAAAATCGCTTAAACACGTCACTCTTAATTTTATTTCATAAGGCTGCTTATCAATTTTCATGATATTGACTTCAAAAACAACAGAGTTCCTATACAAACTTATCTTTAAAAATGACGGACTTTAGCGGATACTTTCACTTTACAAAGAACGCAGCCTCCAAATTTCATGGCTATAGGACCAGTGGTTTAGACTGTGCGTTGATATATAAGTCAGTTAGTCAGGACTTTAAATTTTATATAGGAAAAATGACATCTCATGTACACCACAATACCTACTGTTTTAAAAATTATCTGCCTCCGTGTCTTAAAAATGGCAACACGTTCGTACTAACAACCCTTCAAATACAACAGAGATCCCATACAAACTTTTCATTCATTTCATCCCCCCTTTCATCCCCATTAAAACTTCGTGAAACACGTATTTCTTTATTTCTAAGATAACCACATATCAATTTTCATAGCATTATCTTCAAAAATGGTTGACTTTCAAATAATTTTGTATCCCTGTTTCCACTCTTAAGGGGTTGATGTTTCAAAATCGCTAAAACACGTCACTCTTAATTTTATTTCATAAGGCTGCTTATCAATTTTCATGATATTGACTTCAAAAACAACATAGTTCCCATGCAAACTTATCTTCAAAAATTACTTATTTTACCCTGTTAGGGGTGGAATGTAGAGAAATCCTTTCTTAGCGGATACTTTCACTTTACAAAACACGCAGCCTCCAAATTTCAAGGCTATAGGACCAGTGGTTTAGGCTGTGCGTTGATATATAAGTCAGTTAGTCAGGACTTTGAATTTTTGAATTGTTTAAAAAGCTATCTGCTTCCGTGTCTATAAATGGCAACATGTTTGTACTAACAACCCTGAGGTCCCATGTTTTGATTGATTTTTTGTTGTTGTACATACAGTTTTTTTGACAATAAATCCCAGTACCTATCGGTACTTGGTTTTGTCTATAATAAATTAGAGTAGTCACAATCCGGAGGTCTAGGGTTCGATTCCCAGTATCTATCGGTACTCGGTTTGGTTGGTGGTAAGCCATTTTTTGTCTGCCTGGCTCGCTACCACCATGTTACTTAAATCTGCCACTAACCAGAATTGTTAATAGCACTGTTGTGTTCCGGTATGAAAGGTAGCAGAGCCAGTGTCTCTATTAGTTTGAGGCTCCTGGGTAAGCATGATTTCTATCCAACGGCCTTATTGTCACTTACGACGTGCATACAGCTAAGCAGTGGAAATCCCCGCCGGCTGTGTTTCCCATGCGATACAACCTAGATAGCTTTAAGGCCAGAGTGAATATACTATTTATAGGCAACCGTGAACGATCCTAGACCACATCGTCGCTTAACATCAGGTGAGATTGTAATAAAACGGAAGCCTATCGAATGTAAAAAAAAACATGTTAGATGAAGGTACCCAAACAAAAAACAACTATTTACTCGTACGAACTTTTATACAAACTTACATCGCTAATTTTACCTCACATTCCGTTAGGTCTTAGTTGTATAAGCCTTTTTAGAAGATGGGTAGCAGAATCTAGCTATGTAACAACAACATCTTACTGCGATCACCAATCCGCCTACCAACAGTGGTGCTTGTTGCAAATCCAATTATATAAATTTTAATGTGTCGTTATATGGGGAGAGGGGCACTTGTCCAACACGACCCGATACACGTTACACGGCAATCGCAAACTTTAACACAAACTTGCATCACATATCCTTTTTGCGGAACTATCATAAAAGGAACATATTGTCAAAATCTCATAACCCTACATGGTTTCGTCTCTCAGTTACTTCTAACGCTGAGGTAATGTTTCAAAAACACTTTTAAACATTAACCACTGAAACACCTTCTTTTGTATTTGCTATTTGAAATTAGTCAGGCATTGTAGCCATTCTGTACAGAACCCACTAAACTTGTTTTTGTATTCTGTTATACTACCTATATCACCCTCAAACAATTTTTGGCAAACCTTTTCAATGTACAGATAGACGCGTCGATTCTCCATATACAGGTAAGTCGATTCTACAGGTTTTTTGAAGATATCTTTTGAACCGATTTTGATGAAATAAAGCTTAGATGTTGCCTTGACCTACGCCTAATTTAATTTTGAAAACCGCATCAAATTTGGTTTTGTAATTTCGGAGATTAGCCGGTTCAGACAAACAGACAGACAGACAGACAGACAGACAGACAAAATGTTTAAAAATGGTCCTATTGTGTTCTGTTACACTTATCGTGTCACCCTCAATCAGTTTTTGGCAAAAAAAATCAATGTACAGACACGTCGATTCTACAGATTTATTATAGTATAGAGAAGATAGAAGAAGATAGAAGATAGAAGAAGAAGAAGAAGAAGAAGAAGATAGTATTTCGTGTACTACTATACTAATACTTTTGTGTCATCTAGGCTAAATTCATAGAAATATTAAGCATTTATTTCTTGTCGAAAAATCTTAATGATCTATGTCGAGCCTATCTAGGTGGTTCCTATCGATTTGAGCCTAAAATACAGATTCCTAAAAGAATGGAACAATTTGACAATCATTCCAAATTAATTTGTTCTGCGACCTTAATATTGCTACGAATTGGAATTACAGATTGAAGAAACCAAAATCACATTTCTCAATTCCATTATTATTTGTATTCCAATTGAGAAAGGTCCTTGTGGAACGAGAACGTTTCTTTGACCTTTAGTATTAGAAGAGCTAACAGTAAAAAACCGGTAAAGTGCGAGTCGGGTTTGCCCACCGAGGGTTCCGTACCAAATATGAATAATTAACTAACTGGAAATCGTAACTAATAAGTTTGGACAACGAAATTTGTTATAATGAAAATAATATAAGTCCGATTGAATCGTAAAAAAACACTTTTAATGTAATACAATAATTTTTTAAAAGATTTTTAGTATACTTGTGCTCTAAGACCTTGCCTTGTTAAGGATTGTAGGTCAACGGGAAGTTCGCTTATGATTGCAAAGGAAATTGTTAAAATATGAGGCATAAACGGTCTTATTCTTTTACTGGGTTGACTTAGAAACTTGATTTTTTAAAGTAGTGTGCAGTACACTTGATTAAAATTCATTGAGGCAAAATCATAAAATTACGTTTCTTGTTCTTTACGAGTAAGGATAAAGATATGAAGAAATATACGCCTTACTTTGAGATTTTCAGTCTCTTTCAGCGTCTCATTAAACCAAAAAGTCAAGTTAATTTCATTATTTCAATAGAACTATCGGCCAACCAAAAGAACGGCAGGTTTTTACTTCTGCTTGTTTGATATTTCACAATTTCTTACAAACTAGTATATTAACTATTACGTGATAATATGTATATAAAGATTAAGTATACTTATGTGCAACAAATGCTGTACCTATGTCGCGAGACTTCTCTAAAGATAAAAGCGTACTTAAGATTGCTGGCAATGTAAGCTCAATTACCTCCAAGCAGAAACCGAGCCCCGTCCCAAGTCCTCTGATGCCGTGTCCTTGAGTCTTTACAGAGAAAATTAATTAGAAACAAAGAAACTTTGAATTGGAGAGCGGGCGAAGAAGGCTTGCTTAAAAAGCTTGAACAATTGAAAGTAAGCGAATGGTTTACGAAACGGACAGACTCAACAACGACGGGAATTGTTCAATGCTCAAGGTGAAATGAATGAACAAACAGATAAGGTCACGATTTGCATATGACTCTGTTCAATTGTAATTTGTTGGTTTTTAATTATTTTGGTTGCTATTTTATGTTTTTGTTACTTTGCTAGATTATAATAAGGTTCGCAAAATTGCCCACATTTGCCTGTATTTCTAAGCAAGCTCATGATAATAATAAGCAAATAAAATAGCTGTAATTGAGAGGTTCTTCATATGATCTCGACATTCGACATTTGCATGAAACCCAAGTGTGACATAATATTTGTGGCTAATTTGGAATAAACTAGAATTCAACAAAGTATTATTTAAAAACATCAGGACCTTTATTTTATCTTTCATTGTATCTTATAGTCGATGGTAAGAAGGCCGCTTTTAGACAGATAACTATGACGATTGTTATCTTTCCGTCAATAACTCAACACTCAAACTGTTTATTTGTTAAATTTTAATAAAAGCATTAGAATAAGCAGATAGGTGTGAAATACCAGATTAATACATTCGATACGATACTTGTGAATAACTAGTGGATTTAAAAAATTCTTTGGATCGTTTTAGGAAAATAATAATAACAAAAATGACAATTCATGCAACGTTGTCGAGGGATCTTATGTACAAACAATCACTATGCACATTATTACACCAAGTCTGCTAGTACCAAGACCCCCGTTAGCTTCAGTGGAGTAAGAGTTATGTATAGAGTTTGTCTGGCATGACGTCGGAAACGGAGGTCAGGTTAGGCTGGATGTCACGGTAAAATTGCGCCATGAGAATAAAACAAAAGAGGAAGCAATAGATGGCATGTGTTACAGTCTTTAGCGAGTTAGATATCGGAGGGAATGTCAAGGAAACGTGCGATAAATGCAAAATGTTTGCCGAGTCGTGTTTTGTTTGTACCTCCCGCGCAGAATGTTGAAGCGAAGCGCAGAAGCAAGGAAAGCTTGGAATTTGGGCAAATACGCGTATATGAAAATGTGATGACACCGATAGGTATATACACATGGCATTAAGCCCTGATTTCCTAGGATAGCGGTGCCGTCACATAGCGGCCGTAATATTAAGGACGCAAAAAAAACAACGTCTGTCTTTACGGTGACGCCATGTGGAAAGTACTACGGCCGTTATAATAATATACCGTCGGCCACCTTCCAGTTGGAGTTGGAAATCATTTTGTATAGAAATGGCTTCACCGCTATCATTTTTATGTATATGTATTTATTAGAATACATTATATAGACTCAATAAAAACGTTCACAAACTATCCGACACCGTCAAGACGGCCGTCATGCAAATGGCGGCACCGCTTTCCGACGCTACGCTGTCAGTTACCGCTCTTTAGAAACCGCGCCATTTAGTTTACATACGAGTAGACAACGTTCTAGTGACGTCATTCACCGCTATATGACGGCACTGCATTCTTAGGAAACCAGTGTTCAAGAATAGAATCACTAAATTACCACACGTATTACAGTGGGTGTTGAATAAAGCGACTTATGAAAATTTCTATTGAATGGACAGCACCATGTATGTCATTCATTCCCCTATCTTTATCACATTTCTCAATCGGGGTTGGCTACCTGAAGCCAAGGTGGTGGTGCTTGTTTTACGGAAATGACTGCTATCTGACCCTATTATCCAGAGGGGAAACTAAACCCTATCTAGGGCAAGCAGCATCTATGTATCATCAACGTATTTCTGTGATCATTAATCCGTCTTCTAAGTGCGGTGACTATGACACGTCTCCTTACATAAATCCTGTCATTGCTCTGAGGTGTTATTTTGCGCAGTAGACTTATCGATCTTATTGTGAGATATGCATGTATCTGTATCATACAATTTGGAAATTATTTTTATTTTATTATTAATTGATTTATGACTTACTTGACTTATCAGCCCGTGTCTCTCCACTACTGAAGATGGGCCTCTCCCAACGTGCGCCACTCCTTCCGGTACTCAGTCGTCCTCATCCACTCGCTATCTTCTTATTTAGAGAAAATATCGAATCATAAAACGAAATACTAAAGCGAACGACTCAAAAGCATTAGAATTATTGGAAATGAATTTATACCCGAGAGCCGATTTTCTTGAGCTCACTTTAACCACAACGGAATGGGGGTTAAAATAGGTTTATAAGAAGCGAAGGAAAGTGTAATGTTTAATAGGTTTCGGCTTTAAAATAGACCTATACCAGCAGGGCTACCATGACAGGCACGAGACAATTTTGTCAACTTGATATCTCAAGGCCATCATGTTTGCCCTGCTGGTCTTCCTGTGAAGAGGAAATTCCAGAGTACGGAGAGCAGTGTCCACCTGCGTATTACTGATACCTTATTGCGAACACAAAATTTACAAAGCGTGATTGCAATAAATCACATCATTATGGAAGTCGAGGAGGTATTCTCATGTCCAACTGTCATCTTATCGTTTAGATTTTAAGGTCGATGACTGACCACACAAATCCTAGTTGTCAGAGTAGTAGAGCCCCCTTAAGCTTCTGTCATGGCTCATAGAGCTGATTGTAGTTACTGTCTGTCGTACAATGCCTTAACGTGCCGTCCGAAGTACGGTCTAACAGTGAACTTTGATGATAAATTATTTTTGTTCAGTATTCGACAAAGACAGGTAGCAATCTCAACGTTTACCGTAAGAAAGGTATGTTATGTTATTTAGGTTTGAAATGTATTAATGTTTACTAAATATTTGATTAAAGCACATATTGCGATATTGGTTATTTACAGAATGTCTCTGCCCAATTAAATAATAACACACACGTACAATTTTGTCTTGTTCCTTGATAGAATAAATTGTTGTTGTTTGTTAATTTGATGTAGTATGATGAAGGTGGTCCCATGACGTCATCCATCACCTCACTGGCTCGGCATTGCCCACGTGTTACTAAACGTCCGCATTCGCCCAACGCTCTCGTGAACTGTCTGTCTGACACTCGTTGTCACTCTGACACTGACGTTTAGACTACCAACCCATAGACACACGTGACAGTGTATGTATGCTGTACTGCATACACTACATAACGTTATTAAAGCATGGTGTAGGAACAACAAAAAAAAGATTCGATTCAGGCTCAGACTTCAAGCAAATGTAGAAGACAATAAAATTTTATAGAAGTGGTCTAAAGTCGGTGTTTGTGAAACAAATAAACTATACAGGTCGTTTCAATGTCACCCAGGATCAAATGTTTGTATGGCGATCAAAATAAAATGGTTAAATTTTATCAATAAACTTTAACTAAAATAGAAGACGACGTACCCCGGGCACAATTCTTTCCTAGATAAACGAAAGTCGTTTCTAGATCATGTTTAGAATATTACATTGTTCGTTCGACTTTGCTCGTTTTAATAGAAGCTAGCACTAACCACGGTCCTACTATAGGATGCCATAGGTGAAAATTTTCTTAACATTTGTTTGTCTTTTACTTCTGTATTTTTTTCTTAGTCGCCATTTACGACGTGGAAGGCCAACGGACGATACGAGGGTTTCCTATTCTAAGGTAGTCACATCAACAATCAAATCACAGATCTGAGATTTTATTCCTGCCGCTCTTGACTTGGTCTAGTCTTCTCAGCGTATACGTATTGTCACGTTGTATTAAAATGAATCTTTAAAAAGCTGCCTCCCGGCTGTCAATGGCTATACATTCTCATATATATGAGAATTTTTTTTCTTCATTTCGCAGAATCTTTATTTCGATGTATGATCGTCGTTATATTTCTAAAAGACATGAGTGCCTGAGTTGCGTGATTTTTTAAGAGTTTGAAAGTAAATAGTGAATTAACTACACCCAATTTTTTATATATTGTCTATTACTTTAAATACAAGTACACACATACATACATGTTAAAATTTCTCAAACTGATTGACTAATTGGATTACATATGACTAGATGGACGAACTCCAACCATTAGAAATTTTCATGTAAGACTATCAGTTTTACTAATCACTCACTGTCCGCTACTTTCAATTTTCCCCTGCGTCACCCATGGGACGACGTGGGTTGATCTTATTCTAAGGGAAAGATTCCAGGGATTCATAGAAATATCGTCTGTAAGGGACGCTAGTTTTTGAGACCTTTAGCTTGGATAGAAAACCTACCTATTTCTAAGAGTTCGACTCGCTATAAATTTTTATTTCAACTCATCATTCTAAAAATTCCTTCAAGACGTAAAACCGGTCTAAACCTAGTCTGAGCCAACGATAAAAAACTCAAGTCCCGACGTCACGTTCCCGTTGTCATGGTAATCGTGATTTAAGGCTCGGATTGCCAAAAACGAGGCGCGAGGCGCTCCCCGCTATGAAACGTGACTCAGGTCTTTGAAACGCTTCCAGATAAAAAATATCGTCCAGACGCGAACTTCGCGCGGATACCCAGTGTTCCGTACATGCAAAAACTGTTTGATTTATATCTGATTTATGCCGGGTGAGAGTAACTTTTGGTATCGATGTAAGTGTGGATATGGAATGTTTTATTATCAGGAAAGTGATGTTTGTTGTGGATGTGATAACTTCCCGTTGTAAACTAGTCCATAAGTCAAGGTACAAAAGTCACATATGTCGATCAATGATATATGATCCTAGTAATAGCATCCCTCCTAAGGACGCCATAATTTCACGGACTAGTATGAAATAAATGTGTGTAGAAAATTGGGGCCAAAGGTTGTGAAATAAATAGTGATGTACCAATGACAATATTTCAATTAATATAGGATGAACTGTGACAGCATATGTGTCCACTGTCAAAGTAGTCCGTGAAATTTTGACGTCGACTTTAGTTTTAACAAAACAAATCTTCTTCAATAAACTTGTAAGATGATTGGTAATACGTGGAATTGTGATTGTGTAACCTTGAAATAATACAAATCAAAACTATGTTGTTTTCTTTTCGATGGTTTCTTCGCCATCGCTTTGAACTATTTGACATAATCGTTGATAGAAAGTAAATTTCATGGTTTAAAATAAAACACTTATAATAACACTAATAGTAGGTAACTTAACACCAATAGTCTATGTAGTCGGAAATAACAGTATATACGAAGCTATGTCACAATATTTATAAGTTTCATGGAATATTCGAGGTTATGACAACCAGCCATTGTGAGTAGAATATTTATAACAGTAAACAACTATATACGACTGTGTGTCCGGTCACATTAATATTAAAGAAAAGCAAGGAAATGAACCGATGCAACCCGTGCAGTACAGACTCTATTAAACTGATTAAGTATTTCAACGAAGAGGTTATAAATCTTAAAAGTTTAGTTGTTCTTGGCTTTTCTTCGCATCTGACGGTAAGTGATGATAAGTCCTTATAAGCCCTTAAAGAGAGCACACGGAATGCCAAAATAGAAGAAGATGGAGAAGACTCGCAAAAGCCGCTACCAACATTTATAACCACGATCGCTCCGCCAGAAGTTTAGTGGTACACTTCAAGATGATACGTCCGTATGACGGTAGTGTGCTTACCTAGAAGCCACTAACTAATGAGGCGGTGGCTCTGTTACATTTCTTGTCGAAACACAACCATGCTATTAACACTGCTGTTTGGCGGTAGACATAGGTAACATAGTGGAAGCTAGACAGGTGGACGTAAAAATACTACCAACTCTACCATCAACCAAACCTTTACCGTGTGTCTGTTACGCCACTGAGGCGGTCACTCTGGAATTAAATATCTTGTTACAAATGAAAGTAAAACTAACTAGGTCATCTACTTGGAGTTTACTTATTTTGTCTCGCTGGATGAAGTTAAGAACTTCGTCCGCGGAGAATTGTTCCTTGAGTTCATATTAATAATTTACCTTTGGATAAAAGTTGTTCTAAATTAAGTGACTGCGTAAAAAACTAATAAATATTCATTGTTATATAGAACTAAATAAAACGTGCGATAGAATTACTTAAAATTTCTCCAACAGGGAAGCATTGTATAGTAAATGCAATTTATGTATTTAGTTACATATGACTAAAAAACTTGCAGGACTCCTGACAGGTGTGAAACATCCAAACTATAGGTATTTTGTATAGAAAATGTGCATAAAAGGATTGTTTATTGTGACATAATAAAAAATATGGCAAAACCCAACACATTCATTTATTTTAATGATTTTTTTAACTTTATGCAGGTTGTTGACAATACGAATAGGTCGTGTGGGGAAGTTTGCTACGTGTTTGAGGCCAAATTGATTTTATTAAATGATTTTTAAAAACTTATTTCGTTAGTTTTTTATACTTTTTGGTTGGTTGGTGGCTAAGGAAGAAACACGGACCTACAGCTCTTCGTTGCCGTACGACAGAAAATTATGTACGAGTAAGTGAAGTAGAAGAAATCTGTTTACATTTAAGAAAAGTTTTCTTGTAGCCTATCGCTGTGAGCGTAAGTTAGACAATTTCCAAGTAAGTGTAGCATTAAGTTACGGATCCCTAAAACCGTTCAACGAGCCAGGATTAGAGTTGTAAACGTTCCAACTTAAGTGAGAGTTAGTTAGTGTCAATTGTTTCTCGACGTAAGCTACATATAGTGACACAAAATGTTTTCTACGTATTCGGTTCAAATTTTAAATTAGGGATAGAAAACAATCAGTGGAAATGAAAACAATATTCATTATTATTCAGTAAGTTCTATTAAATTTTAAGTCTGTTTCTGAAGAAGAAGAATCTTTAGAAACTGAAAAGTTTTTACATGTTTATCTATTTATATCTCTATCATCATCATCAGCCAGGAAACGTCCACTGCTGGACATAGGACTCCTTCATGGTACGCCTCACCGACATCCCGAGCCACCTGCATCCACCTCGTAGGGGGACGGCTTGGTAGACGTTTCCCGGTACGTGGTCGCCACTCGAGAACCTTTACTCTCCACCGGTTCTTCGAGCGATGTGACCTTCCAATTTCCACCCTTTTTTAAAATATAGTCTCGTCTATTCAGAGAGCAAATTAAGTGCCGTAATCATTTGCCGTAAATAATTAGCCAATTAACGCGTTTTCGAACGTGGCTAAATATAATGAATATTAATAAGAAAAGGTAAAAAAAGAAGATTTGTAAGTTTGAAGGAAGAATTTTGATCTGATATTATTTAAAACTTATTAGGTTGAATAAATATTAATATTTAGGGCAAATTTGGGTTTCATTAACTTGCCGTAAGTAATTAATTATATAAACATTTGTGATATTTGATCATCATCATCAATTTTGGCATAGGAACGCAACCACGTTTCGCTAGTTAAAAGACGCTAAACAATAAAGCGTAGCGTCGTCGTCTCCTATATATTTTCTTATAGAAGCGTTTGATTTCCCCTTACAGCTTGGTTCAGCTTTAACCTTGTAACACATCATTAGTAATGAATATACTCTGCAACACTATGTATTTTACAAATATGCGAGTTTTTCTAGATCTGAAGTAAAATGAAAAGCGAGTAGGAGTAATTCTTAACACATTTGTAATCTGTAGCAATTGGAGTCGTTATTGTAAGAATGATTCCCAAGAATAAAAACCAATACCCAATTTAAAAAATGGTAGACTAGGAACTTGGTGACTCAACAATGATTCTTTCGTGTTATTGATTTGATATGTTTGACAGGGAAAACACTTCTTCACGAACTCATTCATATGAGTATCCACATGAGGCCAGTAGTACAACTTCAGAGCAAGTTGTTTCATCTTGGACTTACCAATATGCCTTTCATGCAATGTTGTCATAAACTGCACTCTCATATTTCTAGTAACAATTAAATTGTCATTAAAAATACTAAATTTTCATCTTTTGTTAATTCTCCTCTTAATTTGTGATAGCTCTGCATATAATCTGGTATATATTTTTTGTCAGGTCATCCATCCTACTCCTACTAATATTATAAGTGTGAAAGTTTGGATGTTTGGATGTTTGTGACGCTTTCACGGAAAAACTACTGAATGGATTTGAATGAAACTTTACAATAATATAGCTTATACATCAGAATAACAGGCTATGATTTCTAAAGACATATTATGTAAATTGTCCAAAATCACAATTATAATATTAGTGGGATTACATGGGAAATTTTGGCGTAACAAAAACGCGTTGCCTAGCAACCGACCATAGAATATGTAAATTTGTATATGCAAACTTTCGCGTTTATAATATTGGTGTGAAGACTATTTGAATGTACTACGTCAGATATTGACATTTATTTTGTTTCTTTAAATTATTAGACTACGTAACAGAATAAACACTATTTTGTACCTTATGCTGTATAATAATTTGTCATATACGTCACCTGTGCCTATCGAACAAGTAGAATACATCCTGAAATACACGCGGACAAAGTCGCGGGCGGAAGCTAGTTATTAATAAATTCTTCGTAAGTATTCTTAAGTATCATTCTTACTCTCTGAAATTAACATATTTTTCTGTTCTTCAGTTCATTACAGATTTCTAGCTAATCCAATACAATGTATAACTTCATACATATATGACTAATCTACATCATTGCAATCCTGATGCAGTAACCAACCGAAATGTTTTTACAGTCTCACTTTAGATGCTATTTTTCCCAAGGCCAGACTAACTGGAAGCAAGAATAATTGGTAACATTATATCGCAAGTAATCTCTATTTCTTTAAAGAATACATTTAATAGTTTTCATGAGGTAAGTCTTTTATTCAGTAACGTTTTAAGACTTCTAGAATGATAAATGCGCCAGCACTAAGAGGATTTGGGAGCCATCGCAACTATCTTTTAAGTCTTTCAATCAGTAGCCCAAAAATTCTGTATCATTAGTGTTTATCAGTAGAGGACAGGGTTCATAATAGTCTGCATAATATCACCGTAGGTCTTGAAGTTCACTCATCTAGATTTAAGTCGTAGTAGATGTATACCTATCAACAGCAACACATTAATTGCCTAAGACATCCATGAAAAATCATTAAACGGTCCTATTCTACAGCAGAATCAAAACGGCCTTTCACGAAGACAAACTTATTATGTACGACTAGTGTACGATATATGTATGACCATAATCATAAGCCAGTAAACGTCCACTGTTGGATATAGGCCTCCTCCCTGGTACGACACATTAACCGGTCCCGAGACATTTGCATCCAGCGACTACTCGTGACCTTGACAAAGACAACTAAAACTTCATAAATATTTCAAAAATTCTGTAAGTCTGGATTTGTTCGTAAATCGGTATCGGTACACCAAGTACATCAGCGGAAGCTATAAAACCAATTCGCAGTCTTCAACTATTATCACTAATGTGGCTGTCATAGCAAACGCTGCCAATAAATCACTTTTGGTACAGGCTTTTTAGAACAAAAGTATAAGGGGAGACAAAGAGGGGCATTTCCGATGATCTATCAAAACCCACTAAAGTATCTGTCAGGGGAAAAGCTAAGGCTTAATAATGGCCCTTTTGCTTTTTTCCGACCACTCAACGATGTCTCGAAGACCACTGACATGATGTACTCGGGTAAACATCGGTGTGGATAGGACTAGGACAGGCGCCAAGTCTAAATAGAAACAGCTGTAAATATAATTAGAACCAACTCCAATTCTAACTAGAATCAACTACGATTCTAATAAGAATCAACTGTTATTACGACTAGGAAAAGCTATAATTACAATTATAAACAACTGCTATTATTATAACTACAAATAATTTGTTCAATTATTTGGTTTAAATTTATGCGAGTGAAATTAGATTAGAGTTTACATTTAGTTGAAACCTTACACATGTACGCATATTCACATTGAATTAATGAATCAAAAGTTAACAAATTCAATTTATTTTTGTCAAAGTAAATTTGTAAGAAATATTTTTTGACTTCAACCAATCTACTTATTCTTTCGGACAAGTTCCGCAGATCAAAAACATATATTTAAAAACAACTATATGTATACGTTTTTAGTAATGCACTCAAATAAGCAAAACGAGTCAAAACTTGAGGGGTTCTTGAAGAGTTCCATTATCCACCTGCCTCCAGGGTCAGATCAGCTCGATGGTGCCTAATTATTGTATTGTCTTATGGAGTACTTACATTTACAAAGGTTCAACTCAATACGACAGTAGAAAGTAGGTTAAAATTGACTTGATAGATTTGTATGCATACCTACTCGGTTACATATAAAGCGTGTAAAAAAGATGAAAGAATCCAATGCTCACCAAAAATCTTAAAATCGGTGATTTATAGTAAAGGAGACTAAACTATTTTGTTGTAACCTTTTTGGTCAACATATTTAATGAACAACTATAATTACGATTTACGAGTATGTTACAGTTTTATCCGTCATCAGTCAGTCCATCTAGTAGGGGGACGGCCTGGTAGATGTTTCCCGGTACGTGGTCATCACTCGCCACTATAATACTAATCAGGCTATAATACTACACAGCGTTGATCAGCCGTCTTTTCAAGACAGATTATTTAGAAGCGAAGCTATCTATCGACTTATGTTTATCTGGTTATACAGTCTACCTTTTGACGTGATAGCGTCTTATAAATCGATGAACGCCGGCTGCACGCACAAAAAAGTGTAACGTTCAGCCTGAGCTGAGCGTGCAAGCGAGAGCGCGGAATAAGAGATAGAGAGGCATGATCGGACTAACCATTTGGCTTTTGACGCATCTTTTCTTATGATGTTATCACGTAAACTGACTTCACAGAAAACCAATTTAAAATTTTTTGTTTTTGTACCGGACACATTCTGTGTCACACATGCGATATTCAGTGGTGTTTCCAAACGGACGGCACGGTCCTCGTGTACTGGATTAATGGGTGAATGTCATAAAAGTTGAATTGAACTCTTCGTTCTTCCGTAAGTGCAAAAACGAATTTCTAATTCCAAACTTCATAGGTCTTAATTTGCGTTATAATTTATAAAATTAAAAAAAAAACGTTCAAAAAACCGACTTCAATTGACTTAAAAATTTGGTTTTCGTTGATTTTCTCAAAAAACGCTCAATCAATTACGCTCAAATTTATACAGGACCACCTTTGAAGTATTTTCTACAAACAAAAAAGAATCATCAAAATCGGTTCACAATTGGCGGAGTTATCGTGTGTAACACACATACAAAAAACATAGTCGAATTGAGAACCTCCTCCTTCTTTGAAGTCGGTTGAAAAACAACAACATTAGACACCGCTTTGAAACAATGGTGAACTTATAAAACAATATTTTAAATCTGGTTCCGTGCATCAGCAAAAATATGAAGTCGTTTCTTTGCTAACTTATATTGAAGAAGGAGTTGAAGAAGAAAGGAGTTAGGCGTGTACGATATAATAAATATAATAAACGATTACATAAATACGAGATACAAAACAAACTAATATATATCAATAATAATACATACATACTTTACATACTATAATATATATACAAATACAAATAATACAAATAATTTATTTTCTCATTAAAAAAGTTATTTTAAATACACTTTGATATTCTTTGATCTCAGAAGGGTAGCAGTATCTAAGCCAAGCTAATATTTTGTTCGCCATCTCGTTGAATTCAGAATATGAATTCAGAAATTCAGAATACAAATAATTTATTTTCTCATTAAAAAAGTCATTTTAAATACACTTTGATATTCTTTGATCTCAGAAGGGTAGCAGTATCTAAGCCAAGCTAATATTTTGTTCGCCACCTCGTTGAATTCAGAAATTATCAGAGTCAGAGGTCAGAGCGAGTCAGACTGGCGCTTGGTTTGCCCATCCTTTACAACTGATATTCAAAGTGACTTTTTTATAGGTGTAGTTGAAGGGCAGCCAAAGGTCATATACTTTCATGCGGACGAAGTTGCGGGCAAAAGCTACTAAGTATATAATGTAAAGGAACGTTATTTTGTAAGTATAATGCAGTAAGGTTTTCGCGTAATCCGACGAAGTGTGGTTGAAACCACAATATGACGGTTCCGTAACGGTTTGCGTAGCGTGGTCCGTTGCGTGCCACAGAATAATTAAATACCCACACCCAGAAGCTCAATTGTTTGCAAAACAATAGAAAATATCATACACTTAAATGCATTTTTAAATTCGACGGGTTTATATTTTGTTGTTGCTTTTTTATGTTTGTTACCTCAGAACTTTTGACTGGGTGAACCGATTTGAATGATTCTTTTTTATTTGAAAGGCGGTGCTTTCCGTGTGGTCCCATTTCCATTTGGTCCAGTCCTGACATCGGCATCCATGAGAAAACCATATAAATCTTAAACTTGCCTTAGTAAAACTAGACTTTTAGGGCAATTGAAGTCGGTTTCCAGTTCTTTTTAAACGCATTTACTTGTCGCATAATATAATCTTCCCATCGTAATAGACACACGTCTTTTAAGCACATACCTGGTCTCAACTTAAAATGTATAATAACGTATTAATTATTAAATTTTACGTATTTAAATAATAATAATAACGTTATATTTAATATATTTAAAAAACATACGGAAAACGTGTACCTATCCGTCCCCCTACTAGGTGGACCGATCGGGTAAAGGCTGCTGGAAGTCATTGGATGATGTTCATCACAGGATGTTATTAGCTTGGGACCGGTCATTGTGGCATAACATGGAGGAGATGTCAAGTGATTTATAAAATTCTTTCCAAGTGCCGTATTTTTATGGCCCTGGTATTTATATCAAATATTCTCATTATAAGGGTACAAGATGCAGTTCTACTCCTAATCAGGAAAGATTCACTAAGAACGTACAGTGCGTGAATATAAGAATAAGCATTCCGCTGTGGTACGAGTATTACATTTGAAGCCGCGTCACGAGAGATAAACGTATCCAATACAGTGAGTGCATAAAATTTTAGGATCGCAGCGCTATGCGAACTAAAATTATACCTATTGTGTCGTATCAAATGTCTCTATTTAGTAAGTAAGTTTTAGTGCTAATGTATGGGAATATATGTCATTACCGCTCAAATGTTTGTTGCTGTGTCCGTTAATAAAAAAAGTCAAATTACATTTAAAACTGTATTTCCATAATAAACGCATTCAAAAAAAACTAATGAACCATCTTCAACTACCCTAAAGGTCTAAAGCATTCTTCCCCTAAAATGTTCACCCTTAGATGTAGAATTATCTGGGTATGTATTTTGTTTTTTGGAGATTTTTGGAAAATCGCTAAATTACCTCCTCTGAAGTATGATCAAAGAAAAGGATCATGAAAATCGATTCATAATTGGCGGAATTCGCGTAACATACATATATACACAAAACCTGCAGTCGAAATGAGAACCTCTCTTTTTTGAAGTTGGTTGACAACATTGCAAATGTTCGTTACACACGCGGACGGTGGTGACGTACAACTAACTCACAACCATCAATGACACCACTACAATGAAGACTACACTGCTACTACACTACTTACACCAAGACAATGAAGCGACAACGACACGGTCTTGCACAAAGTAAGTGGTTCTACTGTGTGATTGTAGCCTGTGACTGGACTGCAGCGAGTGTTGCATCCTCGCGCATCGTCAATTTAAAGAACACGAGAGCACGGCCATAGCACGTAAGCCGTAAAACTTGAAACGCTTAGTAAAAACACTTCCGCAATCCAGAGTACGGCGCCACAAATCTCTCGGCTAATTCTAGTGAGCGCAGATTACTTTACGTTTTTATTCGTTTATGCAAATGTAGTGTTGTTCAGTAGCGGAGAATTATGGTCACGGTCTAAGCTGTTACTAGGTTTATTATCCAAATCTGAAATGCCTAGGAAAATGCCTGAAGTAGGCATTAAACCTTACGGCAATATGAGTTGAGAAAATCATACCTTGATGAAATCGAGAAACTCAATATAAAATCAAAAGTTTTGATTGTTGTTGGTTGCTTTGTTCTTCTTACACGCGGCAATGTATTAATACTTTTTAGGGTTCTGTACCCGAAAGGTAACAAACGGGATTATATTACTAAGCCTCCGATGTCTGTCCGTCTCTCAGTCATCCGGCTGATCCCTAATAGTTCGACAGTTGAAATGTTCTCAGAATATGTATGTCTGTGACCGCTATAACAACAAATAACAATGATTTTTTATATTTCAAACTGTTAGTACCTATAACAAATATAATGTGTAAATTAACAAGTGTCTCACCTATTATATATTATTTTCAGTGCGTTAATTATTCATATTCTGTACGGAACCCTCGATGCGCAAGTCTGACTCCCATTGGACCAGTTTTTTTTATAGAAGTAGTTAATGAGTAGGTGTAGTGAGGATGCTACAGTGGGATAATTCTGGAAGTCAGCGCAGATGAAGCGGCAGGATAACTAGCTTTAGCCTAGTGCTTCTAATCGGGAAAAGTTTTCCATGCAATATGTGTCTGCAATATTTTTCCCGCAATATTGCTGGCATTGACAGCTATACTTTTCAATATTTTACCAATCCATATTATAATATCTAAACAAAAAAAAATGCTGTGAAAAATTGGTTGCATCAAAATATTTCCATAGTGGCTGGCAGTTGCAGTATTGAAGCCTCATATTACGTAAAAAAATTGCACGACATGTAAAAGATTATAATGCAATTTTTTTATGTGGCGAGTACTTTTTTACCGTACCAAAAAGAGTAAGTGAAATCATTTACTCGTAAATAATAATAATAAAACAAATAAAAGTATTTATTTTACAAAAATTGTTACATTTCACTTATAAGTATGTGCGTGTGTGGTGAGAGGGCGTGTGGTATGAGAGCTGAGAAGACGAGAATCATACCCAAGGAAGGAGTAAACCTGAGTTTTGGGTACTCTTCTCGTCTCCCGCTACAGCTTTACCAGTATCTGTATACTTATAATATTTTTAAAACTTACATAATCTTAAACTATTACACAACTTTCGAGAAATTTTGTAGTTTGTTACTGAACCCGACGAGCACTATGTCTCGTGAAGCCTCCATAGAGAAGAGTTATTCTGACAACGTCTACTATCCTTCTCGTTACGTAACCAAAAAATCTTTATTAATTCACTTGATTAAGTTAACATGTCCCTCTTGTAAAATATCGCAGCTCCTGTTTGTGTTATCAATATTTGTTCAGTCAACCTTGTGACGGAAGTACGGACACGCGCTATCGGTCATTTTATCGAGAAATACGAGTTAATGTTTCCTGGGCACGAGGCGGAGAAATGCTTATACCTCTCTTATAATAAAACTGTTCAGGGTCAATGTATGAACCGTGAACGCGTGTATAAGAGGTCAGGGTCAAAAGGTGATACACATTTAATTTGTAATTGTAAATCAAAAGAATTCACAAGACGAGTACGTATATACATGGCCCCTATGATCTGTCCGCAAAGTCCGTTCGATTTCGAATTATATATTAAGATATCCTCGTGATCGCGTCGTCCGACTCTATGGGGGCACATGTTTTAATGTTGACGATAAACAGTATTCGCTACTGTGCTAGTTAAAAAAATGTAGCATGAAAAACGACCGAACGAAATCAGTTTAAAATTCGAATTTTGGATTCATAGAAATTCATCAAAATCACAACATTCATGGTACACATGTAGTCTAAAAGATATGTCATTTATAAGCAGAGAGATTTAATTAAATGTCTTTGTTTATAAGTGTATATGACATGCTTCAAAGTTGGTTTAAATGAAAATGCACATTTAATCAATCGTCACTCGTAATAGCATCGATATTGAAATGAAGTCATCAGAGAAGCTTAACATAACAAATGGATGTTTTCCGAATCATGACGTGACTGTAAAGTTACATTGGTAGAAAATTATTTTTGCTTTTTGAAATATAATTCTCATTGAATATATGTTACACTCTCTACAGGAGAGTAGGCCTAAACCCTTGCAATTGAGACATATCTAGGCTGTTAATGATTATATATTTACCTTATATACCGCTTTAACATTATAAATACATAGTTTAGGATTTTATTCAACGAAACCTTTCATTTGATTCCAAACACGATATTTTCATATTTAATAAGTATTTTTGTTAGCACTTTATGCGCCCTGCAAGCCGCCATTTTGGATTTTATGCAACGTCGAATAAACCATTAACCGCTGCAGAACACGATACTTTTAATGGTACTTCATTTATTAAAATAAGATGAGTAGATTAGGAGATATGGTTCATTTTGTCTTTGACATCTTTTAAAACCATCATCTGTTTTTCTAAAGCACCTTCCTAGACATCATTAGGTATAATAATATATATATGGAACCATGTATGCAAACTATGTATACCTCGTTAAATAATGTAAAACGAGAGTTTACCTGTCCAAAAATGACTGCATATAAGTGTGCATGAAAAATTTCATTACACAATATTTAAACTTAATATTATGTTAGCTCATGGTCATAACGTCTATAATGATTATTATGGTAAAAGCGTATCATAAAACATCGCTCTCAATATTATTTGGTATAACGACCGATTAAATACCGAAGCTTTCGGAATCAAAGGAGAGCTCAGACAATAATTCCGATATATATCGTATTTATTTTGAAATCAATTGTCCGGATGGAAATGGAACGTATGACCACGCCACGTAATACCCTGTCGCGGAAATTGAAAATACGTTTGTTGTAAAGGTTGGTGCAGACCGGTAGTAAACCGCACGTGGAATCGCAATCAAGAGAGAAGGGGAATTATTTAGCTACTGCTATTGATCCAATTAAATGACCGAATGGGATGTATATTCGCGCGGTGAAGCCACTATCCTGCAAACAAGACCATTGAGAGTGTGTTTTTATTTTAAGTACAGTCAACAACAAAAAAATGTACCCACTTTTGTACCATGTGACTTTCAATCTTTCTTATTTCTATTCAGCGTGTTGAGGTAAATGTCAACCAAAGGTAAATATGACATTGTACACAAGTGGGTACATATTTTTGGACTCGCGTTGAAAAAAAATTGTGAGCCGCACGCCTGGCAGATGTGAAACATCGACATTATTTTGTAAAAGTAATATGCAGAAAAGAACATATTACGATAGGAACTACGTAAATATAGCATAATGATACAAGTAAATGCGTTCAAATAGAACTGGAAACCGACTTCAATTGCCCTAAAAGTCTACATTTACTAAGGCAAATTTAAGATTTATATCGTTTTCTTATGGATGCCACACGAGAAGCACCACCTTTCAAATAAAAAAGAATCATCCAAATCGGTTCACCCAGTCAAAAGTTCTGAGGTAACACACATTTATAAAAAATACCCGTCTAATTGATAACCTCCCCCTTTTTAAAAGTCGGTTAAAAATGAAATATTACTATTTTTCCAGATAATGATACATTTTCATTAAATACAAAAATTAAAAATTTAAAAATTCATTTCTAATTGTGACAACTTCACAATCAAGACAAGACTCGCACAGTCGATTGCGCAGGGCGACGCGTCGCCACCGTCGAGTACCGTACACACAACTACATATACCATCATATAGCGATCGGTTTTACGTGCGGCTATAGATATTTCACATCAAAAATACGTGTGAGCTCAACAAATACGCTTTGTAACTACTGCGTAATCTTTACAGCGATCAAAATAGATCGCGTACAAAAAACTCAAACGCACGGCTTGCAAAAATCGACAGTTCAAGTTCAAAGCCAGTGCCCAATGACAGATGACATTAGCTGTCATTTTCTTAGAGGGAAGGCAATGGATCTAGCGACATACAGCCCGTCCCTATGCCGCACTTACAAAACCGAAAAGTGAGTGTACAATCAAGTTGCACTTGGCTCTCATGCGATAAGAATTTTGGATGGAAAGCGAGGTCTCTCAGAGCCTTTATTTTTACCTTTATTATACACAAAACTGCAAATGGCACCGCTGTTTGGCGGCAGACTTTAACTAACATTACCAGGTAGGTAACAAAACCTAGTACGAGTACTGATAGGTATCCCCGATGGGAGTCGAACTGAGGAACACTGGATTGTCAGTCCAAGCCCACTAGGTCACTGCGGCGGTAGACTGGCGGCGTACTTGACCTACATATAATAAGTTATATGATTTCTTATGTGAAAGCTTATTGAATAGTCAAAACTTCAGCACCAATGTCGTATTTCTGCAAAAATGTAGAAGAGCCCACAGTTTATCATCACTTTTTGAAGGTTTTAAAAATATTTTTTATACCAATTTCAATTTTGAATCGATAAATCGGTGATTGCATATGGTATAATTGCAAGTGTTAGTTATATTAACTCATCTGTTTTGACACTAACTCCCAAATAATATTAATTGACTCGTGCGGTTTCTCTAATGCTGAAGGTTAATTTACGTAATTGCTTTATGGCGCAGTATTCTAAGTAATCTTGTTAAATTCAAGTGCTTTTGTTACCACTTAATGTCAAACTATTAAACAATCTCAATCAGGATGGTCTAGCTCAAACTTAATAATCCCTAGTGCGTAAATAATTTTCTACAGATAATTTATAAGCAGCTAGCAGCACAATTTATCTCATGAAAATATTTATGGAATCTGCGGATTGGTGGCAAATAAAAAGCATTTAAATAAAATCTAAGTAGAATTAAACTGTTTAAGTATATTAGATAACTAAAACAGGTGCCACTGTTTAAAAATTGACAAGAAGTTCGTTTGAAGCTAAATATTTTCCGTGTAAACTGCTGTATTTATAGTAATATTTTCTGTAATATAGGTCACCCTCGAGGGACCATTAAAAATAAGACATTATTTTTCGAAGCCCGCTTAAAAGTGTAAAAGTAAAAGAGCAGCGTTAAAAAAGCTCTTATCAACAATCTCGCTAATTAAATAAAACGAGTTTTATCGTAATTTATTAGCAGCGTAGCTTCTTAGCTACGCCGCCGTAGAGGAGGCTACGGGCTACGCGCGTCATTTGGGAATGATACGGGTTGATTCTGAGACTGCGCGCCTCAGTGCTACGCGGGCATTTATTAGGGGCGCACGCACTCCACGTTACCCCCAGTGCTGCTGTTACGAAAAACGCGCGTGATACAAAAAGTATAAAAACCCACTACTCCTGTCCTGGATTTTCTTTGAAAAATCATCTTCTACTCCAATGTGACAAAGGAAAAGAACGGTAAGTGGAGTGTTTATTTTTTATTCATTGATAATTGATGTTTTAATGTTAGAATGATCTGTATAAAATGTTAATTGAGGTTTATTATACAAAATTTATGACATCATTTCAGATACCATCTCCCACCATATTTTACTATAATACGTTGTGTGTTGGCGATATATTTAATTAAATTATATACAAGCGATGTAGTTAACCCATGACACAGATTCGATTATAAAGTACTGTATTGTAAAAGTATACATAATTTACGGTCTTTAAAAAATATTGAAAACATAGTTTAAATTTTACTTCTCGTTTTACTTTATAAAATTGAATATTTACAATAGGAATTCAGGCGTCAAGTTATTCTGCTAATTCAAAATTTAAGTAAAAAACATTCTTTATACAATATGAGAGTTTTCACAAAAGAATCGTCGCAGTTCCTAAAATTTTATATCGATCTTCTTTTGAATTAACGAACAAAACGGACCAATTTTCGCGTCCATTGGTTTTCCTCTCCGAATCCGTTCTAAATAAAGGAATCGAATAAAAACCAAACATCATAAATAAATCAAGACAAATTACAAATTCGATTAGGAACAAATTGAATAGCATCTCGATCCTGACAGCTCGAATTAAGATATCTGCCGACGGATCGGACCGAGGCAGGGAAGCCTTTTCATCTGACCCGAAAAAGACTACGTCATCCGTTTTACTTTTTAAGGTTTTGTTTCCAGCGTACAAAGAGTAACAATCAAATTAAATTCGAGAGGTTCGTCTCTTTCAATCAACCCTATGTTTCTTAGGCCCCTCGTAATTCTATTTCCGTTTGTATTGAGTATAAAACTGTTTCTAGCCTGGAGTGTCTCGAATTTTGTTGAAAATAAGATCGTGGTCTTGATGTACGTAATTTGATTCGGGTGTTATTGAATGCTGATAGAAGATTTAAGTCAAGAAAACAGAATTTTGCAGAGAATTATAGGGGTGTTAGAACGTTCTGGATATTGGGAGTTTTAATAAATTTGGACCTTTTACGCATATTAAAATTGCGATTTGAAATAATCTCATACAAACTTCAGCAATTGTTTTATCTATAGGTAGAACGATTTTAGGGGTGATTGATATTTATTATACAAAACTTGTTTTATTTTAAATGTGAACAGTAAGTGTTTTTAAACAGTTCGGTTGGAATAACCTTGATAACTGTAAAGAGAAATAAAACTGACAGTCTTAAATTGTATATATTCTCACTTCTATTAGTTTTAGGTGGTTCAGCACTGACAAGAGATAAATAAGAGAGACAGATAAAGTTTTCAAATGGAGCGGCACTCAGCATGTTTGCTTGAGTGTTCCAGAAAATGTTGAAAACTCAGTAATTTTAAGTTTTCTTATGACGGGAGATAAAACTATGACTTAAATTAATTATGGATGTGGCACACACGTTCTACTAAGCCATAAACTTCATGAGTTCAGCTAGAAACTTTATGACGAGTTTAAAATGAAATTTTAATTAACATAGTTATTTTGAACGAGATAGCTGAATATCACACCCCTAGTATCAGTGGTCCGATGATTTAGGATTAGGATTTATGATGATCGGACTGATGAGACTTTGTCGTCTAAATAGTTCGATGAAATAGAAAAAATAAAGCTTCAATCAAAACAATCGAGAAGGAAATGCGTCAGTAGGACCATATTTATTTTTTGTAAAACATAAGGATTACCTTAAAAACATTGGATTGGGGAGCTGATGCTCTGAATTTTAGACAAAAACAAACAGTCAAAACCGGACCTTCACCTGAACACTCAATACGCCTCAAAATTGACATAAATCACCTTTTCCCAGTAAGTACAAAAAAAGTACAAGTATGTTCATCTGTTCTAAACTTGTCATTGTAATTTGATTAAATTAATTGTCATTTAAAGCTACATGACATCACATTAAATTCAAAATGGCGGGGCACATACAGTGCTACCAAAAAATAATACCTAAATATCTTGTTTTGTATCAATTGAAAGGTCTTAATTTTTGAAAAGATACTGATTACATATAAATTTTAATTTTTCTACTACGGTTAGGTTAATTTTACTTCTTTTAACTTTGTTTTAGTTTTTTATAAATAAAACATAGACGAACCAATGCTTTACTTCAATCTCTCCTGATGTTAAGTGACGATGAGGTCGTACAGCTAAGCGTTGGTCTATAAGGTGCCTATTTACTCTTCTTATGACAATTACCAAGTTGTAGTATTCTGGGAACACGGAAACCGGTTCAATCAAACAATCGTGATAGCATTCCTACTAGAAGTCAATGTAATACACCTGACCTCAGCTCTAGAATATGATTAGTACATGCACTAACGTGATTGTCCAATCAATAAGTTCATACTGTGGTTACCAATACATCAGCCAATAGTGTTAGGTAATTATGGATAATTATCTTCATATGCAAAGCCTGCCGTGGTGGTTTTTGTCCAACAGTGGGGAAACCGCCCCCTGGAATTTTCCGTGTCAAGCTCTACGAGAATCATGAGAAGATATGCCTCGAAACGCGTATTAAGGGCTCCAACGTACTAAATTACTTTAAAGATAAATAATTCTCATCTTAAGTATCAAAGGATTTAGCTAAGGGGCTGAAAAAGTACAAGTAAACTCTTCTAAGTCACCTGCCTCCGCTTTGTAAGGCTTTGCAAATAATGTTGCGCAATTAATTTACGTAGAATGATGTTGATTTTAGGGCGAGTTCTGTGTCTAAAATAAATTGACAAACGTGACATAAAAGTATTAGAATCCCTTTTTATTTGACAGAAAACAAAATTGCGATGTTATTTTACAGTTTCTATTTTCATAGAATACGATAATAATATCACAAAACATTAATATTACTGAATCTTTTAGGTTACTTAGTCCTTGGGTCGCTCTTCAAGTGTGTTGCCTTACTACAACTAAACGTAACGATAAAAAACGATATTGATAAAATTTGGCACGCATATAGCCTGACAAATGCATTGGCTACGAGTAAATCGACGATTAAGGTTGATTTATGAAGTCCAGAAGACGTGAGTAGACAGCTTGTTTCATATACATGAATTAAAAGCATGTTATTTGATTTAAAATTGTGACATCGTTTCCATTAGATTCCTAAATCGGGTGGTCTGCCTACACTTCTTTCACTTATCCTTGAGAGAAAGTTGGAAGCGCAAACGAAGGTAGCATGTATTTTATATTTTGTAATGCCTTTTTCTACTTGTTGGTTTGGAATAACAATTTCCCTCTATCCTTTTCAAACCTTCAATTATACAATCAAGTTATTTTTTGACTATCCATTACTACTTGAAGGAAAAAATTACTACTTGGAGGAAAGGAAGGTTACTATGAAAACATTTTAACCGCCTCCGTGGCCTGATGTGGCCTATGTCGGCCGCCAAACAGCAGTGTTGATAGCACATTTGTGTTCAAATATGAAAAGTAGCAGAGTCAGCATCCAATTAGCTTGAGACCTCTGGGTGAGCACGCTTACCATCTTACGTCACTTACCATCAGGTAGTATGAAGGCCAAGTGCAAACCCATTATGGATTTAAAAGCAATGGTAACACAGTTAACCTACCAATGCACAGTACAAAGGCTTATATTTGCACTTGGTACAATTACAAAGGAAAATTTCTTGCGCAACGAAATAGTAGGACAGGAGAAATATATTTGCTTGCATTGTGTATGACCTCGTATATCTTTGTTCGTGCCGGAATGCGCTCTGAGGTTCAGTAATCTTTTTGCGAAACTTTACTTATAAACTTTAAGCCTTGTGTAAGGTTCGATTCGGACCTGATTGTCTATAGGAGTTCGTTTTTGGGAAATTAATACAAATAAATGAATCACTAAAATATTGCAGCAAGGTTTGGTCATAAACATCGTCATTATCATCAAAAATATATCAATTTTTACTTTAAACAATAACCGATCAATTTCAATATATACTCAGGCCCATTTTAGTCATGTTCGATGGGAACACAAAATAAAATGCGTAAAATAAATGTAATAAATCGTGGGACTATTAAAGGGGCACTTAACACATTTTAAACATAACTGTGAGGCCATCCGTCATCGGACCTCAGAATCCGACAGCACTTATTATTACGAACTCTCATTCATCATTAAGTGACATTTAGCAGAGTACGAAATGTGCCAATAATGGTTGGGATGTACTTACTATGATATATATATCTCCCGACGTACTGCCAAACGTTTTAATGGGCTATAAGGTCAGCAATAACACAGTCGTTGGTTCACGAATGGTTTTTTCATGGACATAGGTACTATGCAGAATAAAGTTTATTGCCGATTGCGTTCTGTATATATGCCTTAAATATTAACTACAATGTTATTCAAAAGTAGTGTGAGTACATACATAGGTGCTATAATAAATGACCTTGACAAATTGTAATAATAATCGCGTCGTTAGATTTTTTTAAACTAATATTTGTGATCGCAACTTTGCCTGCGTGGCTTTCAAAAATCATCACATCATCATCATAAAAAGCAACGTATGTTCTTTAACATTACATAGGCTATGTGCTGGCAAAATAGATGTTTCAAATTTGGCCTGCATTTGTACACTATTTACGAAATCAAGTAATAATCTAAATACGAGTATGCATAGAAAAATACTAGAATTACATTTTTGCACTTATTGTAATTGTACAAAATCATTCTTTTTGTACAAAGTGATAGCTTCAAATGTCATTTTACTCGTATTGACGCAATCTTTGTTTTCATCGTTAAGTCTTCCCTGTTTCGTGCGCTTTATATACTGTTTTTGTACAAATATTCTATGCCAAAATAAACAAAAATGGTAACTAAATCGCTTTTATTTGATAATGGTCTATTAAAATTATAAGTGTACAAGACCAGGCCTTGGCGCCATGCATTCGCGGAACGTGTTATCACTCTATTGCTTGTGTCGTTGAGGCGCATGGCGGTAACAAACAAACCCACATTCGCGTACATCATATGTGTTCAAGGTTTGATAAGTATGCTTTTTGGACCTGAAATAAATAAATAAATAGTTTTAGTTTAAATTTGAATGTTTACAATATTTAGTAACTTAGTAATTTTTAGGCAATAGCAGAATAACAGCGTCTTCGAGGTATTGAACCTCTTAGACATATGCTGAGCTATTAGCCCATTCATCATACATATATAATATACGATGTTCAATTGTTAGTTTTGAGAATTTGTGATGAATAAACCTCTTTATTATTATTATTATTACCTGAAGAAACGGAACGCTTCCGGCAAAATGGTGGAATATTAACAAACGCCAACGTACTTCTTTTTAAAGAAGTTCTTGTAGATTCATTCGAGTGCACATTCATTGAAAAGAATCCTGTAGAACACTGAAAGGCCGCTTTATGTAGGCTTTCCATGCTTTGCTGCTTGCCTTCCACCAGCGAGCTGTGGTAATTGTAGAATCCGAACCTATATATATTATATAAAATAGGTTTGGATTCTACAGAACGCCGTGCCAAAAGCCAATGGCCAATATAATTTTCCGAAGAAGTTTAATTATATACCTTCAAAAATATTTGTATTAAATACCTGTATTAATCATATTTTTAAGGTGGTGGTTTCGTTTGCGAGTGCTTTTACTAAATTAACCTATAAATTTTCTTCGTGGAACATGATTATAATCAACCAAATGACTAATGGTTACTGTGTGTGACCGTCATCTATCGTTTTTGAAAAAGCAATTGCTTTAATTATTTTTTCAATTTCCCTAGACGTGACATTTAGGTCTGAGTACATATTAGCGAAAATAATACCAAGTCACGTTAAAAGGTAAATTTGTAGACGGAAAGTTTTCCAGTTAATGACATTCATTTGCGTCATGTACATTGTTTATTTTAATTTATAATTTTAATAACCATTTTTATGTACGCACGGCAACAGATCAAGCTATACATTTCCAGTATAAGCAGAACAAGCATCGTTCATGAGCCGATTTAATGCAAGGTCAGCGTATACTGAAAATATAGCTTTTAGTATTTAAAAAAAGCAGTCAAGTGCGTGTCGGGTCACGCGCAGTGTAGGGTTCCGTAGTTGGACACAGGACAATGTAAAGTAATTTTGATTGGAATTTGTATGAAACTTACATTTCGAAGTATATTTCATACTTTGGTCAACTATTACTCGTAACTTTGAAGTAGTAAGGGTCTCTGAGCAAAGCCGCTGACAGACAGGCGGACAGAGCGAAACTATAAAGGTTCCTAGTTTGACTGCAGAACTCTAAAAAGTATGACATGCAAATGGCTATATTATGAAACCTCGCAGAACAAACGCTGAAAACAAACCAATGATTTCAAAAGTAAACACCCTCGTACTCAACCTCTCAAAAAATAATTAAACTTGTAACGATTAAAAATTTAATTCAATTTACCTCTCACAGTCAAAAGAAGCAATTAATAACCGAAGAACACATAAGGCCTCTTAACTAATTAGAGTCTTCCGCACGTTTATATGACACTTGAAAATTCATTAACGCCCCGACACTCCAGTTAAGTATGCTAAAATTTCCACGCCATATACAAGCAAATGAGCGAAAGTGCTCATTCTCAAATGAGCAAAATTAACATGCTGTATACAACTTTATCTTGAAGCCTTGCGGTAATTTCTGCTTGCTTTGGGTTCGTGCCAATGAATTGGTCATTCTGTGACAAGCTGCAATTATTAACGTATTTTATTGGCAGCCCCAGGGTATAGTTTGTTTTCAACTTTGAACATTTATTGCCTTTCGAGTGTTTAAGTAGTTTATATGCAGTTTGGACTTTGTCAATTATTATTAGTACATAATGTTTGTGTTCAAAGATTAGGAATGATTTTTTAAATGTATGATAAGATTGTACTTGGTTTTCATCTCACTTGATTGAAAGTGAGGATAAGGACGTTTGATAAGCGTGCGCACTCATACGAGTAAGTCTCAAGTTAATGAGTCGGAGGCTCTTCTTAGCGGCGGCGGCAGATTTAGACATTGTTTTTTAAGCTTTAATACGTTCAAAGTAATGTGTTTAGCTATGGAAAATGAACAAGATTTTAAACATATACTCGTATTTAAGTAATTTATCATTCTGGTGTTCATGGTACTATTTTTTCGGTGTGTCAATTAAAGAGGGACATTTCATTTCTTCAAATTATTATTACTTTTAAATGTTTTAAAACCAAAATATTACCAAATTAAAACAAGTACCTTTTTATACTTTGTATAAAGTTCATCTAGTAGAGCCTCTTAATTTGACACTGACAAAATTGAAGTGCATTAAATCTTCAAGTTTAAAGAGTTGTTACTGTCAGTCGAGCTTGAAAATCCATCTGACCCACATGCGGGAAAGTTATTCAAAAACACGGGGCTGGACCATGTGTTGTACAGAACTTTTTCCCCTCCTGACGTTGATTGATTTCAATTTGAGAGGTGCGCCACGTTTTGGGCGCGAATTTGGCGTAATGCCACGCATTGTTCGGCTGTAGCCTTTTGTGGGGCCAGTAATTTGTGCATGTAGTTTAGACCCTTTTAGTTCTGGTGTATTGGCTTTGTAGGTCTCAGTCACGTATTGGAACTATGTAATACAGCTCCGTTGTAGTGAATGATAGCAGGGTCGTTACAAATGGACACGGTGATGGAATAATGTTGATAGGCTTGAAATATATGATAATAGATAACTTAGGGCACGACACCACAAGATGAGCAGCTATAGCTACCGCTATAATAACTTTTTTAGGGATTACTGATTACGGCAAATCCTTCAGTGTGACGAAGGTTCGCAGTGACACAGATATTAATATAGCAGAAGAAGACAACAATATATTTTCTTAGTTAATGGGATCCCTCTCTGAATGCTTCCATTCCATTTCTGATACTATAATCTTTTAAAATTGAACAGATGGTTTTGATAAGTATTTATGTGAAAACAGGAGATGAAATCAGTGTCGCGAAATAAATATCATTAATTTACTACTTTATTGTCAGCTACAATAGCCGTTGTGCAGCTAATGGTCCCTAGATGGCGCTTTGAACAATAATAATAACTGTATACAATTTTTTATACAAAAACATTGAGGTCGTCTTCTTTGACGTGGAACGGTCTCTCTGAAAATTATGACTTTATTATGCCGAAGTAGCTATGTGGGAGCCCTGTTTTTATTTTACAAAGAAGACCTTTGTGCCATACCCGGTCAAAGGCTGGATGTCCGGAAAGACAGAAGAACAGTATTCGTTTTTTCTTATCCTATTGCACACTCTGTGGACTTGTTCGATAGTGGAATGGTGTTGTCTCAATCCGAATTGGTGACTGGGTATAACACCATTTTCGTCGAGGATAGGTTCTTCATTCTGCGCAGTAACAGTTTTTCAAATACCATCGATAAGACTGGCAGCAGGCTGATGGGTCTATATGAGGTGACTTCATTTGGCGTTTTTTTCTGGTTTGTGTATCATCAGGATTTGTGATACCTTCCATAGTGTGAGAAGTACTGTGTACAAATGTAAATTGTGATTCACTGTGAAGTTGTATGTTAATGATACTCATTTCGCGACATTACAAGCCGCCCTATTTTTAGATAATTACTGCACAAAGCAAGCTATTCTGTTGTAAAAGATTATGGCAGCAAAAATTTAGTATGAAACTTTGATCGAGCGAAATCCTGTTAATAGCTTCATCATATTACATTCGTGAAACCTAAGTTTGAGAGTTTAAAATCTTCGTAATAGAGGACAATTAAAATGGGGTTTTCGGGAATTGAACACCAGAAAAGTTGCCACTAAATAATAAACATCTAACTCTCTCTGTAGGAGAGTAGGTCTGAGCCCCTCGAGTGCGGACATATATAAGCTGTTGATGACGACTGGCATGTCATAGAAATTTTGGTTTCATTTTCAATTCGTTTGATTACGTAAACCCTCCGACGATTCAGCACGTAAAGCGTAGAGTGCGAGGACAGGCGAATAAACCGATGACTTGATGCGGGTCGCCTTTGGATGCCAGAGGGCTCGTGGCCAGCCAAGGCTGTCTGTAGATTTTTTGCTAAATATTGCACCATTAGTCGTGTGGTCTGGGCTTCAGAAAAGCTTCAACCCTTGCAACCCGTGCGCTATGGCTAAATTTTAGTAGGTTTTATATCAACCAGAGCGGATTGAATGTATTAAAATCCCTTCACTAGTGCTCATTCGATTTGAAGATCGACGAAGATCAATATACATATAATAGTGGCGATTAATGGCTGTTGGATATAATAACTGTATAAATGTAGCATCAAGTGAATCTACAATTTAGGCGCCGATAACAAGTCCAATCAAGCAGAAACTTATAACAATTTCTTGACAGGGGATTATATACCAACTTCGGTTCCATTTTCAAAGTTATAGATCGAACTGATATGCGGTTTAACGTCTGTTTCTTTCCAGCTATAATGTGCTTGCTTTTTTTTCTTCAACCAAACACCTGTAAGTACTCGTAATATCATAACAGTCGATTGTTAATGCAGACATGTGCAAAACAGTGCTTTTTAAAGTAATGTTATATGTCATTACTTTTCGTACCGCGTGATATCACTTCGAACCAGTACGCATCACTTGAAACATCACCTGAAATACGCGCCGCGCGCTGACATGCGACAGCGCAAACATGACTTTTTTACCACGTGATATCACTTCAAACCAGTACGAATCGTGCGAAACATCACCAAATGCGCGCCGCGCGCTGTCATGCGACAGCGCAAACATTGCTTTTATTATAGTAATACTTGTAAAATTATTGCTCGGAATTCAAATACGTAGAATGAAAGCCTTATTTTCCTAATAATACCGTTGCATTTCAGTAGCATATGAGTGTTCTATCCGTCTTTATGGTTTTGTCGGGGGATCCGAGCCCGCGCAGCGCGCTCTTTCGCTTGCGCCGCGCTAGGTGCGAGTGAGCGGCGCATAACGTATACCTGCGCACGGCATGCCATGAGTAATGATGTAATGTTTGAAATGGTCAAGTGATGTGTTCTGTAACAAACAGTGCGCGGTCGGGTAATATCACTCGTCTACATTACATTCCTCACGATTGACCTTGTTATATAGGTTATACAGTTGGACTTAAAAAGTCCCCGGGTTCGTTTTACAGCGGTACCCAGTACCTATCGATACTCAGTTTGGTTGTTGGTAGGGCATTCATTGTCTGCCTACGCAACACCTTGTTACCTAGGTATGTTGCTCCAGAGCCTTATAAACTTGATGCTACTGTGTGAGCACGCTTTTTATGCAGCGTTGGACATGAGCTTCCTATGATTTTCTATGAGGGTAATTGCCATAATCACTATGCTTGGCAGTCGGATTTGTGATCGCAGTACGATGTTGCTATTACAGAGGCAGATGCACCTGAATCCTGAATAGTTTACTCGTAATCGCTTTTATTACTCATATCTTAGCCGAGACCACATGGTACTCATTATAAACAACATATTAGGAAAAGTATTGTATCTGCAGTCACATATTGCAGCAATTTATCTAAAAACATTCCTCATACATCACGTTTAACTGGTTGTAATCTTAATGTATCCAAATACAGAGCCATTACAAGTTGAGAGTCGTGTGCCATGGCAGTAACAGTAAGTCATGTGGAGTATAGCCGTAAAACATAATACCACGTGTAAGTTACCACGGCGATATGGGAGACCGATATCAGCTCGTACTGAAATACTGCAACGACAGTTTATGATACCGGAAAATACAGCTTTATACTGCTCTTAAAAAGAACTTCACTCATGTCGTAGAAAGGTGACTTTTATGATTTCGTGCTTATGCCAACATTTTTCCGTTGTAGAAGCAATAAGCGATATGGTCAAGTGATTTTATAGAGATATTTCGGTCATGCTTATTTAGTGATAATTTCTTTAAGTTATATGTTCTTCAAATCTTAAATATGCATCTATATGTTTATCACTACAAATTACAGGACACATTTTGGAGAGTAAGAGCGAAATATATTTTTGTTGATCTCACCATCGCCATTAAAACACCGCTCAAACAGAAGAATGACATATATTTACCCTCATACGGTGGATATTTCTACAGCCCGCACAAAGTGTTTCGTTTTACATTATCTTGTGTGCAGCTAAATTATGGAATACACCACCAGATTCAATATTCCTTGAAAATTATAAGTTGTGAGTCTTGAAAATAAAAGTAAATTTCTTCTAGACCAGCGCGCAAATCTGTCGAACACATCGTCATTTTACATGGAAGGTAGTAAAATGCAACTCTCGGACGCATATACTACTTGTAAATAAAAATGCTGTTACCCGTATTAATTACTGCGAATTTGTTCCTTAGCTATTCCCCAGTCTCGTAGATTGCACGGTTATCACGTTTCTGCAGCGCAAAAAATCAAGAACTTCCAGCGGACGTTAATATTTGATATGGCTGTAAAAACTTTCATATTTTATCGGCTTGCAGAACTTTGTTTGACACAATTCGGCCTTGCTACATAACAGTATAAGAACAGAAAGTATTCCTTCAGTGTCGGGTGTGGAATCAGTACGTTGTTGAAATTGGAAAGTTAGGGATTTGTACACGAGTTAATTAGAGGGACGAGCCGAAGGCGTAATTCTATTTTTGATCAAAGGACACATTCTCATGCGTCAATGCGAGGAACCAAAATTTTACAGTCCATACTTATACTTTAATTTTTGTGTATTATTGGTTGTTTGTCCTTCCTTCACTTCGTAATGGAGACACACTTACACGGAGACTGACTTAATTTTTAGTAAAGGGATAGTTGAAAGGCTGGAAAAGGACAAAGTATACTGTTTGTCTCGATCGAAATCAGTCCTCTGGGGATAATTTTTGAAATTATCGTGGACGAAGTCGTGGGTAAAGTTAGTTTAAACAGCTCCAATTACACATGTTTCAAGTACATACTTCACTCGGGGTGGATAGGCTGTTAATTAATTTGCCTTTCACTTTTTATAGTGTAATTTCAATAAATTTAAATATTTATTTGAAATTTCTAAACTTATTTAATATTCAAACCTAACTAATTTAATCTCCTTATCATCAAACTAATTTGATTGATATTATACTACTTATTTTCGTCATTTTTGTCGTCATAAATGTCTTAACGTTGTTGTACAACATCAATTTTCAAAAATATAAACATGATGATTGTTTTCGAAAACTAACAAATTAACATTTAAATAGCTTTTTTTTAAAAAAAACCAACTACTTTTCTGTATTTGGACCAAAATAATATATCATGAAACTACTACTAAATAGATAATCAGTCATTACAATTTAATAAAAATTAAGAAACAAGAAGCAAAACAAAAATAAATTATTTATAAAATAAAATTCCTTGACTTTAATCAATATAAGGCACAAAGTTGAAATTAAGGCATAAAGTTATAATTAAAATGTTAGAAGCCTTTGAGAAAATAAACTAACCATCAATATGAATATTGTGGGGATTAAAGCTAATTTCCGTAATGAAGAAACTTTGCGTTTCGTTTGAGACCTATAATAGGAGTTAATTAAAATAACTATAGACTTTAAAGGCATAATCATTCATTCATCAAGAATGAGGGCATTTAAAACCTGGATCTTTTGAACGACCTTTTCAGCGGCTTAGTGATGATTCATAGGTCTTACGTGCAATTCCCTGCTACTTTGTCGTTGGTGGTTAGAGATTTTCTACACCTACCAACTTATCTAGCGACCATCAAGTTATGACCCAAGTGCAAACAATACTGTTGTTTTCCCCATTCCGCCACCATGGTAACCTTGTTTTTCCGATAAGACAAAATAACATGTCAAATGGAAGCTTCTGTGTAAACATGTTTCTATCGTACTCATTGTCACTTAGAAATAAGTGAGCGAACTATTTTTTTTCTACACAGTGAGCTGAAATGTCAATGGGCAGGCCACATCGGTGGTAGAACGTATAACCGATGGAGAGTAAGAGTTCCTGAGTGGCGACCACGTACCGGGAAACGTGTACTGGGCCATCCCTCTACTAGATGGCCCGACGGTCTAGTCAAGATTGTGGGGAGTCACTAGATGCAAAAGGCTCGAGACAGGTCATTGTGGAGTATTATCATCATCAACAGCCTATTCCTGAGTGGCGACCACGTACCGGGAAACGTGTACTGGGCCATCCCTCTACTAGATGGCCCGACGGTCTAGTCAAGATTGTGGGGAGTCACTAGATGCAAACGGCTCGAGACAGGTCATTGTGGAGTATTATCATCATCAACAGCCTATATATGTCCCCACTGGAGGGGCTCAGGCCTACTCTCCTACAGAGAGTGTATGGGCCATAGTCCACCACGCGGGCCCAGTGCGGATCGGCAGACTTCACATGCCTGTTCAAGACATGCAGGTTTCCTCACGATGTTTTCCTTCACCGTTAAGCAATCGGATAATGTACTTGAATTGGAAAACAACTCATAGGTACACGGCTGGATTCGAACCCGGTACCCTCAGATTGAGAGACCGCGCCTTATCCACTGCGCCACCGACGCTTCTACGACGTGGAGTATTATACCCGGAGGCCTATGTTCAGCAGTGGGCGTTTCCAGGCTGATGATTAAATCTCAAGCCTGTATCTATTTCTGTTTAGGAGCGAGAAACCTTTCGCTTTAGCAATAGGGTTACGAGTGGATCCTTCGGCTTCCGGATCCTAATAAACGCGTTCAAAAACTGGAATATATTTGAAATCCGCAGTGTGAATTCCATGAAGTTACGAGACGAATGAATGTCCGATCCAATTCCGATTGAGTTATCATGCGGATAGCCACGTAATCAGGATGACGTCTGTTGCCAAAATTACGAGGAATTCTGTGACAATGCCTTAAACCTTAGCAAGCAGAATTAAGCAAATGAATATTGTTAGTGAGTGTAGCTTCGGTGATATTATTATTAATATTTTAAAATGTGGAATGTTATTTTCTGTCCGCCCGGATAGCTACCATCATATTATGTAACTCTGCCGCCAAACATCAATGTTAATACCACTGTTGTGTTCTAGTATGAAAGGTAGCAGAGCCAGAGCCTCATTGGCTTTCGGGTGAGCAAGCTTACCATCCATCAGCTCTATCGTCACTTACCATCAGGTGAGATTAAGGGCAATTGCAAAACCATTATACCTACATTGACATCAACAAATATTGAGTGAAAGGGGAAAGTTATATTTGAAGAAGTACCTTGTTTTCTTTCATTATTCCTTGTCAGGAATGGCAATGGTCGTAATATATTCATTACAATTCTTTAGCTTTCTTTTTGCTATAATATTCATATGTACATATTACAGCTAATTTTCGAGTTTTTGAAAAGAATAGCAAAAATCGAGATTCGAGAAAATTGTGACCCTAAGTGCTAATGAATCTATCGTAATTGAAAGTAAGTAAAGTAATTTCGTTACACAAAAATCATACTTAACTACTCTTTTTTTCAGATAAACAAAAAAAAAAACACATTTCCTCATTGATTTGAAAAGAAAAGAAAAAACATGGGTGGCATATCGAATCACACAGTCTTGTTAAACACATTATTTCGTCCTGCGGTCTCATTCGATCTCTTCATATCAATTTCAAAATCATGATTTATTTAAATCAATATTCAAATCACGGGCTGTATTTATCTGATTCATTTCAGTCATTACTTCAATCTAAGTACATTAGTTCTTCCTTAACACGACAAATTCAACTACAGTATGTATCCTAGGCAATCCTACTTCGACGTAAGCATGTCAAGGAAGGACTAAACAGTTCATCCGTGCTTCTATTCTTGGTAAAATAAATAAAGACAAAATACATATTAATCAGGGATTTTAATATTTTAGTAATTTGTATTGATTAAGATTTTAGGAATGAAATAAATAGATTGTGTATTATTTGGCTGTTTGGCTGTTGTAAAGGTTTTCCATCCAAATAAATAACTCGATTGATTTGTTATGTTTGAAAAGTAAATAACTGTATGGACATAACGACCAGAGAACCCTAATATTCTTTTGGTTTTTAAAAAAAAAAAACGTTTTTGTCTATCAGTAAAAAAATTCGGCGGCAAGTTACTAACTAAAAAGTCAATGAGTTACATAAAAATTCTTTGTTTTTGTTTTTGTTGTACACATTCCAAATACTTTCTATATTTATGTACAGGAACTGCTCGTTTAAAGGTTTAATATCTAATCTTGTTTACTATTCCACTGAAACTCTTTGAAGCTTATACTCTTTCGAAGAATTACGCACCAAATTCCGACGACACCCACACCATTTCATGTACCTATTCTTATCTATAGTAGATATAATACATATAGAATCTTAAGATTATAAAAGAGTGTGTACAATGAAAATATTAAAAAAAATGTTCGGGCTTCCGAACGGTTCCGGGGTGAGTGGGGCGCGCGGGGAGCAGCGGGGTCGCACATCGAGTCGCCATCTTTTAGCTTCTCTTCCGATCGTGACCGCGAGACCAAGCGCACCCCTTTTTGTTATTTTAATTATTAAAATAAAAGAATGAGTTCTTAGAAATACAGTCCACTCATATACCAAATAATCAACAAACCTAAACATGGTCCTTTGAGCCGGATGCGGAGCGCACGGGACACGCGGGGAGCATGAGTCGCCTATATTAGAATCACACGCTACGCAAGGGATTCGAACTAAAAAAAAACTTTGCTTACTTGTTGAACAAATAACTATTATTTATAAGCACTGCAACAGTCACCGGAATGGAAGACGTTTGGTCATTGATTATACTTTATATGTACGAGTACATTCTTACTTAATTTTGTTTGTACCGTGTAGCATTCGACTTATAATAAAAGAAACTGAAAGCTGCTTCTCGACTTACTTCAAGTAAGACCTTCAAAATAATATCAACATATAAACCAGAACGTCCAGATTAGACATTCTATCGGTGTAGCCAATAGCTACCGTAACTATACCGTAAAATATAAACTAAACACTAAAGAGCGATGTCATCATTCCGCGAATTTGACATTTTGAGTAAGTAAGACGTGGTAAGACCAATGTGGTCATTTGGAAACTCGAACATTTTGAGATCAGAACCAAGAGCAGAGCGGTGTGGAAATTTTTGATTTAATTATCCTGATAATAAGCCCAGCGAGCTGGCTCAAAACTTTACTGTTTGACAATACAGATTGCGTTAAAATTAATCAACGAATTACCTCTGTCGTCTGTTCGCGGTGGTTGGCAAGAGACGCGGCTCGAAATAGCACACCACAGAGTTAAGCGGAACTCTGTCAGATTTATGGCCCATTCGGAGCCGCAGAGCAAGGACCTCTCGCATCGATGCGACTGTGGAACGGCTACAGAACGGCTATGGTTCGGCTATGGCACGGCTGAAGCTGGTTTAGATGGCTGTCTCGGGTAATTTCCTGTGTGCGTTGTGGGTAGGGTTACTCGTATATATTTCGTTGTATTTTTGTGCAATTCTGTCTGTCTGTTATACCGCTTTTGAACATTTTGCTGTTTTTCATGATTGTTTTTTGTGTTGTTATAGCATCTCAATTTACTTGTTTATTTAATATATTTCCATAAATTTTGTGCTACACAAAAAAAATAATCCTGTTGAACATTTCCTAAAATTTTTCATTTTGTTATGTCTTATACACATGCGATTCATAATTTACGTGCGGCAGTGTACAATAACCTCTCTTATGCAACTGATGTCGTCTTATATAGAACGTGATGCCGTGGAATATCGTCCTAAATTCATTTCACAAAGTTTCTAAAGGCGAGAGAAAACAAAACTTTATTAAAATTTGAAGTGTCAACAAAAAGTCTGTGGGTGCTTATGAAGTTATAATATGCAATGAAATAACTGTTTACAATATCTAATTGGTATTCTAGTGTCGTTATTAAAGTGTCCTTCCGAAAGTAAACTTAGGCGGTGTCAACGCGGCTTGAGTTTGCGCTTTTTGAATATCAATGTACCTACTCACGGTGTAAGTGGATAGCTTAGTTTAGAATTCCCAAGGAAACATAGAAGTAGATACGTAATTTGATACAAGCAGTGTAAAAAGCATAAAAAACTGTGGTGTGATTCTTACTGAACGGAATATTGGTCGCTCATTAAACTTTGGTGTAAATAAATGTTAGATAGATGTTGCTAATGACCTATTAGTGATTTTGTATATCTGTCTGACCACAATCTTTGATGCTTGAAGCATGCTTATAAGTCTATTCACTTCAGCTTGGAATAGAACCCAGAATACATCGGAGCTAGGGAAACACAGAAACCAGTAGGGAAAGTAGCGCTTTAGCAGTTTAGTAAAATTAAGAAGCGATTCCGTGCATAGCGGTGGAGTCCCATCCTACTGGTTGACCATAGAAGGCGTTATGTGGTGCAGTTAAGAGGGTATGCTGGTGTCAAAGCGCCCATACAAATGTAGTCCAGTCATATTTTGAGTATTAAGCTATGAAAATCTATGAAATTTTCAAGACACAATCTAGAAACAAATATCTGTGTCGGTGGTGAGTCAGATTTTCGTTTAAATATATACTTCCAGAGTTACAGGGCGTCAAAGAATTGTATGTATTTCACGGTAGTAAAAAGCCCCAACTTTGAACCTGATTTACAAGAGTATGAATCGATTTAGAACAATTTGGAAAAACCACCGACATCTAAAATTTTATTAATATACTGTATTGAAAAAATGGCTACATAATATACTGTATCCTTCAAATGATCCCTGGACTACGAAACATCCAAATAACGGGTGGATAACTTCGCGTAGTGTATGCTGTCTCACCGTACGCGCTCGGGTAGGATAGGGCTCGGATAAGGACAGCTACAAAACAATGCAACCTTGAACGCGGCCACGTGGTCTAACCAAGAAAGCCTCTTAAAGCATACAATTGTCGAAATTGAGCCTGACTTTACATAAGTCATTGAGACGTGTTCAATTCCACATGCTAATAAAATGACCCTACTTTTGTGTATCGATATAAAATTTGTACTTCGAAAGCCATACCGGAAACTGTCATAGATAATATTTTAATTTGCGCTGCTTAAATGACAATCGATAAAAGTTCCTGTAAAGTGTTAATTTTGTGAATTTTACTGTAGGTTGCCTAAATACACGTGTTTTTTTTTGTAGAAGGCTTTCGTGATCTCGATTTTATGATTGTATTGCGCGAAAACATTCAATGAACGAGCGGACTCGGTTCTTCAATACAAGAGCGACCTAAAGTGGCCTACCACGAAGTTCCCCAACTATACATGCTTCGAATAAGATAGGTGTTCACATATTCTAGTTACTTGCTCCAACTTAATTCGATAAACTTTAGTTTGGAACGATCCCTGCGTCGGACGCCGCCCTGAATATTGATAGAATGTAAAATTGTACATTGTGTTAGGCACAAAGCATTCTCAAAGTTGGTAAAGCGTGCAATAGAATTAGGTTGTAACTATTTAATAATTAAGTTTAGATTCGATTGTGATTTTAGGGCTTGTTTAATGTGGTTATAGTAATGGTAAAGAGACGTATACAACTTGAATATGAAAGTTGAATTATTTCAAAACTTTTTCATGTCTGATTTGTTTAAACAATTGGGAAAAAAGACGATTTTTATTCCAGAAGAAAAATAAGTATTTTAACGTTTTTCGATAGTCTATACATACATACATACACTAAAAGTAAAAAAACAATAATAATAATTAACACTTTCAAAAAGGACTAGAAACCGACTTTAACTGCCCTAAAAGTCTCCAGCATTCATATCCTAATAAAACTTAATGAAAATTTAAGACTTATATGGTTTTCTCATGGATGCCAATGTAAGAACTAGACCAAATTGAAATGAGACCACACGGGAAGCACCAGCTTTCAAATAAATAAATAAAAAGAATCATCAAAATCGGTTCACCCAATCGAGAATTATAACAAACTTAGAAAAATACAGTCAAATTCAGAACCTCCTCCATTGTTGAAGTCGGTTGACAAGGTATATGACGTCTGCCTTTGGACGTCAACTTTTGCCTGCATATTCTGCAGATCACAAAAACTAGTAGGAGGTGAACGTTACCGATCGATGTTTTGTCGCTTTCTACGACACCCGCTGGAAGACAAAGCGAATGCGGACAAGAGAAAGAGACCCGATTCTAAGCATTTAGTGCGATTTCATTATAAAATTAAGCACTAAAAACAACTAACAACGTCGTATTGTCTGAAATTTCAATAGTTGTAATTTATCAGATTAGAAAATAGAGCACATCGTAAACATACGAGTACATAATGTACGTTATGCGGCAAAATTATGATGTTGATACATGAAACGCAATATTCAATTCTGCCGTAATAATTTTTATAGGCCACAGATGTGCCGCAAATGTATAAACATGTATCATATTATTTATGCTTATAAGTGGGAATTGGATTTTCATTTGTAGAGTGAGACAGGGTAAGAATCAAGAATTATTTCTATTCTGGAGTGAATTGTGTAATGTTATCATCATTTAAGTCATAAATAATAGATCAGTTTCCAGGGATGGTACAACAAAAGTGAAGTATATGGCGCTGTCCAAGGACTTTTATATTACATACTATCCAAAATTAGTTTTGGTCGAGTTTACATGGTTAAATTAGGTTTTATTTTTCGGGTCTCTACGATGCTATGTTTACGCAAGGAAGACTCTTGCGTAAACATAGCATCGTAGAATGTGTGGGTCGTCAGCTTCCTCATAAAGCTATGAGAATTCTACGCATGCCAAATTTTAAGGCAATTTAGGAGCAATCAAACTTTAGCATTCATAATTTAGCAGCAACCATGACTCAGTTACAGCGAGTTGTTTTTAGTGTGTCAGCTGGAGACATGGGTCTCCAGCTGACACATGCCAGGAAGGCAAACCAGTGAGGTTAGGGCTTTAGACTATAGTCAGGCATTTAAAGCACAATTTCAGCAATGAGAGCCAAAAAAATTAACGATCACATTGATAAACTGTTGGATCTACGAACGAAATACCGTGTGTAAGCTGGCGACCCGTGTCACCAGCTTACACATCTGGATCTTCGTAATTATTCAAGTTACGATTATGTATTGTACCTCATATTTTAGGGCAAAATAGCAGCGCCAGGCTTCAAAATTTTCGAATCTCTAGTGCTAAAACTGTTTGAGCTACGAGCCGATATGTGTGTGTAAGCTGGTGACATGGGTCGCCAGCTGACACATGTTGTATCTCTGAAACTACATAAGTGAGAACTTCGTTTTAAAGATCAGATGAGACCATACAATAGGAGCGTTCACGAGTCAAAATTTCAAATCTCCTGGCTGTCTAGATTCAAAGTTATAAGCAAAAAACTATTTTCCCGCCAAAAAATTCAAAATAATCGCACGGACGCCGCTGAGCGGGCCGTTGCCGTTCCGTGCGCTACGCTATTACAATAGAGTTTCAACTTAGCCGTCATTGTTTTAAAATTCATTTTAACCTGCACTTTCGTATCTATTGAGTCTATCTATATCTATATCTATCTATATCGTATGGTACATTGAGCGTGTTAGACCAGGAGCCGACAGAAATAAGCAATGGTATACTACCGATTAACTTTATAGAGAGATTACGAACGACCTTCACCAAATTTGAGGTCAAGTGATAATATAACCCTTCATCGTTGGTGCATAATTCAAATCTACTAATTTAACTAATAGGAAATCAAGATTTAGTTTAGTAATGAATCAACTTATCAGAAATAACAATTTACAGTGTGATATAACATAGTATAAGAGGTATATGTTCAACATATACAGCTTATATCACTATGATCAATAATTGTTGAGCTCGGTATTTAGTATATTTTCAGTAGCAATTATTGAATAAAACATGATATAGATTTCACAAACATTTAATTTTAGTTATTTTCACCGCTCCAGTTCCAGCTAAATGTTTGCCTGTCACAATGTGCGTACTCAGAAGGCGGCTTTTAGCTATATTATAACTAAATGGTAGGCTTGTGAACTCAACTTCATCCACGTTTACTTCAGAAATGAACCCACGGGAACTATTGATTGGGATAAAAAGTAGCCTTTGTCCTTTTCTGATCCTTTAACTACTCCTATACCAAAAAAATGTGATGATTCCGACTCTCTGTTACGACGTAACGAATAAATAACGTAATAAATAAATAAACATGAGTTTATTTTTCTTTACATTCTTCAAACATATGATGATATATATTTAACTAAAAAGTTGAAAATTATTGTGAAATATGTGAGAGACTGGAGCCTAAATTAGATTAACTTAGGTATCCAGGCCTTCCTTATCTCCGAAAAAGAAAACAAAGAGTAGTATGTTTCTTAGATTAAATCAGTAAAGTAAGGACAAAACCCCTCACTAACGCATTTAAAATATTACTATAGCTGGATGTGCATGGACAACTTTCTAGCATCCTGTTACATTTTACGAAACGGTAGTGGTATACAAAAAAGTGTATACGATTATAATATTAGTGTAGAAGCCAATAAAGCTCATATTTACTTGTACTAGGCCACGAACGACGACTGATCCCGAAGTAACACGATTTATCAACCAATACGGCAAAGCGTCACGGGGAAGTTGGGGAGAGGTTGGGTTGGTGCGGGGAGATGCGTATTCCAGTTAGTAAGAGAGCCCACGACCAAAATTTTTGTCCCATAGCAATATGGCCTCAACCGCATCAAATTGATCGATTCGATTATCGTGAACTCGAAAATACCAGTATCAGAAATTTTTCGCGTAGCGTTTGACCCGGCTAATTTTCAACAAAATGTTAAAATTTTTTACCGGCCCGTATCATAGCAATCTGACTGATTTTTGGACTGTAGTTGGATGATAGCTGTAAGATACCGAAAACAGGTTTTTCAGAAGTCAGTTGTGTCACCTTTTTTTTTCACACAGCAGAAATGGCCTCCCACGCAGTTGCTACACTTCTTGATGTTATTATCCACCTAGTCGGGTTCAGAATCATATAATTTGACGATTTTATACAGTTTCGACCGTATTGCTAAGATACATGGTTTTGGTCGTGGGCTCTCGTACTAAGTGTTGTCCATGCGGCGGCGGCGGCATGTTAGAGGCTAGTTCCCATAGTTTGAAGCTCCTATACACGAGACTCGGTAACACGACAACAGCGCGTGCCGGGCGCGTGCACAGTGCGCCCGCGTTCCAAAGGTGGTGTGTTTACATACAGCGTAGAGTGCAGTGCAATGGTCAATTTTGAATCTAATGCGATAAGATATCGTGTCTTATCTATGTCTGGTGCAGGTATGTTATTTTGGTTTTTTTTATCCGACTATATTTGTATTCATTAGAGAGTTAACAAAAGGGGGCGCTAAGACGGAACTATTGCAGAGTGAACGACTCGTACTCTCTGACTATTGCGCGTAAGTTTTTCTTTTTCTTCTTCCGCGCCCCCTTTTTTGTACACCGTAACCAGAGCTGTGTTTCATATAAATACAATTCGTAATAAACTGACAAATTTTATGTCATTTTTGCCAATAGTGCCCGTTGATTAGTCGAGAAGTCTAAAATGGCCAACATTTGTCAGTTTATTACGAATCGATAACTCAAGGTTATTCGGTTCATCTTGTAATTCTATTGTGAGCACCTGAATGATAAATTTGAAAGGCTTATCAGTTTTCAGTGTCATCCTAATTATAAAAACGTACGATATTTTTTATAGAAATAGGTAAGTGCTTTTAGGTTTGTTTAAGCACTATTTTTATTGCTTTCAGAATATATGGTGCTTCTAAGAATATAATCAAACCACCTAAAGGGATGTCGCCAATCTAAGGTACTTAAAACCATAGCTAGCAAAGTGCTAATAAACAAAAAGGCTATTTTAACCGACTTAAAAAAAGGAGGAGGTTCTCAATTCAACGGGTATATTTTTTAAAATGTTTGTTACCTCATAACTTTAGACTGGGTGAACCGATTTGGATGATTATTTTTCATTTGAAAGGTGGTGCTCCCCGTGTGGTCCCAATTTGGTTCAGTTCAGACCATCCATGAGAAAACAATATAAATCTTAAATTTGCCTTAATAAAAGCAGACTTTTAGGGCAATTGAAGTCGGTTTCCAGTTCTTTTTGAACGCATTTACTTGTATTGTAATTTAATATCCTGGTTTTCAGATTTATTCCTATGATTGTACCTTGCTTCTTGTCAAAGTTCCGGATTATAGGTCAACGGGAAGTACCCTGTAGGTTCATATCTTTTTATTGTATATATTATATTTTATAAATAATATTAGTATGGATTGCTATTGAAAATATACTAAATACCGAGCTCAACAATTATTGATCATAGTGATATAAACTGTATATGTTGAACATATACCTCTTATACTATGTTATATCACACCGTAAATTGTTATTTCTGATAAGTTGATTCATTACTAAACTAAATCTTGACTTCCTATTAGTTAAATTAGTAGACTTGAATTATGCACCAACGATGAAGGGTTATATTATCACTTGACCTCAAATTTGGTGAAGGTCGTTCGTAGTCTCTCTATGAAGTTAATCGGTAGTATACCATTGCTTATTTCTGTCGGCTCCTGGTCTAACACGCTCAATATACCAATTGAATCGATACGAAAGTGCAGGTTAAAATGAATTTTAAAACAATGACGGCTAAGTTGAAACTCTATTGTAATAGCGTAGCGCACGGAACGGCAACGGCCCGCTCAGCGGCGTCCGTGCGATTATTTTGAATTTTTTGGCGGGAAAATAGTTTTTTGCTTATAACTTTGAATCTAGACAGCCAGGAGATTTGAAATTTTGACTCGTGAACGCTCCTATTGTATGGTCTCATCTGATCTTTAAAACGAAGTTCTCACTTATGTAGTTTCAGAGATACAACATGTGTCAGCTGGCGACCCATGTCACCAGCTTACACACACAAATCGGCTCGTAGCTCAAACAGTTTTAGCACTAGAGATTCGAAAATTTTGAAGCCTGGCGCTGCTATTTTGCTCTAAAATATGAGGTACAATACATAATCGTAACTTGAATAATTACGAAGATCCAGATGTGTAAGCTGGTGACACGGGTCGCCAGCTTACACACGGTATTTCGTTCGTAGATCCAACAGTTTATCAATGTGATCGTTAATTTTTTTGGCTCTCATTGCTGAAATTGTGCTTTAAATGCCTGACTATAGTCTAAAGCCCTAACCTCACTGGTTTGCCTTCCTGGCATGTGTCAGCTGGAGACCCATGTCTCCAGCTGACACACTAAAAACAACTCGCTGTAACTGAGTCATGGTTGCTGCTAAATTATGAATGCTAAAGTTTGATTGCTCCTAAATTGCCTTAAAATTTGGCATGCGTAGAATTCTCATAGCTCTATGAGGAAGCTGACGACCCACACATCATCGTAGAGACCGTGTGACCACATATTTTATAAAAACTTTACTCTTTTACAACAACTCTTTGCTCTGCTTTTTAGCAACAACGTCGAATATGTTTACAACATTCAATATTCTCGTAAACTAACTTACCCGACATTCTTTTAACGAAATTAATGTTTCCTGGGAGTATCATACACATTGCACAAAGGACTCTCTGTTTAATAAAATGTTCCTCTTTATACCGTTTAGACTTTGGTACTGACAGTTTTTTTATTTAGGGTGAGGCCAAACGAGCGTAATTTTGTGAGTCGTGAGTAGCAGAATTTCGGTCGCAGAAAATCTGTTACATTCGGTTTCATACAAAAGTCCTATTTGATTCACACGGCAACGCAAAATGAGTTGTCTGCCGACTCACGCGCATTATTCCGACCGAATTGAGTCCGCGGGGCGAGGGGGGGCGACACGGGCCGAGCAAAGCTTCAGTCAGGTATATATTTCGTAAGAGCCGACACGCATTGCATGCGCTCGTCTGGCAGTCCAACAGAATTTCTAGAAGGCAGATTTTCTGCGACCGAAAGTCTGCGACTCACGACTCACAAAATTACGCTCGTTTGGCCTCACCCTTTAACGGGTTATTGTACACAGAAAATAATAACATCATACAAATATTGCGAAGAAGTACGCACGGCTACTTTCAAGCTGTACATTTCCAGTATGATCCCGAACTAGCATCGTGCGGGAGTCCATTCAATGCGAGGTCAGCGTATACTGGAAATGTTTAGCTTGATGTGTAGCCGTGTGTACATACAAACCGAACAGTTGCTCATCATTTCTGACAGTAACCCTGGGCCAAACCAGGAATCGTGAAGTGAGTGTATATTTAGTTAGGCGTGACATTTTATAATTTATGATAATAATACTTTTTATTTGAAGGAAAAAGAGGACTCGATTTAGAAAATGATTTATTGCTGCAAGAACGGTCCGTCCGGAAGACAGTTCCGCCCTAGGACACGTCATTGCTTCGGACGCGCTAGGCATCTATCTAATCGACGCGTTTAGATCTATGCGGACACAGAACCGGACCAGTCGTATGTCGAGCCAGCATGGTCTACTGTAAATACATCCTTAATCATGCGAAAATATTATTATGTGATGTTGAACGCACTACCATCGGTGTCCTTAATTCTCTAAAACTATAACTTTAGAAACCTTTAAATTGAGAGTGAATCTTTCAGAGCAGGGTTCTAAACTTCAGCCACTTCAGTATTTATCACCGTTCCACGAAGCACTCTGCACCATAATCTCACACTTTCAGTTCAAATCGTGAGACATCTAAAAGTCAACGAAAGAAATTGGAAATAAAGGAATCCAACTGGAGTGCGTCAATATTGAGTGTGAAATCGAAACGGTATAAAATGCGTATTCCATTAGTACAATTGATTGTAATGGTAGAGTATACAAAATTAGTGGTTTTGTTAACCCATATACCCCTGTGAATGATTTTACTAGTCTTTTGAAATACTCTGTGGTTCATACGAGTATATTGTACGCATGGATTGGGGTGCTTATGCCGATAAAATATTTCGTTAATTCATTCATTGCTTGATAGACTAATTTGCAAGCGTTGAAAAAAGGCGAGAAAAGAGGCTACAATTTCCAGAGTGATAATGAATTTTTGTCAAGATGGGACAACGTCAGGTACATCAACAGCCCGAGCGCTGGATCGTTGACAACCGCAGACTAGAAAGAGTGGCGTGCTAAGGAGCAGCCCCATATCTAGCAGTGGGTCAAGGACTAACCTGGCAGTCACTCACTAACTCACTCACTCAGAAATTCACATTTTCACTCACTCACTCACTCACTCACTCTCTTACCTTATATTATTATTTGAAATGTAAAACTATTTTTAAACTAGATAATATACATGTCATATTTCTTGTCACTTAAAATCACATGTCCGGTGGTGGAGACCTGGTTCCTGAACAGGGGATCCTAGTTCAGGAGCCAGTCTTCACAAAGTTACGAAACCATGAAATTAAGTGGTTATATAATTTAGTTTACAAACTTTGCGGAGAAAATAAATATGATTTTTATTATTATAGTGCCGCCTCATCTTAATTATTTCTGAATTCACTCAATTAGCGAATTGATACGAACAAACGAAAGATAAGACAAAGAGCGAAGAGACAGAACTCCCCCCCTCGAATAACGACATTTTTTTCCCTTTTTAGAAAAATATATATCTATCACTCAGCCACTGTTTCCCGTCACTTTTGCTCGACTTGTAAAAGCAGTGACGTAACATCCTTTGTTTTTTCCGGGGGATAACTTCGTGGAAATATTTAGGGGCGAGAGTTTCACTCGGATGTTTACCAAACTTTAAATATGGGAGAGCAAAAGTTGTACACCGGTACCCATTAGGCAAGCAGCCCCTTTTCCAAAAGTATCTTAAACTTTTTTTGAAGGATTACGAGGCGTCGGCGTCGAGGGATTCGGGAAATATTGGGGTCTGAAGGCACATCGAGGCGAGCCCGCGGCTGAATGATTAGCTATGTCAGTCGCTATGGAAGTAAAGCAGTGAGTGAGCGAAATACTGACAAATATCTCCCCTTCTAGGGATTCTATGCCTCAGTCTGGGCACGGAAAAGTATATTAGGCTGATTGATTTAATAAAAAGGAACAAAAAACGTTCTGGAATGTGTTGACCTGATCTACTGGAGTTGATATTTTTATGAGTCATAGTTATGAAAGGCACATTTAAAATATGACACCTTGCTCTGAATTCAAGATATGGAGACATGGTTGAGACGTTGGCATTTGACTATATGTATACATATGTATGTTTTATATGTAGATAGTAAAACATTGTTCCGCACTTAGCACTACAATTTTTTTGTAGAGCGTTGGTAAGTGAAGCAATCAAATTAAAAATGTTATAAATGTTACGATTTCGTAATATATTTTAATCTTAATTGCCAGACCCAAAAACACATAAGAGAAGAACGTCCTTAAAAATGGTTTCCAATAATAATGTCTTACGGAAATCACAAACGAGTGGTTCTACCACAGATTAAACCCTGTCAACCTTATTGAACTGGCATTGATGTTGATGGAGGTTGATGGTGTGTCTTAGAAGTTAATTAGACCTCGCGTTTATTGACAGTGTCGTAAAATACAATGTGTAACATACACCCAAAGGCTTCCAAAACATACAAACTGGGCTCATGTGATGGATCAAAGAACTCTTTAGCGAACCGCGCATGAAATTTAATATTATATTCGTATAGATAAATATCTCATATCTTTCGCCGGGTGTTTACGGCACTATACAAGTGTATGTACTGCTTATATGTGGAACTGTGACAAGTTGAACTAGTGACGTCATTTTAATAGCGGCCGCATTTTGGTTTTGAAGTCTTCACGATTACAAAATGAAGGCAACAGACAGTTTCCCATTGATGTGTGATTTGTTTGAAAGTTTATTAGGAATAGTTTTTTCAGTCGATTTATTACTAAGTTTTATAGGATTTTTTTGGGTAAAGTTATTTCATATCTTTGTATACTGCAAAGCATTTTAACATTTTAAATGTACTAACAAAAAATTTACACACCAAGTTTAGTCAAGTCAAAATTTAAAATCATAAAGAGTTAGTACGTTTGGAAGTTTATGGACGGACAATCACCCAGAAATGGCAGATCAGATTTGGAATCAATTTAGCATGAATAAAAAAAAATTAAGTCAGCGTACTCATAACACTTCTCGACACTTAAACGAATAACTCTCCTTTTTATCGTTGTCAACATAGCTCTTGTTTTTATTGGTTATTTAATATTTGAAAGTGTCCCCACATATCGCACCCTTTTTTTGTCTGTCTAATTAATTTTGTGAATAGTTCTCTTAACGTGATTAATATGATCTAGATACAAGATTAAAAAGAATAACAACAAGTTTGAGATGAGAAAATGTTTGTCTTCCACACACAAACATGAGACACAAATATTTCACCTGCGAAACTTATATTTAGCTTGTTACGAAACAGGAGTGGAAATATTTTATCCCCTTTTGGACACATCTGGTGACCTAAACAATCTGTCTATCGCCGTCGTAGACCTAACTCCTGAGGAGGCATTACTTTACATTGTTTTAAACGAGCTGGAGGATCTCTAACTCCTTAGAAACAATAAACTAGAATGGAATTTTTGTGTTCGCATTATTCTTTTAATTTTATGAGAGTACTATGAGGTAGCAAGCGATATTACAGCTGCCAAATATTGTAAACTACCACGACAACTGGGTGCGGCTGGTTGACTTCTAACATATTGTTTAATTGACTCTAGAATGTGTTAGAAACATCAGTTGTCCGGATAAATGGTTGGCAGGAAAATACTCAGTTCCCGAGCACTGGAGACATCCTGGTATAAAACCGTTGTGCAGTTTTAGCATTGATATCTTAAATTTTTTGAAACACAATTTTTTGGGATTCCGAATTTATATGATCTAGTAATAATCGTTAAAGTTATTAATTGTATCGTTTGTAAACTATCATATTCAACTCTGTATAACTCGTTTTGAAAAGTCATTAATGCGTGGATCAGCTCGTTACAAAATAAATTAATGTGTTCCCATTTGCTATCTAAAACTGGACGTAGACGAAATTTCTACAGGATAACCTACAAAATTAATTAAAAAGGACACGTGTTTCCTAAAACAACCGCCGAAGGATTATTATTTTAGGGACCGGAACGAATTAGACTCATTTTAAACCTCGGTCGACGGGACAGAGGTTCCGAATACTTCCACATTCTCGTGGAGAATCCAGAAAACACGACTTAGCTTTTAATGTAGAGTTGGCAAAGAAATACCGAGTGCCTACCAACGCACTCTAAATTCAAGCGAGCTGGGATACGGAGACGTGTGCAGTGACAATTTCCTTTGAACCTTCAGAATTCTTGCTTTCTAAAAGTCTTGAAACTAAGACTTCTATACAATGGCATGCCTTTATTAACTTTTCAAGGATTTAGGCAATTTGATTTAGTGGTAAGCTATTTGCTGAGTTTAAATGAAGTATTTCAAATTTAAAAGATTTGAGACTTTAATTTTGTATGGAAAACTTATACAGGGAAAATACACAAACCAATAAAATTATAGCGTCTGAATACAAGGAAACTTTAAACGAGACCCCTCGCAAGAGTGGAGTGCCACAGAAGCAGTATTTTATAACAGTGTTTGAAAGTAACATAGAGTAACATACAGAAAAAAAATTTGAACGATATATTAGTTTGGTGTGGACTGATAAATATATTCTATAGAAATAGTTTCAACTTGGACTCAACAGCTCTATTTCCTATTACAGCTCTTGACGGCATCCTCGCCACAAAAGCGTGCTTATTGGCTTATTGTGATTGAAAAATGCCACAATAGATCAACTCAGCGTTTCGTTGGAACACAGCCGCTGTAATTTTTCATGTCTATGCCACGTCAAATATGGCTTTCGCAATCTATAGCTCGATTTCACACATACTCTTGTAGGCTCGCGAAATTTATTCAACTTGTGGCGTGCCGCCTCCTTGGTGCGCGAGGAGGTAGCTGGCTGGACAAAATGATGTCAACACTTTTGAATTTAAAAAGATGCGTTTTTGTTTTAAGCTTCTGCATGTACACGTCGTAGATAAATAATGTAAAATATTGTCGTAATGAAATCCTTGTGGCTCCAATTAAACTCAGTAATATAACAAGCAGTTTCTCATTTAAACGAACACGCGGGGAGCCCCTACTAAGCGCTTTCCGATATTGGTGACCCCGACGTGATAGTTCAGTTCATTCATCATTCGTTCTCAGTCGTATCTCTTATAAAATAACGTGCTTATGACCCGGTATCAGGAAGCTGCTAAACAAATAAATTCCGTACCATAAGAATTATTTTCCTAACAAAGTGCTTTGGTGAACGTAGCCCTTCGTTGCCCATAGATTGCCATAACAAACCGTCCTTTGCCGCTATCATACTATGGCCCTCTCAACCCTTATCAGGCCATCGTCCCATCCAGAAGGGGCCCATCCATCTCCAAATTTTCCGGTTTCGCATCGTTTCGACTAAAACATGGACTGAATCGATGAGAAATCGATAGTCTAATGTCGAACATAATAAAAGTAGTTCATGGTTGAAGGATTTTGTCTCCTCGCGACGTGACGCCGGAATATATTTTATCAAGTTCGTGTAATTTTACAGGGCAACGCGTGATTTTCCACCTGACTGTACAGACGCCTTTCCTTTTAAGCTTGTTTGGTGAATAAAGAGGATGAACTACATAAATATACAAAGGGTTGTTCTTACTTTATCCGATCTCAGGAATGTGCGTGGTTTGTTCACGTTGACATTGGGGGAATTGGTTTTTAATAAGTTGGTATTAGCTGGTTGGCGTAGAATACCTTGAATTTTTTTAATGCGAAGGTCGTGGGTTCAATTTCAAGACACTTGGTTTTGTTGACAGTAAGGCATTTTTCTATTTCATCTCTCTTTAAACAGCATTCTTAATGTGCTAATAATTCAATTCGATTATTTATTTAGATTATGTATCATGTTTATAGAGCACTGCACTGTTGAGTTCCCGTAAAGTATGGTAACATTGACAAAGCCTTGCACTTGAGGTTGCAGGCTGAGAAGGTTTTACATACAAACGGCCTCATCAACACTGACCATCAGTTGAGAAGAAGGCCAAGTGCAAACCGAATTTTTGTTTTAGCGTTTTAGTCTAAAATATTTACCTATCTGTGAATCGAACGATTTTCATGACACATATATTATTTTTACCCCCTCGCTAGTCACTAATGGAAGTGACATCTCTTTATACGTCCTTTTTTATGGTCAAAATTACCTTTTATATATTATTTTAGCTTTGGTCAACGTAATAATATATACTCCGCATCACTTACATGCAAAATAAATAACTGTCCGATAATTGAACGTTATCCATTAATGTTTCGGATCCGATCGGTCGCGTTAAAAAAGACACCTCACTTTTAATCGATAGCTGTCCCACTTTTTTAGCAGTCTGTAATTTTTTCTCGTTTAAATCGTCCAATTACTTCGATGCGAACCTCTGCTTTTGCGCTCGAGAAACAAATTTACTCAGCCAAAATGAAGTGAATTTAAAAAATGACGAAAATCCTGTGAAAAAGAGGCCCCTATTTTCCTTGAAAAAGAGGGGATAAGTAAAATAGATACCTATTTCAAAAGTTATTGCTTTTCAGTGAGATTATGCTGAGTGGAGGCGAGGTCAGCTTTTTCGTTGATCATTTTCAGGTTCATTTCATTGAAGTTGGTCAAATCCTTTGGTTAAAAGTTGTGTGAATTGTGAGTTTTCCCCTTGCTTCTTTGTTATGATAAGTGAGACGTAATCAAAACATTCGCTATTCAATAAATTGAAGACGCGATCTTCGGATAATGAGTCCGACTATGTAGCCAATAGGCTATGTTGAGCAAGAGCCGGCGAGGACCAGACCTTCGTTATTTTGTAAAAGCAGAGAGTTTCTCTGCGCATTTGCCCAATACAGGTAAGAACGATCAGAGACTATGTACCTTGTGGACCGCGGTTACTTTGGCAGGTCAGAAAGGTTTATAAAATCGTACCTTAAAATCGTTAAAGTCTAAAGCTCAGTTTTTTATATATTTTCTTTAGAATAATATTGTAAATCACGTCATCTATTGCCAGACACTTATAATAGTTTGAACCCCTTACCAAACCTCCAAAAATAACGATTGTACTTTAGTCATTTTGTAAAAGCTGATTTTGATATAATTATGTTACTTGGGAGGCTATTATAAGATGCTATTTCAGTATCCAGACAGTTTTGATAGTTTTTATACATCGCTAGACACCATTTTGATATAGGATTCTTCTATCAGTTCTTTCAGAACCTTATTGTTAATAGCACAATTTGTTCGTGTATATAACGAAAATTGTGTACATAAATATTTTTTATTTACATAAATAATTTAAAAGAAATGCGTAGCATAACAGTATTTTTTGAATGAAAAATTCAATGAGGTTGTTATTTTACACTACAAAGTTATTATTACTGTAATTATTGTAGATTTTCACTTTGAAATCTTTGGAGATAGAGGAATTGGTATTTTTACACATATTTTTTTATGATAAGTCAAAAACAATGCAGCAAAGAAAATAATAGAAATCTGTTTTTCAATGTAAAGTCAAAGACCTTTCATTTGCTCCACCATTTGACCTAGTGACTCCACTTTAAAATTTCGAAACCCCTATTTTAGATTCTTTTAAAATAAACACAAAAAAACTTTGTCCATTAATTTCACGGCACCTGTAGGTTATCATTTTTCATAAGTAGTCCAAATATCCAGTCGATAGCATTAGTCGTTGCCGAAATAATCAGCTGTGACAGAAGGACATACAGACACCCAATTAAGATTATAAGGGTTTCGTCACCGGATGTTCGGAACCCTAAAAAACAAGTTAAGGTGTAGCTTTTAGTTTGTTGTATTTCAATGTTTATTAGTCACTTTTTACGGTACCCACAGCATACTAGGGTGATATGGGGTGGTTGAATTCATCGTGGAGACCACACAGCAACAATACAATATTCAATAACTATATATTGTGCACACTAATGCTTTATTTACGTGTCTCGTGTATAGAACCATCAATTTCCCTACGGCTCTCCTGACTCACAATAAGTAGGTCGTCGTATCTATTTCCGTCGTGATCCTGATTTGCTCGTGACGCAACAATGGGTAGTGATGGAGAGCGGGAAGAAACCAATACTCGTTCAGAATCGGCCTCTTAATCTACAGTTTAGAAAATTCAATTCTTAGTGTTTCTCGCTGTCTCTAAAAGACAAGTTATAACCGATGATTGTCCCTTTTGATCGATTTACGGTTCAGGCAGGTGACTATTTAAAAGTATTTTATTGTATGCAAGCGTCCAAACCGAGTACTTACCGGTACCCTGTAAGTCCAAGCATATAGCCACCAGACCATGGAGGTGGTTAAATTCTTTCGCTTTATCCTCTCATAAAAACCATCTAACATATGAACGGAATGTCTTCTTTGTTGGTCAGCCAGAGTTTTCCATTGCTGACGATCAGCCGTTATAGATATACTAGGACTTGGTATTATTATTGCTTCTTTGACTATCTGTAGTGTAGCACATGAAGTTATTACGCCTAAACTCTAATAGATTACTGATTAGACGTGTCATGAGTCTTTTACCGTGATCTTGGCTACGAACCAACATACCGGGATTTGGCAAAATCACTATACTTGCTGGTCATATATCTATCTAGGTGGTTTTCTGAAATATACCTACAGTCGCATATTACAAGGCAGACAGGATTGCATGCATCCCGGAGAAACTATTACATATTAATAAATATGTATATACAAATTACACAACATTCACAATAGATAGCTCTCTTATGTCAAAGGTAATAGAAAGCAATATACTCAATTATGTAAATAAGTAAAGGTAAAGTAATATATAAAAATATCTAAAGGTTTTTTGTAGAATGAAGCGAGGAGACAGAAGCCATGTTAATAAATGTAGGGGAGTCTTTAAAAATAATCCTAAATGCAAAACCATGTCTCTGCCACCACCATTATTTTAAAGTAAATGAAACGAGTAAGAATTTGTTCATTTCGTACACAATAATGGACTTTAAAAAAAGATAGTTAAATTATGTTTAGTTAAAGGTTGTTATAGGTAATTTTTCAGTTTTCGAGTTGAACTATTTGGTTTTGTGCAGAATAAATTAATTCACTCAATATAATAAATATAGAGTGAATTAAAAAGTACCCAGTAAAAATTAAATAATAATTTGGTTTAAATAGTTCACTGGGTACTATTTTTTATGCGTGATGAGTTTGCACTTGGCAGTCATCTCATCTAAAGTTAAGTGACGATAAAGCCGTTGGGTGCTATGCTATTCTAAACATCAAGCCAACGAGGCGCTGCCTCTGCTACCTTTCATACTGGAACCCAACAGAGTTATTAACACTGCTGTTTAGCGGCAGACTTAGGTAGCATGGTGCTAGCCAGCCAGTTGGACATAGAAAATGTTCTACCACCAACCAAACCAGTGGTACTACTGGGAACCGAACCCGGGAGCCTTGTAGCCTTTACATAACGGAGGTGGTTACATAGGTAGGCTTTAAATAAACTTTTCTATTTGTATGATTGTTCAGTGGTGCACGTTTAAAGAGTCCAGCATTGGACCTTCGCAGGTTGTTCCTAACATATATTTTTATCGTATTTGGGTTTCATTAAATGCTTCGTCTATCTATTTAATATTCTACAGGAATCTAGTTAGAGTAAGACTATAACAGACTGTCTGTACTCCAAGGTAACCAAGGTACTGTAACCAAGGTATAATCACCATAAAATTAATTTGAATTTGAAAATCTAAAAGAACTTCGGAACTTTATCAACCCCTTTTTAGACCTTCCTTTTCGGATTCAGTTGAAGTTACGTATTTGACTTTATTTGAATTTAGAAATTGGTTCATGCTAGGTACTTTTGTAAATTAAATATTAAAAGGGTAAGGTAAATGCAACCCATGTTCTATCCGTCCTGCTTTAATCTATGTATATAAATTCAAGTCGGGTTAGTTACACCATTTATAACTCAAGAACGGCTGAACCGATTTCTTTATTTGGTTGCCCCGAATAGCAGAAAAACTATTAAAACGTGGGATAAATAAAAAAACCTTGGGTCACGAAGTCACGGGTTAAAAGTTTGAATATGAAAAAAATTAGACATGAAGTAAACTCTGTATTCAACCGACCTCAAATAACGAGTAGGTTCTCAATTCAACTGTATGTTTTTATGTATGTTACCTCGGCAAATAAGACATATTAATTGGTCACAAGTTTCATGTTCTGTTTGTCGGTCACTGTCACAGGCCTGGCAGCAATAAATACAGCCAGCTTTGTATCCATTTGTTATATTTATACCTTCATATTTGAATTTATGGGGCTTTGTATGGTTCACTGTTGAAACAGAGGATGTTATCGCAAGGGTTGATGTTTGTTCTATTCTAGTTGACTGATCGTCCGATTTGTTTGTAAAATAGACATTTGCATGGACTTGATACAAATTTAAATTTCTTATGGTTTCTATGTACGAAATGAAAACAGTGAAATGAGACCGAATTTCTTTGTTCACTTTAGCTACGGCCACGGGATGTTATGAACACATCACAGTCACAGTCAATATGCTAAACTTTAATGAAAAACTATCACGACTAAGGTGGCTTTACCAATTTCACACCTTTAATAGGCGACCAAATTATAAAATATACTTTGAGTGGTCAAAATGAAAACTTCGTACAAATTTCAGTCCAAATTACTTTTTACAAAACCGCACTTGACTGTTTTTGTTCTTTACTTTGTTTACACTATCTTTGAATTTAGCTTTTAAGAATTACTGGTAGTATATTACGAAATAGGGTTTCCTGCAAATTTGTTTGCGTGGATTTCAGAAATTAGTCCACTAAAATACATTATACGGGAAAAGTATGCTATATGTAAATACTAAATATATTTAATATTAGTGCCCGATTTCCTCTTGATCCGTTAAACCAATTTGTGATTACGTTAAAAATTAAAAATTTCACACCTATTAAATTACGTGTAGGTAGACTATGAAAATTATAATAATTCTGAAATCACTCTTTTATTTGTGTGAAACCTGTTTTACAAACCTAAAACTGTCCTTTTTTTGCAATTCTACCTATTCTACGGATACCAGTTTAGGTGTAACTAAATAAAAACTGAGCCATACAAAAAACTCAAAATACCTTTATCATCGGAAACGCTATTCCCAAATAGCGCTTTCATGGTATTAGGTAGCATTTGGCAGCTACAAAAAAGTGCCGCAAAAAATTCCACCCAAATTGGTAAACTCAGTTTTAAGCACCGCACTGACGCACATAACTGAGCTTCCTCATTTTTCCAGCAGTATTAAGTACAGGTGGGACCTATTTGACCTGTTCCGCAATGATGACGTTGAAAAGAAAAGAGGAAAAAAAAAGAAAAATATATATTCCGCATTGCGTCTGCTGTGAGGCAAAGGCGGTAGCACGTACGACTGCTTTTACGGCTTTATAATGCATTACTACGTGACGCTGTGAATTTATTATCGTAAGATCAGACCGTAAGGATATTAGCGGGCTTTGAAGACATGTATTAGTGCCGCCTTTATAATTCTACAGATGTCGTATTTTCTTTAAAAATTATACTGTAGCAGCACTATTAGATAAAATTAATTTAATAAATCTAAAATGTTGATTCTAACAAATAAGTTAAACTTAAATCTGAATGGTATTAATTTTTTTTAAATAGGTTATGCATTTGACTTTCATTTCGATTACTAACCATATAACCGACAGCTGAAGCGAGTATATGGCCTTAGATTTTCCTAGATAATTAATAAAAAATCATAATCACGTCGTTTGCAGCTGGACAAGGTCCTCCCCCTTGTATATAACTGGACAATACTATATACAATTTTTAATTATGTAAAAACCAATCTGAATAAAAGTTTCAAATTTTTCCTATCCTTTCAAAAGTTTCTTGGTTGTCCTTATTGCAAAAAAATCCACATGATTATGTAGGGATATGCATATTCCGATTTCGTAAAAAAAGAGTGTGAATATATTTAACCTCGTTTTGGTTTGCCGAACTAAAAATTTATCATTTCATTTACCTACCCAATTGAAGCGGTTATGTTGCCGAAAAATAAAAAGATTCACTACCTACACAAATATACACCATAAAAAGTGGATTGTTGAAGAGAAACAAACAGTTTTTCATTTATTTTATTGTTGGACGGGTATGTAGGTGACATTTCCTGAATATGTATATTAAGTAATGCGTGCGAAAGAAGCAGACACGACAGGTCATGTGTCGCTGGCACGGTATAATAAACATGGTAGATAAATACAGCATTTTGTACAGGACGTATACAATTCTTTTATTTTTCGCTCGTGTCGTGTATCAATTTGCGATGGAGGACATTGGAGCTGGATTTGTGGAGCGTACTTCCACTACAATGCTATTTAATTTCAAATAGAAATTATAAATGATATCAGACTCTAACTGGAAAACGTAGAAACACGTCACGCTGAGCTGCACCTGGGTTTTATATACCTCTGTCTCGCTTTGTCATGTACGACCATATGCTTGCACCTGCTTTTATGTGCGTATTAGAAACTGTTTTGGAATTGCGAAAAGCCATAATTTATGATGACACTTATCTATGTTTAAACGATTTCGAAATTGTCGAGTACAGGAAAAGGATTTAAGGTATAAATATACAGTAAAAATTTACCGAAAATTTAATTTTTTATAGATTAGATTAGTATTAGATTGTAGATTTTAAAATGCAAAATTATACGAGTGGCTAGGATAACAACGAAATCTATTTCTAAACAGGATATTTTGCCAATGTTTTGGTAAAGATGCAAGTCACCGCTAGTGGCCAAGCTTACATAATATTATGGTTAAAATCCTTTGCTATAGTATCTGTAAAGTTTACCTGCCTTTGTTGTAAAAATTATGCTATAAAAAGCCTCAAGCATTACAAAGTTTCAAACATAAAGGGCGCACAATATGCGCCGTTGTCAATTTCCTTTGTCTGAACCGAAACTCAATGAAAATTCAGCTCATTCATATTACATATCCTTACTTACTTAATTACGTCATAAGCACGCTTAGAAACGACTAAAGTTATCTGTATCGTTTCACTGCGACCCCCAAAGAGCTCATTAAGCTACAAAGCTACAAAACTCACTTAGCTACAAAAGGGTAAATATGTAACGCAATAATACTGTACAACTCTTAAAAGTACGCAGTTCTTCATCCCAAGAGGGCGAGGGGCGGCCAACTGTGAAAAGTTACCAAATTGTTTACGCCTGGCTCAGTTGGCCAACTGTCGTTTGTTGTAGACAATGTTGGTACAACGTGCTGCGTAGTAATCTGAGTCGGGGTAAAGACATGAAAAAACTGTGGATACTGCATCGCGAATAGCATATTTGGGACGCACGTTGTAGGTCCCAACCTTTTATATTTTTACAAGCTTTTAGACCGCAACTTTGAACGTGTGTCTAGATGTTCTAGGTATGCTGATTGTCCTAGGGATAAAATAAGTCTACGAGTAAGTTCTTTCAGACCTTTGATTCAGCCATTTCTTCGTGAAAAGGCAACATACATACACAAGGAGACAGAGGGACATATATTGAATATTAGTGTGATTAAAGATATATCAATTGACCACAATCTCGATTATTATTGAGATACGTGTTGGCCTAGACTCAAGACTGAGTTAAATGTTGCCCTTGCGGACCACTGGTTTTAGGAACCACTGCCTGAGAAGATGTATGATTCTGAAAGACTCGCCAAATTGTTATTTTCTGGGAATAAGGTGGCTGGGATGATATAATTTTTTTATCTGTACACAAAATATAGCAAAGCAAGAGGCTTCTAAGAGCTTTAGAAATATCAACTGTGTACGGATTGACTACTACAGGTTTTCTCTTTGTGGGATTCCAAAATCAAAATAAATACACAGTTCTTGTGCATCTTCTCCAAAACCTATCTTGTAAAATGCTGATAGCAGACTACTTGTCGAGTTCGAGATCTTTTAGAAATGTGTCTATTTTGAAAGAGCACCGATAACTTCTAAGTCTTTTACAGTAAACTCAATATATGGGTTTTTAAAGATAAGTTTATTGCATGGAACAATTATACATGTTCCATGCAATAAACTTACAATACAATTATTGTTGAGATTAAAGTTATTAACTGTATTTTGACGGTTTTCGCAAATGTTGACCTTGTGACCTTTTGAAAAGTGACCTTTCTGCTTTGTGTACTTCTCAAGTGAGAGATTATGTAACACAATTAGGGACGCCGCGCGCTGACAGATTTCCAAGAGTTGTTCCTACAGTTTTATAGGTCAACGGTCGGTAACTACTTTGTTGAGAATGTTGAATCTTGGAGAACTCCTTGGTACGATCTATCAATGTACTTATCTAGACACCTCTCATTCAAGGGCTTTTCGTATATCTTTATCTGATAGTTTTAGTGGAACTAGTTGTCTAGTTAGTGTTTGAGCAGATTGTTTTCGTTATTATCGAGATAGTCTTTGGTTTATCCTGGTTTTGTTAGTATTTGCTGTATTAAAGTTGTTTAGAAGAATTATGGTCCTTCGAGCCTAGTGAATTTATTTTATAGTGACAAATAAGAGTGTCTGAGGTTTAAGGGTGATATTCACTTCGTAGTACCTGTACTGTATGGTACTCCGGTTTGATTTAGTCTTCTAGCGCCATATTAACTTTCGTCTCGATTTAGATAGCTTTTTGTTTCAGTTAATTCATTAAAAGCTATTGGCATAAGATGCACCAATTCTAAGCTTAGGTTACTTTAAGATTTAGTTGTACCCAGTGATTTTACCCTGTATAAAAGTACCCAGATATTAAATCGTGTATGTGTGTCAAGGATAATGTCGGCAACATTGACATTTATTTTTCCACGTCTACTAATCTTAGAGTTATCTTAAAAGTATGAGCGTAAGGGAAAATCTGGCTCATGGGACCGCCTTAACAAAATCAAAATGTTTTTAATTCCAAAAAATACAGTTTTTGTACAAAGGTACTAAAAGAAATATTAAGTTGCTCCAGTTCTATTTAGCCATAATCTATAGCATGCAAAATTGTTTATGTCTAACTTATACTATATATTTTTATCATTAAATTGTGTATCGATTTTGCCGTTTTATCGCGTGTTTTTATTTATCGGAGCAATAATCAAAATCTTAAGAATTCGTCTGTTGTGTAGATATATACATTATATGCTCCAGTAGCCATTTATTTAGAGCCATTTTAAACTGGTTTATTTCTCCTAAACCTCAATCATTAGTACTATCACAGAGTCTTATGTATTTCATTACTGTACCTTGACACTGTAATTTTTGGTATGAGTATTATTAATTAATAAAGGTATAGGTAAAGGCAGGCAATAAAGGCATTTCTTTAAAAGAAATGTACCTATATGTAATAATCTAATCGTTTGAAATAACAAATTATCTTCATGATCTGTACGATCTATACAGCCTGTATACAGGCTATTGCCTAAAAGGTATGTTTCAAGATAACAGTTCATACGTGTATCGTGTATTAGATTAAATATAAATTACACGATTTAATGAGCAAAAACAAGACTCTCTCTATATAACTAACTACTTTTTGCTTGAAATAACGACATTTTAATGACTCAGATTAATTGTATTTAGATTATTACGTATTTAATGACTCTTATGCACGTTTCTATATAAAATTATATATACATTCATCATTCATTAATCGTAAGTCAGAAAAATCTACGAAGTGAGCTGATGGCAATCGGCAGACCACATCACTCGTAGAACGGATAACCGATGGAGAGTACGAGTTCTCGAGTGTCGACCACGTACCGGCAAACGTGTACCGGGCCGTCCCCCTACTAGATGGACCGATGACCTTGCAAAGGTCACGGGGAGTCTCTGGATGCAAGTGGCTCGGGACCATGTAGGAGGTTTATGTTCAGCAGTACATAATCATCAAAACTTCCATAAGTTCACTGTTGTATATGAATTTCCCTCATATAGTGTCATCAATCACCACGCTTGGCAGAATTGATGATATCCGACAGATGTGATTCATAGACAGGGTTGCTTTTTTCATCACACACGGGACGACATAGGCATGTATATAATTTAGAGCAACTCTGTTAGTATAGTAGCAAAATAATAACTAATAATATTATTAATCCTATTAATTAAGGTTTTGTTAAAAATCAATTATTTATATGTGGAACTATTTCACATACGCGTGTACAACGCACTCTCACGTTGACTGGATCGCCGCGCGTGACGTGCGAATGGAAGATGATAAAAAACACTACATGTCGATGAATCAGGAAATCACACACGTTCGACTATCACCTCGTGCGTGTAGATTACACCACAACTCCTCCCGGCATAGTCGACATTTGTTACGTGCCATATATCGAGAAGCTGAGAAGTGCTTTGTTCCAAACGTATTGACGTCAAATATTTACCAAATATTGCGATGTAACCATAATATTTTACGAGATATTCTCGGGAGGTCCTTAGAGGTAATTCGGGGCACGCACCGCTCGTACCTTTTTCGAGTTATCTTTGTGTGTTCTTTCGTGTGTGAGACTCTTACACGGCTCAAAAAATATTGAAGGTGAGATGAGCTCTGGCGCAGTAAGCTCGGCTTTTTGCGAGGTCGACGTCAGAAGAAATACGTTCATTGGGGCGCGGGAGCCCTGACGACTGACTATTTATGTTTGCTTTCGTTACGGTCGCGCTCGGAGTTGGCCAAATATAAGGTAACCGGCCACATATACCAAACTATTTCACTAGCACTGAATCACACTCAGGCCACTGATTCTATTCCTAACCAAATGCATACCTACCTGGTACTGAGTGTAATTATAGTAGGGTACTATTATTCACCCGTTTCACTAACTACTACCATTGTTATCGAAGTTCGCCGTCAAACAGCGGTAGTAATAGCACTATTGTGTTCCTTTATTCGAAAATAACACCGTCTACGTCTCTTTTTGCTACTTTTAGGTGAGAACGCACATACCTCTACACCCATCATCACTTAACCACTTAACATAAGGAGAGAGACCAAGTTTTTTTTAAATTTGAAGATAGTCCAGCACTTGACCACACAGTCAAGTGACGATGTTACACATTGCCTCGAAAGTGTCTACTAATCCTTCTCTTGAGACACCCAATTTATATTCTTCAGCGAGCACGAAAATGATCGATTAGTAGCTGTCCGCATAAACATATTCATACCGTTATGAATTTGGTGGTTTTGTCCGAATAACTATTGTGCTATTTTTTAGGTTTATGCGGCTATGTGAAATACGAGTACTCCGCTACATGCTTTGGTTATGCCATGTGATTTTGGCGTTAAAATAAAACCATTCTGTCACTCCGTTTGTAAAATTTTGAAATACTAAAGTACGTCACTTAGTAAGGCTTATGAAATCGTCCCCTCACTCAAAGCTTTTTATTCGTGGAGTAGCGATCTAATAATTAAGGCACATGGTCATCAGTGAACTCTACGCCTGAAAAGGAAAAGAAAGGTCGTAATGTGACGCAGCTAACTCTAACAAAAACATACCTAAGATGTTTATAATTAAAATCCAATCACCTCGTTAATTATCTCATCAGAAGTCATACGAGCGTTGAAACACTAATGAGAAAATATAGATTTCTTACATAAATTGTTTTGAGACATCGCCCCGGCCATATTACTTGAAGTTTGACTGGCTTTCATATCCGTTATTCAACAGGATAATGAGATTAGGTTTCAGTAATAAACCTCCGTGTAGATTATGGCTTTATAGTGTTAGCCTTAGTTTACACAGTAATATAGTTAGCTCCAAAACTACTGTTACATTTTAAACAGAATATACTTGATAATTCCGCCCACATGTGTCACTGAATCCTTTCCTATTTGATTTATTTATTTTAGTATGTTATTTATGTGTAGCTGGTATATACAAATTGTAGTGTATCCGGTCTCACTGTCTCGTATGTCTATGGGTTGGAATGCTAAACGTCAGTGTCAGAGTGTTAATGCGTGACAGTCAACGAGAGCCTTGCGTGAGTGCAGACGTGGAGTAGTGCAGGCCTGTGTGCATGCATTGCTGAGCCAGTGATGTGATTGGACACAAACACACACACACACATATATATATATATATAACTATATAACTGCAGACTTATGTAGAGTACAAATCCTTTATATGATGTTTGTGAATTTAGTCATACAAAGGTCGTCTCTGACACAATCTCATAGTGAAAGAACTCATGCAGTGATTATATTCTAATACTAGTACTGCGTGTTTTATTGTTACTTCTACTGAATTATGTATAGTTCAACTGAATTTATTAAAGCATAATATTGATTAGCGAACTTACGAAACGAAGGACGAAAGCCAATATGGAATTTTTATTTATATTTATTTAGAGACACCAACAAGTTACATTCCAAATGAATACAAAATACAAACATACATAACTAATTACTAAAAATGTTAACTTAATTATAGGTATCCATAGCTTACACAAAAATTCAAGTTAAAAATGATAGTCAAAAAATAGAAGTATATAAATATATGTAGAAGTATAATGTTTTTACAATTGGGACTTTTAGGGAATAGTAATTTTGAATCTTTTTATTAAACTCTAACAAACTATCATAATGTTACGAGCTTCCAGATTTGTAGATTGAAGAGAAACACGAGTCCAAAGTTCCGGAGTTTATTGGTAACACAAGTCCACACACCAATCTTGAAAATCACGGGTCCCCCGAAACAGAGTACGTCCCTGTCTCACTAGTTCCGAGTAGTCTGCACTGAGTCCATCCCTGGATTCCACGTACAGAGTTCTTGGGCACTACTGAAGCCGATCTGTCGATACTCACACCACGTGACACACTAGTACACTAACACTTTTCCACCTCAACTGTACTTTCGCTCTACAATTTCTTCCGGTCTTCGTATCTTCCCCTTTTATCGCTGTGAACTCAACTCAAACTGAACTCCACTCGAAGCTCGGCTCGCGTCTATATATACCCGGTATTGTTTCTAGATCCTTCAGTCTAGAATCTTCAAGAATATTGAAGAGTATTCGACACGAAGGAGATAGATGAATTGGTCTCCCTTTCGCACTTGACAATCCTTATGCTAGTATTGGAGAGCTTTCAACGCTAGTCATTTGACAATATCCGACACGAAGGGAATAGATGGATACGCCCCTCTGTTTTCTTTATCTCTAGACTTTTCGAGAAGCTCCGTGACAATAATTAATATCTAAATCTAGAAATTTGAAGACAGCGTTGTACAGTCTAACTGATCTAGACAATGGAGAATGGAAACCCAAATTTGACTTATGTACTGATACAATAAATATTTTTGGTAGATGTGCCCGTGGTAATCTATTAGGTACCCCCTAATAACATAAAAGCTTTATTTATTTAGTTTATTTTACCCCTAATCTTATAAAACCTTGTACCAATTCTGGTTGTGAAGAATGCTTCCCGGATTTTCTGTTAAGCATATCTTACGAGATTGAATAAACAAAGGCAGCCAAATCGAAAGTGAAATAGAAAAGGTCAAATAAGGTGGCGCAATACAATATTAGAATAAGTTTTCCTGGTAAGGAATACCTAATACGGTAGTGTCTTTACTTGATTTTTTCGTCGTTTTTAGGGTTCCGTCCCCAAAGTGTAGAGGGGACCTTATTACTAAGACTGTGCTGTCCGTCCGTCTGAACGTCTGTCGCCAGGCTGTATCTCATTCATGAACCGTGATAGTTAGACAGTTGAAATTTTCACAGATTATGTATTTCTGTTCTTGCTATTACAACAAATACTAAAAATCAGAATAAAATAAATATTTAAGGGCGGGGGGTTGATTCCTGCCTGCCTGATGCCTGCGTAGCCTGAGGCCCACGAGAGCCGGCTAGAATAGCCGGCTTCAGGTAGTCTGTGTCATGTTTTTATTGCTAAAAAATGTGCTCAATTGTTTATTCCCCCAACTCCGACGTTCTGGAATACAAACACCACAAATAAATGCAGGTATAGGAGGATAATTGACAAAAGCTTGGTTTGGTAGCTTGACTAAGTAGCAATTTTTTTGTAGTAATTGTACTTTTTGCTTCTTGTCTTTTTTTGTGTGTTTTTTTCTTCTAACTTCTAACTTCTTCTAACTTTAGATGATGAATGTGTACATATCATGAATTATAAAATGTGTTTCTTTGTTGACGTTGCGTTCAGTGTTGGAAAATTTTATTGCGGTTGTTTTGAGAGTGTATAACGTATCTTGTGGGATGCTATAAATGATTGTTAAGTTAAAAGGTTTCCAAATAATGTTCCCATTTTATAAGAGAAATTACCTGTAAGAAATTTGAAGAAGCTGCGAACGATTCTCGCTTGATTACAACATGCCTAAGGTTTCTCAATAAATAAAGCGTCTATATACGCAGAGCACGTGTATTTATTCGATATAGGGAATCCAACCAAAACGAGATGTGAATCACCCCGTCTCCCATTCTAATGGGCGTAGTTTGTATTCATTGCTGTCATGAGAAAGATCCGAATCGAGTGCTTATTGAATTGAATAAATTATCAGTACAATGGAACCCCAGTGGGTTTGCTTGTGCTAAATTGTGAGAGACCTATTGGGATCCGATCACAATTAGTTTTCAAGTAATTGTTACATGTTAAGCCGTGCCGATGGGTTTCAGCTTTAGCAAACAAGATGGCGAGAGGATAGCGTATACATTTCTAGCTGAGCTACTGACTTTTAATTATATGCAATCCCTTACGAATTGTAATATTATTCTATTGAAAATATAAGTGTATACATAAGTACTTAAGTCCTGTATTAGTGATTTTCGTCACGTTCGTGTATTTAAGTGACGATAATCACATACGAGAATTTCTAGCACGCAGGGCGTTGGTACTGAGATCGAATACTAATGATTGTAATAACCCGTCAGTTCGAAATATGAATTAACTGTCGTCATCGCACATAATTATGAGAAAAACATATTAAAGCTATATGACAGAGCTGGTTAGTTTGTCTCTCTCTCTTTGTTGTTCGAGGATATAAAAATATCACTAACTTGTATGAATGATTTAGGGTGGAGCTACCTGTAATTATTGACAGATATTATTACATTTTTACACTAATTTGATGCCTTCTGGTCCTGCAAACTCGACAGCTTTTCCCGAGTAAGCACGAAATGCGCTAAGACGGATAAAAGCGGCTTTTCAAATTCGCTCTTTGTAAAAAATTAAGAAAATTTTATATGTTATGTTTAGGAAAATTATATAATTGCGTTTTTCGTAGTATTTTTTGAACTAAGTAGAAAGTTCATTTCATCGACTAAATCTAAATTTTTTGGTTATATGTCGCTTATTTTATGCGTATTTGATGGTTTTTAAGACACGTTCATTTGATGACGTTTATTAGAAGTGTACAAAGCTAGGCCTGGGCTGCATTACATCCGCAGAACATGTTTTTACTTGCACCTATCCTAAAGGCACTTGCTAGGGCTTTGAACTTGGCTTAGGGTTTTCAACCGACTTCAAAAAAAGAGGAGGTTCTCAATTCCACTGCATGGTTTTTGTATGTATGTTACGCGATAATTCTGCCAATTGTAAACAGATTTTGATGATTCTTTTTTTGTTTGGCAGAACATACTTCCAAGGGGTAGTCACATATAAATTTTTATCGTAATTAATTGATCGCTTTTTGAGAAAATCAACAAAACACAAACATTTACCCAGATTATACCTCTAAGGCTAATTTAAGGCAGTTGAAGTCGGTTTTTAGTTCTTTTTAAACGCATTTATTATGTTTTGTGAAGAGAATCTGTGAGAATCACACCGGAGTGGGCCGATAGCGTCGGTAGGCGCCTAAACTACATGTTGAACAGTACTCCTGGAGCGGGCGCCGTGTTTATTTGACATGTCCACCGGAGGGGACGGTGTAATTGTTTAGGATACAGAGATCCTAGGTTTACAATGTGATATCAGGACTGTAGAAGTTGGTCCCTAGAGCATTGTCTATCACTTCGCTGGCTTGGCAATGCCAACGTGTTCGGTACGACTAAACATCACTCTCTCTCATAGACACTGACGATTAGCAAACCAACCCATAGATACGTGACAGCGCGCATCCACTAAAAGAACCGTAAAGTTATAATCCACCCTATTACCGTTATTCATAAGATAATAAGTTGATAGCATTTTATATAATTAACGCGTTCAAAAATTCAATTGCCTGAAAAATTTGGTTTTTGGTTGATTTTCTCAAAGAGTGCATAGTAGTAGAAGTATGTTCTACCAAACTTATCAAAAACGGTTCAATATTGCCGGAGTTATCGCGTAAGACACATAAAAATACATACGCGTCAAATTGATAATCTCCTCCTTTTTGAAGTCGGTTGAAAATGAGATCTCATGATTATGACAATATGATACAGATTATACAGATAGTAGTGGTTTAACTATTTTATCTTTCGTCAAAGCTTTCAAGTTATTTCAGACGCTGCAGGATAACTGTTCCGCACTTAACGTTTCCATTTGAAAACACTTCTGTTAATAATTTAAGTGTAATTATGTAAGAACAACTGCTGTATTTATCATCCATTATTGAATTTACATGATGATTACACTGATAAGTCTACGTTTTGAAGGCGGATTTCATGATCGGAGTAAGGTGTAAATAAGCCTTGGTATGACATATGTCGATGAACGCTGACGCTGTTCAAATATTCTAGTTCCTAAAGGATATCCGGATAGGATATCATAGACATAACTTTATTTAAGAACACACACAACACAATACACACACAAAAAAGACTATAAAAATCTATCAAACTAAATTCAGAATGTAAAATTGGATACTCATCAGTGGCGAAGGGTCCATACAAGCCGATTCCCACCGGCTTACCTTTCAAAAATCCTTTCCACATATCATTAATGTGATGTACTATTAACTTTTATACGCTCAAAACATTACTACAAAAAACGCCTGCGCGCAATTAAAAAGCAATATCTACTCATATTATACAAAACTAACACTACGAAAAACAAAAAACAAAACAAATTAAAAAATATTATTTACAATTTATAAACAAAATATTGAAGCTATGTACATACATAACATTCGGTTGTGTTGTAGTTGTTGCTCAAATGGACGCGTCTCAGCATGTGCTGCAGTGAGTAACTTTACTAAGGCAGTTTCTAACTTGGTTTTGTTTTGCCTATATTGATTATTTTCTTTAAATTTAGTAAGCATTTTTTTTACAAGGGCTGCGTTTTTCATATCCAATTTTTCCTGTTAAGGGGATCCCGCTCCATCAGTTTCATATTAAATTTGCAGTAATTATCTAAATCAATTTTCATTTTTACACGCTTTTTATTATTCTTGTTCAAAGTGCCACCCAGGGGCCATTATCTGCGTAGCTAACAACAAAGTTGTAAATTAATGATATTTATTGCACGACACTATAATTTCATCTCCTATTTTTAGGTAATTACTTATCAAAGCCAGGTATTCTATTTTAAAAGAATATAGCAGCAGAAATTTTGCATTCGGAGAAGGATCCCGTTAATCCCATTTTAATACAACACAAGAATACAATTAATTGTGAATTGTAACACGAATATTTTCAATTTGATTTTTTTTGTATGAAAGACTTTATTATAATAAATACAGGACGCATAAAAAGAACCTTGCGAGTGTGAGTATACTACGCCATGTCGTCATCGGCTACGCGTGACGCCACGTCAACCCTGCGCTGTAGCACGTGGGCTACGTGAGGGGAAGATGGGACTCCTGAGTTGATTCTTTAATATATACACATCTGTTAGATGTTTTATGTGTATGCAGAGTTCCCTCACATAAAGTCACACCTCTAAAAATAAATAAAACACCTTTTATTTTCTTCTACAAATACAAGTTATATAATTTAGTTATTTCGGGACTCGCATTATTTTATTAATGTTGGCAAACTTGATAGCAACATGACGCAAGAAAAAAATTTAAAAATAAAATTCGTTTTACAATTTAAAAATACGTAGATTTGAATTATCTCACTTTAAAGGCACAATCAAAATGTACTCGTACTGGCAACGTGAGACTCTGCGTAGCACCGAGTCTGCGTGTGACTCGACCGAGGTCAAAGGCAGGCACGTGCGGTATGTGCCCTTGTGGGAAATCGGGGCAAAAATGGAATCCTCTAAATATGTATGAGTGCAATTATAATAATGTTCCGTCAGGACTTTTGGGAACACAGGTTGAAAGGTATGTGTTTCATTTATTGGACACTACACTCATAAGGTTTTTGTTACATGAAACCGTTGCTTCAATTGCCAATTTTTTGCATGAATTGCCTGCCACTTAGCTTTTGTGACTAAATTTAAATAAAATAAGGCTGTGTGAAACTGATTTTTTAAAGAGACAGACAATAAAAGCAAAGTTCAGCTAAACTTAAAAAAAAGAAAAGATCTATTCCTTCATAGCATTTTATTTCGATGAGATCTTCCTCAATTAGTTTGCTAAAGCGTAAACACATTTAGACTGCAGTGTGCCTATCTAGTGGTCGGATAAATAAAAGTAAACGTAAAAGTATAAATAAAAGTAAGTACTTTCATTTTATAACACTATCGTATTCCCCCACGTGTTATGCGCTTTCAAAGAAAATAGTCAAAACGTCGTGGGTAATAAGTGGTATAAACGGCCGTATCATTTCTTTCCACTTATTTACCGTCAGGTGATATAAAGATCAAAAGCAATCAAATAGGAGCTATATAAAGGAAAATATCATTCAGTCACACGTGGTGTACTCTCTTTATTTATATTCAGAACACTAAGCCTTATATTTTTACAAAGTGTGCTGTACCTACGGGCACTAGTAAACAAGAGTCACTTACACAAAGCAAGGGGTTCCTTTCCAAACAAACAAGCGATAAACGTACCCCTAAATAAAAAAGAGGTCCTGTCAACAACACTTTCAGAGGGAAATAGAATAACAAAAGTCAGTGATCGATTATTGAATAAAAAGGAACGGCCTATCGTTGGGCGAAATAAATAATGCTGGCATTCTCAGTAATGGTATTAGCCTGGTATCTGGAGTGACAAGGTTTTTAGATCAGTCGTCCTATTGCGTATTGCGTAATTTGCCGAGCACTAGGCATTATAAATCATTGTTATAATCTAATATATGAGTTTAAAATATGAACATAAAGGCCCCGTTGACTACCCTTAGGGTAAGGAACTCTAAAACGTGCTATGAACTGCGGTAAGTGTTAATGTTTTGTTGAGTCCGGATGAAAATAATACGAGCGTATGTATTGGTTTATACTGTGTAATAGAACTAAAAGTGTGAGACGAGCGACCTTGACATAAAGAACTAAATAAAGAACAATTTCCTTTCTAAGCCTTTCTATCTAATCTCAGCGTGAGCTACGGCGTTTGATATCTGGAATAACTTTTTTCTTGATGAATGTTTGGGAACATTGGTATCGCGTGGCTGCCATTTACAGCTAATGGGTTAACAGATTTGAATCTGGTTCTCCCTTATAATCATACTTTTCAGTACCGTCCATATAGGTCATATAACTTTCTTGAGTTAGGTAGGTGTGTGTCTGACAGCTGGATTGGTGTCAATACCCATGTTGTAGTGTTTATTATATACTGTGTTAGAAATTCGGAATGTGTCTCGAGTTAACGTTTTTTAATATTAACGATTTTCTAGCGGCCAAATTTGAACTTTTGTAGGAATTAACTGTGGCCTTTATTTTATCATAGAACGAAATAATATTACCGAGGTATGATATTTAATGTATACGTAGGTATATAAGAAAAATGAAATGAATGAATGAAAACTTTAGTACATGTACATTGTATAATTACTTTACATGTCTATTTATCGTTTTGTTGACCGTGTAACCTAAAAATGAACAGCAGAAGATCAACCGAGAAAATACAAATTTAAAATGTTTTTAAATTTCCACTTCTAACAGCGTAAATTTGTTAAAAACTCGTTCTTTAAAAGAGTATTTTTATATAATTTGTACGTGAAACACTGCCGCGGAGAAGAAATATTATTTTTCTTTTATATTAAAAATGTTACGACGACTCCCCTATCTCGGCGGACTGTAATTACTATTTTATTTGCGGCAGTGGCTTTGTTCCTTACAGATAATGAATTTAGTAGAGTTGAGACAAGGAAAGCTGAGTACGAACCTTAGTCTTGGTGCTAAGAATTATTATACCCGTTTTAGCTCTTTCATTCTATTTTAAACTCGCGCTATTCTGTGCGCTCTCGAAAATAAACAATTTTATATGGGAATACGTTTAAATCGTCATTTTTTGCAAATAATTTATTGACATAGAAACTATATAGATGACTGTGTTCTCCGCACTAGATTAAGCCTTTGTGGAGAGCAGATTACATTTTAGCAGCAACTATTTTATTTATTACTAAAGAATCATAACTGCTGAAGTGTCTTGCCCTATACATTTATTGTATATTAAGCCGACTACACAATACAGTCGTCATTAAAATCCGTAGCAATTTCGTCTACAGACGACAGAGCGAGCCACGTCCGCCTATTGTTTTAGAACAATGGACACGTTGCTTAATATCTTCGCACCCAGAGTTAAGTGGTTTTTAGATTTTGCCCCATTATTTATTGTTCCTTTGGAAGATAAAAAGAAGTACAGAAATTACTGTTTTATGAGAAAATATTTGGCTGACCTAGCTGTGGCACGTAATTTATTTTTTGATCTCTTTCACTGTATTAAAATTACAGTCCAGGTTTTGTCAGTAAAATATTCTCTTAGGGATTTGTAAGAAAGTAGTGACGTATCATGGGGAGACCTATGTTCAGCAGTGGACGTTTCTAGGCTGATCAAGATTGTAGTGTATGCGGTAGAGCATACATAATTACACACACTGTCTCGTGTGTCTATGGGTTGGTATGATAAACGTCAGTGTGGATGTGGAGTAGTGCCGAACCCGTGGGCATCGCCGAGACAGTGATGTGGTGGACAACGTCGTATGGACAACTCATACAATGATGATAATAAATTTCTAATTCTAAATTCTAAAAATAAAATCAAATTAAAAAACTATATAGATAGATAGCGCGGAAATATCTAAATACGAAAAAATCTACATTTGACAGTTGAATTTTGTTACGAAGGTGCCATCTATCCAGGAATGAAGAACTATTTTCTTTTTTAAAAGTCTCTCATTGTCTCACTTCTTCCAAACAATTTTCACGCCGAGATATATTTCCCTCTTCAGCTCTTTCTATTTTAAGACAGCCCACCCGTCCTATGATAGACGTAAAAAACAAAGTCAATCCCAGAAAAACATCAGCGGCTAACTCATTCCTCCGTGTTTATGCAAACCCGATAGGAAAGGCAGCCGATCACTTTAGATGTCGCCCCATATAAAGATTGTCTGACCAACAAGAATAAAACTAAAGAGATTACGGTCCCAATAGCAATTGGACCGAGCCTGTAAACCATTAAAACAAAGGCATGTCGTCTGGCCTCCGCAAAATCTGTAGGCACTAAACATTTGGGGCGATCCTTTTTGCATTATACCAGGAATTTAGTTATTTAGGCAACCAACTAAGCTGGGTATTACCCTCTGACCAAGCTTAACGAGCTTTTTCGGGTTTCCATACCTGCTTAAACAGTAACACTAAGTTAATGAGATGACTAAGTTACTTGTTCTCGCTCCTGATGAAGGTAAGTTGGCAATAATTGATCAGGTTCGTTGAATAGCTCCGAACGAGGGTTTTACATACTGATGTGTATATTTCCGGGAACACGTTTGTAATCAATATGCGGTAATAATTTGCTGGCTCTGAGATAATTTGTCTTACCATAGATGAATGTAATGCAATGTAAAATACGACCCTACGAACCATGAAGGTAAAAGATTACCGCGATTTTCTACTGAAAATGACAAAACCTGCATCCGTCGCTCCGAGGGGAGATAGGGTTTGAGGAGCGGGAGAAGGGATTGTCTTTTTATTTCTTCACACTTCATAAGTTAGAAAAAGACAGTTGGTAATCAGTCATTCATTTCTAATTGTCAAATCGTAACACAGTATACATAAATTATTTAGTTTATTTAGCTTTTTTGACACGTATAAAATACAAATCTTTATGGTTACCATTGGTTACTAAAACAATAGTGATGGGACGAAGCGATATGAACAGTTATCGATAATTTAAAAAATATTACTTGAAACATGCATCACAATTGATGACAAATATTTTAAGGGAGTAATGTATTATCTACTCAATGAAAAACGGACTAAACGCAGTGTGTAATCGTAACTTACTTTACGTTTAGTAGGAATCAATTGATATTCTTTACTTAGCCCTTCAACCCATGTTTATTTTGTGTCCGGATCGGTATCCCAAAACTTAGTATGATAACCAAATCTTATAGTATTATCTATCGACAAGGTCACATCACTAAAATCCAAACAAAAAGTATGTCCGGAAAATTCTAAGTTTACTAATGTAAAAACTAGCGTTTTATGACTTACAAAAGGAATGTTGACTCCAGGGATCCTTATAAGATTGCTTGCGCCATGGTTTCTGCACAAATCACCGTCATCAAAATACAACTTTCCTACTTTATTGTCAAATATTTTAATGACAGATGCGGCTCAACAGCCATTGTCACGTTCGTTTCCAGGCTATTTGATAGTTATAGTCATATTTATTGATAAATTATAATATTTACATGTCAGTTACAAGATAATTGAGAATGTGTGCGTGTGACCCAAAATTGGGTCTTCCTCCATAGTTTGATGATTACTCCATTCCTGCGGCACAGTAACATCTTTTTAGCATCGTGCTACGCACGTAACAAAACTGTCTAATTCAAATCTAAATTCTATTTTTTTAATAAAATTTACCAGTATATCCGTATATTTTCCTACGTGGAAGTTCCTCACAGTGGTTCAAGAGCAAATAGTCAAAGGGATCGATGTCCAAAATTTCTAGTTTAATATGTTAAGTCAGGGAAATCTTTTATGCATTTACAGACTGGCTTTCACTGTCAACGTGGACTTCAGAAATGATATCACAGGAATAATTATTCGATTAGGATTAAAAGTGATAAACTATGTCCTTTCCTGTCTCTTGAACTAGCCCTATATAAAAGTCAAGACGTTTTAGCTCTCCATTACGACGTACAAGAAAGACAAATATACACTTTCACGTTTACAATATGTTATACGAAAACTTAGCTACATATTATTAATATGCACAAACGGAAGTAGCAACGGAAGTCATACTCGTATCATAAGCCATCATAAACTCCAATATAATTTCGCAGAGGACAATTAAATTGCGTAAACATGGCTCGTTATTATATAATATATCTCATGTCAGTTTAGGGCGACCAAGACCCTTCCATTTGGGTAATACACGAGCTGTCGTAACTCGCTCCTTATGTAACCTTCGTCCTTAACTCATGATGATGAGCCGAGCGTCTCGGGGCCTACTTAACTAATAACCCAGCCCGAGTCCGTCACTGGCTTTACGTAACGTAGCCGTGAAACGTATGACCGTAGAAGAAAAATAGCAAGAGCATTTAACAGAACATACTTTACGACCCTGGACTAATATTTCCTGTCTGTTATCAACACTCTCATGTTAGTGTAGCTCACTCTAGAACGTTTGAATCTACTTGAAATTTATGTAAATGTACTCGAACCATGCAAAAGAAACTTATAGATAACCTTGATATAAGGTACATTTTCCCAACTACATATTTATCACTGTGGAATATTCCGAGGTAGAGGGGATTTGTATATTTAGTAAAAAATATTCAGGAAAGAAATACTTGTTTTTATAATGTACAAATGCAGACATTTTATATGATACCCCATTTGACCTAGTCACTTCATTTTGAAATTTCAAGTTATTTTGGCTCTTTTTTAAATAAAAAATAAAAAGAAATTATTTCACTTGCCACACCTGTAATCCAGATTTGAAGTCGATAGTAGAGTAGTTGCTGAGATAATCCGCTGTGGCAGAAGGACGGGCAGACACTAGAGTGATTATAAGGGTTTCGTTTTTAATCGGATGTTCCGAACTCTAAAATGTACAGTAATTGTATATTTAAAGGTAAGCAAGAGTAAGTAAGAAATATGGCAATGCACGGAACACAGCGTCCATTTGATTTCCAGTTACGTTTTACTGTGATCACGGATCATATAAATGATGATCATATAAAACCGGTCATTGTGACGATGTATGCCGATAGCATTACGTTCATCAGGGATCTTTTTTGGCTGACGACCGACACCGTCTTCTCTCAGAATATTAAGAAAGTCTGACGACCAATGTAAATGGTAAAGGCCACACCAAATATATGATGCAGGCGTGTCTTCTTTGGGTGAGAAGCATAAGCTAAAACACGCACCGCTACAAAAACAGCGCGTTTCAAGTAGAAGAATAAACAGTAGAAAAATATGTCATTTTTGGTTTTCGTACAACATTGGGTACTGCGTCAAATACACATTTCAATCTTGGTATTTGGGTACATGCAGGTAAACATTGCCTGCTTTTTGCTTTTTTATTTGCGAACCGGATATGAAAGAGGGTTCGCAAGCGAATACGTTTTTAAATTGGTGCCGTACTGGGATGCAAAAGTGACATGTCGAGCGTTACAAAAACAGAGAAGTGACCGTGACAGAGTGTTATTGAAGGACGATGTCAACCCGTACACATCTCGAAATGTATCACACAATCACTGTTGTGTCAGATATAAAGAGCTTATAGCACCGAACCTCTTTATTAGTGTGCAACGAAAGCATGATATTTATTTACTTAAAATATATGAACGTTTGATTTTAATCTTGTGACGACAAATATATAGGGAAGAAGAAGTTAGTTTTTCATATAGTGCTATTATCACTGCTCTTCGCGACAGACTTAGATAAAGTGGCGGTAGCTAGCGAGGCTGACACATATAAATGTTCTTTATGCGAACAAGTAGAGTATCAGAGATACCTCACAAATCGAATCCACGACCTGCTGATTGTGTCCAAATGTGTAGCGTCTAGAGAGGATGGTATTACAGATGAGGTTCGGCCTCGGTTCTTGCTCGCTGGCCACCTTTATTTATATTTTCTTTTGTTTTTAGAATAATTCTTTGATTTGTTTCTTTTTTTTTTCTAATAAAAAAAGTCGTTTAACGTAAATATTCAAAAAATATTAAATATTACCCTTTTAAAACACTGTTGATTCAAATTACAATTCTTTGTCCCTGGTCCTGGTGGTCCCGGTTCCACCATCAACAGATGGCAAACCGTTTCACACACGCGTGCCAATTTTTGTTGCTATTTTTATGACGCCAATGACGTGCCAAACCATAAACTAAATAATTTAAATAAAATGAACTTTATTGATTTAGCATGTAAGAACAGGGTTAAAACATTATAATTTTAATTTGTTTCAATGTACCAATTTTAATTAGTGTCTTGTCAAAAATTTTATGTGGCGTGCCATGGTTCATCATCAGTGGACTAGGCCGTGGAGTGTGTGGCCATAGTAAGTTGAAGTAAACAAACATCATATCGGCTAAAATTATATTAATTAATACAAATCATAATCCTTAGCGTTTTAATGTAATTTGACTACTAAATTTCACGCTTAGAAGCCATCCATACGGGGTCATGAAATAGGAATATTTATTCTACTTACGCAGCGAAACGAAACCTTTAAAATAACTTTATACGACAATCGTAACTCGGAATCGAAATGGTATGTTTATATACCGTGATCGTCATCCTAAACAAACCCACAAAAAACTTCTTGGATCCTTTGTTACTGTGAAAAAACTTCAGCAAAAAGATATAATTTCTGGAATTCCCGTCCCAGCGACCCAAAGAGACCCTGCATAAAGGCTCTTAGAAACACCCGTGGGCTACTATATGGGTAGCCAGACAGACAAATTTATCCTAAAACATTCGGTTTTTAGGGTTCCACAAACCAGAAAAACTATAAGGGAAATGTTTTAAGATAGCTCATTATGTAATCAATTCTATTGTAGACATTTGATAAAGGGCTTTCTTAACACAAGCGAAGCGTTGATGAATTATTGTACGTAAATAAGAAGTTTTTCATTTCTACGAAATCATTTCAATACAATTTCACAAAAGCAAAAGTAAGAAATCCTGAATGTCTTTGGACGAACGGAAGAATTAACAAATTGTATTCACGAGTTTTCATTTCAGATCACTTTGTTTACTTTCAAACAACAGCCTATATACGTCCCCACTGCAGGGGCTCAGGCCTACTCTCCTACAGAGTGTGTGGGCCATAGTCCACCACGCGGGCCCAGTGCGGATTGGTAGACCTTTACACACCTTTGAATTTCTTCTCAGGAGCGTGCAGGTTTTCTCACGATGTTTTCCTTCACCGTTAAGCAATCGGATAGTGTACTTGAATTGAAAAACAACTCATAGGTACACGGCTGGATTCGATCCCGGAACCCTCACATTGAACTGCGCCACCGACACTTTTACTTAAAACTTTGTTAAAGCTTTGTTTACTTAAAACTATTTATTCGATAACTTCAATTATCTGAAATATACATCAAGTTAACGACTTACAAAAATTTGAAAATACTAACAAAGAAAGAGTATTATCACCTATTATTGAGAATTTGTAAGTTTGGGTGGCTTTGGCTTTGCGAACTTTCGTTTCAGAACACAACTATTAATTTGGCGGCAGACTTAGGTAACATCCCGAGTAACGATAGTTACCCCCACTAAGGAATCCAATCCGGGACCTCCGGTGTGGCTGTTAGGCCACGCACGACAGAGGACTATAATACTATCACCAAGGAAAAAAATTACTCACTAAATAAATCATCTCAGCTTAGACCACACTCAGAATTGACCAGTTTTTGTAATATTAACATTAATGTCAGACTCAGCTTGCTAGCAGCTCATTTGAATAATTCCATTTTCTGTTCGATAATACTAGAGATTATCATTACCAATTCAAATATTCATTGCCTTAGCATTGATTACTTTGGTTATCGATTTGGGAATTACACTAAGCCAGGACTCAGCTCGGGATTAGTCTGTGTGGATGGAATTTTTTAATACAAGGCCGGAGGAATATATTTAGGGTTAATTAAGCTAGCGGAAGGCTTGAGGAAATGAGCGTGATGTTACTGTATACCACGCTATGTTGAATCGATTTTGTTACGGTCTGATTCCTATTTAGGATGTGCAAGTCGGCAGATACTGAGATATCCCTTTTGGTTGCGGCTTTAAAATAGATTTTTATTTGGCAGTTTACCATCATCTGTATATACAAAAGAGTTGCTTGACTGACTGATCGAAATAGCAACGGCCAGTCCAAATAATTAGCTTGTAACTATAAATTTAGATATCGATAATGATTTGGAAGGCCACAAAAAAGTTTTTTTGATTCTACCCCTAAGTGGATGATAAAGGGTGAACAGTTTTTCATGGACAAGCCGTTTGAGCTTTTTCACTTAGTAAAGAAGTCATACATTGTTTATATTATCATAAAACTCCAAAAAAGCCGAGAAACGTCCACTGCTGGACATATGCCTCCTCCATGTATACCACAAAACCAGTCCCGAGACACTTGCATCCAGTGACTCTCTGCGACGTTTACTAGTTCGCTGGTTCATATAGTAGGGGGCCGGCCCGGTACATGTATCTTTTACTCTCCATCGGCTCACGGACTCGTCGAGTTATGAACTATTCGTGTACTCGTATACTACCTTATACATTTTCCAAAGCAGGCGTACCGTGATCAACATCATCATCAGCCGGGAAACGTCCACTGCTGGACATAGGCCTCCTTCATGGTACGCCACATCGACCGGTTTCGAGCCACCTGCATCCAGCGACTCCCTGCGACTCTAACCATGTCGTCGATCCATCTAGTAGGGGGACGGCCTGGTAGACGTTTCCCGGTACGTGGTCGCCACTCAAGAACCTTTACTCCTCATCGGTTATCGGTTCTTCGAGCGATGCGGCCTGCCCATTGCCACTTCAGCTCACTGACTCGTCGAGCTATGTCAGTGACCTTCGTTCGTCTAAGGATTTCCTCATTCCGGACCTTATCACGTGATCGTGATCACGTGATCAACATACTTTTTTAAAAAGATCAAAATCATTTTAAATCGCAACCGTTATAAAACAAAAGTTTAGTTTCATGAATACGTTCGCGTCTGAAAAGACTATTATATTTAATGGACATCTGGAACATAAATGAGAGAACTTTGAAATGAAAAGTGACTCACTGTAAGTGAGGTACGTTCGAGTATGTATGTATATGAAATATATTTCTCACGGAACGTTCTAAGCGCTGACTTCGCCGTTTTAGTGCCAAATGCATTTTCGTTTTTCCGACTACTCTGAGGTTTGTTTTTGACGGTAATCGTCGTCGATGACTAAGTGTAGTCTGATTTATAGGTGTCTTCGAATTGGTTGTTCAGTGCTCATCAGCATACAAATATTACTACAGAAAGCTTGGACGTCGAAAAGGTATTTATTTTATAGCAACTATCTTTTATTGTAAAATGGAACGGGCAGGAATTTTTGGCTTGTACTTTTTAGCAAACAAAATTTCATGTCAATCTATTGATGGATTGAGGTGTAGTTGTAGGGCTAGGTAGGTCTGTGATCGAGGAGGTTATAAATAATATTTATGCGAAATAACATTCTTTCACGCATAATGATATACACATCACTTTTAGCCTTGAGCAGTGGTAGGGCGTCAAGTCCTCAAACAATCGAAGTCTGGCTAGCTTATACCAATGAGTTCCATTTAGTTATTGGATTTATGCAAGATGGAGAAATTATTTCTATTGGCTTTTCGATGAAGGCAAGCATCGTGAGGAAACCTGCACACTCTCAAGAAGAAATTGAAAGGTGTGTATGTCAAGTCTACCTAACCATGCTGGGCATGTGTGGTGGCCGAGGGATAGTGTTACTCTCGTGCGCAGGATTCGACGTCAGTTCCCCTCACGTATCTCATAGGTTGCGCCAGCTGAGCAACAACCTTTGGCTGAAAAACTGTCGCTTGCTACGCACGGCATGAATAAATTGCCATACGATTAAATGAATAAAACTTCGAACGGTACGAATCTCCGACCCAAGCTAGTATTTATTGCACTATAAATAGCTCCATTACCGCAACGACTCTTCGTAGTGGAGAAATAACTAACAACCTTCAAAATTACGTTTTCCGCCTGATTTACATCACAAACTATTTTAACGCTAGCTTTCGCACTAACTCAACACAAGCTATCGCAACGTGTTCTAGGCCATTTCTCTAACCCGCTTAGCAACGCAAAAAGGTCGAAACGAACCGCCAATCTACTTTAGAAACAAAACATATATAACAAGTCCAATTTATTACGGTGCCCGATCTCATTTTGTCAGTCTTCTGCCTTCAAGGAATCAAAAACTTTTGATTGAATCCGAAACCTTGAGTAGGTGTATATCTTTCAGTAATCTCGTTTGACGATCAGTTTGCTTGTTCCTGAGCATTTTTCAGGTTTCTCACTGATAGGAAACTTTAGTTCTGATGGAAACGCTACGCCTGTTGGAAACTGATATGTTCGTCGATCTGGTACGGTCTTCATCACGTGGTAACTGGAGCGCAGGAGTATTGACTAGGGTATAGTTGGTGGTAGGCAATTTTTACCGCGAAAGAATTTAAGTAACTACTTTTCTAAGCAAACATACTGAACAAAATAAAGTAAAGCAAACGTTGTTTCACAAGAAAAATGAAAACAACAACATCATAATATGAATTGTCTCATGATATAATTATAAGTTACAAGGTAGCAATGTTTTTTTTTTGTTATTTAACGTAGCCGAACTATTACCATATTTTCTTATTCCAAAACACGTCAGACAGTTTCGTTGTGGGTGATGAATTAAGCTCCAGCTTGATCGATGGCGTACTACAACTATATCATTTTAAACATGGGCTGATGTTTTAGTCATATCCCTTGATAGTTTATACCCACACAATTGGACAAGTCCAAAAAATTATCGCCTATATTATGACATATTTTGAATGAAAATGCAATTCCAAGAATTCTCTGAGACTCCTTTACCGTTCCTACCTGATTCATTAGTAGCCTCCAAAGTTTCGTTTACAGAAAAATAATACAATTTCCCTGGAGTTACTTATACTAATAAGGACAACACGGAAAAAACAAATACGGGACCAACTACAACTGGACATTAAAATAAATCTTATTTAGTACCCCTAACATAAGCAATTTCATATAATTACACTAACAAAAGAGGCATATTGCTACATTGGGAGCTGGTAAATATGTACATTAGGCCAGCCACATACGAAATGAGCCCTCCAAGGGCGTTCAGCGCTGTTTACCGAGATCCCTTCTCCTTGATTTATGTGGGCAGATATATTCTAATAATTTCTGTTTTGGTGCTCAGCATTGCTTTTAGGCGCAAGGCATAGTAAAGCAACAGCGTCTTGCGACAACGTCACTGAGTAATGATGTTTGAAGTATTTTGTCACTACACTTTGTTAGCTGGAACACGGCCAGTGCTAATAACCCTGCCACGTGAAATATTCGTACCTTATAGGAGCGATCCATATTTATACGAGAACGATAGGAAACTTTTCAATTGTTTAGACATTAAAATATGTCCCTTTTTTTAAATGAATATAGATCAACGCTTGGCCACGATCTCACCTGATGGTAAGCGATGATGTGGCCTACGATTGTGCGCGTTGGTCTAGAAGGTGCCTATTTACCCTCGTCTTGAAGACACACAAGTCATAGTTTTCAGGGAGTACAGACGCCGGCAGCGCGTTCCACTCCTTGGGTGTACGCATGATAAAATTAGAAGCAAAACGCTTAGTGCGAGCCATAGGGATGTCAACTACGTACTGGTGGAGCCCTGCTGTATTACAAACATATGGTACATAAGGCAGTATATAATGTTTTGCTGGTAGTAAGGCAAGGCATGTTCGCTCGGCTAGCTACCATCATGTTTCTAAAGTCTGCCGCCAAACCGCGGTGTTAATATCACAGTTGTGTTTCGGTATGAAGGACAGTCGAGCCAGCGCCTTACCGTCCAAAACGGCCTTATCGTTGCTTACCGTCAGGTAAGATAAGGCCGTTTTGCCGTGTACAAACATGGTCGTGAAAAGGCATCCCTTCCACATTCTCAATAAACAATATCAAACCCGTTGCCTTTGCCCAGCATTGGAAAATAAGTAATTAGGTAAATATGACACTAAAATATTTTAAATAAGGTTGCTCATTGCAAACTTAATACGCTCGGCCTGACCGTGCCAGAATTTCAGGTGGAGTCCAATTTATATCAGTATCACAGCTGCTTTTGTCAGACATTTTTATATAAAATGAATAAAACTTTGACTGACAAGATCGTTATAAATATTTAATAACGTAAATAGTCACGCCATTGTACTGTCTTATATTGCATTGCAGCAGTCCGCCGCGCAAGCGCTCTCTCACCATAGATTTATTATCCGAGGCTGCTTCGGATGTCAAGAAATAACAACGGAAACCTCCTTGGATGCTAAAAAGTATGTTGTAAATTTATTGTCAGTGTAAATAATGACTAAAAACTTTTTATTGATGCCAGAATTCTATTCTGTTCGAATGAGACTTTTATTTACAAATCAAAGACTTGAATTACGAGTATGTAAATATTAAATTATATATATATATAATAATCAGGATTTTAAGATATGTGTAGATAAACATGTGTACAAGTAATTGATACAGTGTAAAGTCTAGTTTGTTCTAGTTCCCTTTGTGTGTCTAGGGCCTTATTGCTAGATAGAGATCGCATAGATTTGACAAGGAATTCCTACTATCTCCGCGATTCTAGTGCCGAGAGGTTGAGAATACCCGCGCCCCGGAAATACGGCAAATAATTTCCTTAGCCATTACAGTAATAACGTAAATTTACGTTTTCAAGGTTTTGATTAACAAAGGGCTTGCGATGTTGGAGCGAGGTGACGGTTAATTGAAAGCCCTTTTGATGACGTAATAGTTTGAATAAAATTAATTGAAAAAATATCAATATGTGAGACATTCACAAAAATTTCTGTTTTATAAATATCTAAGAAAAAAATAATGATTTTTGAAAATTACTTACAATGAAATCGAGGTCAACATTATAACGAATTTTGCAAAAGATTCTCGCTGAAATTGCAAAGGGCACCGCATATCTGTTAGATGTTTTTGTAATTACAACAAGGAAAAGTAATTACCAAATAATAATAATTAATTGTATTCGTCTTGAATCGTGTCTTCAATCTTCAAGAATCTTTGACAATCTCGCCATGTTTCTCGCTCGCTCACTTCTCTCTCCCTTTTTCGATCTCTTCTCGAATATTTATATAATTATGTACTGTATACACGTACACGCAATCAATAGAAAAAACTTTCATCGTCTCTGAATATAGTGTTAAAAATTATTCGATACTTGAATTTTTCAGAGACGTCAAACGTCACATTTCATTAGCCGGAAAACTTTCTCTGATGAACGTATATGTCTATTTGCGCTCGTCAAAAATCATTTTTATTGTCTTTTTTTAAGAATGATCGGCTTCTATCTGAATCTTCTCAGATGTGGTTCAGTAATCATCATCCCCTGTCTACAGATCTGTCACTTTTTCGTCGTGAATAACACGTAGTACTCGTACAAATCCTCTGGGCGTTGGCCTGTAAAACTACGATAATGTACAATGTATATCCACAAAATATTATACAAATTTAAACTTATGTTTTACATTCGTTAGGGTCAGGCATAAAAACTTGGAACACAAATCTACGCTTTCACTGGATTTCCACAGAGGCATTGATAGGTATATATTTGTATTCTGGAAATATTGTGCCTGGGGACTACCTCTTTCTTCTGTTAACAATATGCATTATACAAGTTTAATATTTATGACATGTTATTGTAGCCAAACATATAAAAAGGAAATATGTCCGACGAGACAAGGGTCTTATAACATTTAGCAATTTAACTTTATTTCTTTTATGCTGGCCTTCTGTTAGCCCAGTTACAAGTATGTGCCTGTGTATTGTGTAGGTACTCGTAGACCTTGTCTTGTAAGGTTATGTATTAATAGTTTGCCTGAGACTACGCCTGCCTGGACTACACTAATCATCCCGATAAAAACCGTAGACAATACAAGGAGAAAGCTGAAAAAAAAGGACTTTTATACAATTAACGTTTTAGCCGTAGTATAAAAAATAAAACGTATTCATCCATTTTTCGAAATGTACTGATCAATACCTTTCATTTAAAACCAAACAAGATATTTTACTCTTAAATTATTATTTTTACCACTTTTTACTTAAGCCGCCATTTTGAATTTTATCTGACAAAACATATCTCATAACCCGCGAACTAACATCACACTTTCGCTGCCGCCTCATTTATCAAAATACAATGATTAGTTAGATATTAGAGAACAAATACACATACTAACATACAAAGGTTGCTTAAATTATCCTTTGGCTTCGCTGTAGTCGGGAAATAATGAAACTTATAGCATTTTGCGATGCCATAGATATAGGTATAAAAAGTGTCGTTGTTTTCGAAAATATAGGCCATAAGTACGTTATTATGTTTTTGTTGAATTATATGTTTAATATTATATGAATCGGTACATACAAACTGGTTAAAAACGTTTGAGCAATCTTCATTTGTCTCAGTTCTGTATACAACGCAATATAGGAAAAGAAAACTTTATTGATCGGGTTTCTGATATTGTCGAATCATTTACTCATATAAAGGTGAATTCATTTCACTTCTAATATTACTGCTCAACCGCTAGAATTCCATTCTGAAAAGCTTTCAAGAATGAAGGTCTCCCAAATAGGACAAAAGCTCAAAGGTCGTGAAATAAGTAAAGTGATTACCAGGTTTAAGAGGGGAATCGTGTTCTCATACATTGTAAGATTTGAGAGATGTCTTATGTAATGGTAGCCTTAGGCGGAGATTACGAGCCCCAAATTGAGGGACTCGGTTTATAAAATATTATCCCCTATTCGCGTCTAGGACAAGTTTTCGAGATATCCCATCCCATAAGTTTGACTTTTACTTTACCTCACCTTGTTTAAAAGTTTCCGAGAGGCACATAGTTTCGTGCAAGGCTCGCAGGCATGAAATGGCCTTATTATGGATGAATAAGAAATTATTTTTATGATATTACCGAAATGGACCGTTATCCCCGAATAAAGTTTCGATAGGAGAAGATTAAACGGGCGGTCGTTCTACCTACTTACGTCGGTCGTTTGATTTAGTATGTATTTATTTTGTTTAGCTTATATTATCGTTTGATCTCATGTTATCTAGTGTTCTATTTATTTGTAATCTGTTTTCTTGGATATAAGATAAACGAGGATGTAATCATTTATGAACAGAGTAACAGTTTCCGTTGTTTCAACTGAATCGACGACAACAGTAAATCAATCATGTTTATGTCCATTATCAGTTATTTTCCAATATAAGTAACCTATACGCATTCGATAGCTTAAATATAATGCTGATATCTAGTAATAATTTTACTTATTCTCGTTTTGTAGACGAACTTAGTGTTCACCTCATATGATTGTGTCGATAAGGCAGTAAGATGGAAACTCGTTCACCCAAAAGCCACCTGAACGCACGGTGCTATTGACACTATTGTTTGGCAACAGATTGCGAGAACATAGCATAGATATAGTCCTCCTCGCCGTGTCCGGCGACGGCGACTCCCTCAATTAACTAACATAGTAGCTAGACTATAAAACAGAGTACTTAAAGGTACTCCGACAGGAATCGAACCCGTTAGCTTCAAATCATCAATTTAATTATATCACCTGCCTATATAGTCTACGGTGGCAGCTGACACCTAGCACGGCTTTAAATAAGAGCCTCATTGTGCGAAAATACATTCAACATCCCAACCTTCCCGGGAAAGTGTATACGTCTTATCTGACATCTCATCGACGTTCTATCTGTGTCAGTAGCACACTCCGCTCAAATTCAAGCCCCAAATGTTAGTACCTACATCTGTCAACGAACCGAATCCCTTTGAATCCAAACGTTTCTGGTTTCTGTCGATGTATCAGGCTTTCAAGCTTTTCAGTACTAATGGGGCTCATTGAATAGTGTTTACGAATGTACAGTACGACGGAAACATGTTTTTGGAATGTTCAGGAGGCTCACTGTTCAATGGTTTGTATTCATAGTGTAATGGTTGCTTTGAAGAACCATTCCATTGGCAACACATTGTATGGGCTTCTACTGAGGATCTAGACGTTTGAGAGTAGTAAATGCGTTCCAATTTATTTTCTTGCTAGAATTTCCTCTGGGGCTTAGAATATTAAACGCCCAAGAAAGATAGTCTTAAATCAACTGGATTTGACGTGCTTCAAGAACACTATAGTAGAGCCGGATATTTTTAAATCACATTATCGACATCCCTGGGAAGAAAACGTGTCAATTTAATCAGGACTTAATTGTGAACAATTAAAACTGTTTGACGAGGCAACGAATCAAAACAAATTTTCAGTGTGACCCAAAAAACTTATAAGAAATGTATTAAACCAAAATTGAATGTTTTTGAAGAGAAAAAAAAAGAGAACAAATTATATTTATGACCTAAATCAGTTTTCCAATTTATACTTGACAACTTGTGTCTGTAACGTTTACCGCATAACGATTGAATCGCAAATGAACAAAGTATTGCATTAAAACGTTCCAGTCAGCTGCATGACATGACGGACCACCCACCATAGGAAGCCGTTGATGAGTAAGGAGGATCCCTCCACTCATCTTTTTATATTTATTCCAGCAAAAAGCAAGATGGCGTCTTCCGTCGTGTGCCGGTTCAAAGACAGACAGTTATATACAGATGCGTCACTCCGAAATACATCCTCGCGTGCCCCTTGAAGTGACGGTTCGGGTCATCGCCCTCAAGGGACCATTACTTTTATTATATGCCCTTAAAGTAGGCTATAAGTTAATGAGACACTTGCCATGTTGTATTTGAAAACACAACACTGCTGTTTGGCGGCAGACTTTGATAACATTGTGGTAGCTGTCCACCCATATAAAAGCTGCCATCGGTGTGTCAGTTCTGTAACTATTTAAATACATACTCTTTTATTTTGTGGTACAAGTTGACTCTCGGTAAATTGATACAATTTAGGCGAGCTTCCTTTAGAGTTTTAATAGACGAGGAAAAGTCTCGGAAGACTTCGTGGAAGTGATTTCGCCGGATGATAAAATTCTCATTTCAGCGGTTATTAAATTTCTTCTACGTCCTAAATATTACTTTGCATTATTTCCTGGACATTAGCGGTATAAGTTAATATTTCGCATACTAGAGATCTGTAGTCGTTGTTTTTAAAAGCTTTTATTTGTATTGAATACAATGTACTTGCATATTTAAAAAAAAGTTATTTGCTGTTTTATTGAAGCTGCGGCAAACGTATAAAATAGAAAACATTGGATATTGTTCATATTGTTTATTTCTCTTTTCCCATTTTTCTTTTGTGTGTTAAATGTTATTATTTATTTATTCAATAATAGTATAAATTTATAATGAAATGAGGAAAACGGTTGATAGTTCTCTTTTTCTTTGGATGTGTATTGTTTATACAACCAGGAGAATTAATAGATATTCCGTTAAAATTCAATGTGATGTATGAATGAGAACACATACGAAACACGAACAAAGATTAATTAAAACAGACCAAACATAAACAAATGACACTCAGCACCGCAACATGCTCGTAACTTCGGTGTAACATTAAATTGGTACTCGGAATTGACGCAAGTATTTTGTATAAGCTTCCTCTCGTAGGATTTCAAATTGTTATCATCCTGCATTACCTATCCTAATTGACTATTAAGTATACAAATGACTTAAGCCTGCCAAAATGGTGGGATCATCCGTAAGACGGATAAAAAGAGTAGCTTTTTGAGACAATAAAAAAGCACCGTATACATCACCTAGTCGCCTTCTGTTTTACCTCCATTTATACTTAGAATGAGATTATATGTTGGGTTAGGATATGCGTATTTTTGATGCAAAATGCTTAGCTACCATGTTGCTTGCAGAGCTAGAACAGTAGTGCTACTGTAAGTATAGCTAACACGGCAGTGCCGCAATAACTTGAGACTTCTGAGCGAGCACACTTCCATCTAATAGCCTTAAAGTCGAGCGAATTGAGTATCATCATCTTCATCTTCCGGGAATCGTCTTCTGGTGAACAAATGCCCATGGTACGCCTCAATGACCGCTCCCCGAGCGGGTGATACCCCTGGCTCACAGTGAACTTTACCACGTTATCGGTTAATTTCGTAGGGGGTCGCAACTCTTGCTACATATCCATACTCACGAGTATATTACAAATGAGAAAGTTGTTTATTAATAGGTTTGTTTATTTATTTTTTCCTTCGCCTCGTAACGAAGAGACAGAATGACTTTTTTTAAATATAAGGATAGTTGAAGGATTTGAAAGGGGTTAAAACTTTGTATCCGGATCGAACAAGTAGTACCTATGGGTACATTTTTATAGTGCACGAAGATGGAGATGCGAGTGACTGTTTGAAAATTATTGAAAAAAAATTTAAATTGAAAATGTTTTTGCGATATCAGAATCTAATTTTAGGATACAAAAAGAATACAAACATGTATCTTTGAAAATTCAAGACATAAACATGCTATCTAGACGAGCAGCTGTAAAAGCCCCAGAAGGGTTAAATCAAATTAACGAAGGTAGCGAATCCTTGAAACCTCCCTGCGCGAGCCGCGGAAATTACATAGAGAACAATATCAAAGTTTCCAACATAATGTACGTAATTTAAAGGCTAATCTTAAGCCGGCTTATTTAGGGAGCCTTTTGTTCATAAACGAGAATGCTGGAGTAAAAACAATGAGGAGCAGTGCGACACTAAACAATAAGCAGATTAACTTGAGGAAGTGTTGAGGCATCTTCATTTTAGCACCTTATGCCTGTTCTGTTTTTGTATACAATTACGTACTGTTTCCTTTTTAAAACAAATGGGTTTTATTAGACTTCACTGAAACGGGTAGCGTTCTTTTTGTCTTGCTCAACTGGTAGTGTGAGCTTCTTTGGGAGGCTGTAACTACAATTAAGAGGACCCGTGGTGAATTTATTCTTGTGACGAAAACACAAAACAATGAGTTCTCAAAACTATTGCAACTTGTATAAATATTATAATTTGTGGGAATACAAAATTTTAAATTATTTAAGATTTCAATCAGTTTAAATCGTATTTGCGCTGTGCAATTTTCATAATTTGGGTATTGGGCAGTTTTAATCCTAATTGATTAAAACTTGATTGTTACGTCAACAGAACTGTTAGTACTGTAGTAAGGTTCGAGTTTCAGTGATTCTATGGTTGTGTTTTACAACACCCGAGCGACCATGTGGTACGATCCTATTCCAAAGCCGGGACTACACAGGGTACTTATATGCCCTGTAACTTTATATACTTATTTAGATATTAACGAAAGTAAATTAACTGATTTTATACCTCCATAACACATGATGTGATTTTTATTTTAGATCGAAATTACGAATTATTTTGTTTAAAAACATAAAATTAGATGGTAAATTCAGTCTCCCTGTGAAATATAGCATTTTCTTTGGCAATTTTTCAAAAAGGTAATCGAATTCGATATAATTTAATATTGGGACTCTGTCCACATCAGGACACCTGTCAATGCCGGATTTTGCCGTTTAAAGTCATAGCTACGTTCACCTTTGCGTTGAAATTGCTTTTGAATGAAATGTGGTTTTCGCTTACCTGTAACAATAAAAATATTATCAGTATGCGAATACATGATGCAATCGTATTTACACAACTTACAATGAAATCTAATTACGGGCAGGGGAACATCCACAGCTGGACATAGGCCTCCTCCAAGGTATGCCACAATTACCGGTCCCGTACCACTTGTATCCAGTGACTCTCAACGACCTTTATCAGGTCGTCGTCGGTCCATGTAATAGGGGGACGGCCCGGTACAAGCTGGGTATTTACTTCATGGCACATAAAAATCACCCTGTCACGTATTTTTTTAAAGTTTTATTAATTTTTACCGTGCAGGCCGTGGAATTGCTTGACCTCTCCTTTTCTGCAAGACGTCTATACCGCCTTGCCGAAAGTATTCACTGACGTCATTAAGACTTCTTTTTTTTTACAGAGTATAGATCAACGCTTGGCCACGATCTCACCTGATGGTAAGCGACGATGTGGCGTACGATGTTGCGCGTTGGTCTAGAAGGTGCCTGTTCACCCTCGACTTGAAGACACCCAAGTTATAGTTTTCTGGGAATACAGACGCCGGCAGCGCGTTCCACTCCCTGGCTGTACGCATGATAAAATTAGAAGCAAAGCGCTTAGTGCGAGCCATAGGAATGTCAACGACGTATTGGTGGAGCCCTGCTGTTCGTCTGTTGGATCGATACTTAAATGGCGATGGCGGAATCAACATGAACAGCTCTTGCGCGCACTCTCCAAAATGTAACCTATAGAATACAGAAAGGCAGGCCACTTTTCGCCTGTGTTCAAGGCTTTGGAGTTTGGCCTCCACGAGCGAATAATTGCCAATGAGCCTCTTTGCACGTCGTTCTACCGAGTCCAGGGCTGGTATTTAGCAGAGCCATCCCAAAGGTGACATAGGTACTCCATACATGATCGAACTTGAGCTCTATAAAGGCTTAGGAGCTGTTCAGGCGTGAAGTACCGTCTCACCTTGGATAGGATGCCGAGTTTTTTGGCAGCGGTCTTTGCAATGGACTCGATATAACTCCCAAAGTTGAGGTCGGATGTAATATCCAGCCCCAAAAGCTCAAGGTGGTTAGTTATAGGTACGGAAACATTTTGGAAAGATGGAGCAAGATGGAATGGACTCCGCTTTGCAGTGAACTTCAAAAATTATTAAAACATTTGATCAATTTGACTGGGGTTTGGACTGACTGACCATAACAAGTGATATATTAGATATAGATATATAGAGAGAGATAGATATTTGGCTTAGAAGTGTTTTTACTGGGCATTATTTAAACCTTTTTATTTGTTTACATACCTATTTAATGTTGTAAACTTAGGGGTAAACATATAAAGAAAGCGTTCAAATAAAACGCTGCACTGGCGCCATAAAATTAAATTAGAGCTTAAAGAAAAGCGCCAAAATATTGTCCACCAACTTCCACACAAATGTCTCGCATAGGAAGTAACGTCGGCAGGACACCGAGGGACATCAGTTTAACAGGTAACCTGTCCCGCGCCGGTCGTTCTATTTCCAACACGGTAGCATAATGCCGACAGTTTTTCCTATTGTTGGTTGACGGGGGACTATCAAATATAAAAAGGCTTATTTGCAGTCAAAATTTAAATTCCAGTATTATCACTTACCTTCATCTTATCTAGGCCAAACGAAAACATGTTGTATCTTTCTCTCCTTTGTCCGGCAAAGTGGTGATGAATATATGTAAAAAAGATTTGTCCAATATTATTTTATTATACTACTTTGATAAAAAGCAATACGTTTATTTCCAAATCGAAAAAGTACTTCCTTTTTTTGAAATCTGTTTAATAAAACATTTTTGTGAAATGCAAGCGAATATCATCATTTGTAGCTCTGGTTTTATGGAATGTATAGAAAAAAGCTATTACGAACAAGATGACAAAATAAAGTCACATATTCATGAACAGGATTTAACTTTCTCAGACCGGAAAATTCCCAATAGCGATATATAATAAATACGCAATACTTCTACATTCTCTTAATTGAAAACAGCAATTTAGCTGTACCTATATGGGATTGGATAAGATTTTCATTTGGAAGAAGCCAGGGTCAACATCCGTGTCACATTACATAAATTACCTGACCTGGTTACTCAGATACAGACAATGTCATTTGGGAGCGCGAGCAATCCCAAAACAATTTTAAAAGTTCGTTAATTGAATTGGTTCTACTTGGGTGTAACAGAATAGAGACTTCTGAGAGTGTGGTCTTGGCACCATTAAAGTTTCTTTCAGTGTTTTTTCCTGCTCAGGAAAGATAAGCAGCATCTGAAATTATTTATTTAATATCACGAGCAAGACCGACCTGTGCCTCACAAGTATATTGAGGATACTTCTACTCACCTTGATAGGTTCAACAAGTACGTATAACTTGATCATCAAGTACTAAATTAGGGACAGGATGAAATGAAAAACAGGGTCGAATCCCACAGTTATTTATTTCGTTCGTGGGAACAAAGTTCGTGCAGCAGAAGAAATTAGTTAAACTGGTAAATTACTATTTGCAATATACAGAGACCAAAAACTGTGAATGTTTTAATTGTGTAACTTTATCCTTTGAAACTTTCAAACGAGATCGTTATTCGTAATTTATCTTTCATGTGACTCCTAAGAGCTATGCTTTGGTCAATAAGTGATTTATTGATTTGCTTCACTTGGAACGTGTTCTCTGGGCCTTAATTTGACTTGACATGAGCAAATGTAACGTCGTCGTTTTTCCTATTCCAGACATTTGAGAAGGGCCTTTCAGACCTGTCAATTTTACTTCTTGAATCAACTTAGATGTTATTTGGAAATCTATTTTGTATCAGTCCACCCCAATAATAAATAAAAGCCCTGAAAGGTAAACGAGATTGTCAATGTTAGTAATATATGTATCAAAACTCAACTGACACTCTGACAACCCACGCAAGAGTAGCATAGAAAGTTAAAAATATTGACAATTGTGTAGTCTGTTATAGGCTGTTGTTTAGACCTACTCGTAAATCGGGGCCTTGATCTGAGAGGGAGATAAATATTTTGTTCTGAGCTTATGCTGATGATGAATTCTGATGAGATGACCACTGTATAGGACGTGTTTAGACTTTTACCTAAATAAATAATTATTATGTCTGTCAGTGTAGTAGTTAGTAGTAAAGAGATATTGAAGAATCGCCCCCAAACACATTTAAATTCATATCGACTCTTCCTATGACACAATAAGGAGCAAGTCAGCTTACTTAGCGCTACGACCCCAGACTTATATCCATTATCTCATTTTATTGCGTAACTGTCTCTTCTGATGCATATTAATCATCGGAGATTATCAATAAATCATCTGGTGTCCATGCGACATTAAAAATAATATCAATCAAATATCAATAACTGTAAATAAAAACCGGTCATGTGCGTGTCAGGCTACGCGCAGTGTAGGGTTCCGCAGTTTAACTGGTTTTATAAAAAGTAATTTTGAGTGAAATTTGTACGAGATGTACATTTTGACCACTGCAAGTATATTTTATAATTTGGTCGCCTATTACTCGTTAACCTGTAAAGCTACCTTATTAGTGATAGTATTCATTTAAAATTTAGTATACGTACAACTACTGCAAATTTTTACAGATTTTCAAAAGCAAAAGTTTAGAAGATAGAAGGGGAAGGGGCTACTCTGACAAAAATTATCGCTTTAAAGCTTAATATTTCGCAAAGGGATCCCTCAATCAAAAAGTGGCGTTCACAGACCCTCAATGTTTTTAAAAGAATTAATCAACGATAACTTACCCAATGGGGTAGACATGAAAAAATATTTCATCTGCAAGTTACGTGTATGAGGGCCCTTAAAAATATTTTTCAAGATTTTATTCTACCACTTTGTCAGCGTGATTAACATGTATAAACGTTCCAAATTACAGCTTTCTACTCGTAGTAGTAAGGGTCTCGCCACTAAGCCGCGGACGGACAGACAGACAGACGGATAGAGCGAAACTATAAGGGTTCCTAGTTTGACTGTGGAACCCTAAAAACGGAAACCAAACTGTAATACAAGGACATGGACGATATCAAAGTAAATATTGCTAAACTGAGACTGTGCATTAGAATTTGAACATTATGTGAGTAGAGTAGTAGGGTCATGCTTATTTGTGCTACTTAGAGATATGATATTTGTGTACATAGAGGGTACATTGTTTACGATTATCTCTGCTGGATTGAAACAATCCTTGGATATATTCGCATATTGTTAATGCCAAGTGACCCATGCCTATACGAGAATATCAGAAGAGCTCATGAAAACAGTGTACTGTGGCAGATGGTAGACAAATACAAAGCGTTGATTAAAAAAGTAAGTGAGCTTAATCAAAAAATTCGCAGCGGGCACGTTGCGGGATCAAAATTCTACTATTGATGACAAAGCCGCAAACAGTCTGTCTCGTTATGCCGCCTTTGTTTCGGCTTAGTACACCCGTATTACAGTTTGTTATTTTTAATTGGGTGGGTTGTTTCAACGTATACTACTAATTAACTTTACTGTTTTTTAGGGGTCCGTACTACGTACGTACAAAAGGAAAAAGGGAACCCTTATAGGATTACTTTTTTGTCTGTCTGACAGCGTGGAGGTATCAACTTGAAATTAATATCGACTACGAAAATCTGCAGTCCCTTGGATCTGGTAAAAAATCAAGCTTCGAGGTCAACGCATTAAAAAGATGCGGCTTTTAAGCCGTCACCGGTGGGTCGCGTACGGTGATGCCGGCGCATACTCCGCACAGGTCTCTCGCTGTTAATCGTATTGTCCAACACATATGATATTTTCACGACTCGTGCCAGCTTGTTGACACTGTGTTGTCGACACCAGCTTGAGTCAATTACACCTCGAAGCACAGTCACTCAATTATATTCCTAGTGACAATATACTCGTATCTATTTAATTTAATAGTATTATAATTGACTGTTAATTACGAATTCTAGCATGTAAGGTATGTACTGATAGTGTAAGATATCAGGATTTTAATTAACTCACCATCGATAAGACACCTTCTTAATCAAAACTATTGACTGTCGGGACGAAACTAGGTTATATTTGAACAATGAACCTTTTTATTTTGAAATGTTTAGTGAATTTTACATTAATAATAATATTTACCCAAATTAAGCTAAAATTACTTTGAAATGTAAATAATTTTACGGCCAATTTGGCAGGTCAACAATAAAAGGAACTGACAAAGGATAATATCTTAGAAACTTCTGCGAAACAATAAATTTTAAGTGTTATTTATCTTTCCTACAGAGCCAGATCTGTATCAGCCAACGGCGAAGATAATATTGGATCCTGTGCTAACATTTGTTATCTCAACGCTGTTTTTTATATATTTCGAAAATGATTTATTGTTTTCATAAAAGGTCTGCTTCCGTAACGCTCGTGCTCTTTTTGTCCCACTTTTAACACCAAAACACTCGTATATCACTCGAGTCCTTCATTTATTTTCTTCTACGCATAAATTATGTTTTCATACTAGCATTTTTCGTGTCGCAAATGTGGGGGTTATGTGACATTGTTACGTATTTTTCTCTAGGTGCCCATTTGGGTGTTTTGCTACGTCAATATTTTTCTTGCTTTCTGGGTAAACAAGGAAGTGAATAAGTTGGACAAAATGAATATTTACCGTGAAAAGTTGCAAATGGTTGTTTAGGTACTTAATTTTTCTGTTAGTCAATAAGGTGATTTAATAGGCCTGTTTCCACTAATAACAAATGGCTTGGTTTATAGTTGCTAATTATAAATGAAGACACGAAGGTGAGAAAAAACCAGTCTATTTCTCAAAAAAGTTAAAGATTATTAATATTTTTAGAAAATGAATTCGAAAAAAATAGGCATTAGGTCACGTGACAACGAACACGAAGAACGCGGCGCAAGAAAGTGTGACGTCACGCCTCGCAAAACATCATTGTTGTTGTTGACGTTTTCATATCACAGAGCAGGTTATTTCGCGAGCTGTGACGTCATTCAAGACGCCATGACACTATTCAGCGTTTTCGAGGGAAATCTAAATGGCTTTTTTAAAATACAAAATACGTAATGTAAATATTGATTTTTCTTTAAAATATAGTTTTTTTGGGATAAAATAGATATTAAAGTATATAATTAGCCAAGTTTTCAAATTTAGTCAACTAGCCTATTATGTTTTTGAGTATAAATATAGCCTATGATTTAAAGCTAAGTAGTCGTTAAGCTACGAGTAAGTTAGGTCCTAGGGTAGCTTGATGAACTAACAGTCTAATCCCCAAAAATATGGTCTGGTTTCCCCTCTGGGTTGGAGGGTCTAAAGGCAGTCGCTTCCGTAAGAACTTAGTACCTACGGTAGCCCGACGAGAAACGGGATAAGGGTAAGGAAATGATGACGACGATTGTATCCATTTTAGAAAAAAAAACACGTTTCAGTTCGATTGATTTTGATATCAGTGCACCGAATATCTTATTTGAGACAGTCGTAGTACGCAAGTTATGAAATTTGGTAAAGATAGCTTGTTTACCTTTTTATTCAACTCCAACGAACGAGTTATGCTCAGAACAACTACGTTATAAAATCCAGAATGAGGCAATTCGTAGACAAACAAAAGTGTCCGACCGACATATTCGTAGCTCGCCTACTCTATAAGCTAAAGTGGCAATGAGCAGGCCGATTGTAGAGTAATAGTTATCGAGCGGCGATCATGTATCGGGGAGTCGTTGGATGCAAGTGGCTCAGGATCGGTCAGTGTGTCTACTATGGAGGAGGCATATGTCCAGCAGTGGACGTTTCCCGGTTGATGATGATGATCGTAACATATCTGTAATCTTAAATTAAACTTAAGAAAAATTGGTTTATAATACTCCTACGAAAATTCCGAGCCAGGAAATTTAATTCAGCATTGTACCCTATTTAAAGCAAGTAAACGGTTGATTGGCAGACAGGACATTCCTCTTCCAGAGTTTTGGACCATATAAGAAAACGGAAATTTCATATATAAGCACCTAATAAATACCGAAAATATATATTCACTTAATTTCTCAGTCACACACAAACACACACACACACACACTCGTGCCGCCTTAGAAATATTTAAGTAACATTTCTGTCATAATCATAATTATCTTTTGTTTTGTTTATTTATTAGATTTGTCTGCAGGAACATTTATTAAAACTATATGTGGAACAGGAAGGTAGACCTTTTTTTTCCGCCTTTAAGAAAAACGTATAGGAACATTTTCTATCACTATAATTTCATAAGTTAATATATAATTATAGTATGTAAAGTATGTATGTATTATTATTGATTTATATTAGTTTGTTTTTGTATCTCGTATTTATGTTTATGACATAATTACGTAGTATAGTAATCGTTTATTACATTTATTATATCGTACACGCCTAACTGCCCTCCTTTCTTCACTATTTCTCCTTGACCTAGGACTGCTGCAAGAAATGTCTTTTAGAAATTAGCTGTTCCTTTTGTATATATTTTTCTGTTTTTTGTTATGTAAATATTTTCCGTGTACAATAAACTGTTTAAATAATAATAAAAATAAGTAGACCTCTGTGACACAGGCTTTGCCTACAACATAGGTCGTTGAATATTTAGTAATGTATAAATTAATTTTATTCGATCTAAGTTGACATATATGTATAAGATAATTAATGAATAAACTAGTGATTTTCGTCGAAGTCTGGTTTTAGTTTAAAATATTCTCACGCAGGCATCTCAAAACCATGCCAGTGATTTCATAAGTCGTACCCTTAATAAAATAATAGGAATATAACTTACATTGGTACCATGACGAGAAAAAAAGACAACCGACACTTTTGTCACTTGTTAGTAATCAACTTAAAGTATTACAGTCTTACCACAAAAAATATTTTAACTCATCAGTTAAATACCAGTTTAGTTAGACAGTATTAAAAAGATAATCACTGCATAGTCACACATACACTTCTTTTACACATATATTTAATGCCTTACATACTATATAGGGCTTTTCTGAAAACCAGCGCTATGGCTACTGCCATAGCAGATGCTGAGATTAGTTTCTGTTTCTGTTTTCTGTTTCATAGACAATTGTTTAATTTTGTTTACCACAAAACCATATCCAACGTTTGTTTACTTAGGCACGATTTATCTTGACGTATCTTTATTTTATGTTGACACCTCTAGAAAACGTTTCATTGAAAGCATTTTTTTAAATTTAACATAATTTTTATTTATCAAATTGATTTGATTCAGTAATTTCTACATTATAAAAATATACGAAATATATACTTTATGTAATATATAAACGCACGCTTGCTTTTGTTGCCGTACATTTGGTGGATTGACAATGCTAAACTTTTTTAAATAAACAATTTTATACATCCAATGGAACGTGATTTTCACTGACATGAGGTCAGTGTCAGGTGTCAGGTTAATTTTATTCTCTCAATCGAATCTGTGAATCGAATATTAAAATTGAGCTATAGTTTATGCTATCGTGAGGAATATCGTCCTTAATTATATCAACGATTATTCGTCTCGAGTCATGCGTGGTTTCGTGTGGACGTGACTACGTTTATTTTATTATAAATTGCGAAGCGTGGCGCTAGCCGCTGCGACGTCAGCGTCATGGGCGAGGAAAAACTCGTGGCGAACTCCTCGTGTTCCTGCAACAGAAGCTGGATGTGATGGACGAAGTCAGAGCGTTGCAGATATGTAAGTCAAGCTTCAGCGAGGCTGACATAGCTGCGGCGAGGAAGCTGCAGTACGCGGCTCTCAATAAGAGCGACCAGATGATGTCACACAGACGTGAAGGGACACCGAAGAGCCTGCAGGATATCATCACTGTGCTTAAAGAGACCGATCCTGACGACGTGCCTACGTTTGTAGCGAAGGAGTTGCACAAGCTGCCTCCCGTCACCGTGACCATGTCGACGTCACCAGCCTCCTCAGCCTCCAGTGAAACAGCTTGCTGCTGGACACAAAGAAGCTGAATCACCGCGACGTGATTTTGCTTCAGTGGTTTTCATCGCTAACAAACGAACTGTTCAAGCCCAGCAGCCGGTGTTACCGAAGGCGCAGACGACCACGAGCCAGCAGCGGACGCGCGTCCGATTTGATGACACGGACGAGGATGTATTTCAGAAAGTCAAGACGAAAAAGGCGTACCGTAAACGAGTGACTCGGAACCGCTGCGGAACCGCACCCACAGGGCCCAACTACCTGCTGCGCGCTGACGTTCCAACCACGGCCACGTATCTGTCACGCCTACATTTCATCACCACCATGCAGGACGTCACAGAATATATATAGCAGAGGTCCAACTAGACCGTGAGGATGGCGCAGCTGGAGTCACGCCACGGTACATCATTCAAGTCGTTCGTGGTTCGAGTCCCGACCTGCAAGCTGACCCGTCGCTTCAGAGGAAAGATAGCGACCAACACCACCAGAGCGGCACCAACGTGCCATAGTAAATAAGTGTGCAGAATATTTTTGTAGTGTGTAGTAGTTTAACTTAATGTATTTTATTGTATTGTATATATCCTTATGGGTCATTGTTACCTGAAATAAATGAATAATAATAATAATTTCCCCGAAAGTTTTACTAAATCTGTAGCGTTTTCGAAAGTTGCGCTCGTTGTAATGTTCAAATGTATTTATTCGCACTGTTAAAACGGTCACGATAGTTGTCCATTAATTCCACGTCTTCAAAATCATTAAAATCAACAAAGTCTACGAAATCTATTGCGAATTCCGGCAGAGAATGTTATGACAAGCTACAATTCAAATTAAAGTTTTATGTTAAGAGGCTATCTTGGTAAGACCACGTGGCCGCGTTCAAGGTTGCATTGTTTTGTAGCTGTCCCTCTCCGAGCCCTATCCTACCCGAGCTCGTACGGTGAGACAGCATACACTACGCGAAGTTATCAACCCGTTATTTGGATGTTTCGTAGTCCAGTGATCATTTGAAGGATACAGTATATTATGTAGCCATTTTTTCAATACAGTATATTAATAAAATTTCAGATGTCGGTGTTTTTTCCAAATTGTTCTAAATTAATTCATACTCTTGTAAAACAGGTTCAAAGTTGGGGCTTTTTATTACCGAAAAATACAATACTTTGACGCCCTGTAACTCTGAAGTATATATTTAAACGAAAATCTGACTCACCACCGACACAGATATTTGTTTCTAGATTGTGCCTTGAAAATTTCATAGATTTTCATAGCTTAATACTCAAAATATGACTGGACTACGTTTGTATGGGCGCTTTGACAACAGCATACCCTCTTTTAAGCAGTGTCTAAGCTGACATCGGCTAAACATGCATTTGTGGTAACATTTTTTCAAAACGTGTGTCTAAAGCTTGTTTATCTTTTTTGTGGTAAGACTGTTAATATTTTCAGTACATACGATAACTTACGTTATAAGCTGTAACTCATTAATTTTATCTGGATTACAAATAATAATTAGCACTGCTGACTGTAGACCTGACCTTTGGCCTGACCCAGTATAACAGTATATTTACAACAATAATTTTACTTAATTACTATCCGTAGCATACAGAACTACTAACCCCAAATACTAGTACAAATATTTCATTTAAAATGCTTATTATCTACAACAGTTTCTTTACAAATTGAGAACCTCTAGAATACCTCGTACTATGAACTCAGTGCAAAATGCCTCAAGAGGAAGCAAAATGCCTCAAGAGCAAGTACAAACAATTGCATACCATCCATTACGCTCGGCTGTTCGCAGCGTTTATACCGGTCTTTCAACAACAAAATGAAAGCGTTGGGTTGTTTTGTACGCCTCCCAGCCACTTTACTCTGAGTCGAATATATTTATATTTACTCACATTCGGGCTATTGTTCGCTTCTTCAATTTGGGCCATAGACGAGAGCTAGAATAGCTGAGAGGTTGGTATGGAAGTCTTCTACAAACAACATGTAGCCTTTATGTTAGTTTTTGCCCTATATTTATAACCTTACGTACGTACTCGTATAAGGTACCATAAGAGATATCTAATCTATGATAAGAGCAAAAAGTTAAAAAGATGTAATTTGACCTTTACATGTCTTTAAGTTTTTTATTTCTTTACAAAATGTTTTAGCCTAAACTAAAAAAGAAAAGCCGATTTCCGCCGTCGATTGTCATTTCAACTGAATCTTTTGGGAGTATTTATAGTTTCACCAACTTTAAAAATTGGCCAAGTTCGAGTCGGACTCGCGCACGAAGGGTTCCGTACATATTATTGACATTTAACATACGGAAAACCAATCTAAAGATCGATTTTCGATATCAATTTAGATTTGCTGTAGCAGTAGTAGACGAGTACGACACTAGATGTCGCTAGTTGTATCTTACATCGCACGTTTAAGAAAATACACGGTTGTTATATTGGATCCCCTTTAAATATTAATTTTATTCTGGTTTTTAGTATTTTTTGTTATAGCGGCAACAGAAATACATCATCTGTGAAAATTTCAACTCTCTAACTATCACGATTCATGAGATACAGCCTGGTGACAGACGGACGGACAGCGAAGTCTCAGTAATAGGGTTCCGTTTTTACCCTTTGGATACGAAACGCTAAAAAAACGGAGCTTTCAATCTCAAAACCGTTTTATTTTTAAACAAATTCAAAAAAGGGACAGATGGAACAACTTTTGGCTACCACATTTGATCAGTCAAGACAAAGAAGTTTTCAGAAGAAAATAAATCAAATGCTTTTTAATAACATTGATTACAGTTATCAATGATTTAAACCATATTATACGTGCATCAAATTTGGTAGAGTGAGGCCAGATTTAAAATCTGTTATTACGTCTGGACTGGATGAAACTGAAATACGGGTATGTGTAGGTATTGTACATACATATTAGTACAAGATAATATAATACCAACATTCCGGGAAGGAAGCGTACCTTCGCGGCACGTAAACTTTATCTAATAAATATTTCAAACAGTTATCTACATTGTTTTGAATACCTAAGTAGCTGACTTTGGGCTTCAAAGTTCTTTAAAATTCATTTATTCCGTTTATTCGTTTTAAAGATATTCACTAGAACTTCATGCCTTAACTTAGTAACTTATCTGTCCTTTGAAAGTAATCCTAGATCTGATAAGATTTTAAAAAATTAAATTATGTCTAGACAAATTGATAGGAGATTATAGTAAAGTTATTCACCAAAGTATCAAAATGTTGTCTTGACCTTTGACTGGAGAACTTATTTTTAATAATACAGCAATTTTATGGGTGTTATGATGAATGGAATGAAATTTCTTAAGTATTTTGTTGTTGGTAACGATGGCTTTGTTATTTGCGCGGACAATTTTTCAGCGGCAGATTTCTTTTGCTTCTATTTTTGTTAACGTTTCTCTCGACATTAAATTGAATTCTGTGGTCGACACTTACCACTTGTTTTGGATGTTTTCTCTTGAATCCGACATTTTATTTGATGTTAAATTGGGGCGTGGAGCGATGTGAGTAAAGCACAAAGCTAATTGCTTTTAATGGGATTCTATTGTGCTTAAAAATAATAATACAAAACTAAGTAATAGTCACCCTTCCTATAACATGTATTAGCTGTAATAAGTGTAAATTAGTGTTTAATTGAGTTGTTGTTGTTTAACTGTGTAAGAATTTTTTTTTCTGAGTTTTATATAGGTAAATGTTTAAATTAATAATATCTTCTTTTCTTTATCAGCCCGTGTCTCTCCACTGCTAAAGGTAGGCCTCTCCCAACGTGCGCCACTCCTTCAGGTGACAACCTCCCAATGACAAGCAAAACTAAATGAATAATATGCAACGGTTATATTTTTATATAATAATTGTAATCTACGTATACGTCGCAATTTGATTGCTTAGTGAGCTGTTATACATATATATTATTATCAGGCTGTAAGGCAGTACAGTACTACGGGTACCACCCACCGTACTGATTGTGGACTCTGAATCATTTAGTATCAGGGTTCCTGACCAAAGGTTTCATCTTAGAGTAATCAGTACACTTCTGTCCACTCAAACCTTCAACACACCCACACTTACACACATGCAATGACTTCTCATACTCCTTCCCTTACCATAGTTCTAATTTCAAATCGATTCTCTCTATGGAGGGTGCCTATAGACCTATAACACGAGTCTCCTTCTCTGTCTGTCCTTCGTCACCAGTCTTTCAATGACCGCTTTCTGTAGTTTTGTATACCTGTATGGGTCCAAAATTATGAGAGTAATATTTCTTATTACGACGGCAAAACTTTTTATTAACAACAAGTAACAAAAAGTTATTTTACATACTCGTAGCTATCTATGAGGAAGGTTCATGTTCAGTTCATGTTTGAGAAAAGTCAATGTATCTGTATATGTCGAATATCAGCATTTCTGATATTCGGTAAGAATAACAAAGAGTTGCGTAGAATTAAAGCTTATCCAATAATCCAAAGGCTCCAGACCCCCAGCTCTTCGTGGCACTTACTTCGTAAAATATTTAAAATCTAAGTAGGTACGTTTTTCCTTTCCACGTGTTTCGGTTTTAATAAGGCAGGTGGGAACTGTTCTGCTGTTAAACAGAAAGAAAATTGCAGAGAAAAATTAAGAAGGAAGTCTTAAATATTTTAAAACTTCGTTTCCCCTTGCAACATTACTTTGTAGTAAATACGACTAAAATGCGCAGACATTAGGTAAAGGCTGGAAATGAAAACTAAAATAAAATCACGGAATTACTTTACTACTACTATTACTTTGTAAGTTTCGATGTTTAGATCATTTTAAAATTATTTCTCATTTATTAGGTGTAGCAGTCATGAATTGACCGAAGCGAACGCGATGCGGGAAGCCCCAAGCAACGTTAACAATCTGTGAGATAGATATCACACCCAGCAGATGACTTGTGCTGTCGATCATGAACATAAAACGATACCACAGACAAACGCTTTAATACAGCTTGCCTTTCTGGACTATACGTCTCGCAGTAAGGTCACCTGTCACTAAGTGACGATCACATTATATCAACAGCCTATACGTCCCCACTGCAGGGGCTCAGGCCTACTCTCCTACAGAGAGTGTATGGGCCATAGTCCACCACGCGGGCCCAGTGCGGACCGGCGGACTTGACATGCTTGTTCAAGACATGCAAGTTTCCTCACGATGCTTTCCTTCACCGTTAAGCAATCGGATAATGTACTTGAATTGATAAACAAGCTCATAACTCATCAAGTGAAGGCTTGAATATTTAGGTGTGCTCACCCTAAGCTAATGAGTTCCATGTTCTCTTTGTTTCCATGAAAACAAGCGTGTTATTAACATTATAAATATGCGTGTTGTTAACACATTGTTGTACGGAAATTTCAGCTGAAATCACCATCGGACGTTTGCGGAAAGGTTGTATTTCCTCCCTTCTGCACGTAGCTTTAGCCCGAGGTTTGACTAATGTCTTTGCCCTACCCCATACGTGTTCCGAACACGAAATAACGGCTCGATTTCAAAAAACGTTGAGTGTAATGTGCTGAGATTTCTTGACTTTATGCCCTGTGTACCGGCCTGTTAACCTCACAATTTTTCCGTTCCGCATAAATTTAGGTAGCATGATGGATCTTGCTGCCTCAAAATATAAACATAGGAAAAAGTTTGACGATCAACATAAGCAAAATAAAAACTGAAGCATTTAGCATCGCACTGCAATAAGATAAATGCAAAAGAGAGTCTGTTTGTTTATTACCCCTTAGCACATCACCGACACAATCAATCATGGTAAAATTTAGCTTATAAGTAGCCTATAACATGCAAAAGGACATAAACTACTTTTTATCCCTTCGGGGTTTCTTTAGGATACTGTCAGAAGCCCATACACAAAGTCACGGGGACTAATAGCCATGTAAATATAGCCTTCTGATTGATTTTAGTAGTAAATGAGCAATAAGTGAAGTTAATAATTGAAGTATTCTGTATTTGGTCCTGCTACGAGTATCTATGTATTTTTAATATATTTAGAGTTTACAGGAACTGTTTATTCTTATATTTTATTTGTAGTAGTGACTTATATTAGGTTAAATATTTACCCTAAAGTGTCAGTATGGCTTGAACCACGATAACGTAATCCACCATTCGCTGTAATATAAACGTATCGATTATCAATTTAACACTCTCATAAATTCAGATTTAGAGTGACTGTAACTGTTTGTTACAACGATTCTGTCGTTATGTCATAACAAAAATAAAAATATAAGTTAGCTTTTTTCAGACACAAAATAAATTGCAAAATATTCAATCTTTCGGAGCATTTATTACGAACTATAACTCAGTAGTATTAACAAGCGTGAAGAAGGCTGAGTTTATTAGTTTGTTCAGGTGCTGTTCCGTTCGGAAAAACAACAACAAATAAAATAACTACACATGCACTAGTGTTTTTTCCTTCTTAAAAGCCTGAAGGCCTACTAAAACTGTCAGATTGCTAAAGGTTGGTCTATCGGGTAGGGTAATGTAATATAAAACAGAGAATAGGAGTCCCTATAGTAGGCCTGCAGATCAGTTGGACTCTGGTAGAAAGTATTCTTTCTTTACATTCATATATTTTCATGGTAAAGAGTGCCAAGATCACTATTGCTGTTGTAACCTAAATAGATTTTTAATTCTTGAATAAAGTAGGGGGACATAGACGGTATAAATGCGAATGCATTCAGACTGGAAGCGACCTAAAGGGTAGTGTAATAAGCGTGGCCCTGGGTAGAATATAGGGCGGCTGAAACACCGGGCCGAGTAAACGGGCAGTGTGATTAGGCCTTTAAGTCACTTGGCACTGATATGTAATGATGTTCAACCGCACTGAGAGCTGGTGGCTAATATAGGACTAGATATCCACTCCGCTATTGTCTTAAGACCATAACCTGCGCAAGAAAAACGCACTCGTTCACAATGGAGAAATCCGGAACACTCACGGGCAAGGGTCACTCACTAGGTACTTACAAAGTGTGAATATAACCTACATACTTCGGCATTAGCTATTGTGCTCACATCGTGGGTGGTGATGCCGGAAGCAAAGTCAGAAGATAGAGAAACACGCGATCGAAGGGATGCATATGCATAGTTTTTAGGGTGAAGCACTGTACGCTGAATTGCTTCTTAATATGTCGAAGCGAGATACGCTATTTACATGAATGTCTTTGCGAAGTGATTATTTTTAACCTACAATATCAAGTATTACGTTTATCGGCGAATACTCTACGTGAATTTGAATCATAGAAGGTGAATCATAGGTGAATAAGAATCGAGTTAGTTTATTATTAAGGATATCAAGAGAGACCGTTGTTTCTATCAATAATAACGTTCCCCGCGCCCCGCCACGATTATCATCATCATAAACAGCCTATATACTCGTACGTCTCCACTGTAGGGACCCAGGCCTACTCTCCTACAGAGAGGGTATGGGCCATATATTACCATGCGGTCCCAGTGCGGATTGGTAAACTTCACACACACCTTTGAATTTCCTATCAGGTGTGTGCAGGTTTCTTCACGATGTTTCCACCAAAAAGCCAATGGTAATGATTTTTTATCATTGGTATATAAATTCCGAATAACAAATTGGAACTCATTGCTAGAAGCCAGGATCGAACCCAGAACTCGATTGTTAAAGGACTGACGCTCTACCCAACTGAGCTACCACGGCTGTTATAAACATGGCAATACGTTGACAGAATTCCTTTGGATCTCTTCCTCTAACTTTCCATCAATGCGAAGGAATTGGGTACTGTTATACAAATTCTAGCATCAAACAACTAAGCAACACATCGTATATTGTTCGGCAAAAAAACTGTATACTTTCTGGATTACCATGAAGCCTCCGTTGGTTGACCTATATAATATAAGACCATATTCCTGTAACTTAAAGCCTACATGACTTACTACGACTATCCACGCCATGGGTCCTAATGTATACAATAGACTACCTGTCGAGATAAAAAATTGTAAAAGCTCAACATGTTACATACACAAATTGAGCCAATGGTTTGCTGGGCTGGCCTTTTATACTATAAGGAATTTTTAGTCCTAATAATAATACATATGGTATTTATATTATAATTGACATGTAAATATTAATTTATTAATAAATATGGCTATGACATAGGATTACTGATTGGTATGGCGAGTGATTATTCAGCTAATTATTTTACCTGAAAACATAATTCATTGTATACCTGGCTTTTTAAATATCCGGCGAGTTACATGGGAAATACATTTTACGGTCTGTGTTTTTGCGGTCGGATGCAGATATGTAGCATAATGTAGCTAGTATGATATAGGCGTTCAATCTATAATACAGATGTACGTACAGGCCTTCATGCATATATTCAATGAGAGAAGGCCAACCTATGTCACTGTACGAGACCATGATTGCAATATGTAAAATCTCAGTAAGCTTAACAATTTGCAACTATGTTCTCATTATCGCCCTTGTGAATGGTTTCAAAGTAAACCACCGAAGATTGTGATTGTTATGCATGGATTCTGTTATTTGAGAAGTATTTGCAGGGAATTAATATTAGCCTAAATAACTAAATTCTCAGCTCTGAAATTTTGTCAAAAGGTACCATGTCGCTATTCCCAAAGCCAAGTGATAGTACAGAGTACTATAGAAACAGTGCTACAGAAGGGTTATTTCGCAAAATCATTTGAATGAATAGATACTCTTGATATACGACATAAAATGGAGTAATTCTGCTGTTTCAGCTCGCTAGCTGCGGCCCTAGAATTATATCCACGGCCTATTTCTATCGCATAACGATAATTGTTCTGGCGTGACTTTTTACGTTTTAAAATTACCAGCTGTAGATAATATAATTGTCTATTTTAAGTGTCTTTGTCTAGTAAACCATGCCCGCTATTGCTAAGACAATTTAAGATATACTGATAAGTTCCGTCAGTATTATAACCAGATAAAAGACCCTGATCAACACAATGAAGCGCATCTGAATAACGCTCATTCCCTGTCTGCGGCGGTGGAGTCTTGCTCTCCGCTCTGAGCGTGTCACTTCTATATAACTTTATGTCCTCCAGTGTGCCGGTTTGACTGGAACAGGGTTGACCTGGCCATTGTGTGGTGCCTAACGTCATCATTGAATTACTATTACCACTGCTGGTTAGCGGCTGATATGGTGACAAGATGGCAAAAATTTATATGATACAAAGCAACTAAAGTACCTAAAACATACAACAAATAGCTTAGTACGAGTAGATCTCGTACAAAACACTATAAATATTTGTTAAACGTTGAAAATCAATAACGCAGCCTATGTATATAGCCTGTGAAGTTATCATTACACAGTCTAGTAAGTTTCATGATAAAACTAAAAGGATTTGTGGTCACATTAACCCACGCAGGCTGGCAGCTGTCTCTGATGACGTCTGAACGGCATGCGGTCACATGCTGGAAACTAATAAATGCCACCCTTTATGATACGGAGACATGTTTGATATTCACCCGGGAATATTTAAGAGCTATAAATCCATCATGATATTTCAGAGGCTTCCTTCGTTATTGATTCTTAGAATTCTGAATTCGAAGGACCTATTGTTGAGGCAACTATGTCCATCTGTCTGTCTGTCTGTCAGAGGCTGCTAGCTCCGAAATAGAAATTAATACAGACTTTATCCTTACTTATAAATATATATTTTCGTTGTCACAAAATGCTATAAATCAGTGAAAAAATATGATGTTACATTATATTTTTAATGGCACATGGCTTTGGGGAAGGTGGTCAAAAATGTGTGCTTATGTAAATATTGGTCAAAGGTTCGGAAACCTCTGACTGATTATCATATGATGATGATTTTTTTTAAAAGATTCAGGTAGTCACTAAGGAATAAATTTCCATGCGTGCAGAAGTCACGGGCAACGTAGTAGCTTTGTATATTACAGCGAATGCCCAAGGGAGTACGAAGAATACGAAACAATGAAATCACAGACACATTGCAGCGGACGAAGAATTAATTCTGCATTTTTATTGAACCTTTCATCAATTTAGGGCACAACCGCAGTGAATCGATTCTCTAGGGACAAGGACCTTTTCGCTGGGCTCCAAATGGTGTGGTTCACCAAATCATAAATTATTCAAGTAAAGCGCTCAAAACTGGGTGGGTTGACTACGAAAGGACGGTAAGTCGCAACTTGAATTGGGTAACTAATTGTTCGGAATCAGAATGGCAGAAATAACATTTCGTTAGTGGTTTTAGTCGGTTTTGGTGGCAATTGTTTTTGTGCCGGGACTTTGGGTTTCAGGAAAAGTAAAAAGTTTCGTTTTACCGTGCTAGTTCGTATTATTTTAATCTGTGTTAATGTGGTAGAGCTGAATTTAATGGCGTACATTTGTGCGGGTGAACCTCGTTACGGTAATGTGCCTGCAAGTTTCCTAGCTTCAGATTCCACAATAGTAACGAAACACAATATTATTTTGCGATATAAATAGAAGGCGCTGCTGTACGCTCTAGGCGATTGCAATTAAACGTTAGTTCCATTGTTCGTTCTGCGAGTAGTTCTATAGTTCTCAAATTACAGACTGCTTTAGCTTACCAGCGGTTTCTGAGTGAATATTCTCTGACTCAAGAAATACAAAAGGACTTTCAGAGTAAATTACATTATTAAGGGTTTTCACTGTTACATTGTGCCTTTGTTGTGTTGCTACACATTTTCATACATGTTCGCTATCTCTAGTTGCTCTTTATTTTCAATATGAAAACTAAGTATATATGGCAATATACAGAGGCGACATGGAATAATTCATTTAAAAACAAAATCATACCATTAATGAAGTGGTACCTGCGGCTTAACCGTAGACTCACTCCTTGTCAGAATTGTAACAACTCCCCTCAATTACGTCGTTAAACATCACAGGTTAACACGTACAAATTAAGCGGTATTTCACCGTGAGAATCTCAATAAAAAAGTGAAATATTATCCTATCAAAATTACAAAACGGTAGACACGCCGAAACAGCTCATAAAGCGTCTTCATTCGCATTTATTAAGGCTATTAATCGCAGCTTCCGAGAGTTTGTTGCTCGCAGTTTAATCATAGCCCATGTAACAGAGTGGCGACGCGATAAATTCACCACGACAACGGATCCCAAGATTTATTGTAAATTGTGATGCAGGTGGTGGATGTCACGTACAGTGCAGGACTTTACAAATTTTGTACATTGTACACACCCCCGTAAATGTTGGATTTATATCTCTGTGTTAACGTTATCCCTCTCCTCATGCTTCCATACTAAATGTATGTTGCCATAATCTTTTAAAATATAATATCTGGCTTTGATAAGTATTTATGTTATAATAGGAGATGAAATTATAGTGTCGCGAAATAAATATAATTAATTTATAACTTTATAGTTAGCTACAATAGCAGTTACGTAGCTAATGGTTTATAGATAACGCTTTGAACAATAATCGAAAAAAAAAGTGTTTAAAATTAAAATTGTGATTCATTTCGCGATTTCACAATCTGATGTCCTATTTTTAGATAGTTACTACACAAATCCAGCTATTATATTTTAAAAGATTATGGCAACATAAATTTAGTATGAAACTTTGATGGAGGTGGATCGCCTTAATAAACTAAATATACCTAAATATACGTATATATAAGTCTTAGTTGAATGCTACCACATAAGAAAGCAAAGAATCGCATTTTAATTGAAAACGATAGTTTACGATATTTTGCAAATTGACGCAGTTTAAGACATAAGTTTACCGATACCAGTTTTTTTGAACTATTGATTCTCACTGGGATTCAACTCACAGATTTGTCCCTTTTTCGTCGCATTCTAAACTCACCAGTTTCTAAATGATATGAGTAATTGCGTAAGTTACATTTTATTAATAGCAGATAATTACGCTGAATCGGTGTTATGTTAAGTGCCATGAATATTCTACGCTATTTTACAAAATTCGTAAGATTATGCTTCCAAGAAATCCCACAGAACGTCAAGTTAACGAGAATTCCCCCAGAAATCAACATTTCCTTTCGTGAATACTCTTTAAGAAGCACAGCACCCAACAGTTCCGGGTATTTAATCAAAACCGAGCGCTACCCGTGGCGATAAATTTAACCGCGACCGAGATAAATCCCCGCTAAGGGTGTGTCCTCATAGGTGATAATGTAGGGAAATCATCCTGATAAATAAATATTTATGCTGTTTACCCATCGTAAATAACAGCGCTGGTAACGATGTGACTGAGTAGGAAATTTGAGGCGATGTAATTTGTCAAAGGGAATTTTTGTAGAAAATAAAACGTAACTTCGTCACGGTTAGAGTGTCGTCCATATGAGTTTTTCTTATGTTTTTACACACACATCATTAAAAAATCATCGTCGGCTTTATAAAAAATTTGAGAGTATCATTTGATCACAATCCTGGAACTGGAAATTTTGGAACAGCGGCGAAAAATAGCCAGCCATTCTGTTTTCTACAGGCTTTATACGGAGAGTGTGCGATTGAATTACAAAACATCATTTCACCATCATATTTCTATTTGAACCCCTTTTTACAGTCGGTCAACCAAAAGAACGGCTAGGTTCAAACCCTACCCCTAGTGGATAATCCTACATTACGCAAGAAGCATTTTTCTTCTTCATTACTTACAGCTAACGCGTGGAATTCCCTGACGGCTGTTTTGTTTCCCGTACTTTACAAACTGAATATCTTCAAGGCCAGAGTGCATAGGCTATTTCTTGAAAACCATGAACTATTCTATTGAACCGTGAACTCATCAGGCGAAGTGTGTTCGGAAGCAAAACAAAAAACAATCTTACGTGATGATGGAACATGTTTACCAGGAAATATAATAGCCCTAGTAACTCTGGTCATGGACAAATTCAGATCGAATTAGTGGTAATAAAACACAGAAGCCAGTAGGGAAATTCCACTTCTTAGCAGTGTTTATAAACGAAGAACAAAAACGTTTCGAACGAAATGATGAAACACGCGATAGAATATCAACCAAAGATTTCCACATGTTTAAACAGGGAGACGCCCCTGATGGTAACAAAAAGCATTTCATTTTTGTTAATAAACTTACAGTTTCAATTAATGTCACCTTGTCTTTGAGATGTAACTTAACGTAACTAATAATTAATTTACATTATTATTTTCATGGCATGTCCCCATAAAGGCTGAGTGGAATCTGCATGTCTTCCTGCTTCCTACAACACGGTTACTGTGTGCTCTATCATTACCTCGAACCGGTGCTCCGTCAGTAATTAGTTCCTTGCATATCACATGTACAGTTATGAAAGATCTTATTTTAACAGACACCCCGTGGGGCAATGCAATAGTTAAGTTTTATTTTACAATTAGGTAATTCTGATAAAAATTAGTATGCGATACTCAGGAATTGTATTGTTTGACATTGACATTGAAAATCGATATTATTGTTTAATCATCATCAGCAGCAGCAGCAGCCAGGAAACGTCCACTGCTGGACATCCAGACAGGCCTCCTTAATAGTATGCCACAGAAGTATAGTCATCGGTAACAAAACTAAAGCCAAATATTCCATAAATGGGAGTAAAAATTCATCGTACTTTATAGCTGCGAACTACGGGAATGTACGTACATCAAACAGTTATAAAACAAAAGCTGCGGGGTAAAGATTAACTTTCTTTTTCTTAAGTTTAAGTGCGCAATTTCCTAGGTAGACAAGATCCAAAGGAAGTGGAGTTGTAAAGAGATTGCAACAGGGACTCGGTAGACTGTACTGAGACGGCACAAAAGCAATCACGGCTCACGGGATCCGATTACCAGGATTCGGAATTTACGGCTACCGCCGTGTACGTGGCTTGTCTTAGAACCGATAAATTTATAATCAGATCAAATTGAACAATTTTTGATCCTTCAATTTTATTGTTAGATATGTTGCGGATTTTTATTAAGTACATTATTCAGTTCCATGCTAATACCATTCCTTAAAACATTTTTTTAAATATAAGTGTTGGGATATTGCTTACAATGCTTACAATTTTTTTTGAAATCATAAACGTGAAGAACCCCCTCTCTTTGTTCGGTTAACATTTTTATATATTTAAAAAAAAAACGTCCAAGTGCGAGTCAGACTCGCGCATCGAGATTTCCTTACAGAATATGTATAATTATTGAAAATACTGTAAATAATATTGTATAAGAATAAGTGTTAATTTTCACAATGTAATACAATACTTCGAACAGTTTGTAATCGTAAAGTTTTAATGAGATTTATTTAAAAAAAAAACACATTTCTGATTTATTCTTGCCAAATTTCATGATTCTAGGACAATAAAAAGTCCCTATATGTTTTGATTCCGTATTCGTCTAAATATGTGGTGAAATTTTTTTTATTGCTTTGATTTAGAAGCTTAATTTTTCACAGGTTGCAGACTTGCGCATTCTATATTAATTTCAACCTGATGCCTCAATGCATTCTTGAGAAAAAAAGGTCTTGAAAGACAGACAGACAGACGGACAACAAAGTGATCCCATTAGAGTTCTTTTTTCCTTTTGAGGTACAGAACCCTAAAAATAGAGATACAACTATTAAAAGTACACATAATTTATATTTTACAACAAAAGAAAGCAAATCTTATTTAGTTTCATAATATTATTATTATAAAAATATTATAATAGTAGATACATTTTAATACCCAAATATTCTAAATCGAAGGATTTCAAAAAAAATGTTCTCAATAACGAGGCAATGAGCCGTCTTCGAACCTATAAAAAACTTCATCCTCTGATTTTCCATAACAATGTAGAATTGATTTATCATTTTTATTTAAATCAGTTGAATGATTAATGTTTAAAAGTAGAACACATCTGCTACCCATTTCATTAAAAAATAATAATAATTGAGGCTTTAAAAATGAGAAAAGTTAGACTGTTAGCCCCAAGTTCTAGACGCAGCTATGAAAAAATATCACCTTTTCGTAGTCTCCCAGCGTCAGTAAACTTAATGAAACAAAGCTTTATTCGGGTCCTCGGAAAATTTACTGTTTTGTTCCCGAAAAATCCTTTTCCCTCAAAATTATTTGACGGAATTTTGCTGGAGGGAGAAACATGATTGAGATGTCCTTCTTGAGTGAAATTTGAATTTTATTTATCATTATTCAATTTTTATTTAATTTAAGGAAAATTTCGAGAATCTTTATAACGTTGTGCTTGTACATAACTGAGTTACTATTAATGTAAACAGGATGTGATTTCATTGACTAGTTATGATTGCCTGATCTGTTATCTCAGCAACTACGTTGAGTTAACTATACAATAAAAATAACAATTTCTTGCCTACCTTACGAACTATGTTATAGAAACACTTCCTTAATCAAAACCAATTGGTTTGCTATAAGATCATGTACGAGTATATATAGAAAAAATAAAACGGAGTAAATTTCAATTTTAAAAAAATTAGCAATAGTAGAAAATTATTGATTTGGAATGTGTTGATATGCGCTTTTGTCACGAGATCATCTCTCACTTTGCCGTTTAAAACATTCTAAATCTACGAGTACAACAACTTGACCACAATCTAACCTGATGGTTTGACGATGTGACATGAGATTCCGACCATAGCTTGTTCCACAGCTCGCTGAGTGACTTTGAGCTTCTTTATTCGGCCCATCTTCAGCGGTGATATTGTAGAGAATGGCACTACAGTTCCTTATATATAATAATATATATAATAAAATACATGTACCTTATCTCCGTGTCCACTGTAAGTATCCTTTGTCCACATGCACAGCCTCTGTCACTGCGGTGCACTCCATCACAGTAGACAAAAGTACGAGTACCTTGGAGGCCATATCGTCACGCCAGACTATATTAAGGTCTCCACCCCTAGAGATATCGTCCGATATATGATCGGAGTGGGCCTCGGGGAAGTACTTTAACCACATAGGGGTCACAATAGCACTATCAAGGTCGCAGTGAGTGGTTGGACCCAGTGGACCACCCCCCTCTCAAAAAAAAGTATCCTTTGTATTATGTTTGAGGCAAACCATAGTGTTGAATTTGAATATTTAGTCACAAAACATTCAACCTTAGGGTTTTACGTTAATCCGATAATATTATGTAAGTTAGTAAAATATGGTGCTCCCAAATGAAAATTGAAACTTAATCACAATTACATGTATAGGTATAGGTGGTTTCCAACGTAATTCATGTTTAATCTATAGATTTAGGATTATCTCTCAATGTAATCTGTTGAATCGTCAATATTACCTGGAATCTTCTATTACTATCCTGGAAACTGGAACTGAAAACTAATATTATCCTGGAAACACGTAAATGCAAATAGAATTGTGGTTGGTATAGTAGGGGGTGTTTTGGTTTCGGTATATAGATTTTAGGGTTGCGAACATCAGATGAAAAAACGGAACCCTTATAATCTCACTCTGGTGTCTGTCGGTCTGTCACAGACGATTATCTCAGGAACTGGAATAGTTATGAGAAATGGTGGCACACGGATATCGCAACTGAATCAATTGATATAGTATTTTATTTGTATTTTAAAAGGGGCAAATTGATTGGGATCGAAATTTCAAAGTGGAGTCACCAGGTCATCCGGAGTATCGTAATCAAAGGGTTTTATTTATTCATTGTTAAACAGATTTTTCCACCACTGACAAACCAACATAGCTATGTGGTTGGGAAAATCAACCGTATTTCAAGATAATTCTATGCCTGTACATTTCTTTCTATGGTTCGGAACCGACTCGTTTTTAAGGTTCCGTAGTCAAATATGGAACCCTTATAGTTTCATTCTGTCCATACGTGGTTTAGCTCAGAGACTTACTAGAAAGCTGATTTTTTTAAAATTAGGTCCATAAATTACGTGAGGTTTTTTTTTTAATTTTCTGTATGGTGAGATGTCGTGAGAGTTTATTCAACCCGATCCCCCAATCTCAAGTGAGATTTTTCAAAATGTGTTTTTTTTTCAAAACAAATATGGTTGTTTGACAGTCAGTAGATGTATAACGTAGAAGTATGAATGAAATTATTTTCTTTATTAAATCTTAAGCATGCACAGTATGAATTAAATGGACCAAAATAGTATAATTTTTTTGTTTGAATCAGAAAAAAATTGCGTGATATTTGCCGAGACCCCCCCTCTCTCCAACGTAAGATTAGATGAGATTTGACTCTACCCCCTCCCCTCTTTTAACATCTCACGTAATTTATGGACGCCCCCTTAAGTACAAGTATACATATTAATCACACCGACAAAGTGGTAGAATAAAGTTTGAAAAAAAATATGCACGTAACTTGAGAATGTAATACTCTTTTCGCGTTCTACCACATTGCGTCGGGTATCGTTGATTAGCTCTTTCAAATATTGGGGGCATAGGAACTACCATTTTGGATTCAGGTATCTGTTTGCGAAATATCAAGCTCTAAAGTGATAATTTTTCTGAAATCTTAACAAATAATAATACAAACGAAAACGAGCCTGACTCGTAATTGAGTGGTTTTATTGAATTCAGCCTATAATGGACACTGATACTCGCAAGTATTATGTAAAATAGCCTTAGCTAAAACACAAAACAAATCAGCCTTAAATTGACCAAATCGCTACCGCTTGTTTCCCTTGTGTCTAATTACCTCTGTACCTACTTGCCCTTCTGATTCTGTTTGACCTACAGCGCCCCCTTTGGGAAAGCTCCTAATTACATTTACAGGACGTAATTAATCGGTAATTCGTCTCGGCATGAATATGTGAGTTTTAATTATAGCGTTTAATTCTATAGCGATGATGGGGATGGGCTAATCTCATTTAGCTTTCAGTGTTGGATGTCTTCACGGTTTGTCAGTAGCTGTCATTTTTAAAATAACACTTGACTTTTCGTTAGATATGAATTAAATCAACAAATATTAGTCGGTAAACGCATTACTAGATAATGATGAATCGCCATTGTTTCGGAAATTTTGTGATTATGTGTATTTCGGATGACAGTATAATAATTTGACACCATCGAGCGAGCTGATATGACCCTTGAGTTAGGAGGTGGACTCTTTAATGAGTACTAGTAAGCCTCTCAAGTTTTTTTATTTTTATTTGTACTTTTTTAGTCAATTATTGAAAAAATATCAATTATCTAATCAATTAATTTATAATTACAGTCACTTATTTTATCTTCAAAGATTGTTTAAACCTCAGCTTTCAATTCCTTCCAGTCATGATTATATGAATTTATGTTTTCAGTATTTTTTCTTATTGACTTCTTTCTTATTATTTAAATGTTTAGAGGGTTTTGCTTTTAAAATTCAGTTGTATTGGCTTTACTACTTGAAAGAGTTGATTCACAAAAAACAGGGTAACTTCTCGCCAAATCGCTCAGTCATTTTGCTTCCAATTTGTTAGAAACATAGTAAATTTTGGCATTTTGGCAATAAATAGTTTGGCATTTTATTCAACGTTGTTAAATGGAAAGATGTTGTCACCCGACATAAAAAACTATCAAATAGTCAATGAAATTTTTTATTTGAAGCTTCCCGAGTAGAAATCGATTATTTCGACACAATTCTAATTTTAGCTTATTCTATCTCTCTCTTTCTTTAATTTATTCTTTCTTTATCTTTTTGTACTAATTGCAACAATATTATATTATTTTTGGAAACTCAATTTTGCATCGATTCATAACAATTTGAAGATAGAATTACCAGGATTCTGCCCTTAAGGCTTATTGAAGTTAAATTTGCTTACAATAACACACCGTTAACTGAATTAATTTTAAGTAATCCAAATATATAAAAGGGAAGGGAGACGGTCCGTGTTAACATTAATTATGCTTGAACATGAAACACATGGTGGTTCCGGTTCCAAAATTTATATAATATCCCCTTATTATTTCATGGAAAGGTATGAACATATTCTATGTCTATGTAAATTGAAAAGTACGCAGTAGAGCAGCTATTCTAAACAAAACAAATGAATCAAAAGTTAATTTAAAAAAAACTTGACTGCGTATTTTAACTTTTTATTATTTTGATTTGAATCACTCTCACAGTAATTACAAATAATAACGTCACCTCTCAAGCTAAAATCCATCGAGCTATTATACATACTCTCGAAAAGCATAACCTTTGTTGGCGCAGTAGGGTAAAAACTGGCGTAAAATACTTATTGAGTTTTTGTGACAAAGTACTGTTTTCCGCTGGGTAGTCTAAAAAGGGGTCACGAACCAGCAGTGTCTACTGCTATATTTTAATAACAATATATGAATAATTAGATATTGTTATTAAAAATAAATATGATACATTTATTAGTAAAACAAAAATTTGTTGACGGTTCTTCGTGGACCCAGCCGCCTGTATCTCGTAAATGATTAGTATATATAAGCAAACACAATGGGCTATGGGACTATGTCCTGCAGTGGGCTGTGCGTATACTCTTGTACATACACGATGATATGGGTAATGCTTTGTTTTAAAAACCAACATACAAAGTGGACCTAACAATGTGGAAATGATTGTACAACATCGTGCGTTTTCAGCACGTTATCATATCGCAATACTGACTGACATCGGAATATAAATGAATTTCAAAATAAATTCCACGGGAACGAGGTTCAAATCGGGCAAGATAAATACCAAATGGGTTTTCAGTTAAAAACAAGGCGCAGTCAACAGGGCGGAGCATTTTAATTTAAATGAATTTCAGGATTGTTCATTAAAGTTTTCTATTAAGTTTCGGCTTAAATTCTGTATTTGTAATTGAAAATACCGAACGGAGCTCATTCCTTTTTTGGCCCCGGAAATTCTTTGCTCCGTCGTAATTTTATTGGAAATAAGTAGGCTGCTTACCTTTAGAATTCGTGTATCTATACTCGGTTCAAACGAAAATGTTTACTACATTCGTTAATTTGTTTTCCCCCTTGTTACAGGTAGGAGGTATGCGGGCACAGAGGGTCCCCGCTACCTTGCTGCTGTTGCTATTTGCAATAGAAGCCCTTGACGCAAATAGAAGAAAACAAAAAGAGAAGAGCACGCCAATCACCATCAACATATGTGATATAAATGACAGAGACTCCAAAATACACTGCTATTGTGAACCGAACCAAGATGTGAACGGAGCACTTAAAGCAGAATGCTGGGTCTTTAACGGAGGAATGCTAAAAACAGATCCAATATGGCCGAGTTTCTCGTCACAGTCAAAGATAGAAACATTAGCTTTCAATGTAAGGGCAGACGGTGGCCTAGACTTTGTACCGACCCGAGCGATGAGACACCTAAGAGTTCTAAAGAACTTCAGCATAAAATACAGTTCGATTCCAAAAATAGAGACGGAGACTTTCGTAAACATAACCTCAGTGCAAGAGATAACATTAACGAAAAACAAAATAGAAGCACTGAGTAAATATTCATTTTACAATTTACCAAATTTAACATTGCTCACGTTAGACGAGAACAGAATAACAGAGCTCGTTACAGACACGTTTTATGAGCTCACATCTCTACAAAAACTATATCTCACTAGTAATAACATAAGTGATATCCAGGACGGAGCGTTTAGAAATCTGTACAGCTTAAAAGAATTAGAATTGGATAGAAATAATATAAGTGAATTAAGGAAAGAGTGCTTCGATGGGCTCGCTAATTTAAGGCGTTTAGATATAAGGCGAAACAAATTAGCTGTATTAAATTCATTTATCTTCACCGAATTATGGAATCTCCAGGAGTTGCTGTTAGACTATAATGAAATTTATCTCTTGGCCCCGAGGACGTTTGATGGATTATCGTTATTAAGGAAGTTAAGTCTAAGTCATAACAAACTTGTCACTTTAGATAGTGGACTGTTCGAGGGTGTCAGAGGACTCTCGGCATTAGATTTAAGATTCAATCAGATAAAGAGATTTGCGTTCGAAAATCTTCGTCCTATCTACGATAATATGAAGAATAAGAATAGCTACATATATTTGGATGGTACGTATGATCATTTAATAAAAACCACTTGTCCCGATAAAATGAAGTTAAGAAAATCGACTTTGATTCCCTAGCCAGTATTTTAAAATATATTTTTTTCTATACAACTTGCACCTATTAGAAAATTACACACTTATAAATGGACATATTCTACAGTCTTCAGGGGATACAATTGTAACCAAATATATTGTTACCTTGTTTAGTCACTGCTACTTATTTTAAACTCATCTTTTGCTTGATATAAGTTAAAATCGAATACTGTTATCTATAACATATAATTTTTGGTAATATAATATTCATTTGCAGATTTCTCAACGGTGTAAATAATAGCATGTATTATCCGGGGAAAATTATAATGTAGTGTGTAAATTTGCTGAGAAAAAATATATCACTTTAATTCAATTCGTGAACAATTAAATCTTGTTAATGGTCACAGGTTTAGCGAGGCACTCAATAAACAAATAATCATCTTCTGCCCCATCGTACTTAGTGATTAAATACATTTTCTATCTCACCTGGTTAGACTTAAATTAGCAGTTATGGTATCAAGTGATTTTATATTGTAGCTGAATATGACAATAGTCAATTTTATCCATAGCCTCGCATTTTCGTCCGCATCGTTTAGTGAGCGGGAGAAGAGTCTTACTCCAAAGTCATTTTTTATTCAACGTTGTAATATACAGCGAACCGTTCTCGAAATGATACAGATAGGCAGTCTAACAGTTTAGACACTAGGCAAGAACAAATCCGTACTAATATTGGAAATGCGAAAGTGAGTTTGTCGTTGTTTTTTCTTCCTTCATATTGTAACGGAGAGTCAGAACGACTTGTTTTTTTGTATAGGAACAGCTGGAGAATTTGAGAGGAATAAAGAAAGCTGTTTATCCTGGTCAACCTGTTCCTGTAGTATAAATTATGATGCCCACGCAGATGAATTCGCGGGCCAATTCAAATGTATAACACAAGCGATTTTGTTTGAGTGTTGATAGGTATTGATAACTCTTCCTATAAGTTTAGTTGTTTAGTAGACAAAATCAAGTTTACTGTATATTCAACCTGATTTTAAATTACTCCCTTCAGTTTAAGATTCCAATTTCTCAGGTGTCAAAATTCAATTAGAGAAATTAATAATATCATCAATTGTTACAGGAAACGAATTGAACTGCGACTGCCATCTGGCCTGGATGCACAGATTGCGGCATGAAGCCAAGAGCGTAAAAGTGCGGACGTTCTTAGAAAATTTCATCTGTAAATTCAATATGGACCCGTCATTGAGCTCGCACCTCGCTTACTTCGAAAGGAGTGTTATAAACACGAATAATTTATACGAAGTTGAAGACAAAAGTGACAAAGATTATTCGGATAATCCAGACGATCTCTTTCACGATGAAATAGATGATGTGTATGCAGACGAACCAAAGTTAGTTAAGAAAGACAACGAGAAGACGTTGCTGCAGATACCTGTTGAGTTGCTGCCGTGCCCGCAGGACGCCAAGACTGTTACTGACCGCACTTACACCTATCCATCACAAAATGAAGCAAAAGATTATAGAAATCTAATTGAAGCATCGACTTCAAACGTACAGACTGTCCGTGTAAACTTAATATTGTTTATTCCGTTGATTATTTTAATTCGATTTTAGCTCTGGATCAAGTGTAAGTTTTGGACCACAGATAAATTAAATTTGTGTTACAAATTAATGAATATTTTCGTACTAAATGAAAAATATTGTTATTTTTACTTCCGGTTTCGCTAGCGAAAATCGTGCGAAAAAGAAATATTTTTAACTTGGGAATAGCATATTTCACAAAATGTTTATTTCAACAAACATTCTGAATCGATAATTATAAGTATTAAAATATATCCTCAACTGCTAATGTCTTTCACGCGCTGCATATTGTACACAAACCATTAGAGGTATAAAATGAATGTTTTCCCTTTTTGTTTTTGAGTGGTTTTAAAAAGGTACAAGGTACTTGTATGCCTTTAAAATTATCAAATATTTCAGTATAACTATAACCACTAATATATTTAACAAATGCAAAGGATATAGTAAGTTTTTAGAAATAATAAAATCATAAAAACATCTGTTTCATATTATGTATTTTTCGCACTTTATTCGCATTCAAATATGTACCCCGGAAAGTATAAATTGTAAATACAAGCACCTATCGTATATCATGTGAAAATATATACATAAGGTAGTTAGAATAGGTAGATATACTTAGGTAGTCTTGAAAATGTTTAAATAACCTTAAACAAAATAACTTTAAGAATGTAAAGAGAATGTGATATAACTTTAAGTTAAACTGAATTATTGTTGTATTTACGACTTAATCTATTTAAATAGAGAAGACTTTTTCTAAAAGAAAACTATTATAAATATTAAAAATGCAAGAGAAATTTAGGCCCTATTTTTGTTGTTAAATTCTCGATAAAAAAATTATTTATTCAGGACAGTAATCGAACATTGTAAATACAAGTATTTGTATTTTCTAGATATAATTACCAGGGTTTGTGGTGTAATTAAAACTCACACGTAATGTACAAAAACTTGTAATATTTGTAAAATTGTAGTAAGTAATTTAAATCGATATAGGATTCCATTCAGTGAAATGTTAATTTATTTTAGGCAATCATACTTCTTAATACTGATATGCGTTTATCAAGTTGGTGAATACAATGAAATAGTTATGAAAATATTTCATTCAATCAATCATCATCACCGTTTCCATTTTCCGTAGACTTTTACTAGTTTTAAACACTTCACAGAAAATTTGTGTTCAACAAAATACAATCGGCCTTTCATATTTTATATGCGAAAGAAAATATTTTTTCCATGATATCCGACGAGATTGTAGAAATATCAAAAAAGCTACCTAGTTAAAAGGCATACGATGATTTTCTATCGGATGTAATTTCGCTGATACTTGTCAACAATTTCTCAGAACCCAACTGATATTAAATAGTGACTCCCATGATTTCCCAGAAAATATCAATGTGGATTTTAAACTATAGTCATAAGCAAAATAGAGTGATTCAAAACAATACGTACTATCTCTGTAGTACGATCCTCTACAAGGGCCGGTGCTTTCACGTAAACTCACAGAGTTTGTCCCAATTTAAAATCAATATTTGCTGAATCCACATATACCTACCTGTGATCTGACAAAAGCCCCGTCTCGGCATAAATTTGCGAAACCCATACAGTTTATTGAACGCTGTGATAACAAATGAATAGTTTGAATGCTCGGTGAGACGTGCACAAGCGAATTCCGTTTCACTAATTTTATGAATTTCTGTGTAAAGTTCGCTGTATCATTTCATTTCGAAAGCTACCCAACGTTGATTCACACCCTAGTGAACGAACGTGGAGTTTTATTTATTTGATAGAACTGTAACATTAATTGAAATGTACGTACAAAGAAAAATAAAATGAAAATATAAATTAAGTCTGTCCAAGTAAGAAACGGCCGAGCATGTTTTATTTAACAAAACACAATGTCCCAGAAAATGTTAATTGTTACATTTTGTCCCCAAGAAGGTTTTTTTTAACTTAGGAATGATCCTAGCTGAAAGTCTGTAATAACAAAACATTGAAAAAGATTAGGGGGCCCTTTTTAAATAAAATATTCGTACACCCCACCCTACAGATCAGTATAAAGTTAAAAGCAAACTTTTTGATCTCTATTGCTGAGTTGTACGAGGGGCATACCGAAAAGATCGGTAATCGAGTACTTTCGATTTAATTAGATTAAAAACTCTTTTTGATGAATAAACACTGGTTAGTTGAAAATCGAATACAATTGACAGAATTAAAAAAAAAATTTTTTTTAAAGAACAATATCAGTTTGAAATTGATAGGTCGATAAAAAAATGGAGCTTACAAGAGAAAGTTTCCGTGCCATAATTTTTTACAACTTTCGACGAGGATTATCTCAGGGACAATGTCTCGCTGAGCTTATATCTATATTCAAGAGTGAAGCGCCTAGCCAGACGACAATATATCGCTGGTATTCTGAATTCCGGCGTGGACGTGCTTCTCTTGGCACCGTACCTTCCACAGGCCGGCCAAAAACAGCGGTTACACCAGAAAATGTCGCTGTTGTGCGCCGAATGATACAGGATGACCGACATATTACATATGAGCAGATTCGGGCTACTTTAGGGATAGGTATGACTGCGATACAAACTGTTTTACATGGTGAACTGGGAGTGAGAACGCTAGTTTCCCGCTGGGTGCCCCATAATTTGTCCGAAGAGCAAAAGGCGGCTCGTGTCAATTGGTGCCGGTCTACTCTGCAACGCTTCAACGGAGGAAAGTCAAAAGCAGTTTATAACATTGTCTCTGGTGATGAATCATGGATCTATTCATATGAGCCAGAAAGAAAGCATCAGTCGGCTGTCTGGGTCTTCGCAGGTGAGATCAAGCCAACAAAAGTTGTCCGCTCTCGCAGCGTATCGAAGAAAATGGTCGCTTCGTTTGTCGCGAAAACAGGACATGTAGTCACAGTTCCCTTAGAGGAACGGAGAACGGTTACCGCTGATTGGTATACAACGGTTTGTTTGCCACAGATGATATCCGAACTCCGTAGAGGTAACCCGAAACGACGCATAATCCTCCATCACGATAATGCGAGCTCTCACACCGCTCAGAAAACAAGCGAGTTTTTGAAGCAGGAAAACGTTGAATTAATGGATCATCCTCCATACAGCCCTGATCTGAGTCCCAATGATTACTTTACATTCCCTAGAATCAAAGATTTATTGCGTGGTCAGCGGTTTCAAGGTCCAGAAGAAGCAGTGGAAGCATACAAATCGACGATTTTGACCATGTCAACTTCGGACTGGAATTGCTGCTATAATAATTGGTTCGAACGAATGCAAAAGTGCATTAACTGCAACGGAGAATACTTCGAAAAGCAATAAAAATAAATTTAGTTATTTCCTGTATGTATTGTTTTATATTCCCGATCATTTCGGTATGCCCCTCGTAAACTAAATTAACGCCAGCCTGCGGCTTTCGCGTGGGGTTTCATGAAGCTAAATTTGAAACTGAAATTACAAGCCTTTCTTGTGTACTGTACACTACCAAAATTGTGTAAATTAATGCTTTTACATCGAACAAACCATAGTAATGAGTGTAGACCTAATATTGAAGACTAGAGGACATAATCGTTACGAATGAGTTCGGAACTGAATACATACTATCGAGATAATTTACACAACAGAACATACAGAACATTTTTTACTTAAGTTTTAGTATATATTCTATATATTTGTGTCAAATTTGTTGACAGCAAAATTCCATATCATATTTCCAAAATGTATAAATTTTCAGTAGCTAATAATTTCGATTTCTTGGGTTGGGATGATATTTAATTCAATAAAAATTTATGTAGTAGCATCGAGACATAAGTTAAACAGACTGTTGAACTTGCTCAAAACTTAAGATTTGTGAAAAGTACATGAACAATATACAAAATACAAATCAAACTTTTCGTAAGCAACCATCATCGTAAAGAATTCTTTTTTCAAAAAATGATATGATCAAATAATCTTCAAAGTTGGAAATATTTTAATTTCTGGCATGTATCCAGATCCTTATCTGGCATTATCCTAGTACACCGTGGTCAAATAGATATAATTGATCGTATATCAGTAACATTGAATATTCTAGGCGAAAGTGGTACTTCCTTGCCATAAAAATGTATTCTTTCTGTGATTAAGTTTTGATGTGTCAAAAATTTAATGTATGAAGTTGAACATGTCCAAAAATACACGTACTTTTATGTCTAAAGACTTATTATTAACTTTGTAAATATTCTAACAGTTTATAAAATGAAGTTTTTCATAAAATATTGTCAAAAAGAAGTGTTTTATGTAAGCTCGTGTAATTATAATTGAGGGATTTAATTAAAGGTTGATGTTAAAAAGTTGGGTAAATTTATTTATCTCCACAAATGCAACCTCCTCCATGTTCTGGTACTTTATACACACATACAACTATTACTCTTTTTTTGCGTACAATGGTTTAGCTCTTATCTTTCATGTGATGTTAAGTGTTTATAGGTTTAAAAGCATTGAATTAACGAGCAACATTCAATATTGGAACACAACAGTGCTTTAACTTATACCACTCAAGACTGGCTTCAAAAAGTACCTACCACCAACCAACTGAGTAGAGATAGTTATCCCCGGTGGGAATCGAACCCGAGACCTCTGGATTGCCAATTCAATGTTGTTAACTCTATTACACATCAAGAAGCGTCGGTGGCGCAATGGATAAGGCGCGGACTCTCAATCTGAGGGTTCCGGGTTCAAATCCAGCCGTGTACCTATAAGTTGTTTTTCAATTCAAGTACATTATCCGATTACTTAACGGTGAAGCGAAACATCTGCATGTCTTGAACATGTGAAGTCCGCCAATCCGCACTGGGCCCGCGTGGTGGACTATGGTCCATACACTATGTAGCAGAGTAGGCCTGAGCCCCAGCAGAGGGGACGTATATAGGCTGTTGATGATGATGATGAACTCTGTTACACACCTGTTGTAAATTGAGAAGATGATGTCGATCTGTTGGTACCCACGGCCAAGCCAATCTAGATGAAAATTGGCACCAGCATAATGATATGCCGAGGCACATGCTAATTTTAATCTCAATTGTTCCCGCTTGATTATTTTTAATGTCCATGGAGATGCAGTCGAAGGGAAAAGGGTAGTATGTATAGCTGCAACCCAACAACAGTTTTATTTTGTATGTTTGCCGCCAGTAATCCCATCTCCTATCTTAGACAGTCACTTATAAAAACCAGCTATTCTATTTTACAGGACTATGGTAATAGAAATTTTGATATGTAAACTTGTAAGCATTATGAGGGAATTGCAGCTAATTTAAAAGACTAGGCTTTTATCTCATCAGTCGGTTAGGTTAGGCCACGTAATATGATCATGATCCACACAGAAGCTACAAGTTGGTACGCTGAACACAAAAGTGTATATGTCTGCAGACTGTGATAATATGGCGTTACTCTAGCTAGCATAAATTATATATAGTTAGATGAAAATTTCCAAATCTAAAATAGTTCTAACAACAGTGCAGTGTATATAGACGTATTCGTTAAATGTAACCAAATCTATTTTTGTCAAAATCAAAATTGAATTCTTTTTTATTCTGTATTTTACTTATTCCAAGCACTATTCTTAGTTGAATTAAAAAAGTTTTAGTCTCGTGAGAATTTTATCTATTAATAACTATTTGCTAAATAATTCTTGGACTTCCGAAATTGACAGCACCACTCATTAATAACCTGAAGTAAACGCCTATTCTTCTATTAAGAAATTAATAACAGTAAATAATATTTTCCTAATTTAGCAGTTCCCAGAAACGATAAACAGGATGAAGGCTTCTACGTAACTCAGCCGTGCAAAGTTTTCTTAATGACGGGAGTTGGTTTAGAAAATATTACTGACACTGTACGTGGGTGGGTTGAATGGTAAGTCGATTGATTTCTTCTCTTCAATTACAAATAGAACAAAATCTCATCTGATGAAATGTGCTCATTTAAAATGGAATTGGAACTTGAGAACGAACACATTTCTGAAACATGAAACAGGGGAAGTCTTTCTTACGATATTCACGTCCACTAAGAGAGATTATAATTAAGTACAAAGTCCGTAAAAAACAAGTTTCCTGATGTCTACGAGACACGGTCGCGGTTTCCTCAAGACACCAACACTGCTGAAAATAAATATAATTATAACGAAAAAAGGGGTCACAATATCGTTCAATATATCAAACAACATTCTCTAAGTTTTGGTTGGTGGTGGGGTATTTTCTATGTCCACGTGGCTAGCTACGACTATGTTACTTCAGTGTACCGACAAACAACGGTGTTAATAGCACTGTTGTGTTCCGGTATGAAAGGTAGTAGAGACAGTGCCTCATTATCACTAGAATCTTAAATACAAATATTAGCAACACACTGTATGAGAACACTCAGTGTGGGTTGATAAAAATTGGACCACCCCCGCAGTGAAACCATTGAATATATACTACACAAGTTAATAATTTCAATTTATCATATAAAGCAATATTAATATATATTTTGTTCAGTGAACTATATTCATATTATTCATCCCTATGTAAGATTTCATCCCTATAAAACCTGAGTAGGCGGCATTCAACTTTAATACGGAGCAAAACTAATTAGTTCAGTATTCTCTGGGCAGGAAATTAACGCAGGAAGGTGAATCTTGGTTGCAGTTAGGAAATGGAATAACTGGATGGAAATACAGGATAGATTCCTTTGATGTTAATTGGTCTGTAGATCAAACAGAAGTGTTAACAGCATTGTTCTGTTTTGGTAATGAAAGAGAACGTAGCTACAGCGTCAACAGCTTGAGGCTTCTGTCGTACAGCCACTTACTATCAGGTGTGATGAATACTTATTGCAAGAATATTGTTTATATAGAACGTGAAAATTGTGATGGTCAGGAATTACACTGTTAGCTACAAATACAAAAATATTTATTGAGTAAAACAATTGAATTAATATGGTGTAGCCATACCATCTGTCATAGGGGGAGCCTTGTGCGACAGGTGTAGGCTCTCTTTCTCTACAGCTCTGATTTGAGACGTGACTTATCGTCATCATCAGACGAGGAATGCTCACTGCTGAACATAGACTTTGCCCGTGGTACGCCAAACGGAGTGGCTTACCACTTGCATATAGTAATTCCGTGCAACTTCACTAGGTCGTTGGTTTAGAGATATTAACAAATTAATTATATTATTAGGAATAATTTTACTAATTAGCATTATTCCCCTCGAGCTTACGTCATTCAAAAATGGTTTTGATCATATTTTTTGACATTATCTAGAAAAAAATATTCATATGTTTTGCTAGATTTACGTAAAAATTTATACTTTTATAAATTCGTACCTTTTCATTGGTAAACAAGTCTATGAGCGCGTGTAACTTTGAAACTACATATAATAGGTACAAGTATAATAAAGTCACACACAAACTTAAAAGAAGGAAATGATCCTTTACTAAAAACAGGATAGGAAATACTTCCATCAGAATAATGAAACATTGTATCAAAAGTGAAAATTACCAAGCTAGGTCACGTTACTACCGAGCAACTTAGTACAAGTTACCAGCATATGTATTGGAAAAATTCAGTATCTCCCTGCGTAATACACTGTAATGCTTCACCTATCATGAAAGTTGGAGCCATAACCCATAACCATCCTTTGCATCATAAAACGCCACGCGAAGGCACTAAAATAAACCCGTAATTTTATTGAGAGTAATAGAAGGAAAGGTATTTACGGTTTCGACTAAACGCGTAAAAGACGCCTCTTGCTCAATTTGGTGGTAGGTATACGCGTGTCTGGATTTCTCTGAAATATTACTAACTCGCTCGAACGCCTTCGCCTGCGTTGGAGAACAAAGCAAATTGGTAGGCAGCAATAATTATATGGATTCTTGAGCTGGCACAAGTTTTTAATTTGACGTTGTCGTTACGATAAAGATTATATTATGTTCTTAAAATATTTTGTTACTTCTACTACTAACTTTACAATTAAGATGTTGTAATTTGAATGATAATTCAATATTAAGCTCTAAAAATTGTTGAATGAAAACTCTTTCCATATATGAAACACAAAATTTTGAATCGTGATTTAGCGTCAGTTCCAATTTTGTTTGTGTATTTTTTTCTTCAGTTTTTGTGATATGTCGTCATAGTCTTATTCATACTTTTGCAGGTATATAACAGTGAAATAGTACGGACTGTTGTTTGTCCCCATGTCGATGAAGGTGTATTATAACCATGAACAGTACAATCTACTGCCGCCGGGTCACTTTATGTACACATGCCTCCCTCAGGGCGCAACACTAATCACGAACAACTCACTTCCTCACACATTCACGTCCATCTTTCAGTTACATTCAATTCATTTACAATAGTTTACATTGTGTCATCAATCATGGCATATGTATGTACGTAGCCTATAGCATGTAAAAGAACATAGACTTCTTTTTATCCAGGCACTTTAGTGGTCCCAGTAGCGTAATTTTTAATGTCCAGATAGATGAAGTCACAAGCAAATGTGCTACGAAAAACAAATCTTTCCACGTGAGCCTAAGAGCGTTTGCACCGACGTGATCTCAGCTCAAGGACTCGTTTGCTCCAGCGATTGTAATCTTCGTAAATCCCACTGAGTACGCCTACGTCCTACTCGCTCAAACCTCATATGTCACTAACGGTCAGTGATTCGGAGTCGGGGCGGGCAACGCACATCCGTTGTTACACCACACTGATTGATTTCAATTAGCGAACGCAATTCAGTTACGAGCGCTTCTGACAGGAGGTGGAAAGCTGAGAACGACTAAACTAAAGGTTGTACTGGTTAGGTTTTCTTATACTGTGTATATTGTTGTTACTTACTGACTACGAAGTGATGGTTATATTTTGAAAAACAATAAACCAACACCTTCTAGGCTCTAGCAGGATTTCCAGCGTTATAGACTCACAACATTATGCTGAGTTAGGGCCTTTTTCTGACTTGCTTTTATGGACTGGTACAAATAGTGTTGCAATCTGTTACTCAATAAGAGTAGTATGTTTTTATTAGTTAATGAAAGTTTATGATTAGTTAGGTTAGAATTAAGAATGTTGTACACATTTGTATTATTTTCTTAGATTTGTCAATCGAATTGTTTAATGTGTTTTTCTGGTAGATGGCACTACATTGTTAGATGAATGGCGCTATTGAGTGGTTTTTATGAGCATTATAATGTATATAAGGTTTTGTCATACAATTACCGTACAGAACTGATTCATGCGCAAAGCCACGGGCGCCCCGTGATCTCCACAAGGATCTAGAGCTGCCCACCTTGGCTCACTCGAGGAGGAAGGATGGATGAAGGAGGTCTTTGTACGGTTCTTCGAGTCCGCTCCAAACCATCCCAATCCGTTTGCACGTTCAGCGTAGTCCTACGTGCCGTTCCCTGGCCGTGAGAGGCGCCTCCGGGACGTTCTCAACGACCCCGATGATCCGATCACCTTGGCTCTTCAAGCACTACCGATCCGTCCCTAAACCGTCACTTTGCAAATACACCGTCTCCGCCGGTGGACACGGCAAAGACACACCTTCCCCACGACAAGTAATAATCCTATCGCTTACCGCAATTATCAGCAAATTCCGGGCCGATTTTCTCCGATCTCTTAATCACAAAGCAACGCCCTTAGCCGAGGACGAGCCCGAGCGGATGCCCTTAGGCCTGTTGCTAATAATAACCTTACCGGCTGAGCTCCTTCCGCGCTCGGCTTTGTCCGGGTGAACCTGTAGAGGTCGCAGGACTAACAGCATCAAGTCCATTCGAAAAAAAAAAAGTTATACAATTTGATTCGGGAATATCATTTTGTGTCTTTTATTTACTTGGGGACTTTATACAAATATTGACCTCGATTGCTAAATTTTTTATGTTTCATTCGGAATTTTTGTTATATATAAATCAATACAGTTTACGAACGTCACGATTAGCTTTAGAGGTAATTTTTAACCGACTTTAAAAAGAAGGAGGTTCTGTGTTTGACTGTATGTTTCTTATCATACGTAACGTACGCTCAATGAGCTAGTGCTAATTGTGATTGTTCGACATAAATACGTATGCGTAGAACCATAATATGTTATTTATTGTTTTGGACTAAAATGTGTTTGTCTAATTTAGGTTTAGTGTACTCTCATCTCAGCTTGAAACCTATAGCAATATCAGATTTATCTTAGGGTTGTTCTCGGGATTTTACGTAACAAGCTGTAACGAGTATGAAAAGCCTCGCAGATGGATATAAATCATGCAAAATCAGTTAATATGTCGTAAGATGTAACGCGTAGGCGTAAAGATGCGATCTCGCATTAAGGAGGAAAGCACTTCTATAAATTACGACAGCGTAAATGTATTTAGAGCATACTTCACGAGCGGATATATCCGCTGAGTACAACGACCTACTTTCATTCTATTTTTCCTTTTTTTATGGACACCTTGGAGCTGGAAGGTAATCTCTTGTAAAGAAGCAAAACAAAGCTAATGGTAACTGTTGCCATCAATTTACTCCTTTTATGTTTTGTTGACAAATTTATTTATTGTGCTACATCTACTAAAGTACTGGAGAAATGTTTCTCTTGTATAACTCTTCAATTGCTGAAATATGATATTTTCAACACCCCGCCATTTTGAAAAATTTCGAAGCACCATCGACAATTAAAAAAAATATAGTAAATATCGAACCTACTCACGAAATTTTACGAGAATCAGTTGAAACGTTCGAACTGTAGAGCAGAACAGCTGGACATACCGCCGGATATACGAAATAATTTTTGCACAAGCGGACGCTTCGCGATCGCTTTGATCAATAATCTAATGTGTTTCGTGGATAACATAGACAATCAGTGTAAAGGTAGAATCACAAGCACGCATGAAAGCCCTTTACTCCTCACCAGTTTATCAGACTAAGGTATCATGCGGGAAATCGGACCTGTAACCTGGTACGCAATGGTGTTCTAGCTGCTTGCTAAGCAGCATTACATTTTATACTAGGTTACTCGTCTACTTCTCTACAGAGCTACTTATTTGTTGTGAAAGGAAGTAGGATTCTTTCATACTTATTGCCTAAGCCTAAGTTCTCTTTTGGACATTAGTTTTTCTCACACATTACATCGACGTGTTTTGCCATTATCGTCAAGCTTGCCCAGTGACTTGGTGACCGCAGGAATATGTTGTTTATACCCACATTACGCTTTGTGGTGATCCGACCCTGTTCTAAAGGCGGAAGCACTCACCTATATATACAGTCCTTTATCGCTACTCAATTTATCAGACTAAGGTATCATATCGAAAATGGAATCCTCTACATCTATACGGTTCTCAGTGATTCAGTTACTTACTTGATAAGATTGTAAGTGGAGCAAGTTAGATACTCGTTGCCTTGAATTTTCATACGTAGCTTGAAAATTTGCATATTAATAAGGGAGAAACTTTTGCCCGCGACTTCATCTGCGTTTACTTTTGAAACTCTCGGGTCCCGGGTTTGTTCCCAGTGAAGACGATATCAAAAATAATTTTGTGTGACTTTACCCAGTTTGGTTAGGAGAAAGTAACATTATTCCGTGCTTCTGTTACTGTCTACAACATGTAGTAGCTGCATAAGGCATCCCAGGGCGGACATTTCTGACGACTAAGGGTTGTGTCGGTCATCGAACTTATAACCTAAGATCAAGAGGAATGCCATTATAATTTCATCAGACGGAGATATAAAGAGACTGAAGTACTTCAAATTTAGAATTAATCATCAGAAGAAAACTTTCACTATTGCATATAAGTGCTTTGGCATCACACATAAATGCCACCAGCATATGTAACACGATTAACAATTCGCCTGCCAAGCGTGGTGATTACTGCTTATTCCCTCATGGAAAGTTGGACGTTGCGATCTAATTATGAGAGAAGATGTCCAAAAGTAGTTTATCAGCCGATTGTAACTCAATAGTAATAGTTCACACGTTCGAAGTTTTTAATAATATTTGAGTTATTTCGTAAAATAATGAGTCCACGCCCGGGCTTATATAAAAAAACACTTTTAAAATGTAATAAATAACGATTAAGTTGATTTGTTGTATTTTTTCAACCGACTTCAAAAAAGGAGGAGGTTCTCAATTCGACTTTATGGACTTATTTTTTGTGTATGTATTCTACGCGATAACTCCGCCAAGAATTGATTTTGATTATTATTTGTTTGTTTAGTAGAACATACTTCAGACGTGGTTCTATATAACTTTTATCGAAATTGATTCAGCGCTTTTTGAGAAAACCAACAAAAATGAAATATGTACGCAAAAATTTTTAGGAACATTTTAGGGGATGAATGTAGACTTTTAGGGCAGTTGAAGTCGGTTTATAGTTCTTTTTGAACGTGTCAATTATGATACATTTAACTCTTGCGAAACCAAAGTAAAATATTAAAGATTATTATATTTTTTGAAGTTTCATAATGCTCTAGGACATTAAATACAATTCAGCTCCCAAACTATACAAACACAATACCACTTATACGCCTAGCTCACTGAATGACTCAGCTTTCAGTAAATGTAATATATCCACAAGAACCTCGGCTATGGATAAAGTCTTACACTCGAAGCCAGTGAAACTCATGCTTTTAATCAATAGAAATACGAGTATCATCATCCCAGTCACAATTTTTGTGTAAGAAGCCCTGTATAGGTATACACGACACACAGCAACGGGAGTTAGCACTTTCATTAGACGACCCTGCGCGCTCGTTTCGGTCTGGGAGACTGTTTTAGATCCCCTACCAGTGGATATAGGAACTCTTACCTATAAGAATGAGAAACGACGACGAAGACTGGAGATATGGTTTCAAATTCTTTATTGCGCTTAAATGTGCAGTGCTGGTTCTATTACATAAACATGTTGGTTGGTTTCAAGAACCAGAAACTGACATGCAAAACTTGTGTCGCAGTAACAATACAGTTAAATAATAATAATAAACAAATGTACACTGTCTTACAAAAACAAACGTTTGTATGTACGAGTATAAACAATAATTACAAGTAAAATGACATAAAATAAATTGAAGAAGAAAAACTGTCATAATTTATCTTTATCAAAAATTAAAATATTCATCCGTTGTGTAGAAGCTCTCTTTAAGCCGCGCTCTCTGTTTCTTCTTTTTTCAAAACAATGCAGTGGGAAGGCTCTTTATGTCATTATGTCGATTTTCTTTTCTTAGAGTGAGAGACAGAGAAATAAACGCATAATTACATAAATAATGCATAAGTAGTCCAAATCTGTGGCAGTGGCCTTTATCCTGTTCTGGGGCATTGGAAATATAATAGGAACGTTACATATTTATTGAAATTTGCTCGTGGGCGTGTCTGTAACGTCACATAAACGTGTTAACCTATTTGATGGAAAAGTGTACATTTTTGATGACATCATTATTCATTTTCGAAATTTGTGTTAGGTGTGTTTTAAAATTGGCATTACTGTACTCCAAGATAACATAGTCAATGCCTTACACTATATAATACTCAGTGAGCATATATGTATATGTTGAGGCCAAGTGATAACCTATTAGTTAAATTGATAACAATATACAATTATTCACGTCCCCCTACTAGATGGACCGACGACCTGGTTAGAGTCGCGGGGAGTCGCTGGATGCAGGTGGCTCGGGACCGGTCGATGTGGCGTACCATGAGGGAGGCCTATGTCCAGCAGTGGACGTTTCCCGGCTGATGATGATGATACAATTATTATCACTATTTTTTTCATTTACTGCATTGCAATATGATTCAAAGTCGGTGGTGCCTCATACCTCATCCCTGCTTTCAACGCAAACAAATGGTAGGGGTCCAGGATCTTTGTGGGCGCTTTTTATTTTATGCCAATGTTGCGATATTGCTTTTGGTGAAAATAACAATGTGGTTTTGAAGAACTCTTCCAGAAACTTGTGGTAAAACACTGCGGTGAGACGCGGTTTTACAACGTTTCCTTTAGTTTCACATTCTTGTTATGCATATAAGTATACACTTAAAATCAAAGGTATTTTACCTATGGATATTGGACAATTAAGCTGAAAACTGGGTAGTGCAAATACTGTAGCACAGCATACTTAATGTGTGTAGCAAATGATAACGTACGTAGTATTCTATACTAATATTAAATACGTGTCGTGTACGCCGTATTCATTTAAAATTCATTTTCAACAAACAAACATATTTTTAGCTTTCTACAGTTATTGGCAATAAAAAAGAACTGGACTAAATATTTGAAGTTAAATTTGAATTTGGAGGTAATTTAGATAATGTTGTAATGTAATACATTTCGGCGGGTAATCTAAATTATAAAAAGGAAATAACTGTAATGTAATTTGACGGCAATAGCTTTTTATATTTTTTATATATTTAAAATTCACTACATGATGATGATTACATTTTAAATTCAAATTGAACTGTCCAAAGTTTTATTATTCTAATCTGATACTATACACGCCCGGCTTTCGCTCAAACATAATTAAAGCCTTCTAAAACTATATATTCAACGTACTCGTATATCTTTGAATGTTATTTACGTATTGGGCTGTTTAAAGTTTACTTTTTACTAAGTAAAACCAAACATGTTTTATAACTACTAAATATAAATAAATCCCCAGTGCCAATTGCATTTTTAGAGGCGTCACTTGGACACATTCTCTATTGTAGAAACACGCCCAACATTTCCAGCCAAATTAAGTTGGCCAAGGTACATTTGCCCTCTAGGGCCCCAAAATTACTGCCGGCCTAGAGGCATACCTCCCTGAAACGGGATTACTTAAGATTATTGGAATTGTTTAACTTAAACATCCTAAGTGCATGTATTAACTTTGTGGGGTTCGCGGTTAAGCCCATTGTTGTTAATTTAACCTAATCAGGGTTTATGGGAATTACGTGTGGTTGCGATCGTTTCGAAAGTGGAAATTTTTTTATAGTTAATTATTTAAAAATCATCAAATTTATCTGTTTACACCAACCATATTTATATTTCCATGCAGATCGAAGATAATAGCAATCACAAAAATAATAACTATAAATAAAAATACAGTACTAAGTACTAGTACTAAGTACTAGAGTAAAACAATTTAACAGAGAATAACTTCAAAAATTGTGTTTCAATTTTTTGGTAATTTGAATTGTACAGTATTTTGCCCGTGGCTTTGTCCTCGTGGAAAATTCTCTCTTATGTAGCTAATAATAAATAATGATAATTATAGTTTGATAATTATCTTCTCTTTAATGTTCTTATTAATCCAATCTTCTCCGGGAGGGTTCTGTAAGTAATTAATGTAATTATCGAAGGTAAAAATGTTACAAAACAAGTAGCGAATGATTTCCTAAACTAAAATTTTAAAAATGTGTTCTAGGCCAGATTTTTAACCGCCTCCGAGGCCACACGGACTACACGCACGTGGACTACACGCTTAGACCAACAATCCAGAGGCATCGGGTTCGATTCCCGGCTTAGGTCCAAAGCACCTAAGTGGGGGTACCTGTCGGTACTCGGTTTGATTGGTGGCAGGGCATTTTCTATGTCTGACTGGCTAGCTACCATGATGTTACCTAAATCTGCCGCCAAACAGCAGTGATAATAGTACGAAAGTAAAAATAGTATGAAATGGTACCAGAGCCAGCTCCTCATTAGCTTGATACTTTTGAGTGCGCACACTTACCATCTAACGGCCTTATCATCACTTTCCATCAGGTGAGATGGAGGCCAAGTGCGAAGCCATCATGCACAAAAATCATAAGTTATACTCTACATTATCGAAGTTCCAAGGTTTAATAGTTGCTTTTGCCTTTATAATCAGATCAAACAGTTTAAACGGGTAGCTTGAATCTAAAAGTGCTTAATTAATTCCGTAACAAATCCAAAAGATTACTCAAATAAAATTTATACATCAAAGCTTAACAGATACCGTGAAATACAAAATTCCCACTGTTTGTTTTGCAATGCGCTCCGGACATATCGTTGACGCTTCCGTGGTCCCGGGTAACCCCTAACGGCTCGTTGTTGAATGCAAACAATCCTCTCAATTGTCTCCAACATTGTTGCTGCATGCAAATATAACTGTAAGCTCTGTTTTGTAAAGAACAGTTATATTAATAGATGTACACCAGGTGCTGCGATAAAGGACTATGTTATCTCCTTGTATCCTAATTGCCGTCTTTAAAACATATTGACACTACTCTTAGGCGAACAATTAACGCGTTCAAAAAGAACTAAAAACCGACTTCAACTGCCTTAAAAATATTATAAAAATATTTATAATATTTAATATTTATTTTTTATTTATATTAGAGGTAGAAATATATAATTTTCGAGTTTTGTTGATTTTCTCAAAAAGCGCTCAATCAATGTCGATAGTATTTATATTGGACCACCTCTGAGATATTTTATACTAAACAAAAAGAGAATCATCAAAATCAGTTCACAACTGGCGGAGTTATCGCGTAAACACATCCCAAAAAACACAGTAGAATTGAGAAGCTCCCCCTTTTTTGAAGTCGGTTGAAAAATCTACTTGGGGGTACAAACATTCTACATATTATATAGGTATAGGGCTACGCATAAGGAAAGTAGATAATAACCTACTGATATGATTGTGACGTGATGAATAATTACTATCTACTTTTTCGGAATTATTAGTATTTTTGCTTGTGCGTTTGTGAGGGTGGGTGTACCTCACAATATATATGGATAAAAAGTAGCTTATGTCCTATGCCATGTTTTATCACGATTGGTTGTGCCACGGTCAGCTCAATGGTAACGAAATATGTATTAGTAAGATTCCAACAATCTTACTTCACACTTGAACATAATCTCTTCTATGCCTGAGTTTCTAAATCAGCCACCAGTGTGTTTTTAAATTATTCTATGGCTGAATTGAAGGTATGAAATTATTGTTTTTGTTGAAAAAAATGGACTGTACCAACTGGGAAGAGCATTATAAAACTGACAAGTATGTGAAAGACACTGCTTTGCAAAAAAATTGACTCTTGACTAATCACGCTACCTTATAGGGCCTTACTTATCTGCAGCAACAAGAGCCTAGTACCTAAAATACAAGATCTGTGTGACCAACAATAAACTTTGAGACAAAATTCAAAAGCAAGAATAAAATAGGAAATATATTTATCCACTCCACTTCATACTGAAGTATCTAAGTATCATCGAAAAATGATATTCAATTCTGAACAAAAACTTTCAAGAGCATTCCAAAAGTTTCTAAACAACTTCGTTCTTATAAAACACGGAGCAGTATTGGTAAACACTGGGATATAAAATAAAATGCATTATCCACTCGGCTGCATCTGCATCTTGGGACAAATTGTTTCAGAGACGTTTGTTTGCAGACCTCTCGCCCGGCGTGCTCGAGAGATAGCACTCGCAGATACAGCCGCCGGGACACGACTAGAAAATACTGCCAGGTATTTTTAACTGTTTCTTGAGATCGTTTTGCTGAAGTTTCTATGATTCCGTGCTAAAGTTCACAGTTGAAAAAATATGCGAGGACTATTTTGAAAAGTATTCTTTTTTGTCAGTATGAGTAATTTATGTTCGCTACTTTGTCTGAGTGTATTTAAAAAATAATCCCAAGAGAACGCTTAACCTGTATCATCAACAGCCTATATGTCACATGCTCAGGGGCTCAGGCCTACTCTCCTACAGAGAGTGTATGGGCCATAGGTAGGTAGGTAGGTACATAGGTACACGGCTGGATTCGAACCCGGAACCCTCAGACTGAGAGCCCACGCCTTATCCATTGCGCCACCGTCGCTTCTTATACCTGTAACTTTACCTGTATAAAAAGTCAAAACATATTTTTCTGTATCGTATTTGATCCAATTTTTTTAGGCGTTTATGCATGAATGGACCGGACCGCCTCGCGTGGAAATTTATTCTTGAATCGTACTCTACATAATCAAAAGGATCGAGGTTCCAAATCTCAAGTGTCTAACTATGGCGTTGATATGTCAATCTGTCACACACACTGTCTCACTCTTTGAAATTGTTTGACATTCATTTACGTCGTAAAGCAGAGTCAGAATGACATGTAACTCGACATGGTGAAAGGTGAAAATTTTATTCATTCTTCATTAATTTTCTGTTATACTTGTAGTAACAAAACGGCCAAGCCACGTAATATGACTTAGGTGTAGAGTTTTGAAGTGCTTGTAGTGTTAGAAGCTTGGCTCTACATAAGATCTGATAACTTTTTGGCAGTGCGAGCCATATGATCTCGTCTCGGCAACATTTTACATGAAGATGTTTTTGGTGGGATATTATTACACCATACGAAAGCCTAAAGATTTAGAAATACCTTTCTTTGACGTAATAACGTCTTATAAATCAATGAATGCCGTCTGAACACATGAAAAATAAACGTTCGCCTGAGTCGAGTGTGCAAGCGACAGCGCGGATAAAGCGATAGAGAGGCACGATCGGCCTATGCGTTCGTTTTGTGACGCTACCACGTAAAAAAAATTGAACAACTAAATAACATTACAAGCTGCTCTGCTTGGTGAACTTGTAGTGAACTCTAAAACTCATAAAATACTCGCTACAACTCTTCAACTTATCTACAGTTTTAAAGCTGGATTTTATTGATTCAAAGTTCAAAAAAGGGTGTACCTAAAATATATATTAGTAAATCCAGTTATATTCGTAGGCAGTATAAAGTATTTAAAATGTTTTGCCAGAACAATTATGTTCGTATACGTCTAAAAGAAATTTAGGAACTGACTGACACACGCACAAAGTTCAGAAAACGAGAGCCGCAACTAAGAACACTGACGTCATCAGCCCTGTAATTGAGGATTTCCTCCTTACTAGTTTTTATACCAGAAAGTACAGAAGGCTGGCTTCTTCCCCCGTTATATTAGGCCCGGTAATGTGTTTGGGTCCGAACATTTTAGTTCGGAATGAGGATTATAGGAACCTTACACAAATATAAAGAATTCCAGATGAAATTCCGACCTCTCGTTCACCCTGCTGACTGTGATATCTAATAAATTCCCCGTCTAGTGGCTGAAACCTTTCAAACAGAAAATGTTCCAGAATTTTCCGATCAGTACTTTATATTATTATTCCCAGTATTTTATACGAGTATTACTATGTTAACGAAAACGATAAATGGAGGAAACAAAAAGCTTGTTACTAGTCAAAGAGGACTTTCATAAGAAGTATGAACTAAAGGTTTCAAATTAGGATCCCATGCCTTCCTGTGGGTGCTAAAAAGGCGGTTATAGGAATGCACAAGTAACCATTGACTGCAATTTATAAATTATGCTCAGTCTTGCCTAAAATTGATTTTATTAAAAAATATAAAGTTCAAATTTTCTGAATATCGTCGACAAAGTTGTTCAATTCAGTTTCATTATTTCTCTGTAACTCCCATTTCGAATATTGCAAAAGTAATACAGTAAATTTTTAATCTACGATGCTGTGGAGATTGCATGACTGTACAGAATTTTCGTATCTATATAGGTACGAAAATATAGACGGGCCAGAATAGTTTTTCTGATATATATTGAATAGTGTAGGAGAGCAGTGTAGATGAGTTGTTACAGCTCGAGGATGAACGGGCAAAAGTGTGAGTAATGTATAATTTCTAAATAAGATTGACGTTTCAGCTTCTGAGTATGTTACTCATACCGTAGCTCTAGTAAGATTAAACCACTAGTTATAGTTAAGTGTATATGTACTTATAAATTTTGCACTCACATTTTTACCATACAGATTCAGTTCCGCATATTTTCGAAAAGTTGCAGATTTTCCAATGGAATTTAGTATTAAAAAAGCTTAATAAGTATAGGTAACAAAAGTACTCTTGTATGTAGTAGTGTGCGTATCTACCTTTGTATTTGTGAACAGTATGGGATAAGATAAAATATATATTCGCACATATTACTCACACATACAACAGGTCATTTACTCATGTTTTTCACCTATACCTTTGGAATATTTGGATTTCACTCATCCAAGAAGAAAAAGAAACTACGTGTGTATGTTACCTGACATACATTGCTTTGTAAAGGTAATCTATTTGAACTATTACAAAAGTCACGCATGTAAATAGGAAAAACAAAATATTACATTTAATCACTGTTGACAATCAGCGTATTACGCTGCATGTCTATCACATCAACAGCCTATATATGTCCCCCCTGGAGGGGCTCAGGCCTACTCTCCTACAGAGAGTGTACTGTATGGGCCATAGTCCACTACGAGGGCCCAGTGCGAATCGGCGGACTTCACATGCCTGTTCGAGACATGCAGGTTTCCTCACGATGTTTTCCTTCATCGTTAAGCAATCGGATAATATAAAACTTGATCAAAGAGATTTAAATATATATAGTAGGTTAGTAATAATTTAAAAGTCTTTGTTTGTGATTGACACTATCTGTATATCACACATGCACAGCGCATTAAACGCACGCATTTGCATTTAGTTTTTGGTCTCGTCTTCTTCTTTGATCTATATATATTCTGTGTCTATGGAAATCCATCTTTTCCAATCCTACAAACAAGGAAATTCAAAAGTAGCATAGTTAGTTTCGCCCCGTAACTGAAAACTAATATTCTTTTAAAGTGAACCGCTTATTAAAAATCAGTGTCGCACTGGCACCGTTTACTTGGTCACGTAAAATGTTTCAATCTACCCTCAGACCGTAAAGCGCGTAATCGATATTCTAAAGGGGTTTCTTGTTGCTTGGTTCTCGCAAAGCTTTTGTAATAGAAACGCTTGATGATACTTGAAAGTGCTCTAGGAAAGGCGAAAGGGTACTGGTTTTTTAAGTAGTAAAGTAATGTCTAAAGTAAAAACAGCGCTTAGGAAACTGGAATTGGGTTGGGAAACTTGAAAGTTCATAGGTCGTGTCTACATAAATGTTATTAAATAGGCACTAGAAATAGAATTAATGCTAATTTATTCCAAAGAGTATGTTAACTTTCATCGCGTACTTGTTCTCTCACCACATTTAACCTTTAATTACTGATTTCATTTATTTTCTGTAAAAAGCAATTAATTATCAGAGACGTCCGTCAGTTGAGTTCTCAAAGCTATTAGATAGATGACGTGGAACATGGTACAATAAAACAATGTATATTTTTTACGAAAGTGGGACAAGCAAAGAGGATACAATGTAATACAAGTATACGTCACGATTAGTGCTGCCATTAGTAGCATGTTTTAAACAATTACGAGTTTTAGTGCCAGTGACCGCAGCTGATGACGTATGCTTGTCCCGTGAATTCACCCAGCTGTCATGGGAATGGAATACCAGGCTTATGTTGCTACGATGTTGCCGTTCCATCCATGAATTTACTATTTTAAATAAAAATATCATATTAAACTTGTTTCATAAAATATTTAGACATTAATTTAGCCCGGCAATGTACATCAACTTTCGAAGGGGAAGACAAAGTAAATCAACTACTTTATTAAAGCTGGAAAAATGGACGCTTTCAGGCTGGCAGAGACTAGACCTGAAATTTAAAGAAAAAGTAAAGTAAAGAAAAAACAAATCTAACAAGTTTAAAAAAATGCATGATGGGTTTGCGCTTGGCCTTTGTCTCATCCGATGATAAGTGACGATAAGGTTATTGAATGTTAAGCGTGCCTACCCAGAAGTTTCAAGCTAATGGGGTGCTGCCTCTGCTACGTTTCATGCCAGAGCACAACAGTGCTATTAACACTGCTGTTTCGCAGCAGACTTAGGTAACATGGTGGTAGCTAGCCAGGCGGACATAGAAAATGCCCTGCCACCAATCAAACAGGGTACCGATAGGTATGAACTGAACTCGGGATTGATAGTGACATTCAGCCATTACGTCATGGAGGTGTTTTATTATATTATTTATTTAGTGTTAACAAATAACCACATACATCCATAAATTAAATCTTGTTAAAATAATACCGCACAATACCTCTAATATTACATACATAAAAGTTAGGGGAACTCAAGAATATACTGCCCTGTTTACATGCAGTATGTAACACCAATATGAATAACGCCATATCACCAGCACGCGGGCATAAATAAGCGAGCAATTTGAATGTTGTCATAATAACAACATTTACGCATAACAAACTACTACCATTAATATCCATTAGAACCCGTTACATACGAAATTAATACCTCCTACGGTTAATTGTTGCTACAATTAAGACGGGAGTTATCTTCAGATACACAGATATTCCTGTTTCTGCGAGACATATTCCCTATTGCGCGGCATTTCTTGGACTCGCATGAACATTCGATCGGTCTTCTCATCTGATATTTAAAATAATGAGAAGGATCTGTCCATTGAACTTTCCAAATTTGTGTGTGTTTGTGATTGTTTTTGTAAAACACAGTCGACCAAAAATAATATCTCATTCGAGATACTATGTCATGAAACGATAAATAGAGAATAAAAAACCATATCCCTTTTGGAAATCGATTGTAAAAAAAATATAAACTTGATAAAATTCCAGTAATTGAAGTATTTCGAATTTTTGGGAAATCTAAATCTATATTGCTTCATATTTTAAATTCATTCACTACAAGGCATTCTTTTCAATAGATTTCATTGAAATCTCACCCCGTGTTTTATTATAAAGACGAGAATATACTGCCTCAAATTTTCAATTTGAAAATCCTATTTGATCACACTTACGCACATTAGGGATTAGGATAAATACAATACTTTTATTATAATAAATATTTTTACGTTAGGTATAAAAAATATTAACAGGTCTAACGCATAACTGAGATTCCTCCTGAGGTATGGGAGCGGTACGGAAGGGTGTGTTTACGGAACGTCAAACGTGTAGTATGTTTGTTATAAATGTTATTGACGACGGCCTTTATGGCGCAGGTTGTCTGAGCATTAGATTCCGACTCACAACACATGCAGGTCTTCGGTTCGGTTCCCGGTGGGACATTGTCAGATATCACTTTATGAGACTTTCCCTAGTTTGATTAGGGTGTTGTCTGAATATCGTAATGCAATCGTGATGTCTGAAAAGTAAGATGATTAAGTGCTTGGTCCCGTTTACTATCTAGGACAGGTAGTAGATACATGAGCCATGTTAGATGCCTATGGCGGCTCAAACACTCAACACAGACAAGTGAGGTTTGTGAGGTCGGTCATTGATCTTACAACCTACACGATAGATGAAGAAGATAGCTTTATTGTACGTAAACACTGATGGTTTTCCGATAAGAGTAAAATAAATAAAAATATTCATAGAAGATATTTCAAACATCCAGGTTAAAGTAACTCTCCAGGGTATATATAAATACTTGATATTCTAATTACAATCGAGTATCATATACATTTGTAGTAGCCATCGATATTTAATAAAAAAATTACCTAAATTTATTGATATAAAGGAAAAATATTACCGAAAATATGCCACTGGGTATAGAGGCAATGAGAAGCTTTATCTCATTTTTTGTCTTCCCTTCACACGCGGCACAAAGAAAGCTATCCATGTGTGTTGAATGTTGTTACGTAACCCAAAAACCATTTTGCAGGGTGTTCTAACGATTTTCAACACAATTTTACCGTGAAATGTTTTTACAGTGGAGCAAACCTTTCAAAAAGAGAAGCGAGGCTTTTATTTTGTATAGAATGGGTTGATTGTCATTGAGTGCAGCGGAATGTAGAAACTTTTGGAAGGCTCGCATTGTACTGAAGTTTAGATGTACATAGACTGGAGTACGATTTAGAATGCTGCTATGGAGTTGGACACGCTTTTTTGCTCTCTGTCACGTTCAATCTGGACAAAACGTAACGTAGACAACAATTTTATCGTGATAAAACAATACTACGAGTATCATGATAGACAAAACAAGTATGATTAAAAATTATATCATGATAAACAAATCAAAATAGACAAGTTTAAATTAAGTATTCTTCTTACATCTTTATCTCTTTATATCCTTTGTTTTATTTCGATTGAAGAAAGGATAATTGATAGGGCGCAATAGTTCTCGAGGGGTGACCACATACCAGAAAATGTGTACCGGCTGATGATGATGATATTTATAGCTTTTGTTTTATATCTTTACTAGTTTTTGACAGTGACTTCATCTGCTTTGACTTCACAAGCTATCCCATGTGATCACCTTATTGAGTTAATAAGCAGCATAACGTATGCTTACAAACGCCCCAGAAATAAACAAACACACTTTTGCATATATTCTTGTGGTTGTAAATTTTTAAGTAAAGTCTAGTCACCACATTTTGTATGCAAGCAAAATGAATCGAGTAATATGTGTATTCATGGGAGGAGATAGTCAAGAGCACAGATAATATAAACCATCACAAATGCAATAAAACCGTATCAGTCGTATAAAAATTGAGGAAAATCTCCACCAATCAGATAACCCCATTTGAACGTACCAAATCTTCCTATTTGGATACAAAATTGTGTTAGGCAAAACGGAAATTCGATGAGGATCGAGTGAGAAACAATTGGAAGGATTTTGGAGCGAGAAATCGGATTTGGATCTATCTTTATCTATTACAATAGTTCTTTAAATACAAATTGGAACTTGTTACGAGAAAAGGTTAGGTCTGCGTTAAGGCAAGTAACAGCAACGGCAAGGTGAACCTAGTTGATGGCGGAATCAATAGGTAGTTAGTTGGTGAGGTTTAAGTTCAGTACACAATTATTTGTCCGTTTCGTCTAGCTAGGCTTTAGAAAGTTATCACTCCACTTCGTCCAGCGGGTAGGTAGGCTGTATAAAAAGTATAGAAAGTGAATAATGAAATATATTTACGATAATACGAGTCTATGACGATTTATTGACGAATCTCAAACCAAGCTTGCCGGAACAGGATTGTCTGTTTAGAGCACGTGGCCGCGTTCAAGGTTGCATTGTTTTGTAGCTGTCCCTATCCGAGCCCTATCCTACCCGAGCGCGTACGGTGAGACAGCATACACTACGCGAAGTTATCCACCCGTTATTTGGATGTTTCGTAGTCCAGTGATCATTTGAAGGATACAGTATATTATGTAGCCATTTTTTCAATACAGTATATTAATAAAATTTTAGATGTCGGTGGTTTTTTCAAATTGTTCTAAATTGATTCATACTCTTGTAAAACAGGTTCAAAGTTGGGGCTTTTTATTACCAAAAATACAATACTTTGACGCCCTGTAACTCTGGAAGTATATATTTAAACGAAAATCTGACTCACCACCGACACAGATATTTGTTTCTAGATTGTGTCTTGAAAATTTCACAGATTTTCAGAGCTTAATACTCAAAATATGACTGAACTACGTTTGTATGGGCGCTTTGACACCAGCATACCCTCTTAAGACCATATTTACTGAATTTCTTAGACTCTGGATTGTTTCTATCGAACATCTTAAAATACATTCATCGATGAGAGCGCCCTCGGATATCACTCGACGCAGCGTAAAAATAGAAAAACCTTTATAAAATAACAGGGGCTCGATATCGAGTGAAATAAAAAAAAACGAATTTAACAATTTCATCCGTTATCAGTGGGGACGAAGTAAATTAACGGTAGCTACGTGATCAGAAAACAGAGGATGTTTTATACACGTTTCCTTTCCCCTCACGAATTCGTGGGTGGGGAGCACTCACGAGAAGACTGATGCTTCATGAACTCCCTTCGGGACTAAATTGGGATCTTTTTGCTTTTGTATTTTTATTATTCGTACTGTAAACACATTATGGTTGCGAATTTTTTGACACACTAAACAAATAAGCCTTGCGATTCTACAAATTAATTTTTTATAGCATATATAAGATCAGGAGTTATTTTCTTCTTATAAGCATAACACAACTTGATTCATCTAAAACAGAGTTTTCTTTATTAATTCCAAATCAGTTTTACACAACAAATACTTATGAAAATAATTACTAACCTAAAACAGAGAATCGACAATTAAATGTTCATGCTTTACTGTTGTTATAAAAAAACTTCAATTGTATTTTGCACTGTTAAAATTAAAGTAAATTCACAAACAAGACTTGAGTTTTAAATAATTAAATAATATTCGTAATTTAACTTTATGTTACTCCTTGACTGTGGCTGTGAACTGACATACTCAAATGTCAATGTCAACACAAAGCTCACACATATATTCACTACACATTGGTAGGCCCGTTTTCTTTCGCCATTCCTTTTTTACAATGTTATTGAGAGCGCCAGTGGATTCAGTAACATCAAAAGACATTTGAAACGCAAACCGTTTAAAGTTTGATTTTATGATTCCAGAAGACTCGATAAATATAAGATCATAAAACCTTTTTGAAACCAAATCTATCTGATTTTAATTTATAAATGTTTGGATCATTTGGAACGGCGGCTGCGGCGATTGGGTATATTTCATATCGTAGTTCGAACAATGCTGCTGCAAATATGAAACAAATTTGAAACTTGAATAAACTGCAATGGACTTTAATTCGTTTTAACTGTCAAACTTACTCCGTGAGTTACGAGTTTACCTGTGAGATTTAATATCATGTGCATAATATAAAACGATATAAATTAAACAGAATATTTTCTTAAACTTGTACCATTACGTAGATATACGATGAATGTTTAGGTGTGTGATGCTCTGTAATTTGTTACCCGCATGGTTTTAAAACTCTCATCCGAATAATTTAAATGCCGCTGAGCAAAATATGTTTCACGTACCCAAAGATGTGACATTCATCTCTTTGCGAGCGCCACGCGCCAATCTCTCGACATCTGCCCATTTTCTCCTCAATTATTCAAAGAATCTTTCTCTTGCATTTTGGATAATGAAATTTTAATCATTTTCCTTCTTAAGTCAGCTCTTATCTTTCTTGATGGGCAATTTTTTACTCAGACGTCTGATGTCGTCGCCGCGTCGTCGTGAATACAGCAAGGAAAATGTGCGACATATTTTTTTAACAGAAATAAGTGGATAATGTTTTTGGAAACATGCTTCTTGCTTGTGAATTTTTCGGAGAAATAATTCCACAAAATTATTTTAGATCCTTAACAACCAGTTACGGAGTTTATATTGAAATTAAATTTAGCGTACAACATATATGGTTAGAACATTGCCATTTTTGCAGCGTTAACACCACATTATTATGTATATTATAAGTATGTTACATTGCTATCTGATGTAGAACTCTCACGATGTTTTTGGCCTGCGAATCTATTTAGCACCAGTGATGCGATTTCTATGGATGTGACTAATGACACAAAAGGGACAACCACCAGCTATCACCAGCTCAACAATCAAGCGTGGTAATTACGGAAAAACCTCTTAGTTAACGAGCATCATTTTAATTTAAGGAATTTTTCTAGGTGACAACACGTGGCATCCAAAATGTCATTTTGGATGGATTTAGTAAATCCCACGTATTCCCAACTGATAGGTAGCCATCGCATTATCTGCTCAATCGAGTGACGCGCAGTGAAAGGCGGTACGCGATACGTGGCTACTTAAATATCCCAAGAAACTTACCCCGTGTCATCAGCTCAGCGGCCCAACAATATGGACTTGGACTGTTTATGACAGATTTGTTTATAGAGGTCAAATTTTAATTTCAAAAAGAACACGTTCCGACAATGTTTGGATCCAAGGCCTGGTCTTGTACACTTATAATTTTAAAAGTCCATTAAAATGATTTTGTACAATTAAATTAAATGCAAAAATGTAGTTCTTCTTCAATCGAAGTTGTAGACGAGTATGTATACCTGGGACAGATCGTTCAACTAGGTAGGTCCAACTTCGACAAAGAGGTCAACCGAAGAATCCAACTCGGCTGGGCAGCGTTCGGGAAATTACGGCATATCTTCTCGTCCAAAATACCTCAGCGTCTAAAGACCTCGTCTTTGATCAGTGCGTGTTGCCAGTGATGACATACGGAACCGAAACGTGGTCTTTTACTGTGGGCCGAATAAACAAGCTCAAAGTCACTCAGCGAGCAATGTAACGAGCTATGCTCGGAATTTCTCTACGTGATAAGGTCCGGAATGAGGAAATCCGTAGACGAACGAAGGTCACCGACATAGCTCGACGAGTCAGTGAGCTGAAGTGGCAATGGGCAGGCCACATCGCTCGAAGAACCGATAACCGGTGGGGAGTAAAGGTTCTCGAGTGGCGACCACGTACCGGGAAACGTCTACCAGGCCGTCCCCTTACTAGATGGACCGACGACCTGGTTAGAGTCGCGGGGAGTCGCTGGATGCAGGTGGCTCGGGACCGGTCGATGTGGCGTATCATGAGGGAGGCCTATGTCCAGCAGTGGACGTTTCCCGGCTGATGATGATGATGAGTTCTACTATTTTTTCTATATATTATATATTTAGCTTATCACTTGATTTTGTAAACAGTGTACAAGTGCGATCGATCGCTTTTGATCGGTTTCGTACAAGTAAAAAAGCCACGGTTGAAACTAGTTTCGAACTCCAGTTTCGTAGGCGGCCGAAGGGGAAGTGACGATGAAATGTTAACTGGAGTACGCCATTCTGCTATAGACATTCTGTGTACTAGATAATCGACGTTCTGTGTTCGTCACGCATAAATATTGTATGAGCGGGAAGATAAGATGTGGCCGGTGAGGGCGAGAAACTCTTACTCCGGACACTTTATTTTAAGGGTTCTGTTCGTGTTACCTCGCAGCGTTACTTTTAAAGATTCTTTAATGTTTAATCTTTAACGGTTATCTCTAAATATGGTTAAAGAGTAAACATTAAAGTTGCGTTATGACCTTTTTTAAAGCAGCCAAGTGCGTGTCTGACCACTTTGTCGGCGTTTTCTTCTCATCGTGTAGGTTTTAAGGTCAATTAACGACCTCACAAAGCTTAGTGTCAGAGTTGTTGAGCCGCCATAAAGCCTTCTGCATAGCCCTGTAGCTCATGTAGCTACAACCTGTTATAGATATTAACCGGCACCAACGGCTTAACGTGCCTTCAGAAACACGGAATCATCTCAATTTTCAGACAATCAGGTGATTCAGCCTGTAATTTTCTAACCAAACTGGGGAAAGTGTCGCAAAGTGATATTTGAAAAGTCTCCACCGAAAATCCAACCCAGGACCTGTGTGTTTTGCGCGTCTGAGGGAACTCGGCGAACTGCGCCACGGGGGCCACCGAAATATTGGCAAATGCGAGTTTGCCGTGTCGTGTGTATAACGGATCCTTAAGAGAGAACAGTTTCTACAGCCTTGAGTGCTTTTCGGAAAATAATGGTAAAGTAAAGCAGGTGAGACAGGAAGTAAGCCGACGGAATTCGGGTCTGTTTGGGTATTTTTAAATCAAGCGACATTACATGGCGATCGCTAAGCTTTAGGCCCGGTAAATGAGATCTCATTAGGTTTAAAAGTAATTGAGAGTGCGTACTTTGAGAACTTCAGTTTATATCGTTACTTAAGAAAAATAATCAAATGTAATAATGGAATTGTCGATTCTTTAATGCAATTGAGATCTTTTCAGAAATAGGTATTTCAGTGTAGATAAATATTTTTTCCCTTATACTGTAATTGGTACATTGATGGACCTTTACAAAAACATATTTAGGTACCTTAGACCGTATTCCATTCGCATACTAAAAGCCCTCAAACAGAATCACCACGACTTTTCGTCACGAATCAATTTGTCGCCAAGAGTAAACATTAGGTACTCGTAATTCAGACAGGTGTCAGAATTGAGTAAACAGAGCACACCTATTAATGTAAATATGTCATGTTCAAAACACGCAAGGAAAATGAAAACGCAAAAGTGAGAATTGGCCATTGATGTGTTTTTAGGGTTCGATAGAAAAACAGAACCGTTACGGATCACTCACTCGTGTACGTTTGTGTACGTGTCCAAGAAATATACTTACCTCGACGACTAGTATTACTACGCTGTCGACAATATTGGGGACTTGATCATATAAAAGGTGTATCTAAGTGCAAACTAAATCGATCTCTCTAACTAAACTAAAAAACTAAATAAAGTAGTATGGGCGGGAGAGTTTGAACGCAGTTTTGCTCTAAACAAAACGCACCGATTTTTTGTCCGGAACCGGTGGATGCAAATTGCTCGGGACTGGTCGAAGCGAACATGGGGGCTAATGTTCAGTAGTGGACATGTAATGTAGTGGATATTGTAACGTGATTCTGCATGAGTGCCAAAATTCAATCTAAATCCGATCAGACTCTTGTCAGTTTATGCGAGATGGAGTCACAAACATTTCAAAATAAAACTTTCACATTCATGGTATACGTAGTAAGTATTTTATCTGTTTTGATGTAATAGTGTCAACATTTTCCTTTGAATAAATACTACACTTATAATGAATCCAATTTGACGTCACAAACTAATAAAAGTATCACGAAAAGTGGCTCGTCACGAAATAGACGTCGTGATAAACTGAGTTAGAGGTGTGAGAGGCTTGTGATATCAGTAAACAAGTTGACGATTCTAAAAACTACATTGACTTTGAAAATGTGTGGACACGGCATTGCAATACACCGGTATATGTATGTTACATATAATGCTATAGATCTTAAATATTGTTCGTTCTTCAGATTTTGTAAATTAAAACTAGGAAAACGACAACAAACCATGTGCTAACACATATACTTAATTCGTCCAGAACAGGTTCTTGTGACATGGGGCCCAGTACGCTTACAATACTACAATCTGAAATATATTGAATGACCGCCTGAAAACTTCAACTCAATTTAAAAAAATAGAAATTATTTCAAGTAATTCACAATCGGTGAACCATCGCGTGTGCTTGTTACTGTTTTATGTGTAATAAAATAGTAAAAGTAAGGTAGACTTTGATAATTAACGCTTTCAAAAAGACCTAAAACCGTTTTCAATTGCCTCAAAAATTTGGTTTTTGATGATTTCCTCAAACAGCGATCAATCAATTTCGATAACTTTTATACGGGACCACCTCTGAAGTATGTTCTACCAAACAATTTTTTTTATCAAATCGGTTCACTATTGGCGGAGTGATCACATAACATACATACCAAAAAAACATACGCGTCGAATTGAGAACCTCCTCCTTTTTTGAAGTCGGTAGAAAAAAGCTGGAAACCATATAAAATTTCGGTTTTTAGATAGTGTTTTAAGAGATATTTTTTTAAAATTTGGGGATTGTATTTTATGCCAAAACAATTTTAAAAAATTAATTAAACAATACGAGTTTGAATCTGTTTTTCAGATATATGTGAACTGAATTGGCATGTCTATTAATATTGTTGAAGTCAATGGATACCTATTTACTCCCCTGTCTGTCAGGGCAAACATACAGTGTTGAGTTTACGTAACTGACACCGGAAACCCTTTTTGACGTGATTTTAGCAAAGCTAACAAAAAGGAACGCTAACAAAAACTCCACACTCTATTGTGTAAGAGAGAGAAGCATCTGACACGTGTAGTGTTTGAATTGTATTACAATTGGGAACTGATTACCCTGAGTAATTATGTAAATGTAACTGTTATAAAACCTTACAAACTTTAGAATTTATCTCACAGGATTAAACCAAGTCTCCCATCAGAATAAAAAATCATACGTACCACTCCGTGGCGTAGGTTACGTGCATGTCAAAGTTCATCAAGATCGGCTAAGTCGTTTAGTTGTGAATAGGAAACATATGAAGAGAGGGTCACAGTTTATTTTAAATTTATATTATTCCTAGCGTTTAACTGCGTCTTCCCATGGGAACTACTTCAATCGGGATAAAAAGTGGTCTATGTCTTTTCCCGTCCCTTCAACTATTTTTATAAAGAAATAGAGTCAATTTGACTCTTCGTTACGACGGAAATGAAGAACAAACAAACAATTTCAGTTTCACATTTATAACATTAGTATAGATTGCGAAACAGGGCGTGATACATATAATATACCTACGCTAAGATTTTCATATTACACAAAAAGTAAATACAAATAATGAGCTTTGTTTTTTTAATGCAATATTTTGTCCAGCGAGAGGCATACCACGTAACCTTCTATTTAATTTACAAAAGCTACCCTTAAGTTTCATTATCTGATAATAAGGCCAGGCCATAAACTTTTTCACGGTACCCACCGCGAGCGACGCGAACCCTAATAAAATTCTCAAGAGCAAGGGCGCTCGATACGCTAACGAGGCGATAAGTGGTGTCCCCTGCAGTGGTTATCTCACACAGACTGTTGTTTATCAGTTGATTAAATCAACACAGAAGAAAATAAACAACGTTTAGGCCTAAAGGTCGTTCGGAACAAAGGTGTCCTGAGAATGTGAACTATTTTTGGGCTTGTTTCATCTCATAAAGATTATATTTTTTATATAACTTATATGGCGTTTCCTGTTCACGGACATTTGTATTGAAAGTTTTATCCAGAATTCCCGGGTTCAATTCCCAGTATTTCTTATTCCTATCGGTACTCTGTTTGGTTGGTGGTACATTTTCGATGTCTGCCTGGCTAGCTATCACCATGTTACCGAAGTCTGACGTTAAACAGCAGTGTAATAGCACAGAAAGGTAACAGAGCCAGCGCCTCATTAGATTGTTTCTGGTTGCGCACGTCTAATGTCCTAATCGTCACTTACCATCAGGTGTGATGAAGGCCAAGTGCAAACAATACATTAAAAATAGATTTATCGAAATTAATGAATATTTTAATTAGTGTAAACAAAATAAATATAAATATATATTTTTCAAAATAGTTTGATTTTTTACTAACCTTTCTGTCTGATCTATTTACTCTGTGATGTTATGACGGTAAAGCTACGTCTGTTTCACATGATATATTAATAGAAAAACACGATCAAGTTACAGTAAAACGGAGATTGCAATATGACTTTGATTCGGAAATAGCAAAATTGCACATTTTATAAAATTCTCTTTTAAAATTGGGATCCTAGCGAAGTCATTTTTCAGTAATATTATTGGAGCAATATTTTTTAAACTTTGTTTCAGACACGTTTCTAGACAATACACTCTACAATATTGAACCCGACAAATTATTTTACTTTTTGAAAAAAGAAAAAAAAAACTTTTAAGTATTTACAATATTTACCAACTAGCAAAAAAAGGACTGTCACAACTCAAACGAAAACAAGAGTAAGAAAGTACATACATATAGAACTTTTGAGCTGATGAACTTGAAGAGGGCTACTGTAGAAAGGAGATGGATAACTCTAATTCACTTTGGATAACACATAGTATCTAATGATATTTAGACAGCCTTTAACCGTATTAATTATCTTATATTGCCTTGTTTGTATTTTGACGATCTAAATAATTGATCAATAAGTAATGTTTAACTGAAAAAGTAAAAAAGAAAAGAAAATGTATAGCCCGCGTAAAGTCAATTGAGCACCTCATAATTATGTGAGTTTTTAACCCATCATCATCAACAGCCTATATACGTCTCCACTGCAGGGGCTCAGGCCTACCCTCATATAGAGAGTGCATGGGCCATAGTCTACCACGCGGGCCCAGTGCGGATTGGTAGACTTCACACACAGCTTTTGAATTTCTTCTCAGGAGTGTGCAGGTTTCATCACGATGTTTTCCATCACCGTTAAGCAATCGGATAATGTACTTGAATTTGAAAAACAACTTGAATTAGATTCGAACCTGCAACCCTCAGATTGAAAGTCCGCACCTTATCTACTGCGCCACCGACGCTTCTTTTAACCCATACTTACTTTAAATTAAATTTATTGTCTGGTTACACTATAGTAATACTAGTTATTGTTTCCAATTTGTTACTGTCATATCATTTTAGAGTAATCTTGTTTAAATCTTGTTTCAATTGTTCCATATATATATAGAACGGAGGCTCTCTTATCAAGAGTGACATAAATATGGCTAGATTATGTACCATACTGCTATACTCATTAATTGTACACTCATATGTGGCCACACTAAACCGATCCCAAGGCACTTCAGTATCCGTAGGGCATAGGAGTGTGCAATTCTTCTCGCAACTCACACACAAACACATACACATACACACACACACACACGCACACACACATATGAGCATAGCAAACTTAAAATAGGAACTAAGATTTTAAATAATACTGTGTAAATCCGTCTGGAAGACGCGGTGCACTTCCAACACAAGTGTCGAAAGACTACTTTCTGGAAGGCCCCTGCAAAACTCTGTAAAAGTTATTTAAGAAATAAACACTTTTTACTTTTTACTTTTTTACTTTTTTTTTATATATATCTTCCTTCCTATATAGCTCTTCCATAGATAGCTTAATGTTATTTATATATATATATATATAAACATATAACATTAATCTATCTATGGAAGAGCGAGGCCTTCTATCTCAGGTATTTTCATACTCAACAGAAGGTCTCGAAGGTAACGAAATAAACAATTTTTAATAATTTTAAATACTATTACGAAACTGTGATTCTTCATACAAATCTGAAGAACGCAATAGTGTAGAGGTTCAGCTCACAAGTCCTTCAGTCTATCAGGTAAAAGTAGATCAAAACTTTACATTATTCTTGTGGATAATAAAAATATTGTTGGAACATGAGAGTATCAATACGTCTGTTATCAGCCTTTATTCTGAAAATACATCTAGATGTTTTGCAAATGGTCTTGATTCGCAAACTAAAAGCAACTGTATATTAGTGTGACAGTTTGTCGGATGTAATTCAGAACGGGGGGCTCGCGCGGTGACGGTGGCAGTGGCAGCCTGACTGAAGATAAATAATCATAATCAACCATGGAGGCATTGAGTTTAAAGGTATGTTTATTTATATTTTGAGACGATTTCACAATGATAAAATGATCTCAGAAAATTGAATACATCTTGTATAATGAACATTTCAAAAAATTCAAACGGTGTTCTAGCTGGCGTCTATATCCGTGACGAAAATGCCCCCGATTAGCTAATTATAGCTATCATTGCTTTTAGATCAAATGACTCAATTTTCAATTGTTTCGCCACTACATCAACTGCCATATTTTCACAATTTTCAAAATTATTCTTAATCTTCCATGAGCACTGTAACAACAGTAATTTGGCAATTAATAATTTAATAAATAAACTGTCATCTATTTCAAAGATTGAAACAGATGTATTTAGGCAAATAACGGAATCCATGTCTGTGGTTTATTTCTTTTATTTCTTCTTCTTTTCATGGTTTATTTTTAGCTTTTTTTTCCGAATACCTGGGAAACATGTATAATCTTCTTGGCTATGTATCAAAGGAATAGCGAGCAGATTATAGAAGATTGAAGGTTGTTTGTGCCTAGCCACATTTATACAATCCATATCAAAGTCAATGGAACCATTGTATAATTTTTTCAAAAGAGAAACGTATGATTGTTTGTCCCCCTCCCACTAGATAGGCCGATGACCTGGCAAAGGTCGTAGGGAGTCACTGAATGCTGCGGCTCAGGATCGGTCGTAATGACGTACCATAGGGGAAACCTATATTCAGTAGTGGACGTTTTCCGCCTGATGATTAAACATGAGCCGCTCTTTTTGTGTGATGTGATTAATTTTTGTGGTAACATTAATTTTAGTGAATGCGGTGAGGTCACTGATAACTGTCCTCAGGTTCTGTACGTATTGGTAAATAGAATATGGTTTGACATATTAGGGATGCAAGTGTGTGGATAAAGCTAGGTATAGAGGGGTAATATTCAATACTAACCAACCTACCTAAACAACGGAATACGAATATATTATCTGCCTAATGTCAGGAATACTGAGTAGTCAGTATCCGCCTAAAGACAAGACGTGTAAGACGATTGCTAAGTCCTTCTAAATTTAGCTCATCCAACTTATTCTTATATATTTATAATCAAGCCTTTTGTTTACTCCCTTTAATTCTCAATTTTCATTGTAGGTGGGAAACTAAAATAAGACAATGTTGTGGGTACGTGACTTTAAATTTTGCATTTTTGTTTGGTAGATCATACGAATTAGACACGGTAAAAAATTTAGGTACTCAACACACACATATTTTAATCGCACCTAATAGCTATATTTTCAAATGGCTTACATGCACAAATTCATGTATCATTTTGGTTTAAAAAGTTTTATATTCAAATTGCTTTCATTGTTGTTCTATATGCTTATTTTCACTTTTGTATATTGTTGCAGTTCTAGTAAAATGACATAAAACAAGTTCACATCATAACCACCCACGTCGATTCCTTTCTATTTTATCGGTTAACTTTACATTTCCAATTGCATTCAGATAATTGCATAACGACTTTCGTTCCGACGAACTGGTGAATATTTTACATATTGGCTAGGGATGGCTTTTGCGTCCTTCGCGGTAAAAGTTTTTTAATACACTGTTATATTTAGCGTCAACCAATAACCAGTGTTTTCTTCCATGTGGGGAATATGAGTATATTTATGTGTCATCATCATCATCAGCCGGGAAACGTCCACTGCTGGACATAGGCCTCCCTCATGGTACGCCACATCGACCGGTCCCGAGCCACCTGCATCCAGCGACTCCCCGCGACTCTAACCAGGTCGTCGGTCCATCTAGTGGGGGGACGGCCTGGTAGACGTTTCCCGGTACGTGGTCGCCACTCGAGAACCTTTACTCCTCACCGGTTATCGGTTCTTCGAGCGATGTGGCCTGCCCATTGCCACTTCAGCTCACTGACTCGTCGAGTCTCGATTTATGTGTATATAAAAGTAAAGTAATATACTGTTTCTTTTCGCGTTAATTATATTCATTTCCCTGACATGAGTGAAACCAAAAGACTAATATTTTAGATGTAAATATTTCATAATTCAAAATAAACCCCATTTTCAAAAATTTCCTGCGTTCTAGAGTCACTCATATTCTTCAATTTGAAGTTTTGGGATTAGCATAAAGTGAGCTAAAGCGCAAAAGTAGACCCATTTAAAAATACAAACATACTTATGTAAACTATAACACATGGCAAAAAATATTTAAAAATTATCCATGTTTAAATCCTAATTAAATCAATGGATAATACCTTCTTTGTTTATTATATCCATAGATGATTTCCACTCTCGCTGTGCTCGTGATTTGATGCGTGATGATGGTTCCATATGGTCATAAAGCAAGCATAAACCTAGAGCATACCTCTCGTACGACTTCGTTTAATAACACTCTCAGTGTCACTCGTACCTTATCGTTTTTCAATAATTTATTTAGGTACTGGACTACACTCCTTTCCAAGAAGTAATAATAACAGTAAATACAAGACAATACATTCGTATTGAAAGTAATCTCATCTGATACTATTTTCGCATTTTTGGATGTGACATTGATAGAGAGAGCAGAACGTTTTCATTGGCCCACTTTGGGAGAAGCCTATGTCCAGCTGTGGACTGCTGCAAATCACAAATGATGTACGAGTATTTTTCAGAAAAAAGCTTCCGTACATCAAATAAATTTTATGATATTTTTGTAGTCAACCAATCCATACTGTGCCCGCGTGGCAGACTTTCGATCTGGGATAGTGTTGCTCACGTCCTCAGGGCGCTTAGCAACTTATGGCAAACGGGATCGAAATATATGTAAATCACAAAACTATACATCGTCAACAGTTTCATTTGTTTTTTACCTTCTTATGTAATGATTCGATATAAATCCGCACACCACCTATTAATATATCCCTCCTCACATAGTCTGACTGGAAGATATTCCTATTGAGGGATAAGTTCGCCAAAATGCCATGCGTAGGCATAACCTATACTGTCTTGTTTTTTCTTGTAAAGTTTGATTTGGATGTGTAAAGAAAGTACACAAACAGACTGTTGAAAATATCAACTGTTGGACATAAGTTTCCCTTACAGATCGCTATATACGAGTAAATAGACTTTACTTATGGGGATTTGCCATAATTGCCATGCTAAGCAGGTATTTTTGATCACAATTCAATGTTATTGACAGATATGTTAGCGATACTATCCAACTAAAATATCGAACATACCACTCAAAATACATATTCCTCCTCAATCTTCCACAGAGGTCGGATGAAATGACTCTACTTTTTGTGCAAATATTTGAATCAGATCAAACTCATTATGATATTAAATTAAACATTACGAGTTGACATTACTTTATATGTATGTTCAACAAATCGTTGTGAGATTTTAAGGATAAACAGAATTAATTTGATTAGGTTGTGTAGATTCGTAGAACTAATGTTTAAAGGTGCTATATAGGTGGTATATTTATTGATAGAATACCTCCGTAATATATGTATTACGGGATTTGGCATATTCGCTTCGCCACGCTTGATAGCTAGATTTGTGACCACAATAAAATGTTTCCTATACATATTTCAATAACAACAGTATATTTTAGACACATGTTATACATGTAAAAATACACATTGTAAAATAAAACACTATATTTATTATTATTCGTATTCGTATCTTTTATTACTTAAGGCTAGATTTTATAAGTGAATATCCGGGCTAATTGGCAATGCACGTAACATTACGCAGCCAGCTCAGAAACATATCCAGTTATTGATCATGCAGTTCATCTCCATAATTTAGAGTGGCCACACCTACCATAAGACACTGTTGCGATAGAAATGCGGTAGGGAAATACCTCACACACATATTTGTCAAAGCAAATCTGTACTCTGAACGTTTACCTAATAATAATAATGTTTATGGCAGAATAAGCACGGATTGTGTAACTGAGTAACTAAGACGAGGTTACATAATTAACGACATTTCGCGAGGTTATCATAATCTGCATAAGTAGGCTTTAGATATGTTACTCAGATATACTATTATGAGAGTTCACAAATCTCTCATTACTGTTTCTGTGTTGGGGGTGTTCGTACTAATTTTAGAAAGATGGCGGTATCGCGTTTTCATAATATTGCGCTCATTTATAAGGTAAGTTCGCAATTATCGGGACTGGGGTCGATTGGGGAAGTTCGACGGACCCATCCGGATCTACAACCTATTTTTAGCTCGGGTCTGCAAAAAAAGATCTCTCTTCATATTGTCGCGTAGGTTGTAAGGTCAATGATCGACCTCACAAACCCTAGTGTCAGAGCTGTTGAGCCGCCATAGTCTGACATGGCTCATGTAGCCATGTAGCTACTACCTGTTATAGATATTAACCGGCACCAACGGCTTAACGAGCCTTCCGAAGCACGGAATCATCTTACTTTTCAGACATTCAGGTGATTCAGCCTGCAATGTCCTAACCAAACTGGGTAAAGTCTAACAAAGCGATATTTAACAAAGTCCCCAACGGGAATCTAACCCGCGACCTGCGTGTGTTGCGCGTCAAAAAAAGGTGAATGAAGGGTATCTGCAAAAAATTACTTACATATGTGTATATATATATATATATATATCACTAAATAATGCTGCCTACCCCTGTACGAATTTGATCGTGCTGCTTGCTGATTGGGATTTCCGATAGAAATTCGAATAATTCGAAAATGGAACACGCTGTTAATAGATCGATTAACTGCATACTTTCATTAATCCATGCTCAATTGATACATTCTTCTGTTTAATATTAGGATCATAGTGTCATGTCATGTTTTTTCTCGCTCACCTTCAAACTTTTTTTAAACTGTTCTCAGTAAATCTCTTTCGTTTTTAGACTATGGGTCTTGTCTTAGTTTCTTTACTTTTGTTTAGCAAAGGTTCAGTTTTAAAATTCAATATGCTAGAAACATTATACCACTTAAAAAAAATTTAAGTAAAAAAAAAATGACTTTGAACCTACATATCGTCGAAAGATCCACAATTATCCATGAACCTATAACAGAATAGATATTCGGGTTATTTTTCTATAGATTCGGATACTAGAACCCACTAGATAAATTGAAACTAAAAGTGTATTGTTGCCCTTCAAATTTTTTTGCGATCAAAAATTCTCTTATGTGAAAAATTTAGTTCAAATGTAGAGACTGCCTGATAAAATTTTGTTGATTGTATAGTTTTTTTCAATATCTATAAAATGAGCCCGTAGAAAATCACTGGCGATATCAATGCTCCTTTCTCGATAAATATGTCTTGTATTAATAAAATGGCACATTTTTAGATCTTTTGTGTGTGTACGTGTACTATTGTGTTTTTATGACAATGAAATTGAATATATTTTTTCAACAATTCCAGGACAATCCTATAAAAATGTTGAAGCTGAAGTACGTGCCATTGCTGGCATTCCAGCTGGTGCTTATGGCTTTATTCTTCGTGTTTACAGAGTATGGAACAGAAAGCACTCCTACACGAGGTAAGCCAATCTTATTACTTTTATTTTGGCAATAGCCATTCACACATTCTGGTTTTAGTATCAATTTTTAAAGTTACGAAATGCTGTTAGTGATTTTATAAAATAAGTATTTAATGTCAAGTCAGTTTATTGCTTTCCACACGGTATATTTAAGATATTATAGTACGAGTAGCTAGATCAAACATGTGAAGCCCCGCTGTGCTACAATATTATAGTTAAAGTAAGTTAGTTCGAAACAATCTCCAGATAATTCAAATTTGAACTTGTGGTCGTATTTAAAACTTGTAAGTATAAACGCGGCATACTTCTGCGTGCCATGCAGGACGTGATGAACTCCAACAAAAAGATAAAATTGGCTCAAACAATGATGACCGCACCGCTAATTAAAACGACGTTGTGACCGAGCAATTCTTAATTTGTTTGAAATTCCTAGTTAATCCATGCTATCTGTTATTGCAAGGACTTTTCAGTTAGCAGAAATATCTGGCGTCTGAAATGTGATCCTACAATCTTTATTACAAATTAGGTCGATACTGACGCAATTGGTCTAAAGATCAGGAGGTCCCGGGTTTGATTCCCTATATGAGTACTCTGTTTGGTCGTAAGGCAATGTTCAATGCCCACCTCGCTTACGATCACCGTGTTATCTATGTCTGCTGTCAAATAAAGGTAGCTGCAGCAAAATCTTAGTTAAATTTTGGTACTGATCCCCACTGGGAAACAAACCCGGGTCCGGGATTGTGAGTCCAACGGTGTAGCCTTCAGGCTATGGAGGCGATCAATGAATTCTTTACTTTTGAAAAGTCAAATCTCATTGTAGTCGTTTGCATGCACTGGAAATTGATTTACTTCCAAAATAAGAAAATACAAGTAGGTATTATTTTAAGAGATCTTTACTAATGTTCAAATACAATGTGCGTTCGATGCCCAGTGAGGGTGCTATCGTGCTTGGTTTGGTTAGTAGTTGAGAATTTTCTGTGCGCCTGGTTAGCTACTACCAATTTACCTGAGTAGAGCTGTTGAAAGCTGGTGAAAGGTAACAGAGCCAGCGCCTAAATAGCTTGAGGCTTCTGGTTGGGGATGCCTACTATCCAACGGCCCTTTCGTCACTTACCATCAGGTGAGATTAAGGATTATATATCAAAAATTTTATATTCTACGGAATAGAACACAAAGAAAACATGTGTTATTAATTGTAACATTGACCGGATTTCTTTTGATATTTGCGCCACAATAGTCTCATCCAAACCTTACCGAGTCTGACACCATTCCCAGAGTTTAAAAAAGGTCTAGAAAAACAAATTCTTTCATAGCAACAGTCAAAGCAAAGACGCTCTTTCGCAATTAATTATAACAGGACGCCTATGACCTAGCAATTTATTAACGCCTAGGTTCCCAGACAATACTGCTCAATTTTTTGAGGCCATTTAATTAGTCATGTCGTATCTGACATAACAATTAGTGCAGAGGATAAATTATAGGGTAGTGTCATGTTACATAACTGGCAGTGTTTGCTACAGAATTGGGTCATAGCATTTAATATTACTGTCACTGGTGTTTTGCATGTGGTTTTGTCTTGGTGACATGCCTACAGCAATTGCTTCGAGTACCAACTAGCTCCATTTAGATGTCGCAGAAACATTAGAGAACAGTCAAGCAAGAACTGTGACGAAGAAAGAAAAAGATTGATGCATCTAGTCAATGTCTTATGTCTCTGTTAGTAGAAATTAAACTGATGAATGTGTGTTTCCCTGTTACGTTGCTTTATTCGTATCTACTCGTTTGAAAGGCTATACGCCTGCCTAGCGCGGTAATTGTGGCCAGGACGTGTCTTAATTGCTTTATTATAATGAAAATTATAGGAAGTTGTCAAGTTTTAGTGTTTATATGAGCTGTTAGGAGTTTTAAGGATAAATAGCACTATTGTGTTCCGGTATGCTTCTGGGTGAACACATCAGTTGAGATTAGGACCAAGTATTTTTTAAATGTACAGTCTATGGTGAAATTCACTTAAGGCAAACAACTGTACAACCTCACGGCTCTCGGATGTTTTTCTGAAATTGTCATACGCAGAAAGGAAAGGAAGGATAAAATCGATTGACGTTAGAAAAACATCAGTAAGCTTTGAGATTGTATTGGATGTTTATGCTTAGTGAGTTGCAGACTGGTCTGCACTTCGCTTAATGACAAGCGATAGGAATGTACCAAAGAAGCAGTCCCATCAGAAAGCTTAAGAAATTGAAGCGCATTGCTGTGCCTTGTACCTTGATAGTTTACGTGATAAATAAATATGTTACAAAAGCTAATGAAATATTAAAATCTAACAACGGGGAATAAAGTATTTAACCATGTAAATAGCGGACCCCACTGCAAGTCAATTTGCTTGTCGTTCACACGACCAATCCACAATCTGTGCGCACGTCCGAGCTCGAGACGAGCCAATCAACGCTCTCGTTGATAGTGCTGGATTAGTGACGCGCTTAGCGGGGAGAGAAATCTCCGTTTTCGAATAATTTAACCGCCTCCGTGGCCTAACAATACATAGGTTCCTGGTTCGATTCCCAGTAGGGGTGCTTGTCGGTATTCGGTTTGGTTGGTCGGGCATTTTCTATATCCGCCTGGCTTGATACCACCATGTTACTAAGTCTGCCGCCAAATAGCAGTGTTAATAGCACTGTTGCGTTTCGGTATGAAAAGTAGCAGAGCCAGCGCCTCTGTATGCGCACGCTTACCATTCAACGGCCTAATCGTCACTTACTCACAGGTGAGATGAAGGCCAATTGCAAACCCATCATACATATAAAAGCAATCCTTTTAAGATTATACAAATATACATATGTCAAAGTTTGAATGTTTGTGAATTAATCACAAAGTTAACTCACAGATGTACATACTCTTAACACTTAAGATTTTGGATACGTTTGATGATGTTGTCAGTTTGATTTTTTCTTACATTAATCTCCATTAAATTAGACTGTAAAAAGCTTACAAACTTACTCTAGAGGAGGTAAGAGTAACTTTGCTCAGTTTTATCTTTTTTTTTTATGGAAGCTACACTATGAAATTTGTGCAATGAAAACTAGAAGGATTTATCGAGTAAATTTTAGAATAAAACATGATTGGTGTAAATTTTCTTGATAACTTTAATGTTTCAAATCACATCTTCTAAAACACTTTATTCGTCACATCAACGTACTGTAAATACGTTCACATTTTATATTAATATGTAAACTCACTGCCAAGTAAATATTTAAATGATTTTCTCCTACAAGAAACCGTTTTTTTAATAAATTCACTATTTGTGTTTTGTCGCGTAAGTTATTTTACTTTACCTTTTTATTTACCTTTCCTACTTCCGCGGTGAGAACGGATGCAGTGCTATCACAGTCTTGCATTATGTGGCTTACGGTTAGATATTTCTGAGTCGTACCTAGTTCTTAAAATATTAGTATGGATGATATTTAACAATATTTTGTTTTCATATTTAACACACTTAAATGACTTCCGTTTTGAAATTGACTTGCAAGTTCCAGCATAAATCTGCGTTTCCACATTCATTCCAACTTCCATATATAACTTGTCACATTAATGAAATCCGCTCTCGTGGCTCCTAAGCCAATATATCAGATCCCGGAACGCAAACAATCTGCAATTTAATCGAAGCGCATCAAGAGATTGATAAAGAATCCCTCTATAAATCAAATAAGTACACATAATATGACTAGATTTTAAAATAAATTTCATTGTACTATCTTGGGTTTACGGTTCTTTTTGACGTGTTCTTTTAAGCTGGATTCTGCTGTCTACTATCGGGTCAAGAAATTGTTTATTACCTTGTCCATAATTGCGTATTACCTCTGAATCTATCAGGTAAGGTCAACGTAACAATGACAACGTATGATTTGATGGCAAAGCTGAGAATTGACAATCACTTTCAAAATCTGAAAGGTAGAGTGACTATTTTTATGTATGTTAGGATTTCGTTTGACCACAACCAACAATGTGGTCTAGAATGGTTCATGCTTGCTTAGGAACAGCGTATTCACTCTGGCCTTGAAGATATCCAGGTTGCAGCGCTAGGGAATTCAGCTCCTTAGCTATACGCATAATAAATGAAGAAACGAAACGCTTCACAACGATCACAACGATTTACTTTCCATGAAGTAATTTTCCCAAATCACCATATTGGTAATCACGAGATGTTAGTAAATGCGTTGTCCCTCTTTGGAATATTTCTCATTTCATCGCCTTTTACGACACCCGCGGGATTACATTAGGTGGTCATATTCTAAAGCTAGAGACTACACGGACGCTTTAACCTCTTGCATAAAGCTAAAAACGACTGAAGATACAATTACGTTATTATTTTAAAAATATTTTAAAGAAGTTATATCGCAGAAATGGCGGCTAATTAAATAAAGAGTAGAATGAAACAGATCAATGAAACTCATAAACAATTTATCTGTTGTCCCATTTCAGGACCATTGATATATTACCAAGTGTCCTATTGACTTTTGGTGAATATCTAACGAAATTCCCGAACCAATTTCAAAATTGCGCGCAGTAAATCAATTACGAGACTTTACCGCACAAAAGGTACACGAAATGAGTTGAACTCTTCCACATTCTCTATTGTCGGCGGATACCCGATATCAGACGAAGAACAATCATCCCTTATTATCGGTTATATCTCTTTAGATACCCACCCTAGTAATTTCATCCCAGACATTATTACAGGGGATGAATTCTCGCATCTCTACGTAAAAGAAAATGCGGTTGTCTGCTGTCTAGGAGTTCAGAATTAGCACTGTTAAAACTTTGGTGCACTTCTTACTGCTGGAAAGAGTAAAGTTGAGGTGCAAACTCGCTATATAAATGCCAAAACTTTTATTATTCGCAACAATCCTTTTAAAATTTTATTTAAGTTGTGTAGCTTCTGTTTATTCGTTTTTCGAATTCGATATTCAAATTTTTCCTTGTTATTTTTTATGATGTCAAAAAAAGATAATCAATCGTTGTTTAATTTTGGAACATAGACTTTCGTTTCACACATATTAATCAATAACAATAAAAACAACATACTAAATTTTAAAACCACAAGACTTGCAAGAATGCCGTATCATTGTGAGCTTAATTCGTTCGTTAAGTACTAAAATTTTCTGTTTTCCTTTAAAAACAAAATAATTATTTTGACCTGTGCCATGTTAGCATGGATACAATTTTAGAAGATAATCATCAACAGCCTATATAATTATATATATTAGGCCTACTCTCCTACAAAGAGTGTATGGGCCATAGTCCACCACGCGGGCCCAGTGCAGACACACACCTTTGAATTTCTTCTCAGGAGTGTTCAGGTTTCCTCATGATGTTTTGATTTATGACATTACATCAAATCTCAACAGTTCTTCTGTACAGCAATAAAGGTGTATAAAATGGTTCCCCACTGCTTGTGGTTCTACGCAAATTTTTACGGACAAGCTCAGGCCTCAAGTAGTCCTATTACTGGAGCCCTATTTCTGATTAGCTCGTCGTGCCACGAGTGCTCGATTTGTTTTGCTGCTGTCGTTTGTCGTTCGAATTTGGTATTTTTGAATAACTATTCTGCAACGAGTGGTCTCACTCAAACAATCTTTGCCGAAGGAGAGTGTAGACTAAACGTCAACGTCAAACACGGTCATTACTTATTGACATTGACAGTTCCTAGAGTAGTTTCGATTTCGTTGCGCAAATTACCGGTTTTATTCATTCAAGTGAAATATTAAAATATAGTTAATAATAATTTACATTTTAACTTATAACAAGTAGCCTCTGATTAAGAAAATAATTTTGATAATTTGAAGTTACTGCGTGAAATTCTTGGTTATATTTGCAAAACCGGAGATGAATGACTTTAAAAATCTGGTTTCATCGACTTGGAGTCGATCGTGACTTAAGTTGTATGCAACGATGATATGTTCAAGCTATGTTACACAAGCGAATTTAAAAAAAAAGAGCTCCTGCCTGCGTATCATTAGACGCATAAGAGCGGTGAAAGCGAGACACGCGCTTCGAACGAAACCATGAGTTTTCCATAGTCCGACGAATGATCGAGGGCGCGATTCGCTTCGGATCTATGTGGAGCCGTATTAATCCTGAATGATTGTTTATTATTGGTAGTAACGAATTGATTACATTGGTATAGTATAACACTGTTCACCTGTTTGTGCCATGTCGATAACACTCGCAGTGAATTAAATTTATGTAAGAAAACCATACTAGAATCTCTTTTAGAACCAAGGAGAGTCATGCTGTTTACATGCTATCCTTTTCTTCTAGCTTTTACTTCACTTAAGAAACATAACTGTTTAAGTTGTTGAAGAGACAGGTCCACATCTGGGCATAAGTTACTTTCTTAATAGTGGACTTATCTGGCTGACAAATAATCAACTATATTTGCGTACCAGTACATAAACTTTGCTACTGAAATGATAGCATAACTAACGTTATTCTCCGTAACCCCAAAGTGTTACTCGAGCGTTACGCTGTCATAATTCACAAATTTTGGAATCCTACTAATATTATAAGTGTGAAAGTTTGGATGTTTAGATGTTTGAATGTTTGGATGTTTGTGACGCTTTCACGGAAAAACTACTGAATAGATTTGAATGAAACTTTACAATAATATAGTTTATACATCAGAATAACATATAGGCTATAATTTATAAAGACATATTGTGTAAATTGTACAAAATCACACTTATATTATAAGTGGGATTACATGGGCAATTTTGGCATAACAAAAACGCGTTGCCTAGCAACCGACCATAGAATATGTAAATTCGTATATACAAACATTCGCCTTTATAATATTTGTGTGAAGACTATTTGACTGTACTACGTCAGATATTGAAATTTCTTTTGTTTCTTTAAACTATTAGCCTACGTAACAGAATAAACACTATTTTGTACCTTATGCTGTACAATACTTTGTCATAAACGTCACCTGTGCTTATCGAACAAGTAGAATACATCCTGAAGTAAACGCGGACAAAGTCGCGGGCGGAAGCTAGTATCCATATAAATAAGAAACAAGAATTCCAGTGGTCTATCTGAAACATGAATTTCATTCATTACGACTTTGGGCTAAATGCATTCTAACTCTTATTAACATATTTTTAAGTTCAATCGAATGTAGATAACATATACACCGCTTCATGAAGCCAAGTCTTCTGCATGATCGAGACTTCTAGAGGATTTAGGATAAATCTATCCTACGGACTGAATACATGAACATCTATTAATTTAAGTTCGTTATAATTTGTTTTTAAGTAAAACAAAGAAGAGAAGGGCCTCTTAATACAAGTAATATGTACTTAAGAGTAGGTCTTGATAGTACTGTATAATTTAAGAAAAATAAACTAATTTTTTTTTACTTTAAATCGTCGATACCACAATGCCTCAAGGCAAAAGTCTTCAACCAGTGCGTCCTACCCGTGATGACTTACGGAGCCGAAACGTGGACACTCACGGCACGACTGATCCACAAATTTAAAGTCGCTCAGCAGGCTATGGAAAGGGCTATGCTCGGAATCTCTGTGAGGGACCGCATTCGGTACGAAGTGATCCGTCAGAGAACCAAAGTGACCGACATAGCTCACCGTATTAGCAAACTGAAGTGGCAGTGGGCCGGTCATATTTGCCGAAGGAGTCGCTGTCAGTCGCTGGAGCAGACGAGTTCTCGAGTGGAGACCACGCCTAAGCAAACGTAGTGTAGGACGTCCCCCGGCTAGGTGGAAAGACGACTTACGTAGGGTAGGTAGACTTACGGAGAGCAGAGGACCGAATCGAGTGGTGCACTCTGGGAGAGGCCTATGTCCAGCAGTGGACTGCCGCAGGCTGTACATGATGATGATGATTTTTATTTATTTATCGCCACTTATCTTCAGGTTGGCAGGCCAAATTCAATATCATATTGCATGAAGAAAACGTTAAAAACCAAAAAACAACAACATTAACATGGTCGTTAACACGAAGTAGGTTTTTCTGCATCCAGCGAATCTTTATTTACAAAACAACAAAGCCTTGTAATGGTTACGTAATGTAAATATTTCATCAGTGAAAGGAAGTGATTCCGACTTATCCCGGACATTGATTGAGAGACCCTTGATTGGGTATCGCTATGTTTGTATCGGCAGAATTATTAGTAATGACGTATGAATGATTAGAAGTTATATAAGTCTAGTGACTCGCGTTCACTTTCCCTTGGGACAAAATGTAATTTACAAAATTATAACTTTCTGATGATCTTCGTTCGGTGTCAGAATAGTTTTGGTGGACATTGATTATAATAGGAAATAGTACTGTATGTTATAACTTGCGTTACATCATTTAAAAGTGCAGGAGCAATCATAGGAACAAAAAACACATGTTCGCTCTAGATTTCATAGACAGTCCTCTGTTAAGAGCATGATTACTGGAATGTGGAGGAGTTTAAACAATATGGGCCGAAGGTGTTCTACAATATATTATTGCTGGCACTGGGGCGGCGTTAATAAAGTCACACCACACAGCGCCACAGGCCACGCGAAGCACTTGACCGAGATGCGATAACGACGCGCTTCTCATATTAGCCATATTCACCCTTGATATTATGATCAGTCAGTCGAAATCATGACGTTTAGAAACTCGTACCTTAAAATAATTCTAACTACAATGAGTCTAGCATCGTAATTAGAGGTGGATCGAAATGGGGTTCGAATCGAATCGCACAAATATTGTATAAGTAGTGTTTGCGCGGCTGTTATCCATACTAATATTATGTGAAAGTGAGTTTAGTTTTCCATGCTTTTTTTCGTCTAATTCTGTGGTATGTTTTCATATTGACGTCTCTTATAAGATAATACATATTGCAGATGTTATTAGCGTACTGGTTTCTTAATAATATAATATTGCCACGAAGAACGCTCGGGGTTGTGGAATTATGTTGATTAAAGCTTACTTACAAGTTATAACTCAAAGCGTATGATGATTTTTTTCAACAGTATAAACAGACTGAAAACGAAACGAGCAATAAAAGGAATAACGGTTTGCAATAACATCGTTAGGAATTCGTTTCTTTTGTAAGAGCACTTTTGTCCTCTTTATACCCCCGGGGGTGATTTGGGGCAAAAACAATGTATTGTACATTAACATTTCCAATTTTTTATTCAGGAGTTGTCAGCTCAACAATTGCAGAGTGGATAAAACAAGCGAATAAATTAAGCGATAAGTTAAAGGGATACTTTTATATTCGATGCCGATGGGTGTTTTGCATAATGAGCCTACTTTTTATCGTGGAGGGATAACCCTTTTGCTGGACTAGGCTCTTTCGGTTGCAATAAAATCCACGCAAACATCTACACAGTAACAATGTGCCACACAGCTATATTTTCAGAATCATATTAAACTCTTAAACAACTGTATAGGTGTGTATAGATATATATTGAACTGTACCGTGTGGCTTCGTGGGCTATTGTAGAAGGCCACTCAGAAAAATAACAGGGAATAAGAAAGATCGTCGACCTGTATATCACCAATATCTTACTGTGATATCGAATCTCTCCGTAACAGTCTCAATTGAACCGACCACTCGTATTCATTGATGATTTAATAATATTTGGAACTTGTCAGGCGGCTGAAGTTGCCCTGAAATGTCTGTTACTCTCTGCACATAATTAATGTAGTACCCTGGGTATGGGAAAATATATGTAATATCGACCTTAGATACATTATATTTGATTATGGACGCAGGTTACGTCCCAAACATAGACGCAAAACGCAGGACTAAAACATTCAGAAAACACACCACAACAATTTGTCTTATAGACTTTTGATATTGTGACGATTGTGAAAGGGCCAGCTTGCATTACCTTTCCCGTGCAGGCATGAATCCTTTGTATTAGACATAAGTAATTGATATTCTTTTTCTTATGGTTGGGATGATTTTCTATGCGTCCTAAACAAGGGTATGCCCTGAATAGCACCAGAGACGCACCGCCAAGGTGTATCTAGCTTATCTCATTTAAACCGCGCCATCTTGATTGTGGAATTGTATTCCCGCAGTTTTAAGTAATAATAATTTACTGTGTACAATATACATACAAAAATAACTTGAATTCATTTCTGTACGACTTTGCCTTCTGAGACCTCACAAAAATCAAACGGTAGGGAAATCGTTTCCTACTTCACTTCACAAGTTTACTTATCTATAGAATAGGCGTTTTGTGTGTCAATTTTCAAAGCGAACTTTAAATTGCAATAAACATTTTGTGCCTTTTTTCTTCATCTCATATTGTATTTTGCTATTATTGTGAATTCTGGAACTTAAATAATAACGAAACAAGAACACGACAACCTAAAGATTCTACACTAAAAAATTTATATGTAAAATAAATTTATAATAAATCCCCAAACTATAAAAATATATTTAAATATATATTTTTTAACATAGATTCTTTTTACACACGTAAGAATCTTGTATAAAAGTGATGTAGAAATACATTCATTATTGACTATTGGAATTATCGAAACAAAACAGTTGCATAGTTTACAATGACCGTTAACAATCTGGGTTATAATTACTACCTACAAAATAAAATATCGAAAGTTTCACGTGTGACACTATGTAAATAACAATAGAGGTCAATCACTGCTTAGCATGAATTTATAATTCATTTTCAGTATTTAAAAAAAGAAAGAATATGTTTACCTCGGGTAACCGATGCAGCTATGTACACGGGACGAATGATCCACAAATTGTTGCTCAACTGGCTATAGAAAGGGCTATGCTCGGAGTCTCACTGATGGACCGCATTCGAAAAAACAGTGGCCCATCAGTGAACCAAAGTGACTGACATAGCTCACCGTATTATCAAGCTGGAGTGGTAGTGGGCTGGTCATATTTGCCGAAGCCCCGACAATCGCTGGAGCAGACGAGTCTTCGAGTGGAGATCATGGATGGACAAACGTAGTGTAGGACGTCCCCCGGCTAAGTGGAAAGATGACTTACGTAGGGTAGCCAGACGTGAATAGATGCGGTGACAGAGGACCAAATTAAGTGGCGCAATCTGGGAGAGGCATATGTCCAGCAATGGACTGCCGCAGACTGTACATGATGATAATGGTACGATGCGGTATCCAAAGAATGCTCGCTTTTTCTGCTAAAGTTTTAATATCCTCTTCAGACTCGTTCAAATCCAAGTGCCGCTTATGTCTGACAATTGACAGTTGACGTTTAACACCTGGCTTTAACGACGCAGGCGGTAACTTCTTACAGTATGTGATGATGATTATAATCTTGTAAGACTTCGTGGGCAAATGAAAGCAGGTACTTAAACACATTCAATACTTAAACTGATGCTTTATTCGCAGGTTTCGAAGACACCCATGTTATGATTTTCATCGGTTTCGGTTTCTTGATGACTTTCCTGAAGAAGTACTCCTACAGCGCTCTCGGGTACAACTGGCTCCTCGCTGCTCTCGCTATACAATGGGCGATATTGTGTCAGAACTTCTTCTACATGGAAGACAACACCATTGTAATTACAAAGAAGAGTTTACTTGGTACGTTCTTTTTGTATATTTACATATTTTTATATCTTATTGTTTGTTGTTACACATTTGAACAGAAAATCTGGAGGTCCCGGGTTCGATTCCCGGTCGGTGCTCGGTTTGTTGGTATTTTCTACTGTTGTGTTCCAGTATGAAAGGTAGCAGAGCAGGATACAGTGCCTCATTAGCCTGAGACTTCAGAATGCGTGAGATTACCATCCAATTCCTCATCGCCAGTTACCACTAAATTATACATAAAAATAATAGTAGAACTATCACCGTTGTGTTAAAGTAAATCGGAGTCTCCTATGAAAGTTTTATTTAAAAATCTAACAAACAATTAGAATATCCAACAAAGTCAGTAAAACTTTTCGTCGGGAACGGATAGTTAAAACATTGTTCATGAGAGCGAATACAACTAAGTTTGTGTAATTAAATAATATTTTGTGTTGCTGAATTTGTTGAATGCTTTAGTAAATCTTTTGATCAAATATAGCACAGCCAGTGTCTTATTAGCTTTGGTTGGGTGAGCACTGAGCACGCTTGGCCTTGTCACTTACTAAGGCTTGGGCCTAGAATACCCGATTAATTATGTTAGTAAGTCATCGGCATAAGCTTGTGTACCTATATAACATACATTTAATCTTATCCAATATTATCTATGTTACAAATGCGACTTTCAGTTTTTTTATATCTAGACATATTGACTTGATTTTCTGTGCATGAAAAGTTGAAAGGTTGGAAAAGCATACAGGTTAATTTTTAATCGACTAGACTAGTTATTTTTATTATTATTATCTTAACTTTATATCATGTTCTTACATTGTGTAAGAGTTACTAGCGCTTTTAGAAGAAGAAACATTTGTATATTTATACATGTGTATCCTTATGTTAAGTAAGTACTTCACTTTTCTTAAAAATTTTCAATTGTTTATTATCGAAGACCTGTTATTGGCTTTCTGTCAACTAGTTGTTATGTTATACTTATATTCTTAGCTGTTGGTCTTCCGATAAAATAAAATATAAATAAATAAAATCCCGATCGACGAAATGGATACTGTAGGATAATTTCTGAATTCCACGCAACACTAAATAACTACTATGTAGAAATGTTTTAACCATTATGCGATTATACTATGATATATAAATCGACTGTCCGTTTAAAATTATAAGGGTTACCGTTGACTGGGGGACTCTAAGAGCTATCCATAACGGGCTTAGTCGTGCCAAATCCGATAATGCTCACGGAATTCTATGCAAATTGGATTTGTCATTTTGAAGAAATACTCGTAGGCTTACCTTTTTTGAAGACGTTGTTAAACTGACATCACTCTTGTATAGGCCTTCAATTTTCGTGAAAGGTTTAAGTTCTGATAAATTAAATAACCTTGTACCTCCTTATAAATTCCTCGGACATTCTGTCAGTCATACTTTTATCATTGTCAGTTTTTATACAAAGAAGCGTCGGTGGCGCAGTGGATAAGGCGCGGACTCTCAATCTGGGGGTACCGGGTTCGAATCCAGCCGTGTACCTATGAGTTGTTTTTCAATTCAAGTACATTATCCGATTGCTTAACGGTGAAGGAAAACATCGTGAGGAAACCTGCATGTCTTGAACAGACATGTGAAGTCCGCCGATCCGCACTGGGCCCGCGTGGTGGACTATGGCCCATACACTCTCTGTAGGAGAGTAGGCCTGAGCCCCTCCAGTGGGGACATATATAGGCTGTTGATGATACAATGCAGTGTTATATAGAGGTAGTTAACAAGAGATTTGTCACAATGTGAAACATGCGGCATACGTATGCATTTGTAAGCTGTTTAGATTTTATTTGGAAATTGTATTGTTTAGTTATATTGCAAAAGTTCGATGTAGTAGTTTTTTTCTCGATCTATCAAAATTTCAAAATAAAAACAGATTTTAGAACTCTGTCAGAACACATCGTTTACCTTGTGAAGCGGCTCTAAGCGAAATAAGATTTCATAGAAGTATAACTTTTACCACCTATTGTTCCCAATGATAGGCACTTTTCATTTTGTGTAGCTGTTTTTGTGTGTGCATTGCATTTGTGGAATGCGTTTTGGGTCGTCTTCTTACTGCACTACCACGGCACATGTGTGTCAACTTACTGTTAGTTAAACACATGTCTGTTTATGTTACATACACATGACTCTCTCTGTTCTCTTTTTTTCACAGAGGCAGATATCATGTCGGCAACAGTTTTGATAACATTTGGAGCACTTTTGGGTGTCGCTAGCGGTATCCAGTTGCTATTCATAGCCATAATCGAAGTTTTACTTGGCTGTGTTAATTTATGGCTAATCGATCACGTATACAAAGTAAGTAATTAAAAAACAGACGAATTTAGAAGACCGCATCAATACTAACCTATTGTACCATAATTAATGGCAACCCATAAGTAATGACCTAATAATTTTATTACAATGTTAGTATCATTGTATAAAAATAAGAAGGTCATTAACGAGCATAACTTTTTTGACTGAGTGCACCGATTTGGATGATTCTTTTTTATATTTGCAAGGAGGTGCTTCCCGTGTGGTCCCAATTCAATTTGGTCCCATTCTGACAACGGCACCCATGAGAAAACGACATAAATCTTAAATTTGCCTTGGCAAAAGTAGATTTTTAGGACAATTGAAGTCGGTGTCCAGTTCTTTTTGAACGCATTTACTTGTTAATATATGATATGACACATAGGATTCAATTTTAAGCCTGAATGTTAAGCGACGTTTGACGTTTGCCTAGAAATAGCCTGTTTAATCCGGTCTTGCAGACATCCAAGTTGTAGTTCTTGGGAAATACAAAAGCCAGCAGAGACATCAACTCCTTATCTGTACGCATAATAAATGAAATGTGTGGTGGAAAGTCAAATAAGGCAAGAAAGGCTTCCTAGCCAGCCGTTCTATTGGTTGACGTGGTTGGCGCAAGAACAACAAAAAACAAACTGAATTCGTTAAAAATATGTGAGTGATGCAGTTGCGTACACACAGCGATCCGTTGCGGTCTCGCTGCGTGCAGTTGCGAGGCGCGACGATGTGCTCGTTGGCGGAGTTATCGTACCGCGGAGATTACCCGACCAAAGTAGGATGGACTGGTTGCGATACTCTAGTCTGTGGAGATAGATATGAGAACCTTATATTGGTTTTCTGAACTTAGTGACTTACCGAAAGATTTTGCGATACTACTGATTTTAACCGTCTAGCGATTTTAATAGGTATTTCGGGTACTTTACCCCTGCTTGGACCCAGCATTCGATTCGGGTCATCATTCCATTTGTAGGCATTGGTAGGTATTTTCATCCGGGGACGTTTCTCGGGTTATGACGATTTATACGTTCCTACAATCAGTAATTTAAAATATACCTACCCTGACGTGCTGATATATTTAATATACTTGAAGAGTACGCGCAATATCTGTTCTTGTTGATTACGCCACCGCATTTCAAGTTCGGATCTAACAGATGAACCGCAGGGCTAAGGAAGTACATAGTCGACATGGCTATAGCTTGCAATAAGCGTTGTGCTTCCTAATTTATTATGAGTACAGCCAAAGCGTGGAACGCACAGCTACACAAAGCTATAACAGTTGAGGGAGAACGAACAGGCATCTTATGTACTAGACATTTTTCTTGATTTTACAGGAGATGATATTGTAAGATGGTCGCAGAAAGATGTGACAGGTAGGTATTCGTAGCTGGCCATTTTCTGGAATTATTCATTAGTCGCCTGTTACGTTTTGGGCCATTGTTCTGGGCTATTTATATTCAGCAATGTAGTTACTCTAAGGAATTAAGTCAATGACGTAATATTTGAAATGACTGACGTACTTGATAGGTTTTTAAATTTAATTGTACCAGTGTCACTTGTTATAATTATTCGACTAATAGGCTGAGATCCCAATGCCTAGTATGTTTTGGGTGGCTTTAACGTGTCTGCAAACAATTACTCATTTCTTAACGCAATTTTTGATCTCAATAAATTGCCATGAGTGGTGACTATAATGGCAAATGGCTGTAATGGAAAGTTCCATTGATGTACTTTTTGATGCGGATGTTTACGTTTTCAGGCCTCAGATGTGGGTGGTTCGATAGCCATCCATACTTTCGGAGCGTACTTTGGACTCGGCGTATGCTTGGGTCTGCGACAGAAAAAGTCTGAGAACCCAGCTTCAGAGAGTGCGAATCTAAATGGACCAAGCTACACTTCTGACGTCACTGCGATGATAGGTATTTTCTTTGAACAATATTTAATGAAAATTACATAAGTGATATTACTTATTAGGATGATTTGTTGCTGTTCCAGGCTGATGGTAAATATTAGAATACATACTAAAAAGCAGATTAAAATCCAAACTAGAGCTACTGTAACACGAAATTGCTTTGTAACGTTACAACTCGTACATTCCCAATGAGATTTCAGAACGGAGACACATTTCTACAAAACAATTTGCGTTAGTTGATTTCTTTTCCAGAGCCTTACTCGATTAGATTTCCGTGGTAGAATCCCTAAACTCCGCCAGGCAGTGTTGGACGAAGTTTCGTTATACTTTCTCTGAACTCAAGTATGAATGAATATAGTGGATCTTCAGTACAGACAGTCATGAATTCCATTTTTTTATTTTAAAACTTTCCTGGGATTGTTTGCTTTACTGAACTTGAATACGGTAGATAAATAAAGTTTCTCTGAAAAAGTGTTGTAAATCTGAATCTCGAAATAAAATACCTGTTTTTCCTTTCAATATTATGTTATTAGGTTTAAAGCGCTAGATATTTATCGAAAAACAGTACGCAGAATCATAAAACTCTGGAATTCCTATAAAGATAAAATAACGCTTTAACAGTCGGTGTATTTATGTAATTTTTGTAGACATTGAAATTTAGAGAATAATTTGTTCTTCAGGCTTGCTTTATTCTTAATATTATTCCGATTCTATAGTTACCGCCGGGTATCGTTGATAAGTATCACACTATTTTTATTTAACCACCTTAGCGATGGTTTGGTTCGTGGTCGGGCATTTATCTATGTCCACATATGTATTATCTACGTCATCCACCACACAGCAGAGTTAATACTGCGGTTAAATTGTGGTTTGGTTAATTAAATACAACATAGCCAGAATCGCCTTTAGGTTTCTGGGTGAGCATGTTTTATATCCAACAGCTTTATCGTCACTTGACATCACCCAAGTCTTCGGAATTATGAATATTTAGTTTTTATTATTTTGGATATTTTATTGACAGTTCGCTCAGTTTCCGCATTTCTATTGAAAGTTTTATAAAATTACCACTTTCGTTATTCTTATAGAGTATCGTTTCAGGATCAATATTCCTTTGGATATATTGGCCGTCTTTCAACTCTGGGTTGACTGGCACCGAGACTGAATACCAGAGAGCTGTTGGCAACACATATTTGAGCTTGGCATCATGTACGGTAAGAACGTGACTAAAAGACAGATAAACATTTCTCAACCCTTTTTCTTCTCTGAAAAAGTTTTTCAACGCAATCCAACAAATGTTCCAACATTCAAGCCAATATGGTAACTAGTTGTGACAAAAAGAAGGACACTAGAGTCTACTTATCGTATTCTGAGGTTCACAAAAGATTCTCAGGCACATTTTTTACTTAAAAAATCAATTACCAGGTCACAGCATTCATATTTTCATCAATGGTGAATCATAAGGCAGGCGCCTTCGATATGGTTCACATCCAAAACTCTACACTTGCTGGAGGTGTGGCAGTAGGATCTATTTGCAACATGATCTTCAGTCCTGGAGTAGCGATAGCAGTTGGGATTGGAGCTGGCATCTTAAGCGTGTTGGGATACAAATATTTATCGGTAAGTGGAAGGCAGGCAGGAATACATTGGTCTGTTTTGTTTGAGACTACGATTCGGGGAGAGCGTAGATTTAGTTGGTGTTGCCATAGCAGCAGCGGGGAGGGGCGACAGTTGAGGTTGGACGGACCATTAAAAACGACGGAAGCTTGTATCCTAATTTTCGATGCTAAAGCCACTATGGTGTAAACACCTCCTCGGCTGGTTAAAAATCTGTCACGGTGTTGGAATGTGTCCTTTAGAATAAAGTATATATTTCTTTAAAAAAACGCTTAGGCTCAGCACCAACGTCATCTGAGAACTATAGCATTTTAAAATCGAAGAAAACATAACAAGTGGGAAATTGAAAAACTACTTCCATCTAACCAACAATGCTTACTTATTAACGCCTTTGTTAATCAAAGTGTAACTTAATTTGTTTTATACTCGTATGAACCAAAAATGTTATTGGTCGAGATTTATAAATATTGTCTATTATATGAAATATGAAAGACAGTAAGAGATCTTCACAGATAACTACAAACTAAAAAATGAATTACAGTTTCAGTTCAAACCTAAACTAGCATTGAATTATAGAGCATGTAAATCGTTTGATTACTAAGACCGTACTTGTAACAAGTGAAAATATTAATTACTTTCCGTTCAACAGCCAAAATTAGCACACAATGGAATTCTCGACACGTGTGGCGTGAACAATTTGCATGGAATGCCTGGAGTGTACTCTGGTCTACTCTCGGTCCTAATTGCTGGACTTGCCACCAAAGACGCATATGGTATGGAATTGGGGACAGTTTTCAAAGGACGTGCAGAGGTAAATTGCTTTACTTGTTTGCTGTACTTATTGTGAATATGCCTGTAGACTCAACTTTATAATATGACCACTCAATATTATTACTCGGACAAGTGCTGAAAAGACGATTAATGGTATAAAACGAGCAGAAGAATTAAATTTTTTAAATACAGGTGGTTTTGCAATTGGCCTTTATCTGACCTGATGGTAAGTGATGATAAAACCGTTGTTTGGTAATCGAGCGCACCTAGGAGTCTTATGCTAATGTGGCGCTGCCTGCGATAATTATCTTAACGGAACAGAACACTGCTAATAACACTGTTGTTTGGTGGTAGACTTAGGTATCATGGTGTTAGCTAGCCAGGCAGACATAGAAAATAATTCTATCACCTATCACCAACCGAGCGACTTGGTATCAAACCCGGACCAGACCGGATTGTAAGTTCAGGCGTGTCTGAATAACCTTATAAGGGGATTGTGACAAATCAGATAAATCACTTACAATTTATTACTTTTTTGATTGTGTATTCCTCTCCCTTTAGTTGATATTTAAGAATAAACGTTTTCATTCCAGGACGTTGGCAGGTCCGCCGGTGAACAGGCATTGTTCCAATTTGTAGCTTTAATTACTACGATTGGGATATCGTTCGTAGGTGGCACAATATCAGGTAAATTGCATCGCATACCCCTGAGAGCCGGCCGTACGCCATGGCCCGGACACTCGAATGAGCTAACATCCTGTGCCTATTCACCCAAACTAGCCATCGACTGACAGAGTGCAGACTCTTTCATTAGCCATTTATGACTACAAAGGGCCTCTGTAGATGTTGGCTGATTCAGTAAGGCATACTCGTACTACACAACTGACTGTCCAAGAATCTTGCAATTTGGTATACGAATCAACGTTATGCTGGTTAATAAAACCTAATATTTATGAATGTCAAACTGACTTGGTTCGTTACAATGACACAAAACATGCATGTTTAATTGCTAATAGAATATGCTAAAAAGAAAATATTCTAATGAGTCCATTGAATGAGGGCATTGCAGTTAGTTTTTCACTATTTAATTGAATTCTATGATTAATACACTTGTAATAAACACCTACTAATAGTGGCTGGCGTTAAAATAAGTATGACTCAAATTAACTTCTTTACTTAGGACGTGGCTACACTAATGATAAATTCACCTAGCTAAGTGTTTTGTGATACATACGAGTATAAGAAACTACTTTCACATGCTAGTATGACATATGTGTATGTAGAAAATTATGTCCAAAATTGGAAAGTTTGAAATAGTGATTATATATGACAATATCCAATCATTATTTCTTTTCTCTTTATTTTATATATAAAAATAGATGACAATATTTTGTTGAATATAAGCTTTGCAAATAATAAAAATATATATCGATAAGAACCACATTCGACGAAGTGTGGCAGCATTTGTGTCTGATGCACTGTCAAAGTAGTTCATGAAATTGTGAAGTTGACTGTAGTTTATCATACACAAAAAGGCACTATCTGCTCTGTGTATCTACTTTCACAATATCTGGTAGATTTTCGGGTCAAACCGTAAACTATATCATGGCATTCGCTAAATATCTGCCGTGGAACTGCGTCCATATCAACCAGATATCTATCACGGTATCAGTTGAAAGCATATTATTCTTTCAAACTTTATTTTGCACAATACCAACACCCTAGAATAGAAGTCATTCACTCAACGAATATAATCTAGGGTTTGTCAATACTTATCTAGGTACTAAATAGGACATCGTTAATTTCAGGACTAATTGCGAGACTTTTTGGAGGTTTGGAAGAAGTTGAACGTTACGACGATGAGCTGAACTGGGAATTGCCATCGAATTGAATCGAGAATCTGAGATAATACGATAAGAGATTAGTATAAGTAATATGTGCATCTTAATAATTATTATTATTACTTTTAGTAAGATAAATGTAATGCCACTTATAGCAGAATAAGTAGAGGGCATGCCACCAGTGTATATAGAGTCCGAGTGACGTAATCTCAACCGTCCCATACAGCCTGCCAATAAAAAAGCATGTACGTTGCACATCACTTGTACACATTTATATCACGAACGCATGTCTCTATCAAGACAATATAGTAGTTGGGGCATAAATTTAATTTTGTTTTTAACTATCGCGTGCGCTCACTATGTATACGTGTTCATGTGATATTGTATATTACAACGGCTAGCCGCATCGTGGTGGCTTGTCCCTCTCTCGTATTCATTTCAGTCTGAGCAACGCCATCTTTCTCAAGTTATTACGATTGAAAAGGGATGACAAAATTTGTAACATCGTCTAATTTTGGTCAAGACAATAATTTCCAAGGTAATATCACACTAAAGACCTCAGTATACCAGCTTCCCCTGGTAAGAATCGCCGTAATGTTTATGCATGACAAGTCTCTTCGATTTTCCTTTTATCATAATTTTATCTGCATAAGTGATGCACCCTCTCAAGAATAACTACGCCGTTTTTTTTTCTCTATTAGCTGTAATCACCACACTGTGCTGGGTATTGGTAGTTGCTATAAGATATGATTGATACTTTGTGAAACGCCGCTGCCCATTTCATTATTTAGGTACTTCTCTTAGTAACATTCAATGATACCCACGGGTGATGTAGGCATGTTCTATTATAAAGCTGTGATCACACTGAATTTTTTCCCGTTTTCTAGATGTATATAAATACTTTGTTGATAATTTTCTTCAATTTCACCGTTATCGAAAACACAATGAGTAACAAAACAAAATGTTTTCCATTATTTCGGAGTCAGACCAAAATTCATTCATTTGAATTATGGATATTACCAATGTGTTTATTTAGCATCTCATTCATCAATGTTCGTTTAATTTAATGTTTGTTATACTTTTTTGATAGAAAAAATGTATCCACTTTGCAGCTATTGGATATGAGACTACTATTTTTCCAATATCAATAAAATTTCCAAGTAATATAATAAAGGTAGATAGAGAATGTGTATGGGTGTGAAATAGTGGCACTTAGTTTATTATTTTTGACGGTTGATGGATTACCACGTGTCATATTTTTGCAAACTTCTTAACTACATTAATATAAATACATATAATAGTAGAAGTAGTGCAATACTCTTGTATTTTTAAGAAAAGCTCTCTAAAAGCATAATATGGATTAGATTCGTCATAAAAGTATTAAATAAAATTCGGCTAAAAATCGGTTGAATTGTGTTTTAAGAAAACTAAATGTTTTTAATGTATGTGTTTTTAATGTATGTTGCTTTGTTAAAATAAACATTTTTAGAACTATGATCTTTGTTTAATTTCAATGGAATTACATATTTAATACAAATGAGTTTGTTTAGGGTTCCGTACCACAAAAGGAAAAAAAGTAACCCTTATCACTTTGTTGTCCGTCTGTCAATACCTTTTCTCTCAGGAACGCGTAAAGGTATCAAGTTAAACTTAATATTAAATATTAAAATCAACAATCCTTTACATCTATGAATAAAATCAAAATACTATGTCAACGTACTAAAAATTATATGAAATTTTATGCTTTAGAGTTTTTCTAGAAGCCGTGGTAGCTCAGTTGGGTATCGAATCTCACCGAAACTACAAATATCAAGTGTGTATCGTTTATCCCGAACATGGTTGGCTCCAAACATGTTCTATATACTCTTATCGTAGGAGTATGTGACTAATTTCATCAAAAAACGTTCAGTGGCTTATGCATGATGTTGATGACTCATACTTATAATTAGCTAGTAGATTACTAGTTTTTAGAGCCAATCAAACAAGTGCTAATATAAGTTCGTTATCAGCTAAGTAACTGATAGATACTATCCATCTCATCGACTGTAGGACTTTCCATGAAGGGATTAGCCATAAGAACTATGCTTGTCAGCGGGAATGTGTTGCAGTTAGATGTTTTTATATAGGGCCCACTTCCTAAAAATGTTCCCTGCGTATCTTGTACGACCCCAAGGGATGACATGGAGAGTTTGGGAAGTCCTATGTAAACTTTTATATTTCAAATATAGTGCACTAATTTGTTTGTACTAACAGGTAGAAACCATGAAATATTTGAGTAATAAATCTTCTTCTTCAGGCTTCTGGCAGTTGAACGCTTTTAAATTTTACAGGTTTTTAACCAAAAAATTCTTAGTGTATTTAATTTTAAAAACGGTCGAATGCTGTTTAGACTCGGGCACCGAGGGTGCTTTAATATGAATGATTGACATACTGACCATCATAAACAATCGTTAAACGAAAATGTAAGTCTGATTGAATAGTGAAAAGCAATTTAAATGTAATATGATGAAAAAAATTATGGTTTTTAGTTTTATTTCTATGCTTGTGCTATAAAAACTTGCACCCTGACAATCTTCAGGATTCTAGGTCAATGGAGAGTACCCTAGTTGTTTTGATTCCTTGCACTCGCAAGGGAAATCGTCAAAATATGCGGCGAAAACAGCCATATCTGTATATTGCGTTGATTTCGAAGTTTGAATTCTTTCCAGATCCAAGAAATTACACGCTTGACCACTTAATACTAATTTCAACTCAGTACATTTAAGCATTCTTGAGAAAATGTCTTGACAGACGGACAACAATGTGATCCTTTAAAGATTCCTTCTTTCCTTTTGAGGCACGGAACCCTGAAAACGTTGCATTTAGCAGAAAATACGTGGCGTATAGAACGGAACAGCGATGCTACGTATCATAAATGACCTTTCTAACAAAAGATGCTCATAAAACCCGCAAACAATTGGTGCAAAGAATATCCGACTTCAATTTTATCTCTAGTTACACCTGGGTTCTACAAAGTAGCAGCATTAACTCTCTAATATGATCCTTAGTTTGAAGAGATACGGCTCACTTTTTGTCAAAAGCCATATGGAGGTGGCATTTCTTACTATCTGTCAGGAGGATTGAAAATAATGGTATTCAAGGAGAAACATATGTGTGTACATTGGAAAGTACGCTCCAGGAAAATATTACTGTCTCTTGTCCCCTTGCAACGGTAGGCGTGTTTGTGCAAAATGTATCGCTATATGTTCAAAGCCCACAATAGCATGAAAGAACTTGCGTTCTTGGTGTGTATGTGTATACTCTCTACTACAAGTTATATTTATGTAGAAATAATTTAAAATGTTTAGAACTCCATGAAGAATAAACGAATACACATATCTCGGTTACTTTTTTATAATGTGCTCTTAAATTTACACAAGTATTAGTAACAGAGGACTGCAATGTTGACGCGCACCAATCATGTTTACTGTCACTGCGACCATTTGGTATTCCATTTGGCAACATGGTCCTCTCAAAGCGGAATACCCGCTAATAAATAATACCCTCTAATGTCCGCTCAGGTCTCCGTTCAATAGACATTGTCCGGTTAATGGATGTGCCAGGCTTATGAGGAAATGGAGAACAAAAATTCTTAATGCTATGTTAGCAGTCCTTCTCATTGAGTCATTTTTACACAACAAATCTGAAAGCAGCCGAGGTGATCTATCCTCAGTATTGGACAGAGGTCATGATGCTGAATTTTAGGGTTCCGAACTTCAATCAAAAAAATACGAACCCTCATGATCTCACTCTCCTGGCTTGCTGTGTAATTGCACTAACAACGCTGTCGGCTTGAAATTTGGAATAATTATGGTAAATGATGACTGTCTCTGAACAGAGTAGCTGACCGAGTTTAGTGGCGCACCATTGTCATCAACAGCCTATATATGTCTCCACTGCAGGGGCTCAGGGCCAAAGTACACTACGCGGGCCCAGTGCGGATTGGTAGACTTCACACATGCCTTTGAATTTCTTCTCAGGAATGCAGAAATTTCCTCACGATGTTTTCCTGTACCAGAAAGCTCATGATAATAATTTTTATCATTCGTACGAAAATTCCATATAACAAATTGGAACTCATTGGTACGAGCCAGGACTGAATCCAGATCTCAAATCAAGGACTAACGCTCTACCTAACTGAGCTACTAATGGCGCTTACCTTGGAAATATCTAACAGTGGAGTACAGGCATTACAAAATAATTGTAACAGAATAATTGATTTCTGTTCAGGTCTCCGAACAGTACCGGCGGGGCGCGCGGGGAGCAGTGCGCCGCACATCGAGCGACATCTCGTCGCACCCCTGCTTCTGATCGCGACCGCGGAACCGAGCGCACGGCGCATCTCTTTTTGTTACAATCAAAAATAATCAGTACATACAGTACACTCATTTTAATACAATTAATTATTTAAATTAAAAAATTCTAAAAACTTTCATTACAATCAATGTACTATTAATTGTTACAACGTTTTCGTTTGCACAAGCAGTTAGAGCTCAGTTAGGTAGAGCTTCAGGAGCTCTATTTTTGATTCGCTCGTGTGACATAGCTTCGTCGCACATGACTTAAGTCACGATCGACTACAAGTAGCATGAAAACAGGTTTGACCGTATTTTTGAATCATTCGCCTCAGGTGTTGCCGATATAACTTTAAATGTTTAATTTTATCCGTTTTAAGCAGAAAAATAAAACCGGTAATTCATGCAAGGAAAACGGAATGCAAAGTACATAGAAGTTCAATGTCAATAAGTGGTGATGTCAGTGTTCGACAATGGCGTTTAGTCTATCGCTCGCCTCCGCAAAGAGTGGTCCCGACCACTCGTTGCAGAAGAGCGATTCAAAAATACCAAATTTCGTAAGTCGAACGAAAATCAGTAGAAAACGAGCGCTCGTGGCGCGTAGAGCGAATCAAAAATAGAGCCCCAATTCTCAAACAACTGTGGTCTATGGCTTGATCCTATCTGGTACCTACTTACTATAACACGATATATATGGAACTTAACTAAGAAGAATGAAAATTATTACCACTAGCTTTTCGATGAAGGAAAATACCGTAAGCATAAGTACTCCTAAGAAGAAACTCAACATCAGGTGTGACTGAGGCCGAGAGTTGATCTATCTTCTTTTTACAAAGTGTGTGCGATGTCGATCGTGTTGCTCGCGTGCCATATAGTTGTTGTCAGATCCCTGAACGTGTCCCATGAGCTGACATGTTGTCGCTGGCATCTTCACGGCACAAATACAAATATGATTAAATATTTCGTTTCATGTATATTTGTGTTAAGAGGGAACAGCAGATAAAAAATTTCATATGAAATTAAGGGTTTGGGATATAGCTGTTTTCTCAACGAAACGTTAGCCAAATTCAATCATTTTGATCTTATTCTCTTTATCAAAGAATAATCTAGGCCCGTTGGTTTTGCTTTTTTCAATATTTTGTCTACAATTAGAATTATGGGCATCTCAAAACTCAAAATTTCAGAAAAAATTTCTTTCAACTTATGGTACTCATTATTTAGAGTAAACGTAACATTTTCAGAAAAAGCAAAACCAACGGGCCTAGATTATTCTTTGATAAAGAGAATAAGATCAAAATGATTGAATTTGGCTAACGTTTCGTTGAGAAAACAGCTATATCCCAAACCCTTAATTTCACGGCAAAACTAGGCAAATACCAAAAAAAGCTTCAACTGTCCTTCTCGCACAGTTCGGTTCGGGAGGCAGGGTACACTATATCACAACTATATACTGTGTATTATATGTATAAAAATAAAGTAAGCATGCATTAGTGATGTCAATAAGCTTTATCGATTTTTTCGACTAATAGTGGTGGGAAAAATATATCGATAGATACCCTTTCTCTAGCTATAATGGTTTTACCTGTTAGTTTTAATGTTTAGATTGATCTAAATAAACAAATATAAAGACAAATAATTCTAAGGAAATTTATTTTATCTCTAGAACAGAACATTTTCCCTGAAATTCTTAGTTGTTGTTACGTTTTGTTACGTGTAAATAATTAAATATGATTTATGAATAAGTGACTTATGTTTCAAATATTTTTTTAATGTTAAAGTTCGAGTCGGACTCGCATACAAAGGGTTCCGTACCACTGTAAAATATCTAAACAGAAAAAAAACACAGAAAAAACATAACATTTATTGCATGGACATCCGTTTATTTATAACTTTTTTAAAAGCTTTTTTAAATTATTTTTTGTTATTTATTATTATTGAAAGTCTTGAGAGAGAACGAGAAGTTATATGGACATCGCATGTACAAATCGCTACGGAGACTATATGACCCGACACAGATATCCCGGAGATCAGCCAGCAAGAGCTTGAAATGGCTCTCCAACAACTCAAAAACCGGTCAAGAGCAAGTCGGACTCGTGCACCGAGGATTCCGTACAGAATATGAATTAATGACATACTGAAAATCATAAATAATAGGTACGGTAATATGCACCCAACAATGCTCTACCGAAAATGAAATTCTAAGCTAAATTACATACTACGAAGTTAAGTTTGTAAACATTAAAAAATCAATTTTACTGTGTTACAATTAAAAAATTCAGATTTATTCCTATGGTTGTGCTGTAAAACCTTTCTTCTTGCCAAATTTCAAGACATTAGGTCAACGGGAAATACCGTATAGATTTTGGGTTCATTGCATTTTGTACGGAAATGGTCTAAAATACAGCTATATCTTTTTATTGCGTTGACCTATAAGTTTCATTATTTGACAGATCTAAGGGACAGCAGACTGGAGTATTCGATATCACAGTGATCCTATAAGGATTCCTTTTTTCCTTTTGAGGTACTTAAAATATAATAGTATAATATGAAGTATGACAGTAGGAAATACGATAGATTTCGACGATATTATTATTCATGTCGACAAATAAAAACTTGAAATATTTTTTCCCAGTTATACATCTCATACACTTAAGACGGGATTTTTAACTCGTCTATTCTATTGTGTGAGGTGTCGTGAAATTACAGTTTTTTAACCGACTTCAAAAAAAGAGGTTATCAATGCGACCTGTATGTATGTAATATTTCCAGAACTGCCCAGTTTTCATATATGTTAGTCTATATCAGCTTCTAAAGAAGTGTGCCAAATTTCTAAAGTGTATGTTTATTTGTCCTCGCATATATCCGGAACACACACACAAAAGAAAAACACACATAGGGTTCGTGGATTTCAACAAAGCATTCGACACACTCGAACATAGATTTATCTGGGACGCACTGGAAAAACAAGGCGTACATGCAAAATACATAAGAATACTGAAAAACATATACACAAAAAGCACCGCACAAGTGAAGCTAGAATCTACAGGCGAAGAATTTTCGATTGAGAGAGGGGTACGCCAGGGAGACCCAATTTTACCAAAAATATTTTCAGCTATCCTGGAAATGATATTCACAAATCTGGATTGGACGAATAAAGGACTAAATATAAATGGCAAAAATCTGGGTCACCTACGCTTTGCAGATGACCTGATCTTACTTTCGGAAAACCCGAAAACCCTACAGACAATGTTCCAACAGTTAGCGGAAGAGAGCGAGAAAGCAGGCCTGTCAACGAACTTAACGAAAACAAAAGTAATGTCAAATTCCTCACAAACAGAGCCCATAACAGTAAATAATGGAGAAATAGAGTATGTAGAAATGGACAAGACTAATAACTGAATGGCAACCACGAGATAGCAAAAGAAAAAGAGGCAGACAGACTAGAAGATGGGAGGACGACATCAGACAAGTGGCGGGTCCAACATGGACCCGCATAGCGAAAGATAGAATAGAGTGGAAATCCTTAGAGGAGGCCTATGTCGAAAGACCAGCTGAAATGTAGGAACGACCGGTTACTGATACTTAATATAAAAAGATAAGTAACGTATAAAGTAAGCATATTTTTAAGAAAATTGTAACAAAAAATTAGTTCAGCAATAAAGGTTATTTTATTTAATTTATTTTTTATATATCCGGAACTACAAGTTCGATTTAAATAATCCCTTTTTTGTTTACCTAGGTATTGTAAAACTTAGGGAAGACTGCAAGTTTCATCAAAATCGGTTCAGTAGTTTTTGAGACTGGGAATGTTAAGTGTGTATTTCGGCGTTGCAGTGCAGCAGAGCAAATTTAAAATTAATGTTTTAACTGTACTGTAATCTGTATGCCGAATAAATTATTTCTATTCTATTCTATTAGTTAAATGTTTGTTACCTCAGAGCTTTTCACTGGGTGAACCGATTTGGATGATTCTTTATTATTTGAAAGCTGATGCTTTCCATGTGGTCCCATTTCAATTTGGTCCGGTTCTTAGAATGGAATCCATGAGAAAACAATATACATCTTAAATTTTCCTTAATAAAAGTAGACTTTTAGGGCAGTTGAAGTCGGTTTCTAGTTCTTTTTGAACGCTTTAACTTGTTAGTCCTTAGACTCTAGCACTCTAGGTACTAAAACACCTCTAGGTCACCTAAAGTATCGTTGGAAGACGAACGTTCGGATATGGTGAAACTAAAAGGTTTCTTTGTTGACCGTAGAACCCTAAAATAGCAACGCCATAATTTATATTGTATTTATATGTGATAGGTACTTACTAGTCAATTATATCAAATACAACCACAGTATGTCGAGACTAAACCAATATGCGAACAATAATTTCTCAAAACGTAAAACAAGGGTTGACGCACGCTCACGTCAAGTTTATTATAATTTTGAAAAATACACTCTAGCCCAGGCGGAGGGGTAGCGACTATGCGCGGCGCGCAGGGGCCTCTTTGGGATGTTATGCAGCGTTATTTGTGTGAGTGAAAGCATGTGAAAGGCTGTATGTGTGCGTACCGAATCGCGACAGCAATAACATATTCAAATACCTACTATTCTACGGAGACTTTGCTTCATTGGCCTCTTAAGGGTTTGAACGTGTGCAGCTGACGTATAGTTTTTCAAACATTAAACATATTTTCTCAGTAAATAAATCGACTTCAAAACGATAACGCTCGATCAAAAGCCGGTTAACGCAGGAACGAACCAAACCCGATGATGAAAAATTAATGAGAAAATAAACGTACAGCATCTGCGTCGGTGGGTCTGAATAACGGCCAATGTATTGAGACCTATCGAATAGAATACGACCGAGTGAACTTCTCAAAAGCAACGGCATTTGAAGAAGGTCCCGTACGATTGGCCGTCAATAGACCTATCATGAAATATTCATTGTTGGAGGTTCCTGGGTTCGCCGAGATCTCTTATTAGCATTTAAGACAAGTTTGTAATGGTCTAGTTGTTCGTGTTCTTTGCAAGAATTCTCGCTCTTCTTCCGAGTGCTACTTTTCATTTATTATTTCGACGTTTATAAGCCATAGAGAGTGTCAGTGCCATAGAGCTGTAGAAGAGTAGGCCTGAGCCCCTGCAGTGGGGACGTATATAGGCTGTTGTTGATGTTGATATAAGCCATACTGTTAAATTTATCCAGGTTGAAGCCCATACTTAAACTGAATCGTTTTTATCTTGATATTTAACGTAATTTGTATACGTTCGTATACATAGAATTACAAGATTTTACACTATGATTCTTACGTCTAACTGATGTTTTGAAAACAACACTAATACAACTCACAAATTTACATACAATACCTTTTGCAACTCTTTATTATGTCATAATGAATGAGAAAATTGATGTTATAAGGGTAACATATACTATAATCGGCATTTCCATTGTAAGGAAAGGGTTTAGTCAAATCAAACTTTAGTTGCCGAACAGTTGTCATGGCTCCAACATCCGAAGAATCCATGACACGTACAGACTCACTAAGGAGAAACTTGTAAATACGTCTAGTTGGTGAAGAAAGAAAGAAGAAAAGTCATCAGTGGGATATCCGTGTTTTATCCAAAACCGATATATTGGAATTCATAGACAATCTTTATGGAAAAGTGAGGCAACACGCTCGGTGTAAATGGAGGATCAATATGATCGAGTCAATAATGAGAGAAATGAAATCACGGTTCAATATATTTTATTTGAATTAATGTTTATGAGCTATATCTGTATTATTTGATCATAATCAGTCACAAAAGGTTACTTACTGGTGAACACACGCCGCCCTCATAGACCGTCTGCGAACATTTGTAGTAGTTATTCATTCGAAGAAGTAGACAAAGCCTTACAAATTGACATGTTTAATTTATGAGTTGAGAATTTTTTGTTGAATGGAAAATTAGTTTCAGACGTTTATAAGCCAGTGTCCGCTGGTAAACCGATTAGTGCGAACTGATTTTTCACTGTTTTCTCTAAAAAGGTCCCAAAAAAATCAAAAACATTTGTATATGTAAATGAAGTTATTGCAAATACATTACTGTTTTTCGAATACGTATTTGTTAGAAAATCCTGTATTTGTTATTTTTGACTGACTAAGGCGAAGCCAAAAGGTATGTTCATCTGTTCCCTTCATAACTCTTAAGACGCCAATGAAGCAAAGTCTCCGTAGAATAGTAGGTATTTGAATATGTTATTGCTGTCGCGATTCGGTACGCACACATACAGCCTTTCACATGCTTTCACTCACACAAATAACGCTGCATAACATCCCAAAGAGGCCCCTGCGAGCCGCGCATAGTCGCTACCCCTCCGCCTGGGCTAGAGTGTATTTTTCAAAATTATAATAAACTTGACGTGAGCGTGCGTCAACCCTTGTTTTACGTTTTGAGAAATTATTGTTCGCATATTGGTTTAGTCTCGACATACTGTGGTTGTATTTGATATAATTGACTAGTAAGTACCTATCACATATAAATACAATATAAATTATGGCGTTGCTATTTTAGGGTTCTACGGTCAACAAAGAAACCTTTTAGTTTCACCATATCCGAACGTTCGTCTTCCAACGATACTTTAGGTGACCTAGAGGTGTTTTAGTACCTAGAGTGCTAGAGTCTAAGGACTAACAAGTTAAAGCGTTCAAAAAGAACTAGAAACCGACTTCAACTGCCCTAAAAGTCTACTTTTATTAAGGAAAATTTAAGATGTATATTGTTTTCTCATGGATTCCATTCTAAGAACCGGACCAAATTGAAATGGGACCACATGGAAAGCATCAGCTTTCAAATAATAAAGAATCATCCAAATCGGTTCACCCAGTGAAAAGCTCTGAGGTAACAAACATTTAACTAATAGAATAGAATAGAAATAATTTATTCGGCATACAGATTACAGTACAGTTAAAACATTAATTTTAAATTTGCTCTGCTGCACTGCAACGCCGAAATACACACTTAACATTCCCAGTCTCAAAAACTACTGAACCGATTTTGATGAAACTTGCAGTCTTCCCTAAGTTTTACAATACCTAGGTAAACAAAAAAGGGATTATTTAAATCGAACTTGTAGTTCCGGATATATAAAAAATAAATTAAATAAAATAGCCTTTATTGCTGAACTAATTTTTTGTTTTAATTTTCTTAAAAATATGCTTACTTTATACGTTACTTATCTTTTTATATTAAGTATCAGTAACCGGTCGTTCCTACATTTCAGCTTGTCTTTCGACATAGGCCTCCTCTAAGGATTTCCACTCTATTCTATCTTTCGCTATGCGGGTCCATGTTGGACCCGCCACTTGTCTGATGTCGTCCTCCCATCTTCTAGTCTGTCTGCCTCTTTTTCTTTTGCTATCTCGTGGTTGCCATTCAGTTATTAGTCTTGTCCATTTCTACATACTCTATTTCTCCATTATTTACTGTTATGGGCTCTGTTTGTGAGGAATTTGACATTACTTTTGTTTTCGTTAAGTTCGTTGACAGGCCTGCTTTCTCGCTCTCTTCCGCTAACTGTTGGAACATTGTCTGTAGGGTTTTCGGGTTTTCCGAAACTAAGATCAGGTTGTCTGCAAAGCGTAGGTGACTCAGCTTTTTGCCATTTATATTTAGTCCTTTATTCGTCCAATCCAGATTTGTGAATATCATTTCCAGGATAGCTGAAAATATTTTTGGTAAAATTGGGTCTCCCTGGCGTACCCCTCTCTCAATCGAAAATTCTTCGCCTGTAGATTCTAGCTTCACTTGTGCGGTGCTTTTTGTGTATATGTTTTTCAGTATTCTTATGTATTTTGCATGTACGCCTTGTTTTTCCAGTGCGTCCCAGATAAATCTATGTTCGAGTGTGTCGAATGCTTTGTTGAAATCCACGAACCCTATGTGTGTTTTTCTTTAGTGTGTGTGTTCCGGATATATGCGAGGACAAATAAACATACACTTTAGAAATTTGGCACACTTCTTTAGAAGCTGGTATAGACTAACATATATGAAAACTGGGCAGTTCTGGAAATATTACATACATACAGGTCGCATTGATAACCTCTTTTTTTGAAGTCGGTTAAAAAACTGTAATTTCACGACACCTCACACAATAGAATAGACGAGTTAAAAATCCCGTCTTAAGTGTATGAGATGTATAACTGGGAAAAAATATTTCAAGTTTTTATTTGTCGACATGAATAATAATATCGTCGAAATCTATCGTATTTCCTACTGTCATACTTCATATTATACTATTATATTTTAAGTACCTCAAAAGGAAAAAAGGAATCCTTATAGGATCACTGTGATATCGAATACTCCAGTCTGCTGTCCCTTAGATCTGTCAAATAATGAAACTTATAGGTCAACGCAATAAAAAGATATAGCTGTATTTTAGACCATTTCCGTACAAAATGCAATGAACCCAAAATCTATACGGTATTTCCCGTTGACCTAATGTCTTGAAATTTGGCAAGAAGAAAGGTTTTACAGCACAACCATAGGAATAAATCTGAATTTTTTAATTGTAACACAGTAAAATTGATTTTTTAATGTTTACAAACTTAACTTCGTAATATGTAATTTAGCTTAGAATTTCATTTTCGGTAGAGCATTGTTGGGTGCATATTACCATACCTATTATTTATGATTTTCAGTATGTCATTAATTCATATTCTGTACGGAATCCTCGGTGCACGAGTCCGACTTGCTCTTGACCGGTTTTTGAGTTGTTGGAGAGCCATTTCAAGCTCTTGCTGGCTGATCTCCGGGATATCTGTGTCGGGTCATATAGTCTCCGTAGCGATTTGTACATGCGATGTCCATATAACTTCTCGTTCTCTCTCAAGACTTTCAATAATAATAAATAACAAAAAATAATATAAAAAAGCTTTTAAAAAAGTTATAAATAAACGGATGTCCATGCAATAAATGTTATGTTTTTTCTGTGTTTTTTTTCTGTTTAGATATTTTACAGTGGTACGGAACCCTTTGTATGCGAGTCCGACTCGAACTTTAACATTAAAAAAATATTTGAAACATAAGTCACTTATTCATAAATCATATTTAATTATTTACACGTAACAAAACGTAACAACAACTAAGAATTTCAGGGAAAATGTTCTGTTCTAGAGATAAAATAAATTTCCTTAGAATTATTTGTCTTTATATTTGTTTATTTAGATCAATCTAAACATTAAAACTAACAGGTAAAACCATTATAGCTCGAGAAAGGGTATCTATCGATATATTTTTCCCACCACTATTAGTCGAAAAAATCGATAAAGCTTATTGACATCACTAATGCATGCTTACTTTATTTTTATACATATAATACACAGTATATAGTTGTGATATAGTGTACCCTGCCTCCCGAACCGAACTGTGCGAGAAGGACAGTTGAAGCTTTTTTTGGTATTTGCCTAGTTTTGCCGTGAAATTAAGGGTTTGGGATATAGCTGTTTTCTCAACGAAACGTTAGCCAAATTCAATCATTTTGATCTTATTCTCTTTATCAAAGAATAATCTAGGCCCGTTGGTTTTGCTTTTTCTGAAAATGTTACGTTTACTCTAAATAATGAGTACCATAAGTTGAAAGAAATTTTTTCTGAAATTTTGAGTTTTGAGATGCCCATAATTCTAATTGTAGACAAAATATTGAAAAAAGCAAAACCAACGGGCCTAGATTATTCTTTGATAAAGAGAATAAGATCAAAATGATTGAATTTGGCTAACGTTTCGTTGAGAAAACAGCTATATCCCAAACCCTTAATTTCATATGAAATTTTTTATCTGCTGTTCCCTCTTAAACAACTAGTTGTGTTTTGTCTGGTAAGGTAACATTCGTAGCGTTGTATACATCCGCGAGTTATAGGTTAAATGAAGTCACATCAAATATATAGTCGGTATAATTTAGTGGTATGTCTAAAATGTTCTTATGCGTTATAGATTACTAGAGAGACACTCTTATATACTAATTTTGAACTTCTTATTAGTCAATATTAGTTGGCAGTTTAGATAATTTTTAGCAAACTGAATACTGTTGATAATTATAGAATCTATCTCTAATCACAAGTCACTGATTCTTTTTGTTATATAGTTCCTGCAATCAACATGACTTCTGAAACTGAAGACAGACCGTTTGATCCAAAAACAAAAAAAAGCTCCCCAAAACCGCTACCTGGTGAAGAGATAGTTATAAGTGGGATTTCTGGTATATATCCCAAATCGGATGATGTCTTGGCACTCATGGATAATCTTTATGGAAAGGTAAGGTATCAGACAAATGACATCAAATAATAATTCACGAACGTACATCACGAATGAATATTTTTTTTTTAATTTAAAATACCTTAGCCTTTGATTATTATATTTTACAAAATATGTACCGCATTTTAAGCTTTTATATAAAAAAAGATAAAATAATATGGGATATATTATGTATTATAGGTACAAAGTGACGTAATCCAAAAATTGAATTGAAGCCATTACGTTATATCTCTCTATATATACAAGCTTCTGCTCGCAGCTTCACCCGTGTGGACTTTTAAATGTAATCAGTGCGAACTGCTCGTTCCAACTGTAAGCAGTTAAGTTTTTCATCCGTAAAATTTCACACAAAATATGGTCACTAATTTCGCACTCTAGAGCCTGGCCGCTGTGGTGAAATGGCTGATTGTTCCACTTTTTATGGTTTGTGTTCTTGGTCTACAGTTTTTTGTTTGTTTTCAATGAACTCCGAGCAAAGCTCGGTCGCCCAGATATTGTATAGACAAATTTTCTCAGATTTTCGTATTTACATATTTTGTTGACTTTGCAATCACCTGAGTACTTTAATCGAGAACTGCGAAAATATTTTCAAATATTATTTGATAAAATATATAATTAAAAATGAATTTTTTTTCGGCACAATTTTTTCAAACATTTAAGACTATTTGGAAGACTGGAGCCTAAACTAGATCAAGGATCTGTATCCTTAGATTGGGAAGGGCCTTCCCAATCTCAGAAAAAGAAGTCAAAGAGTAGTATAATGTTTCGTAGATTAAGTCTTATTATTATGGAAAAATGTATTTAGAAAACATTAAAAAGTTAGAAGTTAAATTAATAATTTTGAAGGATACTTAAGTGTTGATGAGTGCATGTGAAAGATTGTGTGAGTTATATGTGAGGATGTTTTTGTGTGATCAATCTTCTGAAGAAGAAGAAAAGCCAATTACCTTAGTAGATGCATCTCAATCTAGATTACTGTATCTTATTTAGGAACCATGTGCCAAAATTTTTAAAAAAATTATTTACAGGTGGACATGGCCACAGTTTACAAGTATGAATCTTGTCATCCAGAAATGCCGCCGAATGCGGGACTTATCAACGGCACCGAAAAATTTGATGCTCAGTTCTTTAGAGTTACTTACTCGCAAGCTAAAACACTAGATCCTCTTTGTATGAAACTGCTGGAACAAACATATTGTGCCATATATGATTCTGGTGAGTGGACTTTATATTTCCAATTTATTACATTTATTTTGCATTTCGTCTTTAATTATGTTTAAAGATAAAATTACATACGATACGCAAAACGATAAATATCAAATTCAATTAAAGTTATGTGTCTAAAAATGTGCTTTTGTTTCAGGAATCAACCCTCTTCAATTTTCAGGAAAGAAAGTTGGAGTTTTCGTTGGTCACTCTTATGCTGACTACTTGTTTGTATACGTTTTCGATGCACTTAATCAAAACACACATACATTAACCGGGTAAGTAATATCAGACACTTAATGAAAAACTGAGGGTACAGAAATGCCCACGTCAAGTCTAGCCAAAAAAGCAAGCACTACCTACCATTTCTCGCAGCGGTTCGTTTAATTTTCAAACCTTCATAGCTTCTTTACATTCCTTGACATTATTAAGAGCCAAAATTATCTAGGCAAGATGTATTAGCATACATGTAAAACCAACTAAGTTTCATTTGTCCTTAGGGTACTTCCCGAAGTTTCAATTTTTATGTTAACAATTGTTTATGTTGAATCCACCATTACTATTTCAATACCAGTAATAACAGCAGCGTTCCATGATAAATGATTGAAGGTCTTATGTTATATATCTGTCTTATAGGGCCAACAAAACGATGCTAGCAAATCGTATTTCTTATTGGTTGAACCTGAAAGCACCATCATACGTCGTCGACGCGGCTTGCTGCAGTTCTTCAGTGTGCTTGGAACACGCGTATCAAGCTCTTAGGGATGGTATCTGTGAAGCAGCCATTGTTGGAAGCGGCAACATTTTTCAAAATTCGAATGCACCAATTCAATTAAAAAGGTTTGTATTAAATGGTTTGTATGAAAGTGGCTATTGATATTTTTACTACATCGTCTGTATAACATAGAATTCTCAAAGCTGGTGGTAATAGTTCATATCCTCGCTCCGCAATACGAGTACTCACTTGGTGAAACAATAATAAAAACCGCCAAGTACGAGTTTCTCTCGTGCATCAAAGGTTCCGGACCATGGAAAAAAGTGTACAGAAGCTACAGGCCTATTACCAGCAGTGAAAATTTCGTGGCTGATGATGATGAAGGGTCATTTTCTCAACCGCAGAACTAAGTTTGTTTGTCAAGGTTTTTGAGTACATTTGTACAAATTTTGGGGGGATTGTTATCTATTTAGCATGACGCTCCCTTATGGTATGTTATTTGCATCTACTAAGGAATCGCTAATGGGTGTGAGTGAGCAATGCACAATCATCTCTTGCAGTAACTTCTGCAGTCTCCGAGAGCATTGTCTGCAACACGCAATCTATCACCATTATTTCCACATCAATACCTCCCACATGTTGTATATCATCAACTCTGTTAACACACAAATCAACTTTTTTATTAGAAAGGCTGGTATTTGATGGATAATGTCTTGAGCGCAATCTGAAGAACAGTTTTACGTCCGTCTACATGATTTATTAACAAACCCTGGTGTACGAAGAGTCTGAATTTGTATAGTTTTGTACCTTTATCATTTTATCTATCATTAAAATATTATTTCCAATTACTTTAGAAAAGGCTTTTGAACTTTGGTGAAACTTACGAAGGCTATGTCTGATTTCAATTTCAACACCAACTACATTTGATAATTTTGCAATTTGTACATCGTTTACATGATTGCGTAGGCTACTAACCAAAATATTGCAGAGCACTTTCCCAGTTAATATAATAATATTTATATATTTCCATACATATTGTATATGTCCCCCTGATAGGAATGTGAATTCAATGCACATTTGAAATTGAATAGGTGTTAAATTATTAAATGAAATAAAATTTACATATGCCATTCGAAAATTGAGAATGTTGTTTCGCTATTCGTTTGAATCGCTCGGTGATAACTGGGTTAAAAATGAGGAAATCCTATGAACTTTGACACCCGCGTGACGTAAGTATGGCAGACGCTCGACTTCTTATCAATGAATTTAAGATGTCAGTCAAATCAATACTGAAACGGCTAAATGTTATTTGATAAAACTCGTAAATCTGGTCGCGGTGAGCCGCTGGAAGCGAGTGGCTCGGGACCGGTCAATGTGGCGTGCCATGAAGGAGGCATATGTCCAGCAGTGGACGTTTCCCGGCTGAAGATGATGTTTCACGGCTATGAAGTTGTGCACGGCCACTATGATAAAATATTTTTTTTGTCAAAGCCTTCCAAAGTTAGCGTCACTACCAGTTTTTCTGCGATGTATGATGTACATACGATAAAAATGTTTATATTATTTTTTATTTTAATATATAGATTTGTATTTTATATTTTGTGGATGTATATCTGAAATACAGAATCTATTATTATTATATAAAAATAACCTTCACGTTCATTTCCACAGAGCTGGTTTTTTATCTATGGACGGAAAAACAAAATGCTTTGACAAGACAGGAGATGGTCATGTGAGATCGGAGTCCGTTGGTGTGATTTTACTCCAAAAAGCTAAAGATGCTAAAAGGTAAACTGCATCACCTTCGTGGCATGTTGGGGTAATATTTTAAAATACAACAAATATAAATTGCGTTTTAATATATTTTAGAATTTATGCCGAAGTTTATCACACTAAAGTTAAGTATGGCATAAGACAGGATGAACACTTCCTAACCCCGCTGAAATATCAGCAAGAAGACTTTAAATCCTTTTTAGATGAATTTTATTCAGAAATAGATGTGATGCCAGAAGAGATTGAATATATTGAAGCTAATGGTGCAGGTAATATAAAAAATAAACAATATTAAGTATTTCGGCAAAAGCATTTATTACAATTTTTAAACTAATTTAGCCATAGCTGATCAAGATGCCAATGAACTGGAAGCTATCGGTCAATTTTTTGGTAAAGACAGAACAATTAAAGTTGGATGTGTTAAATCAAACATGGGAGACACTGAACCTAGTGCTGCACTAACATCTGTTGTTAAGGTAATTGATGTTACAAAATTGTCTTATTTTTCAAAAGATGTATAGAACTTATAGGAAGGACTGCACTTTAGGTGACTTAAACTAGCGCCTTCAAACTTTTTTTTATAGAACTACTTATAACAAACAACTGTGTAAGATCTCAGATTGCGGAAATGCGCCGTTTTAACGATATGATTTTTGAAAGTTTCAAGCAAATTCCTTAGCACAACGCCATATTTAAGTGAAAACCAAGTGCACCGAAAACTATACATTGAAAACAGGCCTAACTAAAGAGATTGCAATCACTGACAATGATGTTTACATTCGCCATAAAGATGATATAATAATATATGACTGGTAGTCAAAGATCTAGGACCATACAGCCTTGTCTAAAATGGCATTTATTTTTCATCATGCAAAATATATATTACAAATACAACAATTTTTCGTCCAAGTGCCGGACACGGTACTCTATGAAAATTTTGAAAACTGATAGATAGGGTGGGGAGAGATAGTTCACGCCAGCATTTCTTTTCTGGCACTTCGCTGGCCTCTGCCGCGGCACGCTTCGCTCGGCTCGTGCTTTGGGGTTGGAATAACCATGTGTTTCTGCCCTGGTTGTATTATTTGTAACGATGTTTTATTTCACCCCCTCGATTCCTTGAACCATACTTTTAACTCCATATTTTATTTTACTCCGTATTAAATACATTTCATTGAGAATACTGAAAAACGGCTTTGGCCTAAAATTCACCATAAGGGACTAAAATAAACTAAGACATGGCTGTATGAAAAATGAAAAAATGAATTTTATTTTCATTTTTCATTTAAAAAATCTTGGAAGGACTGCACTTTAGGTGCCTAAAATTTTTTTGGCTTGTAGAACTCATCATGCAAATCTATCCGATGGGATTTCTGCCCTGCACTCATCTCCGGGTCTGAATAAAAAAATAACCTAACAAACCTAATCTACCCGACGGGATTTCTGCCCTGCAGTCATCTCCGGGTCTGTTGTAGTCACCTAAAGTGCAGACGAGACAAAATTTTATCTTTAAAACGGTGCGTTTCCGCAATCTGGGATTATACAAATTTGATTCTAAAAAAGTTTGAAGGCGCTAGCAAATGTCACGTAATACATATTTTGCATGATGAAAAAGAAATGCCAGTTTAGACAAGGCTGTATGGTCCTAGATCTTTGACTACCAGTCATATATTATTATATCCTCTTTATGGCGAATTTAAACATTATCAGTGATTGCAATCTCTTTAGTTAGGTCTGTTTTCAATATATAGTTATCTGTGCGCTTGGTTTTCACTTAAATATGGCGTTGTGCGAAGGAATTTGCTGAAACTTTAAAAAATTATATCGTTAAAACGGCACATTTCCGCAATCTGAGATTTTACACAGTTGTTTGTTATAAGTAGTTTGTTTGTTATAAGTAGTTCTATAAGTAAAAAAAGTTTGAAGGCGCTAGTTTAAGTCACCTAAAGTGCAGACGAGCCAACTTATATCTTAAGCAACACAGAAATCTAATCTCAAGTACTTTACAGCTCTGTCTAGCTTATCAGAAAGGAGTGCTACCAGCTAATATTCATTGTTGTAATCCCATTGATGACATATCTTCTATACGGGAAGGCAAAATTCAGTTGATGCTTGATCACGCACCATTTGGAAGAGGCTTTGCAGCTGTGAACAACTATTCTTTTACCGGCATCAAAAGTCATGTTCTCTTAAAATGCCATTATAAAGCAAAGGTAAGAATTTACACGATATGACTTTTTAGTTGTTGTTTTCAATCAGCAGGATAATTTGCTATACTAAGTAGTATTCACGTATCGAATTATAGAATTAAACTCACAAATCAACAATGATTTTTTAGTTAAATAACCAAAGACAAAAAAGCGTCGGTGGCGCAGTGGATAAGGCGCGAACTCTCAATCTGAGGGCTCCGGGTTCGAATCCAGCCGTGAACCTAAGAGTTGTTTTTCAATTCAAGTACATTATCTTATTGCTGAACGGTGAAGGAAACATCGTGAGGAAACCTGCATTTCTTGAACAGGCATGTAAAGTCCGCCAATCCGCACTGGGCCCGCGTGGTGGACTACAACGGCCCATACACTCTCTGTAGGAGAGTAGGCCTGAGCCCTTGCAATGGAGTCGTAGGCTGTTGATGATGATGATGAACTAAAGACAAAAAATTAGTCCTCTCGGAAATATGAGAAACAATAGTAACTCACTAGAAATTGTAGCTTCGCGTGCTAGATTACGCCTTGCTGCTGCCATACTCCGATAGAAGTCGGCAGTTCGCAGTCCCTTTCATGTTTAGTTTCTCACAATTGCTATTTCGTCATATTTTACATTTTTTATAAAACATGTACTAATAAATTGATCGTAGTCGAGGGATATAATCATCTCGCTGCGGGAATACAGCCAACCATTTAAATTTAAGCGTGTACCAGTGAGGTCCAAAAGTTTCTGTCTGGAGAAATTTGGGTGTTTTGTTTACAAATATATCAGTGTGATTGTCATTTACTCTAATTTTTCGTGTATTGTTTTGAGGTTTCAGTTTGTTTTAGTTTTGATCTTGACTTAAGGGTAGAAGATTTTCTTTGGACGATGAGATTACACTTGCGGCTGACACCAAGTATGAGGACAAAAGCTTTGAGTATTTTTACAAGGGGATAGAAATGCTTATTAAGATATCTGAAAAGTGAATTAAAATGGAGGGAAATTATATCAAAAAATGAAAAATGATTTGTCAATATACCTACTTTGGCCTTTCCCTCGTATAATCAGATGATTAAAAAAATGTTTTACAGTGGTTGTATTTGTGTACGAAACAACATCCATATATAATTAATACAATTCACGCGTATTTTAGGAATCTATTATATTAATTGACTTCTACAAGTCTATACTATTATTATAAAGGCAAGAGTTTGTTTGTCCTTATTTTACGTTACAGCAAAGGATTTTAATCATTTGATATTTTATGTGATAATTGAATGGTCGAAGAAGAATATGTACAAGACTTTATTGCGGTCAAAAATTGGTTCCCGTAGCATTATTCATAAAGTCCACGCAGACGCATCTGTAGTAATCTGTAGTAGACGCATATGGTGCAAGGCAAAAACACAACTAACAGCTTATTAACAAAACTATGTATCTTTTTGTAATATACATAATTTTATTTAAAGGATGACAGTCAGTATCAATGCAGTATTCCTCGTCTTGTACTCGTATCTGGACGCCAGGAAGCAGCTGTTGACAAGGTTTTTGATAAATTGAAAGTTAAAGTAGACCCAGAGATAATAGGGATGCTGCATGACGTATATGAGACCGATACCCCTGGTCACACTTGTCGGGGTTATATTATTCTTGGTAAGAACTTCTTTTTCTTTGGGTAGTGTATAATGTCAATAAAGTGTTATATTAATTGTGATTTTCTTGTGATAGACGAAAATGAAAACAAGGAAACAATTACATTGGCACAAAGTAGAGACTACTTCGCAGCAGGAGACCGACCATTGTGGCTGGTATTCAGTGGTATGGGATCACAGTGGCCCGGTATGGGAGACGAACTGATGAAAATACCAACGTTTGCTGCAGCTATTAAAAAGTGCGTAAATTGTTAATTACTGCATAAGTATTTCATTAAAACTAATTATATCGCGGACGTGCTCAATATAATCAATCAATGGGGATCGATATTACAAATTTTGGATTGCATGGAAACTTGTATGATTTTTCAAAGGTACTCAGTAATAATGAATTTTTGTATTTTATGGAAATCAATGAATCAATACGTCAGAAAAACTTTAAACGACCCCCAATTATTTCATAAATCTATTTCTTGCTTAAATAATTTTAAAGAAATATAATAATATTTTCAGGTGTGACAAAGTTTTAAGACCAAGAGGTATAGATATTTTCCAAATAATATCTGAAAGAAATAACAAGCTGTTTGACAATATTATTAATTCCTTTGTTGGTATTGCCGCTGTACAAATAGGCTTGACTGATGTACTAAAAGAACTGGGAATTAAGCCTGACAATATCATTGGTAAGTTGAAATTAAACTAAATAGTATATTTTATAAGAGAATCATCTTTTAAATTGATTACGTGCCACAGCAATTGGAAAGATAACTAAGGGATAGTGGGCTTAGGAAAGTTTAAACTTACATCGTCTGTGTGTCTCCATCATCATGGTCATCGGATGGACAGCATGCGCACCCAGGAGACGCAACTAATTAGGCGCTGGCTCTGCTTCAACAGTGTTTTTTAAAGGATTGGTAAAAACACATATTACTATTTATAATACAGTCGTAAGTAAAAGTATATAAATATGATGTTTCGGTAGATGAAAAAGTACCTCTACTATATCGTAATACACGTTTGTATTTATATTTAAAAATTATTTTGGAAATAGGTCACAGTGCGGGGGAATTAGGGTGCGCGTATTTTGACAATTGCTTCACTGCAGAAGAAATGATCCTAACAGCATACAGTCGTGGTGTCGCTTCAACTGAAACACCATTGATTCAAGGCGCTATGGCTGCAGTTGGTCTTGGATATAAAGACGTACGTAAAATAAATAATTTGCTTATTGTAGTACTAATATCACATAAAATTTTAATTTAATGCTTTTCAAGGTTCTTCCACTTTGTCCGCCGGAAATTGACGTCGCTTGTCATAACAGCTTTGAATCTGCGACTTTATCAGGACCTGTTGATGACTTGAAAAAGTTTGTCGGTGAACTTACATCCCGCGGAATATTCGCAAAAGAAGTTCCCACTGGAAATATTTCATTTCACTCAAGATATATTAAAAACGCTGGTAAGAACTTATATGGCCTAAATAAACTGAAGCACTTGACTGTGCAAGGGTTTCAAAAACGTAGTTTTTTTTTTGCTTTTTAGGGGAAAAGCTTTTAGAACTCTTAACAACAGTGATAAAAGAACCAAAACTGAGGAGCAGCAAATGGGTTTGTACATCAGCGCTCCAGACTAAGTGGGATAGTCATGCAGTCAAATATTCATCCGCCGAATATCATACGAATAATCTATTGGTAAGATAATAATCTTAGTCCGTTGGACGTGGAGTACCATAGACTGCAGTTTGTACATAAGAATGTTGTATTTCCTTTCCAGAGCCCGGTATACTTTGAAGAAGCAGCCCGTCAGATACCCTCCAACGCAGTTGTTATAGAAGTAGCTCCGCACGGCCTCCTTCAAGCAATATTGAAAAGATCGCACAGGGAGTGCACGCACATACCGCTCACTAGACGTGGCAACTCACACCCAGTCAGCTTCTTATTGGAAGCCATCGGCAAGTAAGGGAATCTTTCATACGAATAATAATATTTATAACTTCATTCAATTCATTCATCATTAAATTTAACAGTGTTAACTTTTTGAAACGTTTACAGAATATATCAAGAAGGCTTTAATGCTACAGTGTCATCATTGTATCCAAAAATAGAATTTCCTGTGTCCACTGAAACTCCTCCAATCTCACACTACATCGAATTTGAACACAGTGAGACGTGGTATGTTTATTACATTGTGTTTCTACTGGATTGTGTAATTTTACAACGATTAAATGTATTTAAATTTATTTGCAGGCCGAGTCTCAACATCAAAAAAAGTAATATTCGTTCAACAAAACGGGAGATTAATGTTTTATTGCAAGATGATGAGTATAGTTTCCTGGGAGGGAATGTCAGAAACGGTAATATTTATTAGTTAATTTATTCATAATATAAACTAAGTTTTGTCCACGATAAATGCCTCGTAGCAATTTAAATCTTTAGTAGAATCCGAGTTGATCGCGCGCGTAAGACTTACCGGTCGCCTGGCTTTCTTGATTTTCAGAACTGCAGGCGTTCTGAGACAAATCTCTCTGTCTCTCTCAGATATGTATATGGTGTTTGTATTTGCTCAAGCTGACTTCCGTTGATCCTGTACACGCATTACTAATTTCACATTTTATCTGCACTCTCTTTTCTTCCTTTATGTTATTAAACACAGCTTTCAATCTCTGAAGTAAAATATTTTCTTTTTAGGAGAAATTGTCCTGGGTGAAGCTGCCATACTATTCTTTGTCTGGGAAACGTATGGAATGTATAAAGGTCACAAAAATTTTACAGACATGTCTGTAGTATTTACTAATGTTCACTTCCTAAGTGAAATATTCATCAAAGATTGGGAAGAACGTATCAAAATAGTGGTTCTTATTAATAAAGGAAACCAAAAATTTGAGGTAACGTTGTAACTTATTCGATGAACAGACTAATTGTGTCTACATATTCAATGACAGCATTCATAGTTGACAGCTGATATTGTCTTTGTTTGTTGTCTTGTTTAAGGTTACTTTTAAAGATTCGGTTGTTGTGAGTGGCGTTATTTCGGAAGTGGAGAAAATATTTAAAAGAAAACACATTGACGACGAATTATGGACCGACGACATCGAGACATTGAATTCGAATGATGTTTACAGACTTATGAATTTAAAAGGATTTTCTTACACGTTGGTGAAAGTTTTAGTAAAATATTTTAACATTAAAAGCATTAATAAAATATTTATAGTATAATTTATTTGTTTACAGAAATAGTTACAGGTCAATACATTCCGTAACAAAAGAATATAATAAAGCTCTTTTGAAATGGAGTGGTAACTGGATAACTTTTATAGACGCTCTTATACAACTAAAGGTTCTAACAAGAGACTATGAAGGCATGTCAACACCGAAAATAATTAACCGTTTATGTATTGACATAAATTATTTCAAGAAATGTGATGCGATTAAGATCGGTGACGAAAGTTATTTCGTCGCTCTGCTTTCTACAGACCATGATGAAATTGAGTATGCACAATATTATTATTTTAACCCTTTACTTTCCCTTTGTATGCATATTTTTTGGAAAAAAACTTGCTTTTAGGGTTACGTGCCTCAAATAAAAGTGTGTTGTTCGTATATTTGTATGTCTGTCTGTCAATACCCTTTTTAAGGAATTCTTGAATGTATCAAGTTGAAATTAATATCAAATACATATATATGCCTGAAATCTCTTAGGTCTGTGAAAAAAGCAACTTTTAAGCAAACGCAATTAAAAGATAAGGCCGTTTATTAAGCAGTATATTTTGTTGATTTCACTCAAGGCAAGGACTCGAAACCTGTATAGGTGAAAAACTTAAGAAAATGACCTGGTGTACGTACGTATTCGTGTATCTTTGTGTTTATGACCAGAATGGGAAAAGATAAATTTCAAAAACGGAATACCTATTCGCACACATTACTCACACACAAAACAGGTCATTTACTTTTTTAGTTCAAAAATTTAGTAAGAAGAATAGGTTTTACAGCAAAAGTAAGGGAATAAATCAAAAACTATGTGATAATAATAAAATGTTAACTTAGTCGAAACAAGCTCGTTAATTTGAGGTTTCTCGGCAAGCATGGTTCCATTCTAAGATTTTCTATATATGGCTAATTATAATAGATGAGATAAGGTCAATGACAAATGAAAGCCAACTGAGGGTAATAATGTGCTAACGGAATAAATGCGGAGTGTATTTTGGTCAATAAATATATGTACGCGTAAAGATATATTAGTCAATTTGGAAATAAAAATAGATGGTCTATTCTTTTTTAAAGGTCCTCTGGTGTTAGCATCAGCAGTATTATATTTAACGATTACCCTGTCATTGAGAGTATACCAGACGTTATTGCATCCAGAATATTTATGTCACATACTCGTACTATTGAAGACACTGAGGTATGATTTCACCTTTTATATGACAATAAGATGTTTTTTAAAGTAGTTTTTAAAAACAATTAGATTTTATTGGAATGAAGTTACTAAATTTCATTTTGTTATTGATTGTATGAACGGGATATTTAATTTAAGTTGATTTTCTCCTCTTTATATTTCCTGACACTCATTGTAATTGAATTTTCACAGATGGAGGTTGCTGTTCAAATTGATCTCCAAATAGTTCTCGATAATGTTGTTGATAAAATAGTATTGGTGACAGAAATATGTGACACACGAAATAAATGGCTGTGTAGAGCTATAAATCGTGTCAATGAGAGTGTTCCAAATGCTAAATTTGTTAGTGATTGGATTAAAGGAACAGACATTTGTTTGTTGAAAGATAAAAGAGAAATTATTTCTCGGTCAGATTTGGTTACAATACAAGATGGATATACAGATGTAAGTGATATCTTATATATGAAATCAAATAGCAAGTAGATCGGAACTTTAAAATAAGTAGTAATGTGAACAGTAGATCTCGCGAGCACAAGCTTTTTGCAACAATTAATATATAATAATTGACCAATGAAGTAATTGAAAACGGGATACGTATTACCATATTTTTGTTTTTAAAGACATTGTTTTTGGGTAGCCAAATCAGTAAGAAAACTGATTGAAATAAAATTTTGCGTATTCTGGTATGCAGGTGCATGAAATGAATCACCAATATGACTAAAAAAGTTCACATAACCTGAAGACTTTTTATGGACGCCTTTACCGGCTAAAAAGCGGCCAAGTGCGAGTCGGACTCGCTCATGAATGGTTCCGTAGCAGCAAGTAACATAATATAAAAGTTCTTGTAGTTCGTTGTAACTTAGATCGATGTTTTAATAATAGTATATCAAATTTACAATTAATCAATTTTTTATAATATATATATATTGTTGGTATTGGTTTTAAAAAATATATATATTTGAGTTGATCAAATGAAAGGTAACCAATTTTCGGTGGAAGTTTGCATGGCATTTTGATTGCATCATATGTTTTAAAAATTTTATCATTATCTTATTTTAGAGGTTATATAGACCACAAATTTTACCACATTGAAACGCGCAAACTATTCAGTTTAGAAAAAAAAAGATATTAGAATCTTCAATACTGAAATTTTAATGCGGTTCTTAGAATACGTTTACTTAGCAAGTTTCAACAGTATAGTTCTTATAGTTTCGGAAAAAAGTGACTGTGACATAGACAGACAGACATGACGAATCCATAAGGGCTCCGTTTTTTGCCACTTGGCTACGGAACCCTAACAAGTAGCGATTAATAAGACACAGTAATACAATTTAGTTATTATTTATTATTTTCCTTTTTGTTGTGATGTGCGTGTGTGTGTGTGTTACTAAAAAAATAAATTATTTTTTACAGGAAATGGCTAACATAATAAATACAATAAAAATAAATGCCTTCATCTTAATTGTAAAACAAAATAAAAATAGCGATATGATGATAAAGGGTCTGAGTTTGATATCATCGATGAACGCAAGAGAACAACAAATTCTCCTGTTTAAAAAGAACAAGCCAATAGATGAAAATTTGATTTACATACATGTAAACGATGACGACAAACATTTCTATTGGGTCCGTAGTCTCTACAATGAACTACAAAAGAAAAGACGTGTTGTTCTAGTGTCAGAAAGGCAACACTACAGTGGATTAATAGGTAAATATTGTTATGAGCTGCCAGGTTCGAAGTATTATTCCGAAGTTTATTGGTAGCTCAGGGCGTAGAGTAGTAGTAGTAGTAGTAGTAGGTAGAGTGCGTCTCTGTCTCACTTGGTCCAAGTCTTCTGCACTGAGTCCGTCCCTGGATTCTACGTACAGAGTCCTTTGGCACTACTGACGCCGGTCTGTCGCTACTGACACCACGTGACACACTAGTACACTAACAATTTTTCACCTCGACTGTACTTTCGCTCTACAACTTCTTCCGGTTTCCGTTTCTTCACTTTAAATCGCAGTTTACTTAGAATTGAACTCAACTGTCGTCGAAGCTTGGCTTGCGCTTATATATACCCGGTAATGTTAAAACCCGCAGTTATCTTCAATTTTTCACAATCTTCAGGAACATTCGAGAGCCTTTCACGCTATCTTTTGTTGCTACCCGACACGAAGATAGATGGATCCGACTCTCTCTTTCACACTCGTTCGAAAAGTTTCCATGCTACTCACAAGAAGGAAATAGGAGATCCACCTCTATCTCTAGACTGTTCGAGTAGCTCCGTGACAATATCTAGTCTATACCATTAGTATATCAAATTTAGGAAGAGCTAGCTTATTAATTTAATAACTTTATAATAGAGTTTAAAAATGCGTTGTTAATTGTCTTTAAAGTCGGAGCTTTAAAATACGATCATATGATTACGTGCATGTCACAATGAGGCTCTTTTCAGACTACGCTATAATAGAATAGCATATAGCCTATAGTTCGTAGCACAGTAATGTCGCGCACCATACAATATACATTTAATATGGACACGACAAGATCGCGGTCAACTGAGCTTGCTATATATACTATAAATGCTTGCGATTATTTCGCGTAGTGTGAACGCCATGAATTATGTCCGTATTTGCTATAGCGTAGACTGAAACTCAGGAAAAATACTTGTAGACGGGCTGCAGCACCTGAATATCAACAAATTCTTACCGCGATCACAATCCACCTGCACGTGATTATTATGGGTTACTCCTCACATACGTCGTAGGTACCTACGACGGGTACCTAAAAGATTTTGATGGACTGTAACTTTGTAATGAATTGACGGATAGTTTAAGTGAATATACAGGAATAACAACTTTTAAATTTTTGAAAATTTGAGAAAACAATGATATAATAATTCATTCATGTACAGCCTGTATATACATAAAATTGAGAAACTCAGCTGGGTAATTTAAAGCGTCGTCCTGTTCTATTGAAGGAAGTGTAAACCACTTCATGTCCAACAATTTTCGCGTTCACATAACCAAGTATTTTCCTGGCTTGGTATAATCTGGAGGTCTCCAATTATTGAACGTATAAGTTCCCCTTCGGAAGCAAAAACTTTGCCAAGTATTTCAAAAAGACTCACCAAACCACTGTCTTCCGGTAGAAGCCCTTCACCAATTTTTATAAAATGACGGAAAATTCTTCAGCATGCTTTTGTATCTAGGGCCATAAATAAGAATGTTTCAATGAGGCGTTAATATCATCTGGTCTAGTCCCCCGACTTATAACTGGAAGGATTTGTCGAAAATCACCCGAGAACAAAAGTGTGACGTAACCCATTGGCCTGTCATCTCGGCGTTTTTATTTGACATTGTACATTCGTCCGATACAATGAAACAGCAATCTAGAAATACTTTGGCTTTGTCAGAGCTTCGTTGGTTTTACTATTTTGTTATATGTATTTATATTGATGTCATTTACTGTGGGCCGAATAAACAAGCTCAAAGTCACTCAGCGCGCAATGGAAAATACTATGCTCGGAATTTCTCTACGTGATAAGGTCCGGAATGAGGAAATCCGTAGACGAACGAAGGTCACCGACATAGCTCGACGAGTCAGTGAGCTGAAGTGGCAATGGGCAGGCCACATCGCTCGAAGAACCAATAACCGGTGGGGAGTAAAGGTTCTCGAGTGGTGGAGGTTCTCGTACCGGAAAACGACTACCAGGCCGTCCCAATACAAAAAATAGAAATACAATGCTGATATCTGATTGCGGGCCGCCTGGTTGTGTTACGTGATAGAATCTATGTATTGGAAGAATGTATGCTGGGTTAGATATATTGGTTCAAATCACGTAGTCACGAGTCAAAGTAGGTAATTAATGAGCAGTCTAATGTCTAACATGTCTAATGTTAGACATTAGACTGGTCCATACTCACATATAACATTTCATTAAAATGGTTAGTATAAATCACAACGTAATTACTATTTATTTGTACTTTATTTATTTAAATAAGTAATTTAATTACGTTTAGGTTTCGTGAAACAAATGAATAAGGAAAAAGATAACAAGTTAACACTTGTAGTTGTGGATGATTACAATGCGCCTACATTTGACCCAAACATCATCATGTACAAAGAACAGATTGAGAAAAACCTGACTATTAATATATTCAAAAATGTAAGTATGTTTTAGAAATATGAAATATTATCGATACCTGCAAGTGAGACTGTTCAATATTCTAAAATGTTTCAGGGCCATTGGGGAGGTGTTTATGCATTACCAACAAATCAGTCAGTGAAGGTCAACTACATTAGCGTCACTGCAGCAATACCCGGGGACTTCGATAGTTTGATGTGGAGTGAAGCTTTACCTGTCACATCGAAAGCTTATACAGTTCAGGTAATTTCGAATTTAAATTCATTTATAAACAATAGTTATTTGTCTTGCATAGGCTCCAAAGTTGTTGTTTGTTGCGAGTTCTCATATTGAAATTCGAGCTAGCGAATGATTCTAGGATTGATTATATAGAATGATGAGCGTAGCGAGGGTTTCAAGGAACGAGACGCAAAATAACTTTGCTGCCGAGTGAAACACACAACTTTTCATATCACTACAGCGAGGAAAATGGCACATTAAAAGGAAAACAGTCACTAGCGTTTTTCTTCTTCTTTATAAACAAAAAGAATGGTTTTCGTGTAAAATCTTCGGAAACCATTACTAGTGCTTTGCCTATTCACTGGGCACTATTTGCAACACACTCTTGGCCACCATGTCAATAACAGACTACCAGGTTGACATAAGTGTAAGAGCGTGCAATATCATTTATTTAGCGCAACCATACGCAGGTTGCCATTTATTCCGAATAAAATTCTGAAAAATATTTTGAATACCAGGGTATAAAAAAAACCCAGAAGTTTGTACAAAGATCTTGCGTCTGTTTTATTAGATACTTTTTGCTGTATTTACATGTTCCAAAAGCTAACCGGAACACAATAATCATTATCATAATTTTACTATTTGTGTAATGTTTATTTAAAAAAACACGTCGTTCAGTACTCTTTAATCGAAAACTAGGCTGTATGACTTATTGTCTTTTGCCTGTCCCTATGGGATAAATTTTACAACAACAACATCTTTTATCGAAAGTAAAAGTCAAGTTATGTTCATCATCGTCATGTTCGAATTTCAAAAACTCTTTCCACGCTAGCGTGCAAAAAGAGCTTTTCCACGCAGATTTCGAATAAACAATTAAGCCTTTCCGAGCTAGTGAGGTGAAAAGAAATTTAAGTTATGTATTTCACTGAAGTAAGAGTATTCACGAGTGTATTCACAGTATAACTACTATACTTTAATGTAGCCTCGATTCATTTTGGCTTCTGACTACTTATTTTTACAGCCACCTTATAAGATAAATTAGATTCATTTATTGCAAAATACTTTGTTTCAAAACGAATATTCAAAATCATTTAAATAATTTAAAAAGTTTTCTTAAAGGTTGCTTATGCTGGGATTTCTGGCAAAGACCCTGAGAAAGTAGTTACTGCCAATGGAGACGGCTTCGGGTTGGACTTCAGTGGATTGAATGACATGTAAGTTAAGTTACAAACAAAAGTTTATAGCCATCGCTGAAACTGCGTAAAAATGGGCTAACGAGGTTTGAGTTCAAGCCTGGAAGAAATCGCTCTTAGCGATAAGGCCACCTTAACCTTTATGTTCTCTTCTGTTCTGTTTTGTGAGTGTATGTGTGTGCAATCAAGTTTATTTGAATTTGAATTCAGATTATAAAGTCGCGAAATAAATATTTACAACTTTATAGTTAGTTTACTTACAACTTTATACTTAGCTACAATAGCAGTTACGCAGCTAAAGGTTCATAAATGGCGCTTTGAACAATAATCGAAGAAAAAAAAGTGTTTTAAATGAAAATTGCGATTCACTGTGAAGTTGTATATTAATCATACTCATTTCGCGACATCGCAATCGGATGTCCTATTTTAAGATAATTACTGCACAAATCCAGCTATTATATTTTAAAAGATTATGGCAACATAAATTTGGTATGAAACTTTGATGGAGATGGAACGCCTTAAGTGAATAATATATTTTTTGCAGAAACCAAAAAGTGATGGGCTTGGTATCTAGTCGAGCGCTATGTACTTACGTACAAAGTGATCCGGAACTACTATGGCCTGTGCCAGAACACTGGACTCTGCAGGAAGCTGCCACTGTACCCTTGCCTTATGCTTTAGCATATTACTGCTTTGTAAGTATTGTTATTAATTTTATGTTATTTTACCATCATCATCAAACGGGCATTTTTAACTGCTGGACATAGGCCTCCTGCATGGTACGCCACATTGACGGGTCCCGAGCCACTTGCATCCAGCGCCTACCTTAACTAGGTCGTCAGTCTATCTAGTACGTGGTTGCCACTGGAGAACTTATGTTATCTATTGTTTATATGTTGGTAAAAATAGTATGTTCAAAAAAATATTTAAAATGTTTGTTGTAGTTTTAACTATAGTTTTTGTGCAGGGAGTGAAAGGTCGACTCCATAAGTGGCAGACAGTTTTCGTGAATGGTGGTGCAGGAGCTATAGGACAAGCAGTGATCTCCGTATGTCTAGCCGTGGGATGTACTGTTTATACGGCGGTTGGTGACAGAGGGAAGAAACTGTTCCTGAAGAAACTATTTCCTCAGTTGAAGGGTAAGACATGCACTTTTATTTGTAGATATGGTAATTAAGCTTGTAGAATAAATAAGTCACTGATGTTTCACAGTAAATTGAAAATGTATTTGGTATTATTTATTGAATTCCAGAAAATCACATTGGTTATTCAAGAGATGAAGATTTCTACAATATGATTGTTTTTAACTCTAATAATAAAGGGTGTGATTTTGTCGTGAATTGTGTCACTGGGACAACACGGCTGGTAAGTTTTGGTAAAATTATTTATTTTAAATTTAGTTACTTGCTTCTTGTAATAAAAATTAAATGAAAACTTTCTTTCAGATTGCAATGAAATGTGTTGGGTTCTTGGGATACTTTATGGATCTAAGTGACTACGATTTCAAAAATAACCAACAATTTGGTATGTTTTATCTGGAGCTAGATCGTGCTTATCTGAGTGTTCAATTATCGAGCATTTATAGACCGGAAAATATTAACGACAAAAAGGTACATATATAATTAGATACTATCACTAATTGTAAAAGCTACACCTATGTACCAGCTTTTGCTGTTGGCATGGACTTCAGAAAAAAATACACGGGAACGATTTTGATAGGAATAAAAAGTAGCACATGTTCTTCTCCGAACCTTTAACTATCCCTTTATCAAGAGCCAAAATCATTCTTACTTTCCATTACGACGCAATGTGAAGGAAGTTGTTACTAGTTGTTTATATTTTTTAATATGTTAATTATACATATTCTGTACGGAACTGTCGATACGCGAGTCCGACTTGCACTTAGACGGTTTTCATTGAAATTAAGTTTTTAATAAAGTTTTAAATTTTATTTTAAGCGACTCCAAATTCTGATAAGCGAAGGTATAGCTAATGGAACCGTGAGACCATTGAGTCATGTGATTTACTCACCCGAAGAAGTCTCAAATGCGTTTAGACTAATATCAAGGAACAGACATAGAGGCAGAGTATTGATACAGATGACGGAACAGTTCGCAGATACAATATCAATTGTGCCCAGGTATGAATGTTTTGCGGTGTCTGTGTGTGCTTAACTTGATATGTGTTTTATATTTGATTTAAAATATTTATTTTAGGATCACCTTGTCTGCATCCTCCGTTTATTTAGTCGTGTGCGGCCAGGATGTGCTCGATATTCAAGTTATCGAAAGATTGATAAACAGAGGTGCCAGAAAATTATGCTTAAGTTTGGGAACTAAGTCAGTATCAGGATTTTTGCAGACGGAATTGAGGTAGGTACTATTATTTGGAATCTTTTAAGCCTCAGAGTTCTTTGAACGTTCTAGATCAATTTTTGTTTCAGCAAATGGAAGGAGATTGGTGTAACAATCAAAATATCATGGGATAGCTTACATTCAGTCGATAATACTAAAAAGCTTTTACGATGTTTAAGAGATGCTGAGTCTTTAGAAGGGATATTTATCGTACAACAACCTACAAAAGGCATTATAATTAATGTATCGTGTGACGATTTTGCTGACCATTTTAATAAGTCAGCGTTAGTAGTGGCTAACTTGGATAAATGTTCCAGAGATGTTCCTGAGCTAAGGTACAATTTTTCAAATAAAAATTCAAGTAAAACTCAAACAACACTGTTAACCAAAAATATATAAATGTTCCGATTACAACGAAACATGATAGTTATTTCAGATTTTTTAATGTATGTACGTATGTATGTACACTATTTTGTTTCATTTTGTGTTTGTTGTAAAATGTTATGCATAATAAACAAATTACTTTTTCTGTAATTGCGTTGTATTGTCTGTCAGAATAACGGCTATAGGTACTGTTATCGAAATTATCTGAAGTTAATCTTCCTTTCTTTTTTTAAATTGTATTATTAAAAGAATAATATTATTACTGCATGCTCCACATACTTAATTGAATAGTAATATTATGTGATCAAATAAATCTTATGTAGAGTCAATTTTATGTTTCGAAAATAGATGTAAAAAATAAAGAAATGCAAAATTTACCAAAAAAAAAATTCAATTACAGGGAATTCGTGGTCATAACGAGTTCTTCGAACAACGTCGTGTGTGAATACGCATCGTCATCTTTGGAGAAAATTTGTGAGATGCGCAACGACGACGGCTTACCGGCCCTTCACATACGTGTAGAAACACTTGATAAGGTTTTTATCTGTGTGACCTTTATTATTCAAATTATAGTTTAAAAACTGTTTCAAGAATAATTTGAATTTGAGAAAAAAATTACATAAAATTGTATTAATCTCATCGCATCAATTTATATACGAGCCTTTATTTTATAAAATTTAAAAAAAGAACAGATACATTATTGTAAAAATTATATGTTTCAGTACAAATCGTCTGATGTCAGCGTACAGTCACAGCTGAAACCTCAGACTGTACACAGTGTTCTATCTGCAATGGAGATCTGTATGAGACAAAAGTACACAAACGTCGTGACGTTTGATACAAAAAAGAAATTAAATATCTTAAGCAAACTGTCAGGTATCTTAGGTGAGATTTGAAATACGTATTTTATGAATACATTGATAATAACATCATCATCACTTCAAATAATATAAAATATTTTCAGGACACAATATTAAATTAAATGAAATAGACGAAAATGTCACTGTTGAAAACCTTGTGGACAACGTAATAAGTTTGGAGGAAATTAGAGCATTAGTGAAATCTGCATATAGGATTGATTACACAGTCGAGAAAGTGAAATCTTTAACCATTCGCGAGTGAGTGCCCAATGACGTTAGTGTATAGAATGTACAGTGTCAATTTTGTTGTTGTTGTGAACTTTTTTACAGCCTTAAATGTCTTAACGAACATAAACCAAGAGGAAATACAAAGTTCGATAGTGGGTTGGGAGCATTCTTTACGTTCATAGACGATGATGAGCACACAGCTACAGAACCGTTAGTTTCATTGCCGTCTAAAATCAGCAGTCAGTGTGTAAGTTTTTGAGAATATTTTTGCCAATTTTGCCATGATTATACAATAATACCTACAATATTCTGACCACAAAAATCTAACATAAGTAATGCTTATCACATTCAGGACGATGAGAAACTGGATGCAAACGATGATTATATATTCATGGTCCCGGGATTTGAGGGAAATCGTCACATTTTTAAGTCTATTGCTGAGAGATTAAAATTACGAGTAATTGTGTGTCAACTAGGACCAAACCTGATAAATCCATCCATCCAAGAAACATCTCGTGAAATTTTGAAGGTATGAGTTTATAGTAAAAAAATTTTTGCTACCTAATGTTGTTTACCTAACGTTACTGCTTTCAGATGACTACTTTTAATAGAGGAATTAAACTATACAATGTTTCTCTTTTTTACAGTTTATTAAATCGAGATTCCATTTAAAATCAAAGTTTTATCTTTTCGGTTATTCATTTGGAGTTAACATCGTTTTGGAGATGGCTGCTTTATTCGAGAAAGAAGGTACCATTTCATTTACAGAAAAGTTTCTCTGATTTTATTTTTTGCTTTGTCAAGCAATCAGTGTACATATTATTTCAACTTTTGCCAGGGATGCTGGGTACCGTGTTCTGTTTGGACAGCAGCCCGGATGCGTTAAAAGTCCAACTGGATGCTTACATCGGTGAAATGACAAATGCTGATCTACAAAATACTGTCGCATACTACATTTATTATCTCGTATCAGGAAAAGAGAACATACAGTTTAAAAAAGATCTTAAAAATTTGGACCATTGGCACGATAAGGTTGAAGCTTGTGTAAAAAATCTTTGTCATGAGGTCTCTTTATCTTCTCAGTATATAAAAGATGTGCTGGATGCTGCATACAGCAGAATATCTTTAGCGTATTCGTATGAGCCTTGTTTGAAGCTGGACTCTGAAATAGCTTTAATAAAAGGAATTGCCCATCCGAATGCAAAGAACCTTCCCGATGACTACAATCTGTCGAAGTACACCAAGCGCCCGGTGAAAGTATTTAACATTGTGTCGGACCACGGGATGGCTCCTGAAGACAGCAGAATATCAAACATCGTAAACAATCTCCTAGATCCTGTACTTATTGAGACATTCAAGAAAGAGAATCTGTGTGAATTATACTTTGGGAATTCTATCAAACAATAAATAGGATATTGTTATTTCTTCTATAAAAAAAATCGAAATCTGTTAATTATGAAATACGTATAAGTTTGATATAAACTAAACTTTTGTTCCAAGATTTTATATTGTGATTTACAATAAATTATTTAAATGGTGAACTGAGGGCTTTTGTGAATAATTAATAAATATTATTTATTAATCTTATTTCATACCTTTGAACTGAATCTAAATGACTAGTATTATTAATGACGTAAATGTAGATACAAATGAATATTATACATGAAATGTTACATAAGTCTGCTACCAAGCAGCAGTGCTAATAGCACGGTTGTTCCAATATGAGCGGTAGCAGTTTGAAGCTTCTAGCTGTGAACGCTTACCTTCCATCCACCCTATCGTCACCATCAGGTGAGATGAAGACCAACTGTAAACCCATCATATATGAAAAAAATGTGTAAATGTGAATTCGTTTTCTTTGTTCTTCCTTCCCACCATATTGGAGAGTCTAACTGAGAATAAATACTTTTTCCCCGACTGTACAAGTAATATCCATGGAATACTTTTTTAAATCCACGCAGATTCAAAATTCATTTTCGTGGAATTGAAAACCTCAAATATGTTTCAATATTTATTTCAAAAACAAATGATTTCCGAACTATCATTATATCATGATTAGTATGATTGTAACGGGTAGATTCTAATAATGCTGTGGCACACGAAGCTGTGATTATCGTGATTAATTATTTATATCATCTTCTTTAAATAGCTCCATGTGAAATCGTACCATAATATTGCATTGTCGACTAACGTACATAAGTATGCATTTTAGCTTAATCGAATACCAGTATGAATTTTTTAAGAGAATTGTTAGATAATTAAAACATGACCTCTCTGATTATCATGAGTGTATCTTAGATTCAACACCACCACTGAAAAGCAAAATGAGACATTTTAACAAATTAACAAAACGGAGGCCAGATGAAGGGTTCACAGTTTCCATTCCTTGATTAAAACTCTGCATTTATTTCAATTAGCCTGAAAGCGAGACCTGAAATTAGGCTCATTTTGTTTAATTAATGGCCGACAACGCTGAAAAAGTTTTTAACACGCCCCTGCCCACCCCGAGGTGCAGAATATTAAATTATAATTTTCAGGGAAACCTCTCAGGTGCCAGTTTTGTTTATGGAAGATGAAAGTGATTCTGGTGAAAATAAAATAATGTAGTAGATGATCCTCAACTTAACATGATCATTATTTTACACAAAACATGAAAAAAATTGTGTTTAATCGTATTACTACGGACCAATCAGAATAAGCTATCTGTAGGAATTGGGTACTTGACACCTAATTAGTTAGGGGTAGAATTGTATTTTATACCGTAACGGACATTATAAGAAAGGACCCCAAAATACAAATAAATACGTAAAAAATTTAAAGTTTCAAAAATTGCGAAAAATATAGTTCTTCGAATAGTAAAAAGCTTATTGATTAGTTGTCTCATTGCATTTTGAACATTTTTTCTAGGGTTATATTTATTTTATTTTTTCGATGCCTGCTACACTCGAGCCCCGTGGCATGTTTCGGGACGATGGCGAGAGACCTGATGGCGCAACTTTAGTGTCATGATGTTTGGGTCGTGCCCTTGTATGGCACGTAACCTGCGTCGACATGATGGCTCCGTCTCATACACAGGGGACCGCCCGCAGAGCCGGCACGGCTGCTGAAAATGCCTAAAATTATCAAGCGCCGCAAATACTCTTCAATAGTTAACGATTATGAGGTTGCGGCGCTGGAAATGGAGACCATGGGGCCTTGGTCCACGGACACGAAGAAGTTCGTGAAAGACGTGTCCGTGAGACTGGTGCTGGCCGCGGGTGACCCCAGAGCCGGCGCCTTGTTTGCACAGCGGCTTAGCCTCGCCGTACACCGAGGCAACAGCGCCAGTGTACTGGGCACCATGCCGCACGGACTAGCCCTAGACGAAGTGTTCACTTTGTAAATATACGTTTTTGTTTTTTATTATTATTATTGTATTTTATTATTATTATTAGTAGTAGTAGTATTGTATAAGTTTGTAATTGTAAATAAGTGATTTTACGAGATAAATCAAAATATCTAACAAGCTTCATACATTTAACGCTCCAATTTATAGACGACACAATTCATACCCGATTTATATGGTGCGTTTTAGCACCGCGTTACTAGAATCACTTTTTCGGCGGGTTGTAATAAAATACTTTAGTCGTATTGAAAAAATAATAATTGATAGAGCTATTTATCTTTTTACATGGACTATCGAATGAGACAAAAATATTTTTTTAGTCAAATACCCAATTGTAAATCCTTTTACGGATATCCCAAATACTTTTTTTTAGGTAGATAGCCCCTTGTGCAGCTTACGTATAATTATATATTTTGCTCAATTTGTTACTGTACTAATATAGTTCCAGCTGCTCACATTGTACGGGTTTAACGATTTGATTTATACTAAGTTTTTTATCCTACTGAAACACGAATAAGGCGAGGGTTATTTATTTTATAAGTTACTTTGTGAAACGGATACATTAACGCGTTCAAAAAGAACTAAAAAACAACTTTAATTGAATTAAAAATTTGGTTTTTGTTTATTTTCTCAAAGAGCGATCAATCAATTTCAATAAAAGGAATATGGGACCACCTTTGAAGTATGCTCTACCAAACAAACAAAAACCGGTCGAGTGCGAGGCAGACTCGCGCACCGAGGCTCCGTATAGAATATGAATAACCTGTATTATAATAAAACTAGAATGTACGTGTACGTACATATAAAATATTTGACACAAACTAGTATGATGTAGGGAGTGCAGTTTGTCTGTTTGAACACGCTACTTACCGAAGCTACAGAATCAATTTTGATGCGTTTATGACAATTAAATTAGGCGTAGTTCTGGACAACATATATCTTTTATTTCATCAAAATTGGTCCACAGCATAAAAATATATCTTGTGAAATATATATAAGTGTGAAGAATCGTCGTGCCTGTACATGAAGAATCAACATGTTTGTATGTCTTCTATATGTATTTATCTTCTATACTATAAGAATTGTGTAAAATGTATGTGTCTGTACACAGCTAATATTTCACAAACACCGATTGAGTGTGATGTAGGTAGTTAAAAGTATAGAATAAATCAATTTTTACTTACTTCGATTTTATTAGTTTGGTGTGTAATGTGTGTGTATGTATTTTTGTTAGTATGTAACGGAATCGTTGAGCGTGATTTGGACTTGGCACACTTTATCAAGGACCGATGACAATGCAATAATTTTGATAGTTTTCCCTATTATCCTTAAGCGCAAAGAAAAACAACCATTGGGTGTGCAGTTTTATTGAAAATTTGTTCAGTTGATTTAGGCGTTATTTTGTGTCTTACGGCCAACATTTACGGCCAACCGACCTCGAGGGGTTGTGTTTGTATACCGGTCAACTACGCCTAATTTAATTGTCATAAACGCATCAAAATTGATTCTGTAGCTTCGGTAAGTAGCGTGTTCAAACAGACAAACTGCACTCCCTACATCATACTAGTTTGTGTCAAATATTTTATATGTACGTACACGTACATTCTAGTTTTATTATAATACAGGTTATTCATATTCTATAGGGAGCCTCGGTGCGCGAGTCTGCCTCGCACTCGACCGGTTTTTGTTTGTTTGGTAGAGCATACTTCAAAGGTGGTCCCATATTCCTTTTATTGAAATTGATTGATCGCGCTTTGAGAAAATAAACAAAAACCAAATTTTTAATTCAATTAAAGTTGTTTTTTAGTTCTTTTTGAACGCGTTAATGTATCCGTTTCACAAAGTAACTTATAAAATAACTCTCGCCTTATTCGTGTTTCAGTAGGATAAAAAACTTAGTATAAATCAAATCGTTGAACCCGAACAATGTGAGCAGCTAGAACAATATTAGTACAGTAACAAATTGAGACAAAATATATAATTATACGTAAGCAGCTGCACAAGGGGCTATCTACCTAAAAAATGGGTATTTGACTAAAAATATATTTTCGTCTCATTCGATAGTCCATGTAAAAAGATAAATAGCTCTATCAATTATTATTTTTCAATACGACTAATAGTTTTTTATTACAACCCGCCGAAAAGTGATTCTAGTCACGCGGTGCTAAAACGCACCATATATATAAATCGGGTATGAATTGTGTCGTCTATAAGTTGGAGCGTTAAATGTATGAAGCTTGTTAGATATTTTGATTTATCTCGTAAAATCACTAATATACATTTACAAACTTATACAATACTACTAGTAATAAAAAAAATACAATAATAATAATAAAAAACAAAAACGTATATTTACAAAGTGAACATTTCGTCTAGGGCTAGTCCGTGCGGCATGGTGCCCAGTACACTGGCGCTGTTGCCTCGGTGTACGGCGAGGCTAAGCCGCTGTGCAAAACAGGCGCCGGCTCTGGGGTCACCCGCGGCCAGCACCAGTCTCACGGACACGTCTTTCACGAACTTCTTCGTGTCCGTGGACCAAGGCCCCATGGTCTCCATTTCCAGCGCAGCAAACTCATAATCGTTAGATATTGCAGAGTATTTGCGGCGCTTGATAATTTGGGCATTTTCAGCAGCCGTGCCGGCTCTGCGAGCGGTCCCCTGTGTATGATACGGAGCCATCGTGTCGACGCAGGTTACGTCCCATACAAGAGCACGACCCAAACACCATGACACTAAAGTTGCGCCATCAGGTCTCTTGCCATCGTCCCGAAACATGCCACGGGGCTCGAGTGTAGCAGGCACCGAAAAAATAAAATAAATATACCCCTACAAAAAAAATTTCAAAATGTAATCAGACAACTAAATCAATAAGCTTTTTACTATTCGAAAAACTATATTTTTCGCAGTTTTTGAAACTTTAAATTTTTTAACGTATTTGTATTTTAGGGTCCTTTCTTATAATGTCCGTTACGGTATAAAATACAATTCCACCCCTAACTAATTAGGTGTCAAGAACCCAATTTCTACAGATAGCTTATTCTGATTGGTCCGTAGTAATACGATTAAACACATTTTTTTCATGTTTTGTGTAAAATAATGATCATGTTAAGTTGAGGATCATCTACTACATTATTTTATTTTCACCAGAATCACTTTCATCTTCCATAAACAAAACTCGCACCTGAGAGGTTTCCCTGAAAATTATAATTTAATATTCTGCACAGGGGCGTGTTAAAAACTTTTTCAGCGTTGTCGGCCATTAAATAAACAAAATGAGCCTAATTTCAGGTCTCGCTTTCAGGCTAATTGAAATAAATGCAGAGTTTTAATCAAGGAATGGAAACTGTGAACCCTTCATCTGGCCTCCGTTTTGTTAATTTGTTAAAATGTCTCATTTTGCTTTTCAGTGGTGGTGTTGAATCTAAGATACACTCATGATAATCAGAGAGGTTATGTTTTAATTATCTAACAATTCTCTTAAAAAAATTCATTTTATTCTGAAATTATTTCTTAGGTAGTAAATCAAGAATGTAGTTCTCTGTCTGACAGTACACTTTTTCTCAGGGGTTTTCATCATTGTCGTTTTACAAGCTTTTTTTAACTTGCGTTGTACTGTATTTTGTTTTGTTTAGGTAAAACCTTGCAAGCTGAATTATAAACTATTACTGGTATTCGATTAAGCTAAAATGCATACTTATGTACGTTAGTCGACAATGCAATATTATGGTACGATTTCACATGGAGCTATTTAAAGAAGATGATATAAATAATTAATTACGATAATCACAGCTTCGTGTGCCACAGCATTATTAGAATCTACCCGTTACAATCATACTAATCATGATATAATGATAGTTCGGAAATCATTCTGCTACGTGTCATATTGGAACACAACCGTGCTATTAGCACTGCTGCTTGGCAGCAGACTTATGTAACATTTCACGTATTCTATTAATTTGTATCTATGTTTACGTCATTAATAATAAATACTAGTCATTTAGATTCAGTTCAAAGGTGTAAGATGAAATAAGATTAATAGTCATAATATTTATTTGAATAGGACGAAATAAAGGAAAATGAAAATCGATGTTCAAAATATATTTATTTAACGTTATCCCTCTCCTAATGTTTCCATACTCTGTTGACATAATCTTTTAAAATATAATAGCTGTCTTTAGTAATTACCTAAAATAGGAGACGAAATTATAAAGTCGCGATATAAATCTCATTAACTTACAACTTTATAGTTACTGTATGTTACTGTTGTTGTGTATGTTAATGATACTCATTTCGCGACATCACAATCTGATGTCCTATTTTTAGATATTTACTACACAAATCCAGCTATTATATTTTAAAAAATTATGTCAGCATACATTTAGAATGAAACTTTGATGGAAGTGGATCGCCTTAATAAAACTAATTTGTCATAACAAATTCTAACCAATACAACCCAAAACTAGAAACATTATAATGACAAAGGTTTTACAACAGTGTTGTGTTTGAATTTACATAAAATTATAAATGCATAATATTACAAAAATTATCCTAGAATTACATATGTCAAAGAAATATACATACAATTCGTACTATAGCTTGCTGATTTTAAGATGCAGAATATATCGAATTGAATGATCAAGCAATATATACGAGTATATAGGTATAGGTAGGTACTTCAGTTGTCGGTTTTACTCATGTTTAATAAACTATCCCTTGGCATAATATCCTTCACCCACCAAATTTGCCAACACCGGCTCAAAAACTCTGAAAGCAATTTTTATCTGTGTAAGAGATAATTTATTTTCGAAATAAAAGTTTAAGGAAAGTACTACAAAACGGCCAAGTGTGAGTCAGACTCGCGCACCTGGGGTTCCGTTCCGGGTCCCGGTGGGGGTCATTTTTGACATTTCGACTAATCAATGGGCGCTATTGCTGCAAATGACATGACATTTGTCAATTTATTTCGAATTGTATTTTTTTGAAACACGGCCCAATTTATCATGGCATAGTGTCGATTTTAATATGTGTAATTTAAAAAATTATACTTTTCTTTATACCTGTACTTGCGTTGTAAGACGTTGCTTCTTGCCAAAGTTCAGGATACTAGGTCAATGAGGAGTTGCTTATAAAATTTATCCTATAAGGGTTCCTTTTTTCCTTTAGTGGAACTGAACCCTACGGAAACTGAGGAAGCGTGTTAGGTTACTGTTAGCTTGCCCATGCCCATGCTCTCCGGGACTGTAGTGTTTACACTGGCTATGTTATTCTAGCACAAGGACCTGTTACCTGAAAACTGTTGGAGAAAATATGCAAATATAATTTTGTCTGGCTGGCATACCTATAGTCGGCTAACATCGAACTATGTACATGTCCATTTGTTTATTTCTTATATATTTTCCCCTCGTAGAGTTCGCAAAGATTTTTGGTTTTGAATGTTTCAATAAGCACAGGATCTAGCAGACTGTTTATAATATTGGATACTCTGCTGTCTGAAGGAGCCATTGGATGGTCCGATGGTATGTTGAACACTTTTACTGGGTGCTTGGTGTACTTCGACAGATTGTAGTCATAGGGGAGTATTGGTGCTTTCGGATGCGGTAATCCTTTTATTAGAACTATTTTCGAGTTTAGCGTTATATCAGGATTATAGGATTTAGCTAAATATATTCTTCTGTATCCAGAATCCAGCACTGATCTTAGATACTGAGAAGATAAGGAAACCGCCCCTCTGAGATACCTAATACCAGCTTCAACCTTATCGCTCCAATGGTTTAAATTTTCAAGATCTTTTTTTAACGTCATGTTGTCTCGTCCTGATACAAGATAATAAGTATGATAAACGATCATGTTTTGTAGCTGAGAGTCCGTTATTTTGCCAATGTAAGCATCCATTTGGATTTTGAGTGCATCTGGGCTGCTGTCTAAACAGTACACCATCCCCGAGAGACCTGCCAAAAATTAAAGTAGATAATGAACATGATTTACTAAAGATCTCTCATGCAATAGCATTATATGTCTTAACATGAGCACTGTACCTCTTTCCTCAAGTAGAGCTGCTAATTCTAAAGCAATATTCACTCCAAAGGAATAACCCACAATATAAAACTTTGAGTGCATGTGTACTCTCTCTGTAATAAACTGTAAAGAAGTTAAAAATACATTTTTTTAAATCGAACTTCGTCACGTCGTGAACTAACGTCAATAACAACAATTTGTACCTTCAACATTTTATAAGAAATTTCCTGGATGTTGTCATTGATCATATTTGGACCTAGTTGACAAACTATTACTCGTAATTTCAATCTCTCAGCAATATCTTTAAACATGTGTCGATTCCCGTCGAATCCTGTGATCATTAGAATATAGTCGTCATTTGCATTCAGTTGTTCTTCAGTCTGAAAGTAGTTAACAGTACATTGCTTACCAAGGGAAGACAGAGACCAACTACCAACGAGTTTGTAGTTTGACCTTCATACACACGAGGTGGGAATCTTTCTTTCTCCCGAGTGATACATAGTAATTTATACTACTAATTTACCTATGAGGTCAATTTCAACTGAAAACCTTTTTGTTTTTTTGCATTTACTAATTTTTAAAAACAATTAAAAACAATTAGCACGTTAACCATGAATTTTCATAAAGTTTTTCCTCCCGCTCATACACTTTTCCGTAGTTTTCAAATTGGTCCTTACCAATAGTATCAATGTACTTATCAAGCAGGTAATATTAACTTCTTTTCTTGATATTATGTATAAAATCATCATACAACAAATGTATTTTGTTAGTTGTTGTCTAAATCATTACATTGATTGATATTTCAAGATTATAAAAACTGCTATCATAACTTTAGTTATATGATTTCAAAAAAAATAATTATTTAAGGTAAAATCTAAGTTTCTAATTTATGCTTATACAATATGTTGTATTGACAAATTGATAATAATGTATTCAAAAAAAACTTACATCAATAGGACTGCTGACCTTAGACGGCAATGAAACTAACGGTTCTGTAGCTGTGTGCTCATCATCGTCTACGAATGTAAAGAATGCTCCCAAGCCGATATCGAACTTTGTATTTTCTTTTGGTTTCATTTCTTCAAGGCATATAAGGCTGTTATTAAAAAATGAAAATTTGCTGTGAGCAATGAAAAATAACTGTCTATACATTGACATCTCTAGGTACTCACTCGTGAACGCTCAAAGACTTCACTTTGTCAACAGTGTAATCAGTCTTATGTGCTGATTTTATTAAAGCTCTAATTTCTTCAAAAGCTATTACATTCTCGACAAGATGTTCAACAGTTGAGTGTTCATCTATTTCATTAATATTTTTGCGGCCTACAACAAATTATTGTTTATTTGAGTTCAGTTAATTTAGTCTTAAGTATTTTGACAACTCAGACGGGGCTAGAACATAGAAACCACCGGGAGCGAACGCAACTTCGACGCGGATAAAATAGCAGGCATCGGTTTTGCGAATGTACAGAGGTTCGGGCTAAACATTTACACTTTTATTAATTTTATCTACTCACCTAGTATATTCAAAAGTTTGCTTAAGAAAGATGATTGCTTTTTTGCATCAAACGTTGATACGTTTGTGTACTTTTGTTTCATACATATCTCCATTGCGGACAGAACACTGTTTACAAGCTGAAGTTTCATATTTGACTGTATGCTAAAGGAAGTTGATATATACTGAAACATAAAAAGTTCACTACAATCTGATAATTCATATACTTAAGCAAAATGTTGAGTCCAAAAAATACTAGTATAACTTACAACAATACCACTACTAACAAGTATGTATTATTCTAACAAATAGGTAAACTTATTGCATTACAAACATGTTGGTTGACAAATTCAATTGAAAGGTAAAGATAATATGTAAACTTCAAAATATCAGCGAAACAAATTCACCTCATTCGGTAATTCTGCATGTATATATAGGGCTGGTAAGCTGGCGTCGTTGCGCATCTGACAAATCTTCTCAGAAGCTGACGATGCATATTCACCCACAACCATATTTGTAGAACGAGTAAAGACTACGAATTCTCTGAAATTTTTATAATTTAGGCAGACATAAGTTAAATTTTAGTCGATTATTAAATAGCTTAATGTTATCGTGGTTATCATTATACTCGTAGTTATTAAGATACATTTTATCGCGATGTAATAACGGTTCGGAAAATTAGTGTTCCAAGACCCTCAATATTTTAAAAAACCTATTCAACGATACCCCACACAATGGGGTAGACGGTTTCCTAGTAGTAAGCGTCTCTGAGCTAACCCGAGGAAAGACCGGCGGCCTTATCGTCTAACTCCAACACCGATCACGATCCATTTGAATTTGACGTTTGAAGATGATTCACGAACTTCACACCGCTCAAACGCGACTGCTAAATGTCATTAAAAGGTATAGCGATTAATCATGAGTTTGAAAGATTATGAATGAACGAAATCGTAATTTTGACATAAAATTGGTACCGTGTAACTTATTGACAACTAGAAATTGCTTTCAAAGCGACTCTCAAGTGTCAAATGAAAGATTCAACACTAGCCTCGAATCTTTCAAATGTTTCTCGCAAGTTTATCATTGTTTTATAACTATAATGATTGATTTAGTTTTAATGTCGTTCTATCAATTGAATTAGCAGCAAGTACTATTTTGATAGCTCGCGTAGAAGAAGAAATTCAGCCGCACAATATAATAAATTGATGTTTTATTTATAACTCTCAGTGATTTCAGATTGTTTTTATTATCTGCCTAAATAAGTAAAAAAATCAAAAAGATAATATACGTTATACGTAAATAATTATTTTGTATTAATTTCGAGAATTATGGTATCTCTTCAAAATTAGCTATGATGGGTGACTGTAGGTGACTATTGTTGTGTAGATAATAAATAATAATTTGTGCTGCTTGTTTACTGTGCTATGTGAGAATGGATGAGAACCCACAATATAATATTTGTATATAATTTATATTATATATACTTCGGAAATGAACTTTCTACACCACTGGTGGTACCAAGGCTATCTTAGTTATTAGATGAAATGAAACCTTAGCAATTTTTGTAAAAAAAGATACCAAAACCAGCGATAAAAATATTTTAAGACAACTAAAGAAGTGGCTGTAAGATTTAAGGACCATTGCCTGTTAAGGTAACTAAAGAATTGGCTGTAAGATTTAATGATCGTTGTCTTTTAAGACATCTAAACAACTGGCTGTAAGATTTAAAGACCATTGCCTTTCCTGCTAAGGATAATGAAAAATCACAACGACAACAAGCGCCGATTTCATTCGTTCCGAAAGTGATTGTGATTAAGAATGTTAGACGATACCATTTAAGAGTCGCAATCCCGATCGCGATCCCGATACCTTTCAAAGGTATCGCGATAGGTGTTGGAGTTAGACGATAAGGCCCCTGGACTGACAGGCCGAGCGAAACTATGAGAGTTTTTTTGTTTGAATGGCCTTTAAATGAACCGTTATTAGATACCAGTAAAATTTTCCATATTAACTGGCAATACTTATATTCGAAGGACTTATGAAACTGAGAAGTGACTAAAACACTAAGACGATTATTGGAATCTACAAATTAGCCATTAAAAACTTCGATCGCTTAAATTAGTCCTCGCCCGCGCGGTACAGGCGCGCGGAGTAAAGCGTCAAAGCGGATTGAGAGAGGAGCCGGGCGGCAGGCGCGCATAGTGTCCTGCCGCCCGGCTCCTCTCTGCGGATCCCCTGTACCACGCGGGCAAAGACTCTTTAAGCGGTTTATCTATAGTTTAAAGTTGAAAACTTTAAGTATTGCCAGTATATGATAGATATCATTAGCAAGTAATTCATTTGTCAAATTCTACCTCAGCTCAGGCACATCTCTGGAACATTTATCCAAGTTAGCCACAACTAATGTGGACTTCTTAAAGTGTTCAGCAAAATCATCACATGATATACTATCCTTCTTGTCACTCGCACGCGGTTGTACGATGAATATCCCATTCAAGGGTCCAGATTCTCTCAAAGATTTTAAAAGTCTTACAGTATTTTTAACACAATGTAAACTGTCAAATGAGACACTGATCGAAGCATCTAGCTCCTTCCATTTTCTGAAAGTTTGTTCAAAAATTATAAAGTTTTCAGATGCACTGTTGAAAACTCCAAATTATTTGTAAGACTACTTACTTCAATTTAGTCTTTAAAAACTCTGAACGTGATCCAGATTCCAAACTTAAGCACAAGTTTCTGGCGCCTCTGTTAACTAATCGATCGACAAGTTGAATATCAAGAACTTCTAGACCACATACGACTAAATAAACAGAAGATGCAGACAAGACGATCCTGAAAATTTATTTAATTTTTTATTTATTGAGTTTAACATATAGTAGCAACAATAAGGAATAAGCAAAATAGGAATCATCATCATCAACAGCCTATTTACGTCCCCACTGCAGGGGCTCAAGCCTACTCTCCTATAAAGAGTATATGAAGAAAATATGCATACCTAGGCACAATCAGCAAATTTTCGTCATGATTTCCTTTAATCTGTATGAGTACTCTCCCTCTATTCTTATTCATTTCTATAAGTCTAAACGCCTTTGTAACGTCTTTTGGTGGGTAAATCACATGCGTGAGTGGTCTAACGATGCCGTTGGCTATACCTTCGCTTATAAGTAGCTGGATTCTCTAAAAATTAAAATTTCCTTGGTTTAACACTGGTTCTCAACCAGTTATCATCGAAATCAAAATTAAAGTCTCCGGTAAGAAACGACTAGTTTAAAGCATCCTTGTCAAATAACAACATAATTTTCAAAGTCTACGTTCTATTTGATATCTTAGAGGGTTCAGATAACAATTTAACGAACAATGATCCACCCGTGGGGGCAGACAGGCGGTTCCGAAAAGTTCTGTCTGTCCGCAGTGGCGACGGAATTGGTGGTGGCAGACGGTAATATATTATGATTTTTAGAAAAAATAATAATATTGAAATCTTTTGATCAAAACCTGAGTGAAAATAAAAATCGTGTTATTATAAACTACAGTTGTTATTATAATGTACCTTTTTTTCGTATAGATTATCCGGTTTAAAAATGCTAGATAATTGAACACTCAGATAACCACGGCTATTAAATAGATAAGACATGCCGAAAGGGTGGTTATTCTTGAAATCATACTCGCTTAAGTCCATGAAGTATCCCGATGACCCAACACATTTCATTGCAATCTGAAACACAAAAATATTACTGTATATGTGATTTTTCACTTTGTGTTCTTCCTTTTTTGAAAGTATTTTAAAATCGCCACAGTAGAATTCATGCAGCAGTCAAATTCTCCGAAGAGTTAAGGTATATTTGTCTAAAAATCGCATTTCAAGCATTCACAATTTTTCTGCCAAGTACAAGTGGCACATAGCACTATTGTTTTCAGACACAATTCAATTAATTGCGGCTTCTTAGTGATGTTTTAAAAAAAACCGCAAGAAATCTCAACGTTGGCATGTCTAATCTCCGGAATCGTAGAAGTGTAAATTCAAGCACGTTAGACATGAAACACAAAGATTTTAATAACAAATTCTTGTTTTTTAACTAACCTGTCGTGTATTTCCATTAGCACAATTCACAACGTAATCACAACCTTTATTACGAGTACCTAAGGCAATCATGTTATAAAAATTGTCATCTCTTGAATAGCCAATGTGTTTATCTGAAATTCATACGTTTATAATAGTAAGTATTGAATATCCCCTGAAACAAATAATTATTAAAATATTGATTCCATTTGTAGTAATGATATCACATCATCATTTACCTTTTAATTGTGGGAACATTTTCTTCAGGAACAGTTTCTTCCCTCTGTCACCAACCGCCGTATAAACAGTACATCCCACGGCTAGACATACGGAGATCACTGCTTGTCCTATAGCTCCTGCACCACCATTCACGAAAACTGTCTGACACTTACGGAGTCGACTTTTGACTCCCTGTACAAAGGAATTACAGACTTAAAGTAGATATATTTATAAAAGTCACATAAAATTGATACTGAGGTGCAATTAAACTATTTTGAAATAAGTTGAATAAAATCATAAATTTAACTCACAAAAATATAATATGCTAGAGCATACGGCAGGGGTACAGTCGCAGCTTCCTGCAGAGTCCAGTGTTCTGGCACAGGCCATAGTAGATCCGGATCACTTTGTACGTAAGTAGATAGCGCCCGATCTGATACCAAGCCCATCACTTTCTGGTGTCTGAAAATTTACAAGAGCAAATGTTAGAGCAGATAAAATGTATAGTTTAACTGAAATAGGTAGTCGTTTTTTTTATTACAAGACTTATGTAAAAATGCTGACCATCCCTAACGCCGTTTGAACCAAACAAGGCGCCTAAATTCGGATTAAATGACGATTGAGGTGGTTAGCGTGCGTTGCTGATAATTGCCAAGTTTGGTTCAAACGGCAATAGGGGTGAGTGGTCGGCTATTTCACATGTATGTAGTTGTCGGGATTGAATTACAAGCGCGAGAACACAATATTATTATTATTGCTTACACATCAGTAACTCCACTGAAGTCCATCCCAGAGCCGTCTGCATTGTCAATTACAATTTTTTGGATGTCTTTTGCAGAAATTCCAGCATATGCTACCTAAAAGAAAAAAAACATTTAATAACGTTTACCTTCCCACCTAAAGGACTGAATTTTTTCATCTAGTAGATAGATAGGTAGTACTGGTAATACGATCTTAACATCCTTATTTATTAGTTTAATTTTCAATGAAAAATATTCCGAAAATACGAAATGCACGAGTGTTAGTATTGTGAATAATGTAAATAAAGTTAAGTATCTAGGCATTATACTAGACCAAAAAATGACCTGGAACCAACACATCAATTTTGTGACCAAGAAGGCTAAAATTGCTTTGGGTACATGTTGTCGAATGGTCAGGACCAAATGGGGCCTTCGACCGAGGGCTGCCCTGTGGCTTTACACGACCATAGTGAGACCCATGGTAACTTATGGCTGTGTGGCATGGCAGAAGAAGGCCTCACAGACAACATGTACGAAAGCGCTAAGCAACCTTCAAAGAATGGCATGCCTGATTATAACTGGCGCCATCTCTTCCACACCCACGGCATCTATGGAAGCACTGCTAAACCTGCCCCCACTACACATTCATGTGAAGAGAGAGGCAGTTTGGCAGTGATGAGATCACGGGTCCTCTCCAACAAAAGTTGGATATCAACTGCTGTGAGAAAACTAGAAGAGGATTTCATAAGCCAAAGAATCATGATGATGCCCTCGGACGCCATGCAAAAAGTATACAACTTCCAGAAGTTGTTTAAGAGGGTATGCTGTTGTCAATGCGCCCATACCAACGTAGTCCAGTCATATTTTGAGTATTAAGCTATGAAAATCTATAAAATTTTCAAGACACAATCTAGAAACAAATATCTGTGTCGGTGGTGAGTCAGATTTTCGTTTAAAAATATACTTCCAGAGTCACAGGGCGTCAAATTATTGTATTTTTCGGTACTAAAAAGCTTCAACTTTGAACCTGTTTTACAAGAGTATGAATCAATTTAGAACAATTTGGAAAAACCACCGACATCTGAAATTTCATTAGTATACTGTATTAAAAAAAATTCTACACAGCTACAAAACAATGCAACCTTGAACGTGGCCACGTGGTCTTACCAACATAGCCTCTTAAGGTATACTTACCCGATCGGATTGAATGGGACGAAGGCATGCCTAGCGACCTCCAATCCGACGAAATAATTTGGTTCACAGATGGATCAAGGAAAGATGGGCAAGCAGGAGCCGGGATACACAGCGAGGAACCCAGGGTGGACAAACACTTCCCCCTGGGTGAGTACGCGACTGTTTTCCAGGCTGAAATGCACGCAATAATCAACTGCGTTCACGAGAACCTCCTTCGCTCATACACCAACAAGAGAATCACAATTCTCTCAGACAGTCAAGCTGCACTAAAAGCATTGATTTCATACGAATTTAACTCCAAACTCACGTTAGAGTGTGTCCAGATACTGAACATTTTAGGCTCGACCAATGTGGTTACCCTGGCCTGAGTACCTGGACACTCTGGCATCTGTGGCAATGAAAACGCAGATGAACTAGCTAGGTCTGGTGCAGAGAGCCCGCTGGTAGGGCCAGAACCGGCCTGCGGCATCTCCATCCGCACCATAAAAGATAATTTTAGCCAGGAGGCGCGCCGACGAGGACTGCTGTTCTGGAAAGCCACACCTGGCCAAAACCATTCTAGAGCGCTTCTGAATGGCTTCAACAACTCGTACGCAAACGAAGCGCTTTCGCTCAGCAGGAAACAACTAAGGATCCTGACCCGGACCCTAACGGGGCACTGCAAGCTAAGCAAACATCTCAGCCACATGGGCCTGAGCGACAATATAGCTTGCAGATTTTGTAAGGAGGATGAAGATACGCCCATCCATATCCTCTGCTACTGTGATGCTCTTCATCACAGTAGGTACAGACACCTCGGAGGCCACAATGCCACAACGGACAGCATCAGGACCTCCAAACCCAGACCAATCGTACGGTTCATGACCGAGATTGGCCTTGGGGAGGTGATTTGATCCATAGGGGACTGTCACAATAGATCTGCAAAGGTCGCAGTGACTTGCAGGACAGACGAACTGCACCCCTCATGTCCAAATAATAATAATATAATAATGTAAATAAAAGAGCAACGTTGCAGATAGCTGATCTATATGGCTAACTTAAAAATATGGCGAACTTAAAATTATGGGTCAATTTATACTTTATTTGATGGACTAATAACAAAACATATATTTTATCAATTAGGTTTTTTATTTTCTTTGCAACATCATCTCAAATGTAATTATAATTATTTAAAAGCAAGTATAATCGTAGCTGTGGGAGAGCTGGTTTCCAAGCTAAGCTATGTTGCGAGACCTGTGTTGTGAGTAGCCAAATCTCACCACACGGGATTCAGAGCTCTGGTTCTGGTAGTATATACATTTATTTAGTTTTTGTTGTTGTTGTTTAATAAAAAGTAATTTTGAGTGAAATTTGTACGAAATTTTAATTTTGTCCATGCAATGTTTTTTTTTGTTACCTAAAAATTGACACTTTAACTTAATATTTCGAACACGGAACACTAAAAAGGTAGAAAAAACCCAAAGATAATTGCTATACTATGTTTTTACACTAGGACACCATTTTTTATAAGAGTAGAACAGCAGAATGGAAAGTCAAACGACACCGGACTGAAGTTATGCGTCACCGTAAACACACCCACCCGTACCGCTCCTATACCTCAGTAACAAACTCAGATAAGCGTTAGACCTGTAATATTGTTCATAATTCTGTTGTTCTACCTCTAGTGTAATATTCGTTTAAAAATGTTTTCTTCTTCTATTGTTGTACGGGAGGGTGTGTTTACGGAAGGTCAAACGACGCATCACTTCACTCGGGCGTCCCGTACCACTCCCATACCTCTGGAACTGACTCAGTTATGCGTTAGAACTGTACACTTTATATAGGCGTTTTACGAGTTGTGTGTTAGAGGGTGTTTATATATATATAATGTATGTATAAAATTGGATAATAATAATTCATTTATTTAATTTTTTTCCATAGTGATTCAAATAAAATTTGTACAGATTATGGATGGACTGAAATAAGTATATCATTATTTATATTCATCATCATCATCAGCCGGGAAACGTCCACTGCTGGATATAGGCCTCCCTCATGGTACGCCACATCGACCGGTCCCGAGCCACCTGCATCCAGCGACTCCCCGCGACTCTAACCAGGTCGTCGGTCCATCTAGTGGGAGGACGGCCTGGTAGACGTTTCCCGGTACGTGGTCGCCACTCGAGAACCTTTACTCCCCACCGGTTATCGGTTCTTCGAGCGATGTGGCCTGCCCATTGCCACTTCAGCTCACTAACTCGTCGAGCTATGTCGGTGACCTTCGTTCGTCTACGGATTTCCTCATTCCGGACCTTATCACGTAGAGAAATTCCGAGCATAGCTCGTTACATTGCTCGCTGAGTGACTTTGAGCTTGTTTATTCGGCCCACAGTAAACGACCACGTTTCGGTTCCGTATGTCATCACTGGCAACACGCACTGATCAAAGACTTTTGTCTTTAGACGCTGAGGTATTTTGGACGAGAAGATATGCCGTAACTTCCCGAACGCTGCCCAGCCGAGTTGGATTCTTCGGTTGACCTCTTTGTCGAAGTTGGACCTACCTAGTTGAACGATCTGTCCCAGGTATACATACTCGTCTACAACTTCGATTGTAGTGTTCCCAACCACTACCGGCATAGGTGCAACATGGACATTTGACATGATTTTCGTCTTGTCCATGTTCATTTTTAAACCTACCTGTTGGGAAACTCTGTTGAGGTCATTGAGCATTGCGTTCAGATCCTCAAAGGATTCTGCCGTTATGACTATGTCATCGGCAAATCGAAGGTGAGTGATGTAGTCGCCGTTGATGTTGATGCCCAGTCCTTTCCAGTTCAGAAGCTTGAAAACATCTTCCAGTGCAGTGGTGAAGAGTTTCGGGGATATAACGTCACCCTGTCTTACACCTTTCTGCACTTGGATCGGTTTCGTGCATTCATCCTGTACTCGGACGGACATTGTGGCTTTATTGTATAAACATTTCAACACTTCGATATAGCGATAGTCAATGTGGCACCTTTGGAGAGACTGAAGCACTGCCCAAGTCTCGATTGAATCAAAGGCTTTCTCGTAGTCCACAAACGCCAAGCATAATGGCCGATTATACTCCTCGGTCTTCTGTATAATCTGCCGGAGCGTATGTATGTGGTCTACGGTGCTGAAGCCTTTTCGGAAACCGGCTTGTTCGGGAGGTTGGAAGTCGTCAAACCTGCGCGCTAGTCGGTTCGTAATGACTCTCGAAAATAACTTATAAACGTGGCTCAGAAGGGATATTGGTCGGTAGTTCTTCAGTAAGGCATTATCGCCTTTCTTAAAGAAGACCATTACCACGCTTCTGCTCCACGCTTCTAGCGTGCAGCCTTCGTGTATGACGGACTGAAAGAGCTTCTGAAGGACTACAAGTATCGGTTTTCCACCCGCTTTCAGAAGCTCTGATGTGATTCCGTCTTCACCTGCCGCCTTGTTATTTTTGAGTTGTTTGAGAGCCATTCGAATCTCATACAGGCTGACGTCCGGGATATCTTCGGTATAGTGTCGGGTCAGTTTGGCTCTTCGGTCACTCACCGGGCTTGCGCCTGGTCTCCGTTATTAATATTATATGGCTATAAATAAAATATCATAAATTACCTGAACTGTATAAGCTTTCGATGTGACAGGTAAGGTTTCACTCCACATCAAACTATCTAAGTCCCCGGGTATTGTTGCAGTGACGCTAATGTAGTTGACCTTCACTGACTGATTTGTTGGTAATGCATAAACACCTCCCCAATGGCCCTGAAACATTTTTGTTTTATTTATAGAGGGTAATATAAATTCCTAAGTAATTTTAATTTTACTTACATTTTTGAATATATTAATAGTCAGGTTTTTCTCAATCTGTTTCTTGTACATGATGCTGTTTGGGTCAAATGTAGGCGCATTGTAATCATCCACAACTACAAGTGTTAACTTGTTATCTTTTTCCTTATTCATTTGTTTCACGAAACCTAAACGTAATTAAATTACTTATATAAATAAATAAAGTACAAATAAATAGTAATTACATTGTGATTTACACTAACCATTTTAATAAAATGTTATATGTGAGTATGGACCAGTGTCTAATGTTAGACATCAGACTGCTCATTAATTACCTTCTTTGCCTCGTGAATACGTGATTTAAAACAATATATCTAACCGAGTATACAGTCTTCCAATACCTGGATTCTATCACGTAACACAACCAGCTAGTAATGGCGGCCCGATATCACAACATTTGTATATAAGTACTAGCGGCCCGCCCCGACTTCGCACGGATGGCATTTATTTTGGCATAATCGTAGAGTAAATGTAACTCTTTCTGGTTATTACATAAATTTTCAGAACTTTCCAGAAGTTCTCATGTGAACTTTTTCACTTTTGTGAAGTTCACATGAGTTAGACAAGGTCATATATGTATATTTTTCACATTTTGGCCAGCCACAACCACCCACTTCCACCTATCGCGACCAAACTCCCTTTCTTTCATCAGGAGACCAAGGGGTATTCACTACCACAACGGGAAGTTGATCGGAGTTGGTGGTTATAGAGAAAAAAGATTATATTATTATATATTCTCGACTTTTCAAATTCAAATTTTGAAAAATGCAAAAATTGACATTCCTGATTATTCACTTAAACTATCCGTCAATTCATTAAATCGCCAACAAAGCTATAGTTAGTTATAGTTCCATCCATCAAAATCTTTAGATACCCGTCGGCGATAACTGGCTGTGAGAAGGTTCCTCATAATAATCACGTGCAGGTGGATTAATGATCGCAGTAAGAAATTGTTGATACGCAGGTGCCGCAGACTGTCTACAAGTTTTTTTCCTAAGTCGCCTTAAGCAGGTTTCAGACTATGCTATACTATTGTGTATAGTAAATACGGACATAATGCTATACTATATAGTATGGCGTTCACACTACGAGATATAATCGCAAGCATTTATAGTATACTAGCAGCCCGCACCGGCTTCGCACGGGTGGACATAGAGTTTCAATTTTTTTACTTAATCTAAAATTTTACATTTCTATATTTACATTTTTGTACATTTTTAGAGATCCGTAACTCAAAAGGAAAAAAAGGACCCTTATTTATTGGTTTACTTTGTTGTCCGTCTGTGTGTCTTTCAAGACCCTTTTTCTCAGGAAGGCGATCTGTAATATCTTCAAAAATATTCATTTAAATTACTCTCTGTAAAGATCCATATTGATCTATATTAAACGCACAATGTGTCTAAGGTACTTAAATGAATAAGGATTAAGGCTATATATTGCCTAAGATCGCTGCAAAATAAGCCGTTATTTCTCAGAAAAAGTAAAGGATAAAAATGGTTATTGTGGGTTATCCTTAAAAGATAGATATATACCATCGCAGACTTTTTTGTTTATCTTTCTAAGGTGTACAATACAGTACTACATTATTTTGATCTATCTGCTAGGGTTTAGCCAGCGTTTGCAATGTAAGCGCTAAAAGATGTGTTTATTTACGACATCACATTAGAAATCCCTAAAATTATTGGTATTGCCCTACTATAGTATGCATGTATTATATATATAAACCTTCCTCTTGAATAGTTCTATCTATTAAATAAAACGCATCAAAATCTGTTGCGTAGTTTTAAAGATTTAAGCATATTTAAATATAGACAGCGGGAAGCGACTTTGTTTTATACTATTTCATCGTCAGCCAGGAAAAGTCCACTGCTGGACATAGGCCTCCCTTATGGTACGCCACATCGACCGGTCTCGAGCCACCTGCATCCAGCGACTCCCCGCGACTCTGACCGGGTCGTCGGTCCATCTAGTAGGGGGACGGCCTGGTAGACGTTTCCCGGTACGTGGTCGCCACTCGAGAAACTTTACTCCCTACCGGTGATCGGTTCTTCGAGCGATGTGGCCTGCCCATTGCCACTTAAGCTCACTGACTCGTAGAACTATGTCGGTGACCTTCGTTCGTCTACGAATTTCCTAATTCCGGACCTTATCACGTACAGAAATTCCGAGCATAGCTCGTTCCATTGCTCGCTGAGTGACTTTGAGCTTGTTTATTCGGCCCACAGTAAAGGACCACGTTTCGGTTCCGTATGTCATCACTGGCAACACGCACTGATTAAAGACTTTTGTGTAAATGTAAAATGTATGGTGCGCGATATTGTTGTACTACGAAGTATAGGCTATAGGCTATTATAATATAGTGTAGTCTGAAAAGAGCCACATTTTTAAACTCTATATTAACATATTAAATTAATTAATAAGCTAGTCCTTACCAAATCTGTTAAAGTAATGTAATGGTTTATACTAGATATTTACCTATTAATCCACTGTAGTGTTGCCTTTCTGACACTAGAACAACACGTCTTTTCTTTTGTAGTTCATTGTAAAGACTACGGACCCAACAGAAATGTTTATCGTCATCGTATACATGTATGTAAATCAAGTTTTCATCTATTGGCTTGTTCTTTTTAAACAGGAGAATTTGTTGTTCTCTTGCGTTCATCGATGATATCAAACTCAGCCCCTTTGTCATCATATCGTTATTTTTATATTTTTTCACAATTAAGATGAAGGCATTTATTTTTATTGTATTTATTATGTTAGCTATGTCCTGTAAATTTTTTATATTTTTATAGTAACACACACACATATTAATCGCTAGTTTTTAGGGTTCCGTAGCCAAATGGCAAAAAACGGAACCCTTATGGGTTCGTCATGTCTGTCTGTCCGTCCAATGTTACAGCCACTTTTTTCCGAAACTATAAGAACTATACTGTTGAAACTTGGTAAGTAAACGTATTCTAAGAACCGCATTAAAATTTCAGTATTGAAGTTTCTAATATCTTTTTTTTTCTAAACTGAATAGTTTGCGCATTCCAATGTGGTAAAATGTGTGGTCTATGTAACCTCTAAAATAAGATAATGATAAAAATTTTAAAATATATGATGCAATCAAAATGCCATGCAAACTTCCACCGAAAATTGGTTACCTTTCATTCAATCAACTCAAATATATATATTAAAACCAATACAAACAATATATATATATATATATAATTTGATTGATTGTAAATTTGATATACTATTATTAAAACATCGATCTAAGTTACAACCATTCATTCCATTCATGAGCGAGTCCGACTCGCACTTGGCCGCTTTTTAGACGGTAAATGCGTCCATAAAAAGTCTTCAGGTTATGTGAACTTTTTTAGTCATATTGGTGATTCATTTCATGCACCTGCATACCAGAATACGCAAAATTTTATTTCAATCAGTTTTCTTACTGATTGGGCTACCCAAAAACAATGTATTTAAAAACAAAAATATGGTAATACGTATCCCGTTTTCAATTACTTCATTGGTCAATTATTATATATTAATTTTTTGCACAAGCAAAAAGCTTGTGCTCGCGAGATCTACTGTTCACATTACTACTTATTTTAAAGCTTCCGATCTACTTGATATTTGATTTCATATAAATGGTATCACTTACATCTGTATATCCTTCTTGTATTATAACCAAATCTGACCGAGAAATAATTTCTCTTTTATCTTTCAACAAACAAATATCTGTTCCTTTAATCCAATCACTAACAAATTTAGCATTTGGAACACTCTCATTGACACGATTTATAGCTCTACACAGCCATTTATTTCGTGTGTCACAGATTTCTGTCACCAATACTTTTTTATCAACAACATTATCGATAACTATTTGGAGATCAATTTGAACAGCAACCTCCATCTGTGAAAATTCAATTACAATGAGTGTCAGGAAATATAAAGAGAAGAAAATCAACTTAAATTAAATATCCCGTTCATACAATCAATAACAAAATGAAATTTAGTAACTTCATTCCAATAAAATCTAATTGTTTTTAAAAACTACTTTAAAAAACATCTTATTGTCATATAAAAGGTGAAATCATACCTCAGTGTCTTCAATAGTACGAGTATGTGACATAAATATTCTGGATGCAATAACGTCTGGTATACTCTCAATGACAGGGTAATCGTTAAATATAATACTGCTGATGCTAACACCAGAGGACCTTTAAAAAAGAATAGACCATCTATTTTTATTGCCAAATTGACTAATATATCTTTACGCGTACATATATTTATTGATCAAAATACACTCCGCATTTATTCCGTTAGCACATTATTACCTTCAGTTGGCTTTCATTTGTCATTGACCTTATCTCATCTATTATAATTAGCCATATATAGAAAATCTTAGAATGGAACCATGCTTGCCGAGAAACCTCAAATTAACGAGCTTGTTTCGACTAAGTTAACATTTTATTATTATCACATAGTTTTTGATTTATTCCCTTACTTTTGCTGTAAAACCTATTCTTCTTACTAAATTTTTGAACTAAAAAAGTAAATGACCTGTTTTGTGTGTGAGTAATGTGTGCGAATAGGTATTCCGTTTTTGAAATTTATCTTTTCCCATTCTGGTCATAAACACAAAGATACACGAATACGTACGTACACCAGGTCATTTTCTTAAGTTTTTCACCTATACAGGTTTCGAGTCCTTGCCTTAAGTGAAATAAACAAAATATACTGCTTCATAAACGGCCTTATCTTTTAATTGCGTTTGCTTAAAAGTTGCTTTTTTCACAGACCTAAGAGATTTCAGGCATATATATGTATTTGATATTAATTTCAACTTGATACATTCAAGAATTCCTTAAAAAGGGTATTGACAGACAGACATACAAATAAACGAACAACACACTTTTATTTGAGGCACGTAACCCTAAAAGCAAGATTTTTTCCAAAAATATGCATACAAAGGGAAAGTAAAGGATTAAAATAATAATATTGTGCATACTCAATTTCATCATGGTCTGTAGAAAGCAGAGCGACGAAATAACTTTCGTCACCGATCTTAATCGCATCACATTTCTTGAAATAATTTATGTCAATACATAAACGGTTAATTATTTTCGGTGTTGACATGCCTTCATAGTCTCTTGTTAGAACCTTTAGTTGTATAAGAGCGTCTATAAAAGTTATCCAGTTACCACTCCATTTCAAAAGAGCTTTATTATATTCTTTTGTTACGGAATGTATTGACCTGTAACTATTTCTGTAAACAAATAAATTATACTATAAATATTTTATTAATGCTTTTAATGTTAAAATATTTTACTAAAACTTTCACCAACGTGTAAGAAAATCCTTTTAAATTCATAAGTCTGTAAACATCATTCGAATTCAATGTCTTGATGTCGTCGGTCCATAATTCGTCGTCAATGTGTTTTCTTTTAAATATTTTCTCCACTTCCGAAATAACGCCACTCACAACAACCGTATCTTTAAAAGTAACCTTAAACAAGACAATAAACAAAGACAATATCAGCTGTCAACTATGAATGCTGTCAATGAATATGTAGACACAATTAGTCTGTTCATCGAATAAGTTACAACGTTACCTCAAATTTTTGGTTTCCCTTATTAATAAGAACCACTATTTTGATACGTTCTTCCCAATCTTTGATGAATATTTCACTTAGGAAGTGAACATTAGTAAATACTACTGACATGTCTGTGAAATTTTTGTGACCTTTATACATTCCATATGTTTCCCAGACAAAGAATAGTATGGCAGCTTCACCCAGTACAATTTCTCCTAAAATGAAAATATTTTACTTCAGAGATTGAAAGCTGTGTTTAATAACATAAAGGAAGAAAAGAGAATGCAGATAAAATGTGAAATTAGTAATGCGTGTACAGGATCAACGGAAGTCAGCTTGAGCAAATACAAACACCATATACATATCTGAGAGAGACAGAGAGATTTGTCTCTGAACGCATGCAGTTCTGAAAATCAAGAAAGCCAGGCGACCGGTAAGTCTTACGCGCGCGATCAACTCGGATTCTACTAAAGATTTAAATTGCTACGAGGCATTTATCGTGGACAAAACTTAGTTTATATTATGAATAAATTAACTAATAAATATTACCGTTTCTGACATTCCCTCCCAGGAAACTATACTCATCATCTTGCAATAAAACAATAATCTCCCGTTTTGTTGAACGAATATTACTTTTTTTGATGTTGAGATTCGGCCTGCAAATAAATTTAAATACATTTAATCGTTGTAAAATTACACAATCCAGTAGAAACACAATGTATTAAACTTACCATGTCTCACTGTGTTCAAATTCGATGTAGTGTGAGATTGGAGGAGTTTCAGTGGACACAGGAAATTCTATTTTTGGATACAATGATGACACTGTAGCATTTAAGCCTTCTTGATATATTCTGTAAACGTTTCAAAAAGTTAACACTGTTAAATTTAATGATGAATGAATTGAATGAAGTTAGAAATATTATTATTCGTATGAAAGATTCCCTTACTTGCCGATGGCTTCCAATAAGAAGCTGACTGGGTGTGAGTTGCCACGTCTAGTGAGCGGTATGTGCGTGCACTCCATGTGCGATCTTTTCAATATTGCTTGAAGGAGGCCGTGCGGAGCTACTTCTATAACAACTGCGTTGGAGGGTATCTGACGGGCTGCTTCTTCAAAGTATACCGGGCTCTGAAAAGGAAATACAACATTCTTATGTACAAACTGCAGTCTGTGGTACTCCACGTCCAACGGACTAAGATTATTATCTTACCAATAGATTATTCGTATGATATTCGGCGGACGAATATTTGACTGCATGACTATCCCACTTAGTCTGGAGCGCTGATGTACAAACCCATTTGCTGCTCCTCAGTTTTGGTTCTTTTATCACTGTTGTTAAGAGTTCTAAAAGCTTTTCCCCTAAAAAGCAAAAAAAAAAACTACGTTTTTGAAACCCTTGCACAGTCAAGTGCTTCAGTTTATTTAGGCCATATAAGTTCTTACCAGCGTTTTTAATATATCTTGAGTGAAATGAAATATTTCCAGTGGGAACTTCTTTTGCGAATATTCCGCGGGATGTAAGTTCACCGACAAACTTTTTCAAGTCATCAACAGGTCCTGATAAAGTCGCAGATTCAAAGCTGTTATGACAAGCGACGTCAATTTCCGGCGGACAAAGTGGAAGAACCTTGAAAAGCATTAAATTAAAATTTTATGTGATATTAGTACTACAATAAGCAAATTATTTATTTTACGTACGTCTTTATATCCAAGACCAACTGCAGCCATAGCGCCTTGAATCAATGGTGTTTCAGTTGAAGCGACACCACGACTGTATGCTGCTAGGATCATTTCTTCTGCAGTGAAGCAATTGTCAAAATACGCGCACCCTAATTCCCCCACACTGTGACCTATTTCCAAAATAATTTTTAAATATAAATACAAACGTGTATTACGATATAGTAGAGGTACTTTTTCATCTACCGAAACATCATATTTATATACTTTTACTTACGACTGTATTATAAATAGTAATATGTGTTTTTACCAATCCTTTAAAAAACACTGTTGAAGCAGAGCCAGCGCCTAATTAGTTGCGTCTCCTGGGTGCGCATGCTGTCCATCCGATGACCATGATGATGGAGACACACAGACGATGTAAGTTTAAACTTTCCTAAGCCCACTATCCCTTAGTTATCTTTCCAATTGCTGTGGCTCGTAATCAATTAAAAAGATGATTTTCTTATAAAATTTACTATTTAGTTTAATTTCAACTTACCAATGATATTGTCAGGCTTAATTCCCAGTTCTTTTAGTACATCAGTCAAGCCTATTTGTACAGCGGCAATACCAACAAAGGAATTAATAATATTGTCAAACAGCTTGTTATTTCTTTCAGATATTATTTGGAAAATATCTATACCTCTTGGTCTTAAAACTTTGTCACACCTGAAAATATTATTATATTTCTTTAAAAATATTTAAGCAAGAAATAGATTTATGAAATAATTGGGGGTCGTTTAAAGTTTTTCTGACGTATTGATTCATTGATTTCCATCATCATCATCATCAGCCGGGAAACGTCCACTGCTGGGGTGGGTTTAGTCGGTGGCCTCCTAGTGTGGGCGACTCGTTGTTTTTCTGGTGGACCCCAAAACCTAAGGAAGCGCAATGGGTTACCCCTGGTCCACCCCGGGCAACAACAGCTAGTGACTCTTCCTCGGATTTCTCACTAGTTGCTGGCGAAACACCGCTCATCTCTCGCCGGGAAACCGTAGGTGCGACCCGGTGATGAGTATTAGCACCTGCCTACGCTTTTGGCCTGCGTAGTAGAGCGCCGTACGCCGGATGACGGAGTCCTGGGGGGTTGAGCTAAGCGTGTGTCGGAGTAGTACACATGTACGGCAACACGCCCCCTTTGGTCCTGATTTCGGACTCAAACGGCAACTCTTTCGGCTAGCCACTGAAAAGGCAATGGTCACGTGTCCCGTCAGAGGGCCACAGGCGAGGGGTGGTGGGGTCCGAGGACGAGGCGGGCGGACGGTTTCCGGCCATGCTGACGGATCAAGGTCTGTATGGACCACCTAAAGGAGAACTGATCGTCTTCGTTCGGCCATGCAGTACCGAGCACCCGATGTCGCGCAATGGAGCCAACCTGCTGCCCCTATATCACCTAGGTAATCCTAGTGACCCGATCCATTTTCCGAGATCGGGCAGTCCCAGTTGCGGGCTCCGTGGAGGGTGGGAAACATAGGTGACGAAAACTTACATTCATACAACATGGACCCATCAAGATCACATACTCACACACCGACACAAAACACTCCTACACGGGCAGTTCGGCCTGCGGGGCAACCCAAAGGTAACGCCACACACACACACACTCTCAAATTCCTACACAGACACAGACACACCTTAACACACAACAACATACACTCAACACAAACAAAACAACAACGGCAGTTCCGCCGATGGGGCAACCCCCCGTTGGTAACGCCAAACCCACACACCGTAGTACAGAGGTGGCCGAACCGAGGGCAACCATACCCAAGGGCGGTGCCTTATTGAGCACACCAGGGTTGCCGAAAGGTGTTACCCAGGGTGGGACCGGCGGTGGCGCCTTGACAGTCGAGGTGCCGCCGGTGGGAACACACTCGGAGACACCAAAAGGTCTACCCCGGCAACAACAACAAGAAATTGTATACACGTGGCAGACGGTGGGAGCCAAGCGGGGAGGCAGACCACCACATCAGACGGCGGGAAACCAATCTGCAGGGCCGGCACCCCCTGCGGCAAAGAACAAGCCTGGCCTCCGCCAGCGAAGGAAGGCCAAGAACCGTCAACAGCGAGTCACAGGGAGTACTGACCAGCTCTCCTTCACCGGAAGCAGGAATGAGGCGGGACCTTCTCGCACCAAACCAGCAGCCCAAGTCGCCACTGGAACCGCTGCGGGTGATCGGCCTGGAAGCAAAAGAGTTCGTCTCGATGACACTGTGTCTCCACGAGGCGAGCAAAAGAAAGTACGGACTGACCTCTCGCAGCGACCCAGGCCTGAGCTGTACGCAGACGCAGCCAAAGCTGACCTTGCTGTTGCCATTGTGACAGAGAAGACGCAGCATTTGGGAGCCTAATCGTTGATAAGCTGGAAGAGGCCATAGTCAATATGGCAATAAAGAGGACCAAACAAGGCCCAAGGTTTCGGGGTAAACCCATCATCGCCGATGGTGTCCTAAAACTGTGGTGCATGGACCATGAAACATTAGAGTGGCTAAAGGTAACACTGGCAGGGGTGCAGATCCCCACAGGAGAAAAGATAGTGGTGAAACGCCAGACGGACATCCCAAACAGGGTGTTCTGCGGACTACTTGTCCCCGGAGAGTGGGCAGACGCGCCACTCATAGGGAACATCCTAGAGATGCAGAACCCATTCGCACAGGTGGACCGGTGGCTTCTTATCAAATCGATACCCAAAGAAGGATTCACGTTCCTCATCGTCAGCGTCCCGGAAGACACTGCCAGGATCCTGCGAAAGCACGATCGTAGACTGTCCTTCAAACTGGGGTCAGCCTACATCAAGTTCCGTGCTCAAAAAGGCAAGAAGTTTGGCACTGAACTTCCAACTCGGGACGACACAACCCAGGCAGATGCCGGAACCCCGAAAGGGAGTGAGACGAATCAGCCACACCAATCAACCTCCCTGGAAGTAGGGGAGGATACACTGACCAACCCTGACATCCAGAACGAGGACCCAGTTCCTAGGAAAGACTCGTCAACGGAGGACGAATATTCCTCGATCGTCGGAACCGATGACGAGCTGATGTCGAGGATAAACGACATGGGTCTGGAAGCAGACCTAGAGGAGACGGTGGAAGGACCCACGCGTGAAAATGGCGTGCCCTTCTCCACAAATTAAAATGCTACAAGCAAACCTCCACCACAGCCGCACAGCAACGGCTCAACTGCGGCGTTGGCTGGAGGACAACAACGAGGCCATAGCCCTGATCCAAGAGCCGTGGATCAGAGCTAACAAGATCTGTGGCCTTAACAACATCGGAGGTAAGATAGTGGCTAACACTGACTCTAACACCCCCAGAACATGTATTTACATATCACCTTGTATATCAACGTATCCATTAACAGAGTTCTGTTCCAGAGACCTCTCTGCAATAAAGCTCATACAGCCCAGCACATAAAGCCTGCCTGAACTGGTGTTAGCGTCGGCATACATGCCCGAAGGGGAAGACGCGCCACCGTAAGACCTGGCAAGACTCACAACACAGTGCGAGCGCAACGGCTGGGAGCTGATCGTTGCTACTGACTCCAACGCACATCACCCCTTATGGGGAATGGAAACAGGTAATAAAAGAGGTGAAGATCTCGTAACATATTTATTTTCCACTGACTTGAATATAATGAACATTGGCGCCACGCCAACTTATGTCTCCCGCAGGAGTAGAACAATCATCGACCTGACACTGGCCACGAATGTGGCTGCGGATCTGATCAGTGACTGGCGCGTCTCTGACGAGGCCTCATGCTCAGATCACAGATGGATTCGCTTTGACCTTCAGGCAGTGACAAAAGAACACGTACCACGAAGGAACCCACGCAAGACGGACCGTGACGCCTACTGTAGACTTCTAGCCGTTCACCTTGCCAACCTAAACACACCGGAAAGTATCACAGGTATAAACGCAATCGAAAAACAGGTAACATCTCTTACAAGCACGATCATAAACTGCTATCATGAGACATGCCCCCTCAACCCCACCCCGGTGCAAGCGAAACGGCAACAGTGGTGGGGCCCGGAGCTCGAACGCATCAGATGCAAAGTCAGACGATGTCTTAACAGAGCGATGAACACCAGTGCAGACGCTGACTGGGACAAATACAAAGACGCTAAAGCGCATTACAAGAAACGCATCAGATATAGAAGCACCTCCGGCTGGCGAGGTTACTGCAGCAACATCGAGTCTTACTCTGAATCGAACCGAATAAGGAAAGTCCTGTCCTCCGATTCCTCGCGCAGCATAGGCTCCCTTCGCAAATCGGACGACTCCTTTACAACCTCCCCGAAGGAAGCTCAGGAGGTCCTCTTAAAAACACACTTCCCAGGCTGCAGACTAGCGCAAGCCGCATAATGGGACGAAGTAGAATTAACACCATCAGCATCTTGCTGGAGGGTATCCTATGAAGTGATATCCGAGGCAAGAGTAAAATGGGCCATTAACAGCTTTCACCCCTTTAAAGCTGCGGGACTGGACGATATCTTCCCGGCCCTGCTACAGTGGGGAGAGATTCACATCATAAAGACAGTAACAGTCATCCTGAGAACTTGCCTAGCTCATAGATACATCCCTAAACAATGGAGAGAAGTTAAAGTAATCTTCATACCTAAACCTGGAAAAACTGACTACACTAATGCGAAGTCGTTCAGACCAATCAGTCTCACTTCTTTCCTATTAAAAACCTTAGAGAGATTATGTGACAGATATCTAAGAGATACAGCACTAAGGAAAATACCAATGCATCGCTACCAACATGCAAATAGCTCAGGAAAATCAACTGAATCAGCCTTACATGCCGTGGTAAGCAAGATAGAGGAGGCCATAGCTCATAAAGCAATATGCTTGGGCACCTTCATTGACATAGAAGGAACTTTTGACAAAACACACTTTCATAGCATTAACGCCGCTCTGGAGAGGCACGGTGTCGAAGAAGTCATCAACGACTGGATCGGCAACATGCTCCGTAACAGAGTGATTAGAATAGACGGGGAGGATCCACAGCGTGCCCTAGCAGCCAGAGGATGTCCACAAGGAGGAGTTCTCTCGCCGTTGCTCTGGAACGTCGTTGTCAATGACCTCATTACCAAACTGAACGCGCAAAGGTTCTATACAATAGGCTACGCCGACGACCTCGCAATTCTGGTCACCGGGAATTTTGCAGGACTCATCTGCGAACTGACACAGACAGCACTACGCACCGTTGAGAAATGGTGCACAGAGTACGACCTGTCCGTCAACCCAAATAAAACAGAACTAGTCATGTTCACAAACAAACGAGTACTGGGTAACTATCACCTACCTAATCTATTCGGCACCCAACTACGCCTATCAAATGAAGTAAAATATTTAGGCGTCACCATAGACAGTAAATTGAACTGGAACAAACACCTTGAAACCAAGCTCACCAAAAGCTGCATCGCCTTCTGGCAGTGTCGCAGGATGATAGGAAAGACATGGGGCCTATCCCCCAAGAACGTACTGTGGTTGTACAGAACGGTAGTACTACCCGCGGTAAGCTACGGGGCCCTAGTCTGGTGGCCTCGTACAAATCAGATCACAACCGCAGACAGACTACAACGCTTTCAGAGGATGGTATGCACCGCTGCCACTGGCTGCATGCGTAATACACCAACTGCGGCCCTAGAAGTGATGTTGGGCCTGACGCCCCTGCACCTGCACATCAAACAAGAAGCCGCAATGTCAGCAGCGCGCCTCCGAGCTCTTTCGCTCTGGAACGACGTTAGCACTCCACACACTAAGATACTGAAAAAGATCATGGAGGAACAACCTCTATTTAATGCCGTCCAAGACAAAATAGCCAAGCAATTTGTCTTTGACAAGAAATATAAAATACAACTCCAAGAGGCCCCTGATGAAGAGTTCGGATGCAGAGAGCTTCGTGTCTTCACCGATGGTTCCAAAACGGAGTCTGGTACCGGTCTCGGTGTATTCTCGGAAGATCTCAACATCAGAGTAGCACTGCCTCTTGGAGTCTACAACACGATTTTTCAAGCTGAATGCGCAGGCATCACACACGCAGCTAAAGCCATCACTAAACGGAAAATAACAGATACACCCATTCGCATATTATCAGACAGCGCCTCAGTTCTACAGGCACTAAACAGCAACACAATTACATCTGAGTTCATACGCGAATGCCACGATTCACTTGCAGAAGCAAGCAGATAGAGCTGCATAACCCTGCAATGGATCAAGGGACACAGTGGCTCCAGAGGTAATGATGCAGCGGACGAACTGGCCAGAAGGGCCTCAAGCATGAAGATAGCAGGGCCTGAACCAATCGCGGCCCTACCTTTCTCGCAGCTCCGATCATGGATACATCAACATACCGCGCAGTCTCACCATAATGAGTGGGAGTCAAGGGAAAATTGCAGACAGGCGAAACAGGCCATGCCGACCTGTAACCGTCGCCTCACCAAACAAGTATTACAACTACGTAGATGTCAACTTCGCCTGATTGTAGGAGCAATTACAGGTCATGGACTCTACAACAAGCACTTGTTTACTCTATGTATCACTGACAGCCCTCTGTGCAGAGCATGCATGGAGGCCGAGGAGACAGCTGCTCACGTCCTGATGGAGTGCGGAGGAGTAGCAACACTGCGGGCAAAGTACCTCGGAACACCGAGGTCGCTCCCAGAGGCCTTCAACAACACAAATAAGTTGTTGGGCTTTCTGTGGGAGCTGGGGTGGCATGAATAAGGCACGCCACCCCAACACGCAAAATAGGCGCACCTGACGTCGAGTTGCGGAAACCTGCCCCGATTACGAATACGAACGTCCACTGCTGGACATAGGCCTCCCTCATGGTACGCCACATCGACCGGTCCCGAGCCACCTGCATCCAGCGACTCCCCGCGACTCTAACCAGGTCGTCGGTCCATCTAGTGGGGGGACGGCCTGGTAGACGTTTCCCGGTACGTGGTCGCCACTCGAGAACCTTTACTCCCCACCGGTTATCGGTTCTTCGAGCGATGTGGCCTGCCCATTGCCACTTCAGCATTGATTTCCATAAAATACAAAAATTCATTATTACTGAGTACCTTTGAAAAAATCATACAAGTTTCCATGCAATCCAAAATTTGTAATATCGATCCCCATTGATTGATTATATTGAGCACGTCCGCGATATAATTAGTTTTAATGAAATACTTATGCAGTAATTAACAATTTACGCACTTTTTAATAGCTGCAGCAAACGTTGGTATTTTCATCAGTTCGTCTCCCATACCGGGCCACTGTGATCCCATACCACTGAATACCAGCCACAATGGTCGGTCTCCTGCTGCGAAGTAGTCTCTACTTTGTGCCAATGTAATTGTTTCCTTGTTTTCATTTTCGTCTATCACAAGAAAATCACAATTAATATAACACTTTATTGACATTATACACTACCCAAAGAAAAAGAAGTTCTTACCAAGAATAATATAACCCCGACAAGTGTGACCAGGGGTATCGGTCTCATATACGTCATGCAGCATCCCTATTATCTCTGGGTCTACTTTAACTTTCAATTTATCAAAAACCTTGTCAACAGCTGCTTCCTGGCGTCCAGATACGAGTACAAGACGAGGAATACTGCATTGATACTGACTGTCATCCTTTAAATAAAATTATGTATATTACAAAAAGATACATAGTTTTGTTAATAAGCTGTTAGTTGTGTTTTTGCCTTGCACCATATGCGTCTACTACAGATTACTACAGATGCGTCTGCGTGGACTTTATGAATAATGCTACGGGAACCAATTTTTGACCGCAATAAAGTCTTGTACATATTCTTCTTCGACCATTCAATTATCACATAAAATATCAAATGATTCAAATCCTTTGCTGTAACGTAAAATAAGGACAAACAAACTCTTGCCTTTATAATAATAGTATAGACTTGTAGAAGTCAATTAATATAATAGATTCCTAAAATACGCGTGAATTGTATTAATTATATATGGATGTTGTTTCGTACACAAATACAACTACTGTAAAACATTTTTTTAATCATCTGATTATACGAGGGAAAGGCCAAAGTAGGTATATTGACAAATCATTTTTCATTTTTTGATATAATTTCCCTCCATTTCAATTCACTTTTCAGATATCTTAATAAGCATTTCTATCCCCTTGTAAAAATACTCAAAGCTTTTGTCCTCATACTTGGTGTCAGCCGCAAGGGTCATTTCATCGTCCAAAGAAAATCTTCTACCCTTAAGTCAAGATCAAAACTAAAACAAACTGAAACCTCAAAACAATACGCGAAAAATTAGAGTAAATGACAATCACACTGATATATTTGTAAACAAAGCACCCAAATTTCTCCAGACAGAAACTTTTGGACCTCACTGGTACACGCTTAAATTTAAATGGTTGGCTGTATTCCCGCAGCGAGATGATTATATCCCTCGACTACGATCAATTTATTAGTACATGTTTTATAAAAAATGTAAAATATGACGAAATAGCAATTGTGAGAAACTAAACATGAAAGGGACTGCGAACTGCCGACTTCTATCGGAGTATGGCAACAGCAAGGCGTAATCAAGCACGCGAAGCTACAATTTCTAGTGAGTTACTATTGTTTCTCATATTTCCGAGAGGACTAATTTTTTGTCTTTAGTTTATCATCATCATCAACAGCCTACGACTCCATTGCAAGGGCTCAGGCCTACTCTCATACAGAGAGTGTATGGGCCGTTGTAGTACACCACGCGGGCCCAGTGCGGATTGGCGGACTTTACATGCCTGTTCAAGAAATGCAGGTTTCCTTCACCGTTCAGCAATCAGATAATGTACTTGAATTGAAAAACAACTCTTAGGTTCACGGCTGGATTCGAACCCGGAACCCTCAGATTGAGAGTCCGCGCCTTATCCACTGCGCCACCGACGCTTTTTTGTCTTTGGTTATTTAACTAAAAAATCATTGTTGATTTGTAAGTTTAATTCTATAATTCTATACGTGAATACTACTTAGTAGAGCAAATTATCCTGCTGATTGAAAACAACAACTAAAAAGTCATATCGTGTAAATTCTTACCTTTGCTTTATAATGGCATTTTAAGAGAACATGACTTTTGATGCCAGTAAAAGAATAGTTGTTCACAGCTGCAAAGCCTCTTCCAAATGGTGCGTGATCAAGCATCAACTGAATTTTGCCTTCCCGTATAGAAGATATGTCATCAATGGGATTACAACAATGAATATTAGCTGGTAGCACTCCTTTCTGATAAGCTAGACAGAGCTGTAAAGTACTTGAGATTAGATTTCTGTGTTGCTTAAGATATAAGTTCTATAAATCTTTTGAAAAATAAGAGAATTTTTGTAACATCAATTACCTTAACAACAGATGTTAGTGCAGCACTAGGTTCAGTGTCTCCCATGTTTGATTTAACACATCCAACTTTAATTGTTCTGTCTTTACTAAAAACTTGACCGATAGCTTCCAGTTCATTGGCATCTTGATCAGCTATGGCTAAATTAGTTTAAAAATTGTATTAAATGCTTTTGCCGAAATACTTAATATTGTTTATTTTTTATATTACCTGCACCATTAGCTTCAATATATTCAATCTCTTCTGGCATCACATCTATTTCTGAATAAAATTCATCTAAAAAGGATTTAAAGTCTTCTTGCTGATATTTCAGCGGGGTTAGGGAGTGTTCATCCTGTCTTATGCCATACTTAACTTTAGTGTGATAAACTTCGGCATAAATTCTAAAATATATCAAAACGCAATTTATATTTGATGTATTTCAAAATATTACCCCAACATGCCACGAAGGTGATGCAGTTTACCTTTTAGCATCTTTAGCTTTTTGAAGTAAAATCACACCAACGGACTCCGATCTCACATGACCATCTCCTGTCTTGTCAAAGCATTTTGTTTTTCCGTCCATAGATAAAAAACCAGCTCTGTGGAAATGAACGTGAAGGTTATTTTTATATAATAATAATAGATTCTGTATTTCAGATATACATCCACAAAATATAAAACACAAATCTATATAGTAAAATAAAAAATAATATAAACATTTTTATCGTATGTACATCATACATCGCAGAAAAACTGGTAGTGACGCCAACTTTGGAAGGCTTTGACAAAAAAATTATTTTATCATAGTGGCCGTGCACAACTTCATAGCCGTGAAACATCATCTTCAGCCGGGAAACGTCCACTGCTGGACATATGCCTCCTTCATGGCACGCCACATTGACCGGTCCCGAGCCACTCGCTTCCAGCGACTCCCCGCGACCAGATTTGCGAGTTTTATCAAATAACATTTAGCCGTTTCAGTATTGATTTGACTGACATCTTAAATTCATTGATAAGAAGTCGAGCGTCATACTTACGTCACGCGGGTGTCAATTTTCATAGGATTTCCCAAGGATTTCCTCATTTTTAACCCAATTATCACTGAGCGATTCAAACGAATAGCGAAACAACATTCTCAATTTTCGAATGGCGTATTTAAATTTTATTTTATTTAATAATTTAACACCTATTTGATTTCAAATGTGTATTGAATTCACATTCCTATCAGGGGACATACACAATATGTATATAAATATTATTACATTAACTGGGAAAGTGCTCTGCAATATTTTGGTTAGTAGCCTACGCAATCATGTAAACGATGTAAAAATTGCAAAATTATCAAATGTAGTTGGTGTTGAAATTGAATTCAGACATAGCCTTCGTAAGTTTCACCAAAGTTTAAAAGCCTTTTCTAAAGTAATTGGAAATAATATTTTAATGATAGATAAAATGATAAAGGCATATGGTACAAAACTATACAAATTCAGACTCTTCGTACACCAGGGTTTGTTAATAAATCATGTAGAACGGACGTAAAACTGTTCTTCAGATTGCGCTCAAGACATTATCCATCAAATACCAGCCTTTCTAATAAAAAAGTTGATTTGTGTGTTAACAGAGTTGATGATATACAACATGTGGGAGGTATTGATGTGGAAATAATGGTGATAGATGGCGTGTTGCAGACAATGCTCTTGGAGACTGCAGAAGTTACTGCAAGAGATGATTGTGCATTGCTCACTTACACCCATTAGTATACCCTCCCAATAACATACCATAAGGGAGCGTCATGCCAAATAGATAACATTCCCTCCAAAATTTGTACAAATGTACTCAAAAACCTTGACAAACAAACTTAGTTATGCGGTTGAGAAAATGACCCTTCATCATCATCAGCCACGAAATTTTCACTGCTGGTAATAGGCCTGTAGCTTCTGTACACTTTTTTCCATGGTCCGGAACCTTTGATGCACGAGAGAAACTCGTACTTGGCGGTATTTATTATTGTTTCACCAAGTGAGTACTCGTATTGCGGAGCGAGGATATGAACTATTACCACCAGCTTTGAGAATTCTATGTTATACAGACGATGTAGTAAAAATATCAATAGCCACTTTCATACAAACCATTTAATACAAACCTTTTAAATTGAATTGGTGCATTCGAATTTTGAAAAATGTTGCCGCTTCCAACAATGGCTGCTTCACAGATACCATCCCTAAGAGCTTGATACGCGTGTTCCAAGCACACTGAAGAACTGCAGCAAGCCGCGTCGACGACGTATGATGGTGCTTTCAGGTTCAACCAATAAGAAATACGATTTGCTAGCATCGCTTTGTTGCCCCTATAAGACAGTGAGATATATAACATAAGACCTTCAATCATTTATCATGGAACGCTGCTGTTATTACTGGTATTGAAATAGTAATGGTGGATTCAACATAAACAATTGTTAACATAAAAATTGAAACTTCGGGAAGTACCCTAAGGACAAATGAAACTTAGTTGGTTTTACATGTATGCCAATACATCTCACCTAGATTATTTTGGCTCTTAATAATGTCAAGAAATGTAAAGAAGCTACGAAGGTTTGAAAATTCAACGAACCGCTGCGAGAAATGGTAGGTAGTGCCTGCTTTTTTGGCTAGACTTGGCGGGGGCATTGCTGTACCCTCAGTTTTTCATTAAGTGTCTGATATTACTTACCCGGTTAATGAATGTGTGTTTTGATTGAGTGCATTGAAAATGCTTACAAACATGTAGTCAGAATAAGAGTGACCAACGAAAACTCCAACTTTCTTTCCTGAAAATTGAAAAGGGTTGATTCCTGAAACAAAAGCACATTTTTAGACGCATAACTTTAATTGAATTTGATACTTATCGTTTTGCGTATCGTATGTAATTTTATCTTTAAACATAATGAAAGGCGAAATGCAAAATAAGTGTAATAAATTGGAAATATAAAGTTCACTCACCAGAATCATAGATGGCACAATATGTTTGTTCCAGCAGTTTCATACAAAGAGGATCTAGTGTTTTAGCTTGCGAGTAAGTAACTCTAAAGAACTGAGCATCAAATTTATCGGTGCCGTTGATAAGTCCCGCAATCGGCGGCATTTCTGCATGACAAGATTCATACTTGTAAACTGTGGCCATGTCCACCTGTAAATTTTTTTAAAATTTTGGCACATGGTTCCTAAATAAGATACAGTAATCTAGATTGAGATGCATCTACTAAGGTAATTGGCTTTTCTTCTTCTTCAGAAGATTGATCACACACACACATCCTCACATATAACTCACACACTCTTTCACATGCACTCATCAACACTTAAGTATCCTTCAAAATTATTAATTTAACTTCTAACTTTTTAATGTTTTCTAAATACATTTTTCCATAATAATAAGACTTAATCTACGAAACATTATACTACTCTTTGCCTTCTTTTTCTGAGATTGGGAAGGCCCTTCCCAATCTAAGGATACAGATCCTTGATCTAGTTTAGGCTCCAGTCTTCCAAATAGTCTTAAATGTTTGAAAAAATTGTGCCGAAAAAAAATTCATTTTTAATTATATATTTTATCAAATAATATTTGAAAATATTTTCGCAGTTCTCGATTAAAGTACTCGAGTGATTGCAAAGTCAACAAAATATGTAAATACGAAAATCTGAGAAAATTTGTCTATACAATATCTGGGCGACCGAGCTTTGCTCGGAGTTCATTGAAAACAAACAAAAAAACTGTAGACCAAGAACACAAACCATAAAAAGTGGAACAATCAGCCATTTCACCACAGCGGCCAGGCTCTAGAATGCGAAATTAGTGACCATATTTTGTGTGAAATTTTACGGAATAAGAACTTAACCCTGCTTACAGTTGGAACGAGCAGTTCGCACTGATTACATTCAAAAGTCCACACGGGTGAAGCTGCGAGCAGAAGCTTGTTTATATAGAGAGATATAACGTTATGGCTACCTATAATACATAATATATCCCATATTATTTTATCTTTTTTATATAAAAGCTTAAAATGCGGTACATATTTTGTAAAATATAATAATCAAAGGCTAAGGTATCTTAAATTAAAAAAACAATATTCATTCGTGATGTACGTTCGTGAATTATTATTTGATGTCATTTGTCTGATACCTTACCTTTCCATAAAGATTATCCATGAGTGCCAAGACATCATCCGATTTGGGATATATACCAGAAATCCCACTTATAACTATCTCTTCACCAGGTAGCGGTTTTGGGGAGCTTTTTTTTGTTTTTGGATCAAACGGTCTGTCTTCAGTTTCAGAAGTCATGTTGATTGCAGGAACTATATAACAAAAAGAATCAGTGACTTGTGATTAGAGATAGATTCTATAATTATCAACAGTATTCAGTTTGCTAAAAATTATCTAAACTGCCAACTAATATTGACTAATAAGAAGTTCAAAATTAGTATATAAGAGTGTCTCTCTAGTAATCTTTAACGCATAAGAACATTTTAGACATACCACTAAATTATACCGACTAATATATTTAATGTGAGTTCATTTAACCTATAACTCGCGGATGTACACAACGCTGCGTTACCTTACCAGACAAAACACAACTAGTTGTTTAAGAGTTATGAAGGGAACAGATGAACATACCTTTTGGCTTCGCCTTAGTCAGTCAAAAATAACAAACACAGGATTTTCCAACAAATACGTATTCGAAAAACAGTAATATATTTGCAATAACTTCATTTACATATACAAATGTTTTTGTTTTTTTTGGGACCTTTTTAGAGAAAACAGTGAAAAATCAGTTCGCACTAATCGGTTTACCAGCGGACACTGGCTTATAAACGTCTGAAACTAATTTTCCATTCAACAAAAAATTCTGCACTCATAAATTAAACATGTCAATTTGTTAGGCTTTGTCTATTTCTTCGAATGTAATAACTACTTCAAATGTAGCTTTGTAATGTGAAGAACGCTACTAATATAAGTGTAATGTTCGCAGACGACCTGGGGCTCTATTTTTGATTCGCTCGTGTGACATAGCTTCGTCGCATACTACTTAAATTAAAAAAATAATTCTATTACAATTATTTTGTAATGCCTGCACTCCTCTGTTAGATATTTCCAAGGTAAGCACCATTAGTAGCTTATTTAGGTAGAGCGTCAGTGCTTGATTTGAGATCTGGATTCAGTCCTGGTTCGTACCAATGAGCTCCAATTTGTTATATGGAATTTTCGTACGAATGATAAAAAATATTATCACTAGCTTTCCGGTACAGGAAAACATCATGAGGAAATGCGTGCATTCCTGTGAAGAAATTCAAAGGCATGTGTGAAGTCCACCAATCCGCACTGGGCCCGCGTCGTGTACTTTGGCCCTGAGCCCCTTCAGTGGAGACATATACAGGCTGTTGATGACAAGGTGCGCCACTAAACTCGGTCAGCTACTCTGTTCACTCGTACGAGACAGTCATCATTTACAAGAATTATTCCAAATTTCAAGCCGACAGCGTTAGTAGTGCAAATACACAGCAAGCCAGGAGAGTGAGATCATAAGGGTTCGTATTTTTTTTATTGAAGTTTGGAACCCTAAAATTCAGCATCATGACCTCTGTCCAATACTGAGGATAGATCACCTCGGCTGCTTTCAGATTTGTTGTGTAAAAATGACTCAATGAGAAGGACTGTTAACACAGCATTAAGAATTTTTGTTCTCCATTTCCTCATAAGCCTGGCACATCCATTAACCGGACAATGTCTATTGAACGGAGACCTGAGCGGACATTAGAGGGTATTATTTATTAGCGGGTATTCCGCTTTGAGAGGACCATGTTGCCAAATGGAATACCAGATGGGCGCAGTGACAGTAAACATGATTGGTGCGCGTCAACATTGCAGTCCTCTGTTACTAATACTTGTGTAAATTTAAGAGCACATTATAAAAAAGTAACCGAGATATGTGTATTCGTTTATTCTTCATGGAGTTCTAAACATTTTAAATTATTTCTACATAAATATAACTTGTAGTAGAGATTATTTTTATACACATCAAGAACCACTTATTATAACGCAAGTTCTTTCATGCTATTGTTGGCTTTGAACATATAGAGATACATTTTGCACAAACACGCCTACCGTTGCAAGGGGACTGAAAAACAATACTTTCTTCCCTGATTTTCTCTATCTTATAAATTCGTTACAGTTTCTCCGTTTTATTGGCTTCATTCCTATTTATTCCTATTCCCTGTCGTTATGTCCTGTAATAACATATGATTTAGTTGAAAAGTTGTTATTAATTAGTCTGTATTCTTAAAAAACAGCAAAATCTATATCGTTATTTAAATCTCTGTCCATTATATATCTATCCGAGCTAAGTCGAGCTGATGAAATTTGACATACGCGTCGCCCTATGACATCTAGGAGGAGTACTCAGTGTTGTTATCTGAGAACAGCGCAGACAAAGTCGAGGTCAAAAGGTGTGTAAATAAGTATAAATAAGTTGCTTGAATAAGCAAACCGTATGTGACATTGTAACAGCACACCAATATTTAAAATAATAAATACTGGTGAATAAATGCTGTTTAGGAATTAAAATTATTTATTTTAGTAGTAGAGCGCCTGTCAAAATTGTGCAAAATTTATTAATGTTGCGAACTCAATAACTTCGCTGCATTATAAGAAAATAACATGAAACTTTGTATTTAACATATTAATAATAAACACTATGCACACACAAAGTTTCAGAGCGCTGGAATAAAATCTTAGAAATCCGAATTTATACGGGCCGAGCGCCAGCGCTTCGCGCCGTGCCGTTGCGCTCGTATATATGTGAGGGCACCCGGTGTGAAGGCACCCGGAGTTAGAGCGCCTCGAGTGAGGGCGCCCCGAGCGAGGGCAGCCTAGAGCGAGGCAATAAGAGATCATAATGAATGATGCTGGCCTGAGCAACCATGCATCTAACTACATTATAAATGTAGTTTTAAAAGTGTCTTTGGTGGTGGGACACTATAAACATCGAGCCCTCACATTTAAGTATTGATGTATGTGAGAAGCCTGTCGGGACGCTATTAGGCTAAAGCCGAAAGCGATGACGACGGCCGACTTACTACTAACGATACGTGTATGCAGTATACTTGCTGACGGGCGAAAGGCCATGCCCGGAAAGTGTCTGTATGCATTAAATAAATTATATGGCATCGAATAGATGAGACCCGTGAACGCTGGTAGCTGACAGTGTCATGCTTATGTGTCACGAGGTAGTAATCACAAACATATCGAATAGATGAGGCCTGTATGCGCAGGTAGTAATCACACATGAATATTGTAGTCTATTGCCTTCGTGGCGAGGTGTGTTTCCAATGCGGATCTCACCGTAATGACAAATGAATGCCTTCGTGGCACAATGGGATTTATTCTCAACTTTGAGCGTAGCACTCCTAGCGGGTCTGCGTCTCTTAAGTGGCGTATGCTGCTTCTATCGACGACGAGTACTGTAATGGCACAAGGCTTACGTCCTCCATTACTTTACAAGCTTTATGCTTCTATGGCTGCGGCCGACCAAGTAGTGTATGCTGCTTCTATCGACTTTGTAGAGTGATAGTGAATGAGTAGGCGTATGCCCTCTATCACTCTCAAGCTTTATGCTTCTATGGCTACGGCCACAACGAGGGACTTTGTTTGGCTGCGGCCACAACGAGGGACTCAGAGCTTCGGCCACAACGAGGGACTCAGGGCTTCGGCCCAATAAAGGCGTTTACTGAGGTAGACGTCTTCTTCAAAAGATGGAGTCAGGAGAACTCCCACAGTGGCGGAGGGTTGACGAAAACAGGGATGGTCAACATCGGAGTTTGCGCAGTGGACGGAGCAAGCCTCCACCAACCCCTTTTTAAATTACGGAAAGAGGTTGGTGCGCCAATTCACATGAGCTAGAAACAGAGGAGCTCATGTGGATAGTGGGAGGATGTCTGCGGACATATATTAGAGACCTCATCTTTAAATAAAGAATTAGCCTCTGTAGAATAGCATGGTGCATGACAAATAAATATAAGAAACTTAAGTAAATTATAATAATGAAACGCAAATATCTAAAAGGCCTGGGTTTACTAACACAATGTAAAAATGGGTTCGAATACTAGACGATCACGACTGAGAAGGCCAAAACCCAAATAGAAAGTTAAGGTAAAATGTTTTTCAAGCGAGATAATACATTTCTTTAACTAATTATATAGAAACCTACATATATAAATGTAGAGATAATTTTAGGCGAAGGGAGTTTAGTTACAACATGTTTCTCTAGAAGCATCGAGCTGCTAAACACACAAGGAGAGACAGTAATATTTTCCTAGAGCGTACTTTCCAATGTACACACATATGTTTCTCCTTGAATACCATTATTTTCAATCCTCCTGACAGATAGTAAGAAATGCCACCTCCATATGGCTTTTGACAACCGTATCTCTTCAAACTAAGGATCATTTTAGAGAGTTAATGCTGCTACTTAGTAGAACCCAGGTGTAACTAGAGATAAAATTGAAGTCGGATATTCTTTGCACCAATTGTTTGCGGGTTTTATGAGAATCTTTTGTTAGAAAGGTCATTTATGATACGTAGCGTCGCTGTTCCGTTCTATACGCCACGTATTTTCTGCTAAATGCAACGTTTTCAGGGTTCTGTGCTTCAAAAGGAAAGAAGGAATCTTTAAAGGATCACATTGTTGTCCGTCTGTCAACAGCCTACTGCAGGGTCACAGGACTGCTCTCCAACAGAGAGTATATGGGGCCATAGGCCACCACGCGGGCCCAGTGCGGATTGGTAGACTGTGCAGATTTCCTCACGATGCTTTCCTTCACAAAAAAGCCAATGGTAATGATTTTTATCATTCATATAAATTAAAAATAACAAATTGGAACACATTGGTCCAGGATAGAACCCAGACCTCAATTGTTCAAGGACTGATGCTCTACCCAACTGAGCTACCACGGCTTCTAGAAAACCTAGAAAGCATAAAATTTCATATAATTTTTAGTACGTTGACATAGTATTTTGATTTTATTCAAAGATGTAAGGGATTGTATATTTTAATATTTAATATTAAGTTTAACTTGATACCTTTACGCGTTCCTGAGAGAAAAGGTATTGACAGACGGACAACAAAGTGATAAGGGTTACTTTTTTCCTTTTGTGGTACGGAACCCTAAACAAACTCATTTGTATTAAATATGTAATTCCATTAAAATTAAACCAAGGTCAGAGTTCTAAAAATGTTTATTTTAACAAAGCAATTAAACACAAACATTAAAAACATTTAGTTTTCTAAAAACACAATTCAACCGATTTTTAGACGAATTTTATTTAATACTTTTATGAAGAATCTAATCCATATTATGCTTTTAGAGAGCTTTTCTTAAAAATACAAGAGTTCTGCACTACTTCTACTATTATATTAATGTAGTTAAGAGGTTTACAAAAATATGACACGTGGTAATCCATCAACCGTCCAAAAATAATAAACTAAGTGCCACTATTTCACACCCATACACATTCTCTATCTACCTTTATTATACTACTTGGAAATTTTATTGATATTGGAAAAATAGTAGTCTCATATCCAATAGCTGCAAAGTGGATACATTTTTTCTATCAAAAAAGTATAACAAACATTAAATTAAACGAACATTGATGAATGAGATGCTAAATAAAAACATTGGTAAATATCCATATTTCAAGTGAAAGAATTTTGGTCTGACTCTGAAATTATGGAAAACATTTTGTTTTGTTACTCATTGTGTTTTCGATAACGGTGAAATTGAAGAAAATTATCAACAAAGTATTTATATACATCTAGAAAACGGGAAAAAAATTCAGTGTGATCACAGCTTTAGAATAGAACATGCCTGCATCACCCGTGGATATCATTGAATGTTAAACTAAGAGAAGTACCTAAATAATGAAATGGGTAGCAGCGTTTCACAAAGTATCAAGCATACCAATACGATCAACGGTCTATTACATACTACCAACGATCGACAAGAAAGGGGGAGGTAAAGCAAACGATTTTTACAAGATATAATAAAAATCTTGAAAGAAAAGGAGCCTGACTCACTTGCTATTGTTGTATTTTCCGTGGCAAAAGACCTGCACCGTCTTCCCCCCGTGACAATTGACCACGTAGACGTCACCACTCTGCTGAAAGATATACAAGCGATAAAGCAAGACATACATCTTATCCAGTGCGACTACGTAGTCTTCGGACATAGCGGTGATACAGACACAAATATAAACTCTTAAGTTTCCTGATCAGTCAGGTCAGTCTGAACATCGCAAACAGCACACCAACAGTAACAGTAAGAAGACAACCGTACTCAAAAATAACGGCGAAGATAAATCGAAGGTACTCTCACAAAATCTACAAAACGTCCGCCAGCCGCGGCCGCGCAAAGCACGCCAGCCAGCGCCCCCTCCTGCCCCGCCATACAAAAGTTCCGTTAACTTTCCATTACAGCCATTTGGCATCATAGTCACCACTCGTGGCAATTTATTCAGATCAAAAATTACGTTAAGAAATGGGTAGTTGTTTGCAGACACATTAAAGCCACCCAAAAATACTAGGCATTGGGATCTCAGCCTATTAGTAGAATAATTACAACAAGTGACACTGGTACGATTAAATTAAGAAACCTATCAAGTGCGTCAGTCATTTCAAATATTACGTCATTGACTTAATTCCTTAGTGTAACTACATTGCTTAATATAAATAGCCTAGAACGTAACAGGCGACTAATGTATAATTCCAGAAAATGGCCAGCTACGAATACCTACCTGTCACATCTTTCTGCGACCGTCTTACAATATCATCTCCTGTAAAATCAGGAAAAATGTCTAATATATAAGGTGCCTGTTCGTTCTCCCTCAACTGTTATAGCTTTGTGTAGCTGTGCGTTCCACGCCCTGGCTGTACTCATAATAAATTAGGAAGCACAACGCTTATTGCAAGCTATAGCCATGTCGACTATGTACTTCCTTAGCCCTGCGGTTCATCTGTTAGATCCAAACTTGAAATGCGGTGGCGTAATCAACAGGAACAGCTATTGCGCGTACTCTCCAAGTATATAAAATATATATGAAATATATCAGCACGTCAGGGTAGGTATATTTTAAATTATTGATTGTAGGAACGTATAAATCGTCATAACCCGAGAAACGTCCCCGGATGAAAATAGGCCTACCAATGCCTACAAATGGAATGATGACCCGAATCGAATGCTGGGTCCAAGCAGGGGTAAAGTAAAGTACCCGAAATACCTATTAAAATCGCTAGACGGTTATAATCAGAAGTATCGCAAAATCTTTCGGTGGGTCACTAAGTTCAGAAAACCAATATAAGGTTCTCATATCTATCTCCACAGACTAGAGTATCGCAACCAGTCCATCCTACTTTGGTCGGGTAATCTCCGCGGTACGATAACTCCGCCAACGAGCACATCGTCGCGCCTCGCAACTGCACGCAGCGAGACCGCATCGGATCGCTGTGTGTACGCAACTGCATCACTCACATATTTTTAACGAATTCAGTTTGTTTTTTGTTGTTCTTGCGCCAACCACGTCAACCAATAGAACGGCTGGCTCAGAAGCCGCCACTTATTTGACTGTCCACCACACATTTCATTTATTATGCGTACAGATAAGGAGTTGATTTCACTGCTGGCTTTTGTATTTCCCAAGAACTACAACTTGGATGTCTGCAAGACCAGATTGAACAGGCTATTTTCTAGGCAAACGTCAAACGTCGCTTAATATTCAGGCTTAAAATTGGATCCTATGTGTCATATCATATATTAACAAGTAAATGCGTTCAAAAAGAACTGGACACCGACTTCAATTGCCCTAAAAATCTACTTTTGCTAAGGCAAATTTAAGATTTATATGGTTTATCATGAATGCCGTTGTCAGAACTGGACCAAATTGAATTGGGACCACACGGGAAGCACCACCTTGCAAATAAAAAAAAGAATCATCCAAATCGGTTCACCCAGTCAAAAAAAAAATACAACAACAAACAACATTATGCTCGTTAATGACCTTATTATTTTTATACAATGATACTAACATTGTAATAAAATAATAAGGTAATTACTTACAATAGGTTAGTGTTGATGCCGTCTACTAAATTCGTCTGTTTTTTTTAACACGCTTTTATTAGCTTCTCTTCTTCTTTCCACTTAGCCGGGCGACGTCTTACACTACGTTTGTCCAGCCATGATCTCCACTCGAAGACTCGTCTGCTCCAGCGATTGTCGGTGCTTCGGCAAATATGACCAGCCCACTACCACTCCAGCTTGATAATACGGTGAACTATGTCGGTCACTTTGGTTCGCTGACGGGCCACTTTGTTTCGAATGCGGTACATCAGTGAGACTCCGAGCATAGCCCCGTTGAGCAACTTTAAATTTGTGGATCATTCGTCCCGTGTACATAGCTGCATCGCTTACCCAAGGTAAACATATTCTTTCTTTTTTTAAATACCGAAAATTAATTATAAATTCATGCTAAGCAGTGATTGACCTCTATTGTTATTCACATAGTGTCATACGTGAAACTTTTGCTATTTAATTTTGTAGGTAATAATTATAACCCAGACGGTTAAAGGTCATTGTAAATTATGCAACTGTTTTGTTTCCCTAATTCCAATAGTATTTTTTCACTTTCATCACTTTAAAAAAAAATTCTGACGTGCGTAAGGTTAATGTTGAGATTCTACAATATTTGTGTAAAATCTTTATGTTTTTTTGTTCTTGTTTCCTTATTATTTAAGTTCCAGAATTCACAATAATAGCAAAATAAAATATGAAATGAAGAAAAAAGGCACAAAATGTTTATTGCCATTTAAAGTTCTAAAACGCCTATTCTATAGATAAGTAAACTTGTGAAGTGAAGTAGGAAACGATTTCCCTACCGTTTGATTTTTGTGGGTTCTCAAAAGGCAAAGTTGTACAGAAATGACTTCAAGTTAATTTGCACGTATATTGTACACAGCAAAATTATTATTACTTAAAACTACGGGAATACAATTCCACAATCAAGGTGGCACGGTTTAAATGACATAAGCTTGCTACACCTTGGCGGTGTGTCTCTGGTGCTATTCAAGTCATGCCCTTGTTTAGGACGCATAAAAAATCATCCCAACCACAAGAAAAAGAATATCAATTACTTATGTCTAATACTAAGGAATTATGTCTGCACGGGAAAGGTAATGCAAGCTGGCCCTTTCACACTCGTCATAATATCCAAAGTCTATAAGACAAATTGTTCTGGTGTGTTTTCTGAATGTTTTAGTCCTGCGTTATGCGTCTATGTTTGGGACGTAACCTGCGTCCATAATCAAATATAATGTATCTAAGGTCGATATTACTTATATTGTGCCATACCCAGGGTACTACATTAATTATGTGCAGAGGGTAACAAGCATTTCGGGGCAACTTAAGACGCCTGACAAGTTCCAAATATCGGTTTAAAGAATTTAGTCTCAAAAAGACATTTTGTCACTAATATGAGAACTTATAATAATTAGTACAAATATTCGTCTGGTGCGGCAGTTAAATCTATTTCAGAAATTATTTATTCTATGTTACATTCCATCAAAGTGTTTATGAAGTCTATTTTTGAACAAATTTATAGTGCTATTTCTTTTGTCTTTGGATAATTTGTTGAACAACTGTTATCGTAATCATCAATGATTACGAAACTATGGCGGAGAGATTCGTGATCTCAGTAAGATATTGGTGATATACAGGTGGACGATCGTTCTTATTGCCTGTTATTTTTCTGAGTGACCTTCTACAATACCCCGTGAAGCCACACGGTACAGTTCAATATATATCTATACACACCTATACACTTGTTTAAGAGTTTAACATGATTCTGAAAATATAGCTGTGTGGCACATTGTTACTGTGTAGATATTTGCGTGGATTTTATTGCAACCGAAAGAACCCAGTCCAGCAAAATGGTTAACAGCTCCTAGCGTTGGTTGGTAATCCCTCCACGGTAAAAAGTAGGCTCATTATGCAAAACACACATCGGCATCGAATATAAAAGTAACCCTTTAAACTTATCGCTTAATTTATTCGCTTGTTTGCTGACAACTCCTAAATAAAAAATTGGAAATGTTAATGTACAATACATTGTTTTTGGCCCAAATCACCCCCGGGGGTATAAAGAGGACAAAAGTGCTCTTACAAAAGAAATGAATTACTAACGATGTTATTGCAAACCGTTATTCCTTTTATTGCTCGTTTCGTTTTCAGTCTGTTTATAGAGGTACTATTGAAAAAAATCAGCATACGCTTTGAGTTATAACTTGTAAGTAAGCTTTAATCAACATAATTCAACAATCCCGAGAGTTCTTCGTGGCAATATTATATTATTAAGAAACCAGTACGCTAATAACATCTGCAATATGTCTTATCTTATAAGAGACGTCAATATGAAAACATACCACAGAACTAGACGAAGAAAAGCATGGAAAACTAAACTCACTTTCACATAATATTAGTATGGATAACAGCCGCGCAAACACTACTTATACAATATTTGTGCGATTCGATTCGAACCCCATTTCGATCCTCCTCTAATTACGATGCTAGACACATTGTGGTTAGAATTATTTTCAAGGTACGAGTTTCTAAACGTCACGATTTCGAGCACGCACTGACTGATTAATAGATCATAATATCAAGGGTGAATATGGCTAATATGAGAAGCGCGTCGTTATCGCATCTCGGTCAAGTGCTTCGCGTGGCTGTGTGGTGTGACTTTATTAACGCCGCCCCAGTGCCAGCAATGTTATATTGTAGAACACCTTTGGCCCATATCGTTTAATCTCCTCCACATGCCAGTAATCCTGCTCTTAACAGCTGCTCTTATCTATGAAATCTAGAGCGAACATGTGTTTTTTGTAGAGTCCATGTCCTGTGATTGCTCCTGCACTTTTAAATGATGTAACGCAAGTTATAACATAACTCAAACTTATAACTAGACTCGTCCCTGTTATAATCAATGTCCACCAAAACTATTCTGACACCGAACGAAGATCATCAGAAAGTTATAATTTTGTAAGTTACATTTTGTCCCAAGGGAAAGTGAACGTGAGTCACTAGACTTATATAACTTCTAATCATTCATACGTCATTACTAATAATTCTGCCGATACAAACATAGCGATACCCAATCCAGGGTCTCTCAATCAATGTCCGGGATAAGTCGGAATCACTTCCTTTCACTGATGAAATATTTACATTACGTAACTATTACAAAGCTTTGTTGTTTTGTAAATAAAGATTCGCTGGACGCAGAAAAACCTACTTCGTGTTAACGGCCATGTTAATGTTGTTGTTTTTTCGTTTTTAACGTTTTCTTCATGCAATATGATATTGAATTTGGACTGCCAACCTGAAGATAAGTGGCAATCAATAAAAATCATCATCATCATAAACAGCCTGCGGCAGTCCACTGCTGGACATAGGCCTCTCCCAGAGTGCGCCACTCGGTTCGGTCCTCTGCTCTCCGTAAGTCTACCTACCCTACGTAAGTCGTCTTTCCACCTAGCCGGGGGACGTCCTACACTACGTTTGCTTAGGCGTGGTCTCCACTCGAGCACTCGTCTGCTCCAGCGACTGACAGCGACTCCTTCGGCAAATATGACCGGCCCACTGATATGACCGGCCCACTGCCACTTCAGTTTGCTAATACGGTGAGCTATGTCGATCACTTTGGTTCTCTGACGGATCACTTCGTTCCGAATGCGGTCCCTCAGAGAGACTCCGAGCATAGCCCTTTCCATAGCCTGCTGAGCGACTTTATATTTGTGGATCAGTCGTGCCGTGAGTGTCCACGTTTCGGCTCCGACAGTCATCACGGGTAGGACGCACTGGTTGAAGACTTTTGCCGTGAGGCATTGTGGTATCGACGATTTAAAGTAAAAAAATAAAAATAAAAGTTTATTTTTCTTAAATTATACAATACTTTCAAGACCTACTCTTAAGTACATATTATGACTTGTATTAGGAGGCCCTTCTCTTCTTTGTTTTACTTAAAAACAAATTATAACGAACTTAAATTAATAGATGTTCATGTATTCAGTCCGTAGGATAGATTTATCCTAAATCCTCTAGAAGTCTGGATCATGCAGAAGACTTGGCTTCATGAAGCGGTGTATATGTTATCTACATTCGATTGAACTTAAAAATATGTTAATAAGAGTTAGAATGCATTTAGTCCAAAGTCGTAATGAATGAAATTCATGCTTCAGATAGACCGTTGGAATTCTTGTTTCTTATTTATATGGATATTCCAAAATCTGTGAATTATGACAGCGTAATGCTCGAGTAACACTTTGAAGGTACGGAGAATAACGTTAGTCATGCTATCATTTCAGTAGCAAAGTTTATGTACTGATACGCAAATATAGTTTGTCAGCCAGATAAGTCCACTATTAAGAAAGTAACTTATGCCCAGATGTGGACGTGTCTCTTCAACAACTTAAAAAGTTATGTTTCTTAAGTGAAGTAAAAGCTAGAAGAAAAGGATAGCATGTAAACAGCATGACTCTCCTTGGTGTATCTAAAAGATATTCTAGTATAGTTTTCTTATATAAATTTAATTCGCTGCGAGTGTTATCGACATGGCACAAACAGGTGAACAGTGTTATACTATACCAATGTAATCAAGTCATTACTACCAATAATAAACAATCATTCAGGATTAATACGGCTCCACATAGACCCGAAGCGAATCGCGCCCTCGATCATTCGTCAGACTATGGAAAACTCATGGTTTCGTTCGAAGCGTGTGTCTCGCTCTCACCGCTCTTATGCGTCTAATGATACGCAGGCAGGAGCTCTTTTTTTTTTAAAATTCGCTTGTGTAACATAGCTTGAACATAACATCGTTGCATACAACTTAAGTCACGATCGACTCCAAATCGATGAAACCAGATTTGAGAGAGAAACCAGCGACGATGATGTATAGGATGGTTCACGGTTGCCTATAAATAGTATATTGACTCTGGCCTTGAAGTTATCGTAATGGTATCGATTAGGAAACACAAAAGTCGGCAGGGAATTCCACTGCTTAGCTGTAAGCACGTGGTAAGTGACAATAAGACCGTTGGATAGAAATCATGTTTAGCCAGGAGACTCAAACTAATAGAGGTACTAGCTCTGCTACCTCACACCTGTAGAATCAACTGAGGGTGATATAGGTAGTTTAACAAAATACAAAAACCAGCTTAGTGCGAGTCAGACTCACACATCGTGGGTTCTGTACAGAATGGCTACAATGCCTGACTAATTTCAAATAGCAAATACAAAAGAAGGTGCTTCAGTAGTTAATGTTTAAAAGCGTTTTTGAAACGTTACCTCAGCGTTAGAAGTGACTGAGAGCCGAAACCATGCAGGGTAATGAGATTTTGACAATATGTTCCTTTTCTGATAGTTCCGCAAAAAGAACATGTGATGCAAGTTTGTGTTAAAGTTTACGATTGACGTGTAACGTGTATCAGGCCGTCCCTCCACAACCTGGTTGGCTGCATGAATCCACTGTTGGACATGTGCCCCTCTTCCCATATAACCGGAACACAACAGTGATATTAACAATTCTGGTTGGTGGCAGACTTAGGTAACATGGTGGTGGCGAACCAGGCAGACAAAAAATGGCTTACCACCAACTAAACCGAGTACCGATAGATACTGGGAATCGAACCCATTTAGCAATTAGGTCACGGAGGCGGTAACTACTCTAATTTTAACGAAAAACTGGGCTATGTGACCTTGGCACCCGATCTTGAAAAAAATTAATTTTTTTTGCGCTATTCGATAGATTTACGTTTGTAGTTGATTGTAGTGAAACTATTTTTGTTTGTAGTAAATCCCAAAAAAATTTATGACGAGTCAAAAAAAGCTGGCACCCGACCTTGAAAAAATTAACTTTTTTTGTGGTTATCGGTAGATATAGGTTTGTAGAGATTTGTAGTGAAACTGTTTTTGTTTGTAGTAAAACCAAAAAAAAATTATGACGAGTTAAAAAAAAATCTCTCAAACTTTAAAAAATTAACTTTTTTTCGTGATTTTCGATAGATATAGGGTAGTAGAGGTATAAATTGAAACTATTTTCGTTTGTAGTAAAACCAAAAAAAAGTTATGACGAGTTAAAAAAATTCTCTCAAACTTTAAAAAATTAACTTTTTTCGTGATTTCGATAGATATAGGGTAGTAGAGGTTTGTAGTGATACTTTTGCGCTACTACAAACGAATACGAGTAACTACAAACGAAATCCAATCTACTACAAACGATTTTGACCTACTACAAACGAATACGAGTTACTACAAACGAAATCCAATCTACTACAAACGATTTTTAGCTACTACAAACGAATTCGAGTAACTAAAAACGAAATCCAATCTACTACAAACGATTTTTAGCTACTACAAATGAATTCGAGTTACTACAAACGAAATCCAATCTAATACAAACGATTTTTAGCTACTACAAACGAATTCGAGTAACAACAAACTAAATCCAATCTACTACAAACGATTTTGACCTACAACAAACGAATACGAGTAACTACAAACTAAATCCAATCTACTACAAACGAGTTTGACCTACTACAAACGAATCCGAGTTACTACAAACGAAATCCAATCTACTACAAACGATTTTAGCTACTACAAACGAATACGACTTACTACAAACGAAATCCAATATACTACAAACGATTTCTAGCTACTACAAACGAATTCGAGTAACTACAAACGAAATCCAATCTACTACCAACGATTTTTAGCTACTACAAACGAATTCAAGTAACTACAAACGAAATCCAATCTACTACAAACGATTTTTAGCTACTACAAACGAATTCGAGTTACTACAAACGAAATCCAATCTACTACAAACGATTTTTAGCTACTACAAACGAATACGAGTTACTACAAACGAAATCCACTCTACTACAAATGATTTTTAGCTACTACAAACGAGTTCGAGTTACTACAAACGAAATCCAATCTACTACAAACGATTTCTAGCTACTACAAACGAATTCGAGTAACTACAAACGAAATCCAATCTACTACAAACGATTTTGACCTACTACAAACGAATACGAGTTACTACAAACGAAATCCAATCTACTACAAACAACTTTGGCCTACTACAAACGAATATGAGTTACTACAAACGAAATCCAATCTACTACAAACGATTTTTAGCTACTACAAACGAATTCAAATAACTACAAACGAAATCCAATCTACTACAAACGATTTTTAGCTGCTACAAACGAATTCGAGTAACTACAAATGAAATCCAATCTATTTCAAACGATTTTTAGCTACTACATACGAATACGAGTGACTACAAACGAAATCCAATCTACTACAAACGACTTTTAGCTACTACAAACGAATACGAGTTACTACAAACGAAATCCAATCTACTACAAACGATTTTTAGCCACTACAAACGAATTAGAGTAACTACAAACGAAATCCAATCTACTACAAACGATTTTGACCTACTACAAACGAATTCGAGTTACTACAAACGAAATCCAATCTACTACAAACGAATACGACTTACTACAAACGAAATCCAATCTACTACAAACGATTTTGACCTACAACAAACGAATACGAGTAACTACAAACGAAATCCAATCTACTACAAACGATTTTGACCTACTACAAACGAATACGAGTTACTACAAACGAAATCCAATCTACTACAAACGATTTTGACCTACTACAAACGAATACGAGTTACTACAAACGAAATCCAATCTACTACAAACTCCTCATCGCTCTACAACTACAAAACGCTCATCTCCGAAACTACTAAAGTGACTCTGTGGCCTAATGGGTCAATGTTCCACTAACAATCAGGATGTGCAGGGTTCGATTTCATCGGTACACGGTTTGTTTGGTGGTAGGGTATGCTGGGTAGGGTTCTATGCTCGCCTGGCTTAATTTTTAAACAATTTTGATGGTAGCTCTGGGCAACATATTGTTATATTTCATTAAAATTGACTCACAAAATAAAACGATATCTTAAAAATGTGAGCCGTCACGGGACGCCTGGCAGATGTGAAACATCGACATTATTAAAATATACAGAAAATTTTAATTGGCTGTAATATACTAGTAAACTTAAGAATCTTAGCTAGTTATTGTAATATATTACTAAAGATCGTAAATTATACATATCAATAATAAATATACTGTATACATACACCATCATATAGCGTGGCGACGTCGCCACGGCATGCGTCGCCACGCCAGAAATTTGTTTTACGTGCGGCTATAGAAGTTTCACATCAAAACCTGTAGTGTGCCTGTACATGAAGGATCAATATACCCTATATATACTATAATAAAACTGTAGCTACCATCAGTTTAGATGAAGGCCAAGTGTAAACCCATTACAGAAAATCAGAACCATGTACAACAATTTAGATTTGACTCACTATCAAGTACGATAATGATATTTATTCATTTTTGGGCATTATAACCTACGAGTATATTGTATAAGATTGTTGCAATATCGGACTTAATAAACATGATGCCGTTCTGAGTAAAACGTTCGATGTTTTGCGAGGTTGCTTTGTGAGTCAAATGAAGTTAAATTGAGAAAGTGTGTATGGGGAATTAGTTGTTAGTGTACCTTGAAAATGACTATTGTTTATCGGAACCGAAGAGTGTCGAATGTCAGCGTTTTTTGGACATATTACTTTATTCAAATCGTTGAACCAACATGTCTGTAAGTCATAATATCGAAAGTTCTAGTGCAGTTCGGAGGTTCGAAAATCAATCTCATGGAATGAAGCGTCGTTCAAAGTGTTTCATATCCCAGTGTTCTAGCCCATCGTAGTGGAACCTGGGAAAGAACACAATGTCATGGTCTACATATTTACTTTCTACGCTTATGAAATCGCGGGTGTCATATAGTTAACACACTAAACATCATGTTTTATAAGAATAAGCGCCTGGCATAATGTTACGAGCAATTGTTAATTCATACATTACAATATAAATAACGACGCTGGCTTTTGGACATTTTAGGCGTACGTGCCTTCATAGTGAGCACGCTTTATATCCAATTGTCACCAATAGGTGAGATGAGGGTCAAGTGCAAAACAGATTAAGAATAAACGCCTGATTAAAAATCAGTAGCAATTGTTAAATTACTCATCAAAATACGAGAAAGGTTGGCGCTGAAAACCGTTTTTAATCGTTGAATTTTAATGAGATAGACATAATTGAAAAACTAGACTTTTCAGATTTATTCCTATACTTGTGCTGTAAGACCTTTACTCTCGCTAAATTTCATGATTCTAGGTCAATGCTTTTCAAAAGTTTTGATTCCTTTTCAACCGTCTTCAAAAAGTAAAAGGTTCTTAATTCAACGCGTATGTTTTTTTGTATGTATGTTACGCGATTACTCCGCCAATTGTGAACCGATTTTGATACTTATTTTGTTTTGTTTGGGAAAGTATACTTCCAGGTTGTCCCATAAAAATTGGATCCTGATCTGACCCAGGACTCAGAATGTGGATAGCAAAACTCTTCAATGGGTACTGGTAAGCCACTCGAATTTGGGCTTATATTTACGAGTTTAGTCCATCAATAGCAATATATATATATACTTGGCGGTAAGGGTCTGATAATTAAGCCAGGAAGTAGAACGTGGAACTCTTTAAGGGATACTAGTACGCATCTTGACTTTGGGCTCATTTGGTTTGATTTGACGAGTTTAGTCCATTAATAGTGATACACTTGGTAGGTAAGGTTTGTTTCCTTTTCAGGTAAAATACGCTTACTTCCTACAAAAGTTTTAAAATAATTTTTTTAAAACAAAATCAAAACAAAACTTCAAAACTATACCTATAAGTAACAACTTACACTAAAAAGTAAAAAATAATATTGTAATTACCTTGAACTTTAAAGGACAATCATTTGATCATCAATCTTTTTATCTTAATCTCAAAAAATTTATCAATCAATTGATATATTTTTCAATTTTGTTAGAAATTTACTAGGTAAAATAAAATTAATACTTCATAAAAAGCATGTCATTTTAGGTGGCGACTTTAATATATATAAATTTAAAAATTCAATCCACTACCGGAATATGATAAATTTGCTTCTTGAATATGACTTACATCAAATAATAAATGTATCTACTAGAGACACCGACACAACATCCACATGTATTGATCTAATATTTACAAATAACAGGAGTCAAGTTGTTTCTGTGGAGGACTTAGGAATATCGGACCATAAGGGACTCATTTATGAGTTTAAGAGCGAGATAGTCAAAAACTGTGTCACAAACCAAATAATTTTGAACAAAATGAACTTTACAAACTCAAATATAACATCATTTAAATCGGCATTGAGTAACATAGCTTGGGATGAAATTTTGTTAAAAGATAGCAGTATGAACGAAAATTATGGACGATTTGAAAATAAAATGAAAGCATTATTGGACAAATTTATACCAAAATTAAAATTGAAAATCAAAACAAAACGTAAAAAAACTTGGCTAACGAAAGGATTAAAAATATCATGTAGACATAAACGCTTATTAAAAATTATTGTAAACCAAACAAATAACAAAATATTGAAAAAACACTACAAACAGTTGGAAAATATATTGAAAAAGTGCGTTAAAACTTCAAAAAGGAAAAATTATATTCGAACAATGGAGCATTCACAAAATAAAACTAAAACAATGTGGAAAATAATTAAAGACATAACAAATAGAAACTCAAATAATGCTACTCGGAAAATAAAGCTCAAGATAAATAATAATATCGTAGAGTCCCCAAAAGACATAGTTGACAGTTTTAACGAATACTTTGCGACAGTTGGAGCACCGGCGACGGGGTCGTCGATGTGCGCCGCCGGTGCTCCGCCCGCGCCCCCCGGCCTCAACTCCATGTACCTCAGCCCCGTCACCGAGAGTGAGGTGCACAGTATCATACAGAATCTTGCCAACAAACACAGCTGCGGGCACGACGATGTATCTCCCTCATTACTTAAAGAGTGTGTTAATGAATTAATATGTCCACTCACAAAACTAGTGAATCAATCTTTTGACGAGGATTGTTTTCCTGAGTCATTAAAGATGGCAATAATAAAACCGATACTCAAAAAAGGTGGAAAATCAAACGACATCGGTCAATATAGACCTATAGCGCTGCTTCCGGCTATATCCAAAGTTTTCGAAAAGGCAATGTCAAACCGCGTATATAGTTTCTTAGATAAATATAACCTATTTAATGAAAACCAGTATGGCTTTCGGTAAAATAGATCCACAACGCTCCCTGTTAATAAATATATTCAAGAAGTGCTCAGTTACATAAAAGACAAGAACTATGCAGTGGGAATACTACTCGATATGACTAAGGCGTACGACAAGGTTTCTCATAGCATCTTACTAACTAAACTCCATGAAATAGGTATTAGAGGCAAAGCACACGAGTGGTTCCGATCTTATTTATCGCGTCGAAAACAATATGTACAAATAGAACATTACGAAGAGGGCACGGGCGAGGTACTCAAAGTAAACTCGGACGTACGAGAAACAAACTGGTCCATACCGCAGGGAAGCGTCCTGGGGTGCATTCTGTTCATCATATATATAAACGACTTGCCGCGCGTATCTAAGCCGGTGTGTGTTCTGTTCGCGGACGATGTGTCGCTGCTGTTCAGGTGCTCTGACAATGAGCAGTCTACAAATAATATTGTGGTAACTTTTGATGCGATTCGAGAATGGCTTGTCATAATCTTGAAATAAATAAAAAGAAAACAAAATTAATACAATTCAAACCATATCAAAGAGCAGAATTAAACCTAGAAACAGTAAAACAAAAATTAAACATAGAAGAAGTAAATGAATTCACGTTGTTAGGTATCACTATCGACTCCCACATGACCTGGAAACAACATGTTGGAAAACTAAAAACTAAATTGTCTCAATTCATATTTGCTCTTAGAATATTGAAAGCGAACACTCACTATGAGGCAGCGCTGAGTGCGTACTACGCGTATGCGTACTCATGGCTGCGTTACGGCGTGATGCTGTGGGGACACAGCACTGACGCTCACGATGTCTTCATATTACAGAAAAAAATGATACTGTAGGGGCGCATACGTCACAGTATGCTGACTTGACGTTTTGCGACTCGGGGCTCGCCAGTCGTTCCCCGCGCCCCTAGCCGACCACGCGCGCACAGCGCTATATTATTGCGTCATACATTATTCTCGTCTAATCTAAGACAAATGTGTAATATCTGAATAAATAACGTATTGTTTCGTGAACTGAGTATCGTGGTTTGTTTTGATCATCTCCTCTCAAAACACAGACTAATTTGTGCAGTTAAAGAACACGTGACAACTAAATAATCAGACTTTATATTGGTGACCCGTTTTAGTGAACTGTTCCAGTGTTGTACATACTCAGTTCCACGCTATTAGGGGGCGACTCACTTTCGGTTGGCTAGGTAGGCTATATTAGATATATAACTACCTTTTTTATCACCGCGCGTGTAAAAATGGCGGAAGAGAATAAGGAGGTCAAAGGAATCTCCGTCGACGCACGCGTACCGGACTTCTGGACGGATCAACCGGAGCTGTGGTTCCTGCAGTACGAAGCTGCTGTTTTGCCGCAGCATGCCAGTGATGCCGCACAGTTCCAGCTACTTGTCACGAAATTGGGCAAGCAAGTGTTACCTCAGGTAACGGACATCCTTCAGAAGCCGCCGGAAAAGGAGAAGTACAAGGCAATCAAAGCAAGGTTGTTGAGCGTCTATCAGGAGTCAGAGGATAGAAAAATACAGAGGCTCGTTGGAGAGATGCAGCTTGGTGAGCAGAAGCCTTCTCAGTTGCTTAGATGTATGCAGAACCTGGCTGGCACTAGCTTCCAGGATAACGCGCTCAGAACGCTATGGCAAGGCCACCTACCGGTTGCAGTCAGAACGGCGTTAGCAGCCTCCAGTGTAACAGCTTTGACGGAGTTGGCAGCGATGGCCGATAGGGTTATGGAGAGCCTGAAGCCAGTAGAAGTAGCAAGCGTGTCGACCGGAAGTAGCGAAGAGAGCAGTGTTACAGCAAAGATGGAGGAGCTCAGCATTGAAGTGGCGGAGCTGCGTAGAGAGAGAAGACGCTGGAATGAGGATCGCCGCGTCAGGACACAGTTCCGCAAGGACTACGATACACAGCAAGGACGACCGCCGGGCAGGAAGCTGTGTTATTTTCATCAGCGTTTCGGAGCAAAGGCTTTTAAGTGCAGGAGTCCTTGCAGCTGGAAAGGAAAAGTCAACCAGGGAAACTAGAAGCTGTGCAGTCGACGACGGGACCCTGCATAGGCAATGTTAATCGCCGTCTATGTGTGCAAGACAATAATAGTGGTCAAAGTTTTCTTATTGACACAGGAGCGAACGTGTCAGTGATACCTGTTGGTGTAGTTAGGCGTAAAGCTAGTTGCGACAAAAGCGAGTATAATCTATACGCCGCAAACGACACGCGTATAAATACTTATGGTACAACTTGTATGAATATTGATTTGGGTTTAGGTAAAATTTTTAAATGGACGTTTATTATTGCAGGCGTCAAGCAACCCATAATCGGAGCGGATTTTCTAAGCCATTATGGTTTGCTTGTCGATCTTAAAACAAAAAGGCTTATCGATAATTATACTAAAAAAAATATAATTGCAAGTGTCGTAAATAGTTCTGTGTCATCAATCAAAACTGTAGACGAATGCCACCCATATAGTAAATTACTAAATGAATTTCCAGATATAACAAAACCAATTTCGTTTAAGGAGACTCCACAGCATTCGGTGAAACATCACATAGAGACCACGGGGCCACCGGTGTTCGCACGGGCACGTCCGCTGCCACCGGACCGCTACAAAAAGGTTAGAGATGAGTTTAAAAATATGCAGGAAATGGGCATCTGCAGACCATCAAAGAGCTCGTGGGCGAGTCCTTTGCACGTGGTACCTAAGAAAAATGGAGATATACGTCCTTGTGGTGACTACAGGCAGCTGAACGCTATAACCAAACCAGACAGGTACCCCATTCCCCGTTTAGGCGATTTCACATACATTTTGGCAGGTAAGAAAATTTTTTCGTCAATCGATGTCAACAGGGCCTATCATTTTATTCCAATTAATCCGGCGGATATCGACAAAACCGCGATTATCACGCCCTTCGGATTATTCGAGTTCACGAGGATGACCTTCGGACTTCGGAATGCGGCCCAGACCTTCCAGCGCTTCATGAATCATACCGTTTTAGAAGGGCTAGATTTTCTATTCAGCTATATTGATGACATCATCATCGCCAGTGACAACGAGGAACAGCATCGAGAGCACCTGCGGCTACTTTTCGAGCGGTTAAACAGGTTTGGTATAACGATCAACTTGGCGAAAAGTTGTTTTGGAGCTGCCGAATTAGATTTCGTTGGTTTCCGCGTCACTTCCAATGGGATACGGCCTTTGGACGATAAAGTCAAAGCCATCTGTGACTATCCGAAACCAAAGAACATCAATGAACTTCGTCGGTTCCTAGGAATGGTAAACTTTTACAGGAACCACATCCCACAGGCGGTAAAAAGTCAATGTATTTTAACAAAATACCTAAGTAACGCCAAGAAGAACGACAAAACACCCATTGTGTGGACACCGGATGCGGAATCAGCATTTCGAGAATGTAAGTCGCAACTGGAGAACGCTGCGACGTTATCGTACCCGAGCGCGGACGCTACGTTGGCGCTAATGACCGACGCGTCGGACACGTGCATAGGGGCAGTTCTACAACAAATGGAAAAAGGTTTGTGGAAGCCTCTTGGGTATTTCTCTAAGGAGTTGACGACACCGCAACAGCGTTATAGTACGTATGATCGAGAATTATTAGCCATTTATTCTGCCTTAAAATATTTTAGAAAAATATTCGAAGGCAGACCGCTGGTCATATATACGGACCACCGACCGCTAGTACACGCGTTCTCAAGATCAAAATCAGCTACTGACGCGGAGACGCCGAGGCGTACAAGGCAGCTATTGTTCATTAGCGAGTTTACAACCGATATTCGGCATGTACAAGGTAAACACAATAGTGTGGCCGATGCCTTATCGCGTGTAGCGACGATTTCATGCCCAGCACCATTAGATTTGGAACGGCTGGCCGATTCGCAGAAATTGGACACCTACATTTCGCAACGACGTCATACAGACTACAACAATAGCGTATGCATTAAAAGCATATTTGTGCCTACATGTGACCACGAGTTGTATTGCGAAATATCAACATCGACCGCTCGACTCTACCTACCTAAGGAATTTAGGCGTCAGGTATTTGATAATTTGCATAACTTAAGCCATCCAGGAATTCGAGCTTCACGCAGATTGGTTGCGAAAAGATATTTTTGGCCGGGTATGAACACAGACGTAGGTAAGTGGGCCAAGTCTTGTATTAGGTGTCAAAAAGCAAAGATCGGTAGGCATACAATATCAGAATACGGAGCTTTTAAACAGGCAGAGCGTTTCGAACACTTACATGTTGATATTGTCGGACCTTTACTCACGACTGAGGAAGGGTATAGATATCTTGTCACCATGGTCGACAGAGGTACGCGCTGGCCGGAAGCAGTACCGATAAAGGATATTACGGCGGAAACTGTCGCTAAGGTAATATATGATAACTGGATCACGCGATACGGTTGTCCTTGCCGAATAACAACGGATCAAGGGCGGCAATTCGAAAGCCAGTTATTCACCGATTTGATGAAGTACTTAGGGGTCGAAAAGGTAAGGACCACTAGTTACCATCCACAGGCTAACGGCATCGTGGAACGCTGGCATCGCAGTTTCAAAGCAGCGATGATGGCTCGCCTAGACTCAAGGTCATGGGTAGACGAACTCTCAACGGTGTTATTAGGACTTCGCGCTGCGGGACGTAGCGACAACGGCGTCAGTGCAGCCGAATATACGTTCGGCAAGCCGTTACGATTACCAGCCGGGGGTGCATGGCGAGGCGACAAGCCGTGGATAAAGGTTTTATCGCGCGAGTTTATCGCCGGACATCATATATACGTCGCAGCGTGCATGAGCGCATCAGTTAAATAATTATGTCGCGGAATCGATAAAAACTAACACTTTTATCGCAAGTGCGTGCATGGCTACAACCGGCTGTTGATATACAACTGCGATTTATCCAATTTTGACGTTTCAACTCGATAATTTTATTGGCGTTTTGAGAGGGGCAGATAAACATATTTTACGTGAATTTCGAGTTACTTAATTGTATTGGCTCATTAAAATAGTTAAAAAGTGAGTGTTTATCAAATTCTCATAATTATTATGTTCGCAGCGACCAAGATTTTGTTTAGCGCATTTAAATATTGTATTTTAGAATTGAAGGTTAGAAAATGTCGAGAGGCTACATCTGGCATTTAATTTTTCTTTTCCTCCTCACTATTCTACGAAATAGTGAATTATTGTTATCATATAACATATATCACATTCAAGAAGATCTGGATCGCATTGTACAGTGGACAAAGGAATGGCTGATCTCACTAAATCCAACAAAGTGTACAGTATTACACATAGGAAGCAATAACCCAAAACTAAACTGTACAATAGACTCTGTGCCTCTTAAAGCTGTTACCACACAAAGGGATCTCGGCGTTACCATCACCCACAATCTCAAGTGGGATGTGCATATAACTAACATAACGAAAAAGGCAAATTCTATCCTCTACATGATTAGAAAAGCGTTTTACATGATCACCAAATAGTTGTTCATCAAAATTTACAGAACATACATTCAGCCGTTATTAGAATATGCCTTCCAGGTATGTCCATATTTCAAGAAAGACATTGACATTTTAGAAAGGGTCCAAAGGAGAGCAACAAAAATGGTTGCATCTCTTAGAAACAAATCTTATGAAGAACGCCTATTTCAACTTAATCTGACAACACTGGAAGAGCGAAGGAAACAAGGTGACCTCATTGAAACTTATAAAATACTCAACGGACACTACAATGTGAACAACATCAGCACCTTGTTCACTATGAGCCAGAACAGTCGATTGAGAGGGCACTCAATGAAGCTCACCAAGCCTTCATGTAGGAGCAACCCAAGGAAACACTTCTTGCCTAACCGTGTAGTGCATTCTTGGAACGCTCTGCCTGAAAGTGTTATAAGTGCTTCTTTAGTGAATTGTTTTAAAAACAGACTAGATAAGCATTTCATCATCAATCATCAACAGCCTATATATGTCCCCACTGGAGGGGCTCAGGCCTAATCTCCTACTGAGAGTGTATGGGCCATAGTCCACCACGCGGGCCCAGTGCGGATCGGCGGACTTCACATGCCTGTTCAAGACATGCAGGTTTCCTCACGATGTTTTCCTTCACCGTTAAGCAATCGGATAATGTACTTGAATTGAAAAACAACTCATAGGTACACGGCTAGATTCGAACCCGGTACCCTCAGATTGAGAGTCCGCGCCTTATCCATTGCGCCACCGACGCTACGATAAGCATTTAGAAACATTAAAACAAGTGCAGTGATATACACGCATCAGTTTGAAGAGCTGCTAGTGTATCAAGCAAATAATAATAATAAAATATGTATTTTTAGCATGTTAACATACGTACACATTTCTCTAAATATAATAAACACTAGTTTTGTTATGAAAGAGTGAGACCTTCTGTTACAGGTATTTTTATACTTACAAGAGGGTCTCAACCTTGTTTGTGTAAATAACTGTATGAAAAGAAATAAAACAATTTTATTTTATTATCATTTTATTATTAATTTAATTAATTAATTTCATTTTACGAAGAAAAGGTGACGAGGAAAGAACAGAGTAGAGCTGTGAGGGACCTCGTCGACGCTTGGGCTCTACTCAGATAGGAATTTTTCGAAAATTATAAAGGGAGCCCGGATATGGTAGACTACTTGTGCGCAGAGCTCGCTGAAGACTTCACTCCTCACACACGTGAAGGGTACCCAGTACATGTGAAAGTGAGGGCTTTGCTTGACGTAAACTGTAATACTGCATGTCTTGAACAGGCATGTGAAGTCCGCCGATCCGCACTGGGCCCGCGTGGTGGACTATGGCCCATACACTCTCTGTAGGAGAGTAGGCCTGAGCCCCTCCAGTGGGGACATATATAGGCTGTTGATGATGATGAAACTGTAATAAAAAATGAGTTTGTGTTAGTGTTACTTTTTCAGGAGATTCTGGCTATGCTCTTGAGTCTTGGGTAATGACACCTACTCGAAGAGCAGCCGCCAACTCGCCAGAGGCGAGCTATACCCAATGGCACTGTGGGACCAGAAATACTATTGAACGAACAAATGGGTATTTGAAGGGCACGTTTCATATGTTTGGCCTGGATTGCAATTTCCATTGTGGGCCTGAGAAAGCATATGATATGATTAACGCAGGCTACACGTTATTTAACATCATGAAACATCTGCAGACATCTCGATTATCCTAGACTTAAAAGATGTGATTGCTGTAGAGATTATTTGTCAATTGGTTTAATTGACTTTAATAGTGTTATTTTTATAATCAAAATGTTGAAAATAAACATTTGAATTCTGTGTAATAAGACAATAATAAAATGAATACATACCTCTCTCTGTTTTTCATTATTGCATTTCAATTATCCTGTTCCGTCTCTCAATGATTTTATTTCGCATTTGTAAAATGTCCTGTAAATAATGATTTCTCATTTAAAACTAGACTAAAATCCTGTAAATAAGTGGAGTGTACATCCCAATTAACTTAGTGATTTTGAAACATTGTTTATTGTACTTGAAAATGTTTCAGCCTGCATTAAAACCTTTATTTTATATTTATTTAAATTCAAATGCATAGACAAATTTTAATAATATAATAACTCTTAACAAAAAGAAAGAAGTTAATTTCAAATATTAATGCAAAAGTAAACTTCAAAATTCACAAAACTTATCACACTTTTAAGTCACTTACACCGATGCTGCTTTTTTCTCTGGCTTCTCCTTTGCCAAATGCGCACTCACTGCCAATTATACAACGAATTGTAGTTCTCAATTCAGAGAGGGTCGGCACAGGAGTAAAATTCCCAGTTTGAGTGCCCGCCACCCTTATTTTCGCATCTTCATCATGAGCTTTCTTTTTTAGATCTCTCCATGTCTGAAATATTATAAATTAAACAATGAATTGCGCTTTCTATGTAACAAAAGTTTTTACAGTGTATGGACTTGTTCTTGAGCCAAAAAGGAGCAGCATGCACTATCAAGGGTTGGTTGAGGTGGGACGAAAGGGGCTGTAGCGTGATAAATGACAAAAACTGCCATGAACTGCTAATTTAATTTAACTCTGGGGACTATACTTACGTAAATCAAATTGATGTGTAAGGTACTATGTAGTATGATTATAAAATTGAAATAATAAAACTTACTTATTTTTCGGCCACATCCTTTCTTTGATTTTGATGAATTTAATTAGTTTTTATCACACAGATTTAAAATAAACCTTTGGAAATACATTAGAAATGAAAGAAGTTATGGTTTAAACTTTTGACATTGACGTAACGTATGTCAAAAAAATACTAAATGAACGAATGGTTTGGGGCAGCACTGTTTACCGATTGAGTGTTGTCGTACCAAAAAACTTGAAAAAGCAATTTAAAAAAAAAACTTTATATGGCGCGACATAGACTTTATCCAAGGTGGATACGAATCGCGCCGCGAACCCATGCACGCTGGCGCGATATATACGGCGATGGCACAAAATTGAAACCGCGTCGCCCGCGACGCGATAGCTGAAGCCATGCAGCGGGCACAGGTGACTATTTTTCAACAGGTAATTCTGTACATGGTGGCTCAAGTGGTGTCCTTGAGAACGTACGCGAAGCAATTAGCAGGCTCAGACCTATCGCTATTAATCATCTTTGTAACCAAAACTGGTTCGTGCATCGAGATTTAAAATCTTGCACACATGTGTTTGTCAGAGATGATGCAGTGCGGAAGCCTTTGAAAACTCCGTATGATGGTCCTTTCGAGGTCATTAAAAGAGGTTCGAAAGTTTTCGAACTGCAGCTACCAAACAGGCGGGTAAATATCTCTATCGATAGACTGAAACCGGCATACGTTCTTAATGATTCGGAAAACACGGTTGCGCCACCAAGTACAGAAATCAAGACGGCTTCGGAAGCAGTGCACGGCAATGTACGCGGTGATAGACCACCGCTGAAGAAAACGCGCAGTGGACGCGTAACAAAGATGCCAGCACGTTTCTAGTAATTAAGGTCATCTAGGTAAGCAAAATAGTTTAGGCATGTGCGTACTTTATTGCAATTTCTTTTAACCTTACATTTATTTGGTAAAGCAGCCCACACCCACTAAGGTGATATTTTCATAAGTGTTTTAGCATTTACTTATTTTTCTCACTTTAGTTCACAAATATTACTTACGTTTTAATAAAAGGCATTTCGTTCACAGTTTGGTAAAGAAAAAATATTTGATCTAGTATATAAGAACTTGATTGTTTAAATTTAATAATGTACAAACAGTAATGTATATTGCCAGCAATGTATACTTAATGATTTCGCATGAACATTGAACTGTTACAGAGTCATGATGTAAGCAAAGCTATCATGTTACGCATTGTTGTTGTAGGTTTATCGCAGTGCATTCTTTGTTTATATCGAGTCATATCTTAGTAGTTATAATTTGGTTTGTGATTTCAAAATTTATGTATTTTTCATCGTACCAAATTCTAGGGGGGTGTGATGTAGGGGCGCATACGTCACAGTATGCTGACTTGACGTTTTGCGACTCGGGGCTCGCCAGTCGTTCCCCGCGCCCCTAGCCGACCACGCGCGCACAGCGCTATATTATTGCGTCATACATTATTCTCGTCTAATCTAAGACAAATGTGTAATATCTGAATAAATAACGTATTGTTTCGTGAACTGAGTATCGTGGTTTGTTTTGATCATCTCCTCTCAAAACACAGACTAATTTGTGCAGTTAAAGAACACGTGACAACTAAATAATCAGACTTTATAATACGTATACTGGTGAACATAACACCGATGGACAGCTGTAGGCCACATTGTATTAAAGAAAACATTCTAACGCTCCCTTCTATATACATAATAGAAACAGCAATGTTTGTAAGAAAACATATAAACCTATACAAATATAACCCTCGAGCGCGCCTTCAGCACAAACTTCAACTTCCTGAACCTAAATTGGAAATATTTAAAAACAGTCCATATTACAGGTCTATTCAGGTATACAATAATATTCCAGATATTTTAAAACAAGACACAGATAAACAATTTAAGAATAAATTAAGGTCGCTCCTAATTAAAAAATCATATTATACAATTAAGGAATTTATGGATGGTAAAAATGTATAAAATTTGACATGGAATTATTATTGTATAAAACTTGACATTGAAGTATTATTGTATAAAATTTGACATTTATTATTATTTTGTATAAAATTTGACCTCTGCTATTATTGTATAAAATATGACTTATTTATTTTGCTATGCCCTGACAGGGTTCATGTATATAGATCCGAATAATATTGTAATGACTGATGAATGATTTGATTTGATTTAATTAATAATACTTATATAACTATTTATATTAAGCTATGTTTGGAGTCGGTGCCAGCTTCAGCAAAATAACGTTAATAGATACCTACTCTATTAATCTCTAGATCAACATGTGAATGCAAAATTGAATGAAAGCTGATAAATGTAAAGAAGTGTATCAAATTTTTTTATGCATTTAGAAACACTAAATATCAACGTCACCTGCCCTCACGCGTCTGCCCGCATTCGGGTAGTTAAGTAGTATCGTTCGACAGAACATACATGTTCTAGGCTGGCACCGACTTTTTTGATCCAAAAATGTTCTGCCTTTTTGACTTTATAATTTTATTGCTTTTCACAGTTGCAAGAGACCGCAGACTTGCGTCTTTGGTATTAATTTCAACTTGATACCTTTACACGTTCCTGAGAAAAAAGGTCTTGACAGACAGGCAGACAGACGGACAACAAAGTGATCCTATAATGGTTCATTTTTCCTTTTGTGGTATGGAACCCTAAAAAAACATACGCGTCGAATTAAGAAAATCCTCCATTTTTGAAGTCGGTTGAAAAACATACTTTAATCTACAAGGTTCAATATAGATTTATATTTCATGTAATTTAATTGTGATTGAGAAATAAAAATACATCTGTACAAACTATCTGATATAAAACTATTTTACATATGTCGCAGGGAAGGGTGGATACCACGGGTACCACGAAATCTCTAGGGATACCAAGTATGTTGATTATTCTAAAATTTACGTCTTTCGCCTGAAAACCTGTGTTACGACAAAATACTGACATAACACGTAATCTAGTGAAACTTTAATTGACTTAAAAATTTGGTTTTTGTTTATTTTCTCAAAGAGCGATCAATAAAATTTATATGGGACCATCTCTGAAGTATGCTCTACGAAACAAAACAAAAAAAGAATTATCAACATCGGTGCACTATTAGTGGAGTTATCGCGTAACATACATAAGAGGAAAAAAACTTTAAAAAACCCAGTCGTGTCGAATTAAGAACCTCCTCCTTTTTGAAGTCGGTTGAAAATTTAAAACAAGCGGCATACGATACCAGCATTGCATTTACTTCGCTCAAGGAGAAAGCCGAAAATGTGCTTGCGACAATTATTACATGCGACAAACACGACATGCAAAATCATGGTGCAATAAAAATTTGGCTTACTTCATCAGTAGCACGCGTGGGCATCAGTTATAATTTAATGATCAACTAATCTACTTATAACTGTATTTTCTCATTGCCTTTGTCGCAATAAAATAGGTAATGTTTCATATTTTTTACGTCTCTTAAACGACCACCCATTTTCCTTGCGCCGGTTTATGAATCGTTAATTGAAATTTTGTATTTTTATTACAATTTCAGAAGTTTATAAATTGTAATTGTTGCCGACGCCAAACTTCTTAGAATAATTGTCTATGAAGCTTTTTATTCTTTTGTTTTTTATACGTTTAGTTTTTGTTTTTACAGTACATTCATGGAACCCAAAAATGGTGGTTTTATTTAATATATTTTACGCCCGTAAATAACATTGGTGTCAGAAGTGGTGTATATTAAATAATATTGGTGTCAGAAGTGGTGTATATTTGATGTGCTAGTGCAATATTGTGTTATAGTGCGCGGTAATAGTGCGTTTTAATAGTTTTGCAGTGTAATATGGTGCTAACTCGAAGCCAAACAGGCGAAGCCGCAAAAGTGGAGCGCCCAGGCGCTGTTGTAGAAGAGGCTCAAGCCCCAACTGCGGGACCTTCGGGTATCGCGGGGCCTATGGGCACAGTTGAAACGGCGGCCGCCGCCGGCGGCACGCCCTGTACGCCCGTCTCTTCTCGACCAGAATCCACAGCTAGTACTTCGTCTAGCACCATTGTAAAACAGCTTGCCGCTAAGGCGCGGCATGCGCGTCTCCTTGTAATAGCTGAAGAGGAGAAGGAGCGCGCTGCAGTTGCCGCTCGCACCGCCGAGCGCAAACGCGCCGTGGCGGAGCTAGAGCTGCAAGCGGAGCTTGCGGCCATTGAAGCCGCTTCTCGTGGAAGTCGCGCCTCCAGTCGAGCCAGGGTAGAGGATTGGTTAGACACGACACAAGTCATGTTTTCAGGTAACCACGGCGTGGAAATGAGCGAGCTAGCGTGCCCGCCATTACCATTGCCGTCTCCGCCCTCTGGCAGCGCCAATAAACACTCACTAAATAGAATAGGCACACAAACACAAACTTGTAACAAAAATAAAATACTAGATAGTGGTCAGGCTACACAAAATGAAGAGCAAGACTTCAAGGCCACCCTCGTGCAAATCCTCAAGAAGCTAACGGACAATAAGGTTGGTGATTGTTCTAAATCCTTAGATTCGCGCTTGCCGCTGTTCGATGGGCGCGTCACTGAGTGGCTTCTCTTCCAAAAGTGCTACGAAGACTCAAAGGCGGCGTTCACTGCAGCAGGGAACTTAGCAAGGCTAAACGCTGCGCTTCGCGGCTCAGCACGTGAAACCGTTAGTAGTCTCATTATTTCTGCGCAAGATCCTGATCTCGTCATGATGGAGTTGCAGCGAAGGTTTGCACAACCAGAATTCATCATCATGCATGAAATAGCGTCGATACGTGCTCTACCCAAGCTACCCAATGAGGTTGGTAAAGAACTAAATATTTTCGCCTCTAAGGTTAGGAATTGCGTAGAGTCTATTAAACTGATGAAAAGAACAGAGTTTTTATCTTCACCAGAGCTCTACACTGCGGTGTTGGTAAAATTGACACCGTTGTTGAGAGCTCGATTTGTCGACTACGCAGCTCCTAAACTTAATAGTGGGAAAACCAAGATCGAGCTGATGGCAGAATATCTCTCTCAAGAGGTGAGTTTGCATCTGCAACTGGCTTTCATACCCGATTTGCATCTTGACAAACATAAATCAGACAAATGTGTCAAAATTCATTCTTTGAACGATGTCATTTTGAGTAAAGAGGTTGGTGACGAGGAGATTAAACATGTGAGTACGCAACGGTATTCCTCTATATTCCCAGGCAAAACAGCGACATCTTTTCGAAAGTCCTCGAACTCTGTAGCTACTGTATGCTCCCTTTGTAAAGATGGTTGTCATTTTCTGATTGACTGTAAGAAATTTCTAGTTCTGAGCGTTGACGACAGGTGGCAGTATGTAGTTAATAATAAAATATGTAGGAAATGCCTTAGGCCCGCCTCTCACAACGTGTATACATGTAGGCGCATGCCTTATTGCAAGGCTCCTAGTTGTCATCGAGCTCGTAGTCATCACACGCTTCTTCATCGAGAACCAGAATGTTCTAATCACTTTGACTCTACATGTGTCCCATCTTCGTCTGTAGCACAGCCGAGTACTTCATTGAAGAAAGATTTCCCTGATGTGTCAGTGGCACATTCTTTCCCAGACTGCTCGCAGCTGTTGCCGGTGGTACTTAAGGTGGTACCTATCACAGTATCTGGTCCTCTAGGTAGCGTGGCTACGTACGCGCTGCTGGATGACGGTTCCACGGCAACACTAATAGATGAAGAAGTCACAGCAGCTGTTGGTGCTCGGGGTCCTACTTCATCTATCAAGGTAAACTGCATAGGCGGTCTTTCAAAAGAATCTGAAATAAGTTTTGTCGATGTGACCGTAAAAGGTCAAAATAGTTCGGATTCACATGTGCTCAGAAATGCACGGGCTATTTCAAACCTGGGCATACGACCTCAGTCTATTTCTCTCGATGAAATTAAGGCTTTTACTCACTTGGCCGACATAGCACCTACGCTTTGTTACGAAAATGCAAAGCCTACAGTTTTGATCGGAGCCGATAACTGGCATCTTACGATTCCATTGTCAGTGCGTCGTGGTACTCGTCATCAACCGGTAGCAGTCGAAACTCTACTCGGTTGGGTCCTATTCGGTTACACTTCGAGTAAAACCGCTCCGGTCGACATTTTTAATCACGTAACAATGTCTCATAAAACTGAAAATTCTTTAGACGAACTTATAAAACAACATTACAGTCTGGACTCTATTGGCATTACGAAAAAAGACTTTCCCTCTGAAAACGACAAACGTGCGTTCAACATTTTGCAAAGAACTACATGTCGCTTAGATTCAGGTCGTTTTTCTACCGGTTTATTATGGTGTGCTGATAATTTGAATGTCCCGGATAGTTACAATTTAGCACTGTCGCGCTTTCGGTCTCTCGAAAGGAAGTTTGAAAAAGATCCAGTATACGCAAAATTATACCGCGATAACGTAAATAGCACTATTGAAAAGGGTTACGCTGAACTTTGTGATGCCCCACCGAATCCTGACGGTGTCAAATGGTATTTGCCGCACTTTGGTGTTATTCACCCTCAAAAAAAGAAGCTGCGGGTGGTACACGATGCCGCCGCCAGAGTTATGGGTGTTAGCCTTAACTCATTATTATTGGCCGGACCTGATCTATTGCAACCACTGCTGGGAATCCTAATGAGATTCAGGGAAGGTTTAGTGGCGCTTACAGCAGACATTAGGGAAATGTTTCCGCAGACCAGGATTAGGGTAGAGGATCGCGATGCGCAGAGATTTCTATGGCGTAATACATCAGAAGAGCCTCTGCGTGAATTTAGAATGTCCTCGATGATTTTTGGTGCTGTCTCAAGTCCCTTTACAGCAATTTACCTAAAAAATCTTAACGCTGAGGATCATAGGCATTTGTTCCCGCTGGCGGCTGAAGAGATCATCACTAACCACTACATGGATGATTATTTGGGTAGTCTAAATACTGTGGAGGAAGCAGCTCAGCTAGCTCACGACATTGTAGAGGTGCACTCTCGTGCTGGATTGGAGATGCGGTCGTGGGTCTCAAACTGCAAGCAAGCACTTTCACGGCTTTCCCCTGAAGCTCGGGCTCCCGAAGTTCGTGAAGTTTCTTTAGGGCCGTCCAGCGAGCGCGTTCGTGTTCTGGGTGTCACATGGAATATATGCGATGACTCTTTAGTTTTCTTACGAGACTTACGTGATCAACCAGATCTTTTTACGAAACGGTCCATGCTCTCACACTTAATGAAGGTTTATGATCCTCTAGGCTTTCTAACGCCAATAATTATCCGCGGACGCATTTTGTTTCAGCAGACCTGGAAATTGGTAGCTGACTGGGACTCTATCCTTCCGGAACGTTTTATAGAATTGTGGAAGTCATGGTTCCGAGACTTAGTGGATCTATCTGTCGGGTCTATTCCACGTTGTTACGTAGATTGTAATGATCCTTGCGAGATTCAGCTCCACGTTTTTGCCGACGCGAGTGAGCTTGCGTATGCTTGTGTGGCTTATTGGCGCTTTCAATACCTTGACAAAAGCATAAAGCTGGCTTTGATCGCTGGCAAGGCAAGACTTACTCCTTTGAAGCCAGTCTCTATTCCACGTTTGGAATTACAAGCAGCCCTTATTGCCACTCGCCTGGCAACTTATATCCTGGAAGCTCACAGATACACAGTCGCATCTACTGTCTTTTGGAGCGACAGTGTAACCGTACTGAGATGGCTTCGAAGTGATGCTCGAACATTTAAACCTTTTGTGGCCCATAGAGTGGGTGAAATTCTAGAGACAACAAAAGGACATCAATGGAGATATGTCCCAAGCTCTTTAAACGTTGCCGATGATGCTACCAAAACTAAATCTAAATTCGAAATTTCGTCACGTTGGTTTTCTGGCCCTGAATTTTTGACCAAAGCCGCGGCAACTTGGCCTAAGCTACCGTTCGATGAGCTCAACTTTCCACCTGTTCTGGATGAACTGAAACAAACAGAGCAGGTGGGAGTTATTGAAACCGCTGTATCGCTACCTTCACCGGTTGTGGCAGATATATCGCATTTTAGCGATTGGTTGCGTTTACTTCGCGCTACAGCTAGCATTTTTTTGGCTGCTAGATTATTTCGGCTTAATTTGGTTCAGACTATACCTCAAAATTACAAAATTCTAAATTCTTCTGATATGGATAAAGCGGAAAGAAACCTGCTCCTCAAGTCTCAACTGGATTCGTTTCGAGAAGAATATGAACACTTAAAATCAAGCTCTCCGTTTCCCAGCAGAAGTCCACTACGCAAATTGGACGTGACTATAGATGAAAATGGACTTCTAGTTTTATCCGGGAGGACTGCAGCTGTTCAAGTAAAATCTTTTCGACCAAATCCGATTGTATTAATTGCCAAGCATCCCGTCACGCAACTATTGATTGGCCATTATCATAGAAGATACGCTCACGCCAATATAGAAACAGTCGTAAACGAAATGCGTCAGAAATTTTACATTTTTGGATTGCGACCAGCTGTGCGGCGCTTTGTAAAAGCATGCTATTGGTGCAGGATACACAGAGGTTTGCCGTCTACTCCACCAATGGGAGATTTGCCTGCAGATCGTCTTGCCTTCGGCAGTAAGCCATTCACATTTACTGGCTTAGATTACTTTGGCCCTATCACTGTGACAATTGGACGGCGTAGAGAAAAGCGATACGTGGCTCTGTTTACCTGCCTAACGATTCGAGCGGTCCATTTGGAAGTTGTGAGTAGCCTTTCTTCAGATTCCGCAATTATGGCTTTACGTCGCTTCGTGGCCCGGCGCGGCTGTCCTACACGGATATATTCTGATAACGGCACAGCTTTTGTTGGAGCAGATACAACTCTCAAACATCTATATCAAGTGGATATGCAAACTGCAGCAAGTACATTACGTTTTGAGTGGCGCTTTATTCCCCCAGCCTCACCGTTCATGGGAGGATGCTGGGAGCGTCTCGTCCGTACCGTGAAGGTTGCGCTGAATGCGACGCTAAAGGAACGCTCACCTAGTGAAGAAGTTTTTTATACGCTTTTGTTAGAAGCGGAGGCGTTGGTAAATTCGCGGCCCTTAACGCACGTTTCCACGGAACCAAGCTCCGAAGAGTCCATCACACCGAACCATTTTTTGTTGGGGCAATCATCGCCATATTGGCCACTTGCTCGGGTCGATGACACAGATCTTATTCGAAGGGTAAATTGGCGTAAGGGGCTTCGCCTGGCGGATCATTTTTGGGCAAGATGGGTAAAGGAGTATTTGCCAATATTAACCCCTCGCCCGTCCGTCAACTCTGTGTCGTCGCCTCTTAAGGTAGGAGACGTTGTGCTGATAGCAGATGGCAACCTGCCACGCGGTGTGTGGCCTAGAGGTCGCGTCTCCAACGTCTACCCGGGCAAAGACAACGTAATTCGTGTCGCAGACGTGACTACAGCAGCTGGGGTGTTACGGCGCCCTACTAGGAAGCTCGTGGTGTTGGGCTCCTCACTTTAAATTCCCTCTAAATTTGTTCGGCGACGTCGCCTACTAAGTTGTGCGCTGCACGGGGCCCGCGATGTTGCCGACGCCAAACTTCTTAGAATAATTGTCTATGAAGCTTTTTATTCTTTTGTTTTTTATACGTTTAGTTTTTGTTTTTACAGTACATTCATGGAACCCAAAAATGGTGGTTTTATTTAATATATTTTACGCCCGTAAATAACAGTAATAATACTAGTTTGTTATTTTATCATTCGTACATAAATTCCAAATTGGAACTCATTGGTACGAGCCAGGATCGAACCCATACCTCGATTGTTCAAGGACTGACGCTCTACCCAACTGAGCCACCATGGCTTATGAATTCTACCAATCCACATTGTGCCCGCGTGGTGGACTAAGAAGGCCTATGCTGCAGCGGGGACATATATAGGCTGTTGATGATGATGCCTTATCAATTTACTGACTCCCATATAGTGAAACTACGTATCTAAAATATATGAGAGCATATGGTCATTGTGTGTGTCAAACTTTAGAATAGATTAGTCTTCTTCCTCCATGATTTTGTGGTATTCCTAGGGATTTCATGGTCTCCCGCTGTCCTTATTTCCCTGCAACATATATAAACTTCACTACGTACGCTTTGGTAATTTGTGAATGTGACAGTGAACGTAGTAATTGTTAGCTAATATTGTTTATACAGTCTAAATGACGTTTTACTGGTGCGTGAGTGTTGACGACTCGATGTTAATAGCTACAAATGGGTTTGTTTGACGACCAGCTCAATTGATGTACATTGTACTCCTCATTCAACTAGACTATTTAAAGTGTATACTTCACAAAATATGTGCTTTCTGATGATAGACTGTGACAATAAACTGTCCAGTTGCGGTGCCAACTGTTCAGGGACAAAACTATATACTCGTATATGAATTATACTAGTCTGTCTAGTCATAGATCTAGTTCCAAAAGAATGCGTGTCACCACAAAACATTATTGAACTATATGATGTGTACATACATTTCGCTTTTTAAGGTTCCATACCTCAGTAAGAAAAAAGGTACCCTTCGGTAGAATCACTAGACTGTCCGTGTGTCTGTCCGCCTGTCTGTCAAGACTCTTTGTCTCAGAAACAAGTAGCGGTATCATATTGAAATCAATATCAAATTCTCAAGTCTATAATCACTTTGATCTGTATTTTATTAAAAATTTGTTCAACACTTTTGGAAGGACAAGGTGATTCTGTCCATCGACCCGCATTCGAATACACAATAATAATAAATAATTTGTATTTAACAAATTGATATACATACGAGTCCATCCATCCAATTTCATTTGTATAAACTATTTACACGTTACCTTAGCATGAATTTGTAAATATGTTAATTGAACATAATTACCCTCACAAATATTACAAATGTGAAAGAGAGCTTGTGTGTCATAAAATATTCTATGTGGTCTCAGCTTAAGAATATGATATACGTAATCCCAAATCCAACTCTAACTACGATTAATTTCAATCTAATATTATATTAATAACCGTAAACAAACAGAAACATGATATACATATATCTCAGAAAAACCAACAATGACTAATCCACCACACTTTAGTCATAGGTTCTGATTTATGATGAAACATTTCTTTTATCATAATATTTTAAATTAGGATAGCAGGCCCTATTTACTGCACAAGTAATTATCTAAAAATAGGACATCGGATTGTAACACAACTACATATTGACTTACTTTTTACACACATATTTTGTATAATTGTTCAAAACCTTCGATCAATATTCATCACGCCACCTATACAATCATCTTACAATAAAGTTATAGGTTAACGATATTCATTTCGCGACACTATAATCCGAGCTAATATTTTTAGATGATTACTTATCAAAGCCAGCTATTCTATTTAAAAAGATTATGTCAAAAGGAATTCGAATCATTCCGAGCAAATTTCCGTCAATTTGACATCGTCATGGCTCAATAGGTGTCATCATAGTATTTTTTCCAATGTTTGTTTACATTTTATTTCTATGAGATTGAAATGATCTATAGATACCATAAATAATAGCACGTTAGTGGGATCATCATTCCGCCTGTCAGCGTATGTATATATTATAAAAATACCTCTCATTGAAAGTTCGGCAGTTAAACTAATAATGAATGCCTTCGTGGAGTTTATTTTCAACTAATCATCATGTTAAGTATAAATTTATAATGCAAACAATGTTTCGCGTGTTTACTACTTTAAAAAAACTGCCTAGTGTGAGACAGACTCACGCATTAATGGTTCCGTACAAAACATAAATTCTGAAAATCATATTTTGAATAATTTTATTGTGCCTGGTGAAAACGTAAGCAATTCTTGTTAATTTACCCTATAGGTTTTGATTTCTTTTTTGACCCAAAATATTCAATCTTTTTGACTTTATAATTTTATTGCGTTGACTTAGAAACTTCGATTTTTTTTACAGTTGCAAGAGACCGCAGACTTGCGTCTTCGGTATTAATTTCAACTTGATACCTTTACACGTTCCTGAGAAAAAAGTATTGACAGACAAACAGAACAACAAAGTGATCCTATAAGGTTTTTTTTCCTTTTTAGGTACAGAACTAAAAAAGACTAATTTTATGTGACTACTTTGTAGTTGCATTAACATACTTATTTTAATGTGAGCACACTTAGCGGATACTACGTAAGCCTGTGTAATGGTGACTCAGTACATACATCATAATCACTTACCCAAAATGTAAGTAAAAATTGTAGGATGAGAATCCATGACAGGATTCCTGCCGTCGTACACGACGATAGATAGCACAATAAGTCTAGATGATCTCGGCCGGAGCTTCCAGAACAAATGTCACCATGGGATATAAACTGATCAACGAAAATATACAGGGTAGCAACTATAAGATACGACCGTTTGAAATAGGCTCAAAATCCGAATTTAGGATCTACTAAATTTGCACTAAATCCGAAAGAAACCCGAAACGAAACAAATCTTGTATAGGTTCCCTGCTGCATAGGGCACCTACTACTAGATCCGATCGGTTGAAATCCGCTGAATTCCGAATTTCGGATACAAATGATTTGCACCAAATTAAAAGAAATCCGAAACGAAACACTTATTTTAGCAGATGCCCGACACGGATAATAATAATAATAGATGTGTTCAAGAAGAAATAAATATCACCTTCAATTGACCACGAATTTTTACATAAATAGACAATTTAGCAGAATTTAAGTCGATTAAGCCATGTATTTCATCCCTATTTTACCACTATTTTGGTTTAAATATTATCATTGAAGTCATTTTACAAGAAAGTGAAAAACTTAACTAAAATATTTTTATAAGATTTGGATGAACTGAGAACCTCCTTTTTTGGAAGTCTGTTGCCAGTTTAGACAAGGCTGTATGGTCCTAGATCTTTGACTACCAGTCATATATTATTATATCCTCTTTATGGCGAATTTAAACATCATTGTCAGTGATTGCAATCTCTTTAGTTAGGTCTGTTTTCAATATATAGTTATCTGTGCACTTGGTTTTCACTTAAATATGGCGCTAGGAGCATTTAATCACTACGTTTTAAGAGACGGGACTCCCATACTAGCCAATCGCATTCAGCGACATGGCACTTATACACCAACCGCGTGCCGACAACAACCCGACAGGATACGTCAAACAACTGAGGTACCAACCTGACGGACCAAGTAGAGCTGTTCCGTTTGATCTTTATCGATATCGATAAAATATACAGAATGGAAAATTAAGCACTCGGATAATGTACTTGAATTGAAAAACAACTCATAGGTACACGGCTGGATTCTAACCCAAAACCCTCAGATTGAGAGTCCCGCGCCTTACCCATTGCGACACCGACCCTTAATTCGGGCTCATCTTAATACCAGAACACCAGGTTGACATAAGTGTAGTGCGGAGCGTGCAATATCGTTTATGTAGCGCAGGTTAATTTCCTACCAAAGTATTGAAAAATCATTTGAAGTACCAGGTTATCAGAAACAGAAGAAGTTGATGACATATTCCGCGCGGGTTTCATCATCATCATCATCAGCCGGGAAACGTCCACTGCTGGACATAGGCCTCCCTCATGGTACGCCATTTTTTAAGGATGGCTCCCACATACACGTAACTTGGGGATAATATATATATATTTTAATAAATGTGCTCAAAAAGTAATATGTTTCGTAGCTTTTTGGCGTGCTCAAAGTTCGTGATTTCAGAAGGTTGCCTGAAAAACGCAAGGCAAGCGTGCGTTTTTCTTATTAACTAGTTATAAAGCCAAAAGCACTAGTGCTTTTTTCTTATTAACTGAAGGAATGTTTTTCCTTCTAAAATCATTACTAGTATTTTTCACTGGGCAATGTTTGCAACACACTCTTGGCCACCATCTCATTTACAGACTACCAGGTTGACATAAGTGTCAAGAGAGCGTGTAAGATAACTGTTCCGCACTAACCTCCGTACAAAGATCTCGGTCTGTTTAATTAGATACTTTTTGCTGCATTGACATGCTCCAAGAGGATTGGCTTCAGTTCGAGTGTTTTTGAAATAAGAACTCGGGCCTTCGCTTTTTAAAAGCTTTTATTAAATATACATATGTAAATTCGAATGTTGATAATGATTTCATTTAATTTTATGGAGATGACAGAGACCTTATGCCAAGGTATTATATATCTATTTTTCTCTCTATGAAGTTGTAGTTAGACTCCATCTTAGGTATGAGGTCCTGGTACTTTCGTCTTCATATCAACCGATGGTAAAGTCAACAAATGGAAGCGTTCTCACCTAGAAACGTTACTTAGGTTGCTAGCTATGCTTTCTGTGCTAACCGGAACACAATCATCTTCATCATAATTTTATTATTGTTATATTTTTTCGCAAATGTATTATTAAAAAATGACGTTCGAAACTAGTTTCGCGTTTCCCCCCGTATATCTTTTAAACTATTGCTTTTAAAAATCTGAATACTTCACAGTAGTATGAGTATGTACACTGAACTTAAAAGAAAAACTATCACGACTAAGCTGGCTTTGCAGGTGAATGGGTAATAGTCGACTAAATTATAAAATAGACTTCGAGGTGCCATAATGAAAGTTCCGTACAAATTCCAATCAAAATTACTTTACATCGTCCTGGGTGGGCCTAACTTGCACTTCAATGCTTTTTAAAATTGAAATAGATTCAGTAACTTAACTAGACTTTTTTAGTCTTAAGAAACACATCGATAACTAAAAAATAAATTAATATAAATTTTTTTTCATAAAGAAGCTTTTATTTAAATGCTCTAAAAAGCAGAAAATAAACTTTAACAGTCTTACCACAAAAAATATTTTAACTCATAGTTAAATACCAGTTTAGTTAGACAGTATTAAAAAGATAAACACTGCATAGTCACATATACACTTCTTTTACACATATATTTAATGCCTTACATACTATATAGGGCTTTCCTGAAAACCAGCGCTATGGCTACTGCCATAGCAGATGCTGAGATTAGTTTCTGTTTTCTGTTTCATAGACAATTGTTTTATTTTGTTTACCACAAAACCATATCCAACGTTTGTTTACTTAGGCATGATTTATCTTGACGTATCTTTATTTTATGTTGACACCTCTAGAAAACGTTTCATTGAAAGCATTTTTTTTTAATTTAACATAATTTTTATTTATCAAATTGATTTGATTCAGTAATTTCTACATTATAAAAATATACGAAATATATACTTTATGTAATATATAAACGCACGCTTGCTTTTGTTGCCATACATTTGGTGGATTGACAATGCTAAACTTTTTTAAATAAACAATTTTATACATCCAATGGAACGTGATTTTCACTGACATGAGGTCAGTGTCAGGTTAATTTTATTCTCTCAATCGAATCTGTGAATCGAATATTAAAATTGAGCTACAGTTTATGCTATCGTGAGGAATATCGTCCTTAATTATATCAACGATTATTCGTCTCGAGTCATGCGTGGTTTCGTGTGGACGTGACTACGTTTATTTTATTATAAATTGCGAAGCGCGGCGCTAGCCGCTGCGACGTCAGCGTCATGGGCGAGGAAAAACTCGTGGCGAACTCCTCGTGTTCCTGCAACAGAAGCTGGATGTGATGGACGAAGTCAGAGCGTTGCAGATATGTAAGTCAAGCTTCAGCGAGGCTGACATAGCTGCGGCGAGGAAGCTGCAGTACGCGGCACTCAATAAGAGCGACCAGATGATGTCACACAGACGTGAAGGGACACCGAAGAGCCTGCAGGATATCATCACTGTGCTTAAAGAGACCGATCCTGACGACGTGCCTACGTTTGTAGGGAAGGAGTTGCACAAGCTGCCTCCCGTCACCGTGACCATGTCGACGTCACCAGCCTCCTCAGCCTCCAGTGAAACAGCTTGCTGCTGGACACAAAAAAGCTGAATCACCGCGACGTGATTTTGCTTCAGTCGTTTCCGTCGCTAACAAACGAACTGTTCAAGCCCAGCAGCCGGTGTTACCGAAGGCGCAGACGACCACGACCCAGCAGCGGACGCGCGTCCGATTTGATGACACGGACGAGGATGTATTTCAGAAAGTCAAGACGAAAAAGGCGTACCGTAAACTAGTGACTCGGAACCGCTGCGGAACCGCACCCACAGGGCCCAACTACCTGCTGCGCGCTGAAGTTCCAACCACGGCCACGTATCTGTCACGCCTACATTTCACCACCACCATGCAGGACGTCACAGAATATATATAGCAGAGGTCCAACTAGACCGTGAGGATGGCGCAGCTGGAGTCACGCCACGGTACATCATTCAAGTCGTTCGTGGTTCGAGTCCCGACCTGCAAGCTGACCCGTCGCTTCAGAGGAAAGATAGCGACCAACACCACCAGAGCGGCACCAACGTGCCATAGTAAATAAGTGTGCAGAATATTTTTGTAGTGTGTAGTAGTTTAACTTAATGTATTTTATTGTATTGTATATATACTTATGGGTCATTGTTACCTGAAATAAATGAATAATAATTTCCCCGAAAGTTTTACTAAATCTGTAGCGTTTTCGAAAGTTGCGCTCGTTGTAATGTTCAAATGTATTTATTCGCACTGTTAAAACGGTCACGATAGTTGTCCATTAATTCCACGTCTTCAAAATCATTAAAATCAACAAAGTCTACGAAATCTATTGCGAATTCCGGCAGAGAATGTTATGACAGGCTACAATTCAAATTAAAGTTTTATGTTAATAGGCTATGTTGGTAAGACCACGTGGCCGCGTTCAAGGTTGCATTGTTTTGTAGCTGTCCCTCTCCGAGCCCTATCCTACCCGAGCTGGTACGGTGAGACAGCATACACTACGCGAAGTTATCAACCCGTTATTTGGATGTTTCGTAGTCCAGTGATCATTTGAAGTATACAGTATATTATGTAGCCATTTTTTCAATACAGTATATTAATAAAATTTCAGATGTCGGTGGTTTTTCCAAATTGTTCTAAATTGATTCAGACTCTTGTAAAACAGGTTCAAAGTTGGGGCTTTTTATTACCGAATAATACAATACTTTGACGCCCTGTAACTCTGGAAGTATATATTTAAACGAAAATCTGACTCACCACCGACACAGATATTTGTTTCTAGATTGTGTCTTGAAAATTTCATAGATTTTTATAGCTTAATACTCAAAATATGACTGGACTACGTTTGTATGGGCGCTTTGACAACAGCATACCCTCTTTTAAGCAGTGTCTAAGCTGACATCGGCTAAACATGCATTTGTGGTAACATTTTTTCAAAACACTTGTGAAACGTGTGTCTAAAGCTTGTTTACCTTTTTTGTGGTAAGACTGTAAAACTTTAAATAAAATCAAACCCATCAATTGATTACATTGAACAATTTACATGCTATAAAAGCTTGTCGCGTGATTTACTAGTGTAGATGTGTGTAGATTTGCCTATTTTATAAAATACATACTTTTCTCTAGATCAGTTTACATAATTATTGTATTCTGGTTCATTAATACATAGGCCTCCTTCATGGTACGCCACATCGACATCAATACAAGTAAAATCACGCGACAAGCTTTTATAGCATGTAAATTGTTCAATGTAATCAATTGATGGGTTTGATTTTATTTAAAGTGTTAAAGTGTATTTTCTGCTTTTTAGAGCATTTAAATAAAAGCTTCTTTATGAAAAAAAATTATATTAATTTATTTAAATCTAATTTACTAAAAAAACGCGAAGTTGGCACTTGAAACCACAGATCACTATTTATTTACCAAAGAATATAAATATTTACTACTTGATTTTTTTGGGTAATATTTATTCCTACCAGGAAAAGGCAAAGGCAAAACACCATACAGCCATGTCTTTGATAAATATATTCTCTTAGAATTTTAAGGTTATAAAAAATTAGGCCGAAGCCATTTCTTCAATTTTCTCAATAAAATGTATAATGTGTACATTTTACCGCTTCCAACATAATTCAAAAGAATCCATATGCCGAATGTAATAAACTCTTTCGATCGCGTCAAAATCCTCACAATTTTGCGTAATTGATACCATAGCACCGTCCGTTAGACTTAAACCATTATAACATATATAAATTTAAAGATTCAATACGAGAGACTGTTGATGCTCCTTATTTAAGAATAAAATAAAATAAAGCACAAAAAATAGACATTATTGTTAACAAATTACTAAAACGAATGACTAAAAAAAACACAATTTTCCAAGTTTGCGCCAAGATTTCTAAGGTTCCTATAAAGTACCGACCACTGAGCAAGTAATCACTACCGACTACTACTACACTAGTACCGACAAAAAACTTTCTTATAGTATTTCTTACGTTGGAATGATCATAGACGTTTTTTTTTCTCGTTTGCCACTGTGTACGCCTCTGGAAGAAACGCTCAGCAAATTTGTAGGTTGACTCTCAGAGTAGATATCATGCGTGACTATAATATTTGAAGAGTTTCATCTATTTCTTCAGGACCTCATCGTCATATTCTAACGTGATGGCAATGGGATTACTTGGGAAGTTGTTTATGTAGCTAGCTGGAACATGGATATTACAACACCAGTGTGAGTTTAACAAATAGTTAACGCGTTCAAAAAGAACTACAAAACCGACTTCAACTGCCCTGATAGTTTACAGCATTCATCCCCTAAAATGTTTACCTTTAGAGGTAGAATTATCATATTTGGTTTCTCAAAAATTGCTGAATAAATTTCGATAAAATTTATACGGTACCACCTCTGAAGTATGTTCTATCAAACAAAAAAGAATCATCAAAATCGATTCATAATTGGAAGAGTTATCACGTAACATACATAAAAAACATACCGTCGAATTTAGAACCTCCTTTTTGAAGTCGGTTGAAGAAAAAAAAGATGCAGGCGAGTCTTCTATTAAAAGTAGTGCAAATGTGTTTTGTTATCTTGTTGTGTCCAGTTTTATTCACTTAGTTAGATGAACTGACGTAATGGGACATATAGAATTTATAAGCAGAAGTAATTTTCAACCGACTTTAAATATGTTACGTGATAATTTCGCCAATTACGAATCGATTTTAATGATTCTGTGTATAGTATGGTAGGTAATACTTTAGAGAAGGTTCCATAGAAATTTTATAGGAATTTACTCAGTGCTTTTTGAGCAAATCTACAAAAACAACAAATACTACCTGTAAAGGTAAGCATTTTAGAGCACTGTTGAATTCGGTTTCTTTGTTATTTTTGAACGCATTAATTATTCAATATTCGTGTAGTTAACGATTAATGGGTGTAGTAATAATTAATTCCTTGACTATACGAGTACATTACCAATATTAATGTGACCTTCGCTTATCGGAACCCGAACCGACCCTCACAAATTTAAGCAAATTTGGTTACAATGAACAATTTTGTATGAATTAACTTCGAACGCAAATCGCGTAATAGCGGAAACGATTGACAGCATTACAACTCAATTAAAATTTCAAAATATTTTAGCAGAAGTACTTTTTCTTGTGTAAGGATCAGCTGGTCGATAAAAAGAAACACCTGAGGAGAAAACAATATTATTTTAAACTAATGGACAGTTTTTAGACTACAGAAAAGATTTTATCCGTACAAAAATTCAATTCAATTCAGAAAAGCTTCATTGCACACACATACACACACAAAACAAAACAGAACAGAAAGAACATAAAAAGTACAATGAAGGCGGCCTTATCGCTTAGTGCGATCTTTTCCAGGCAACCTTGGGGCAGAAGAATCCTACAAATAACAATATCCTATCCTATGAATATATAATCCTATAAATAATCCTAAAAAATATATAACACTTAATATATGTTTTTAGGGTTCCGTATCCAAAGGGACTATTACTAAGACCCCTATTACTAAGACTTCGCTGTCCATCCGTTTGTCACGAGGCTGTACCTCATGATCCGTGATAGTTAGACAGTTGAATTTTTTACAGATGACGTATTTCTGTTGCCGCTATAACAACAAATACTAAAAAAATTAGTATAAAATAAATATTTTAGGGGGCTCCAATACGTCATAATCGATATGATATTTAGGCACATTCGTTATGAGATTGTTCGGTGCCTATTATTTATGATTTTCCGTATTTTAATTATACATGTTCTGTACGGAAGTGTGATGTGTGATGAGTTCGCATTTGACCTTCATCTCACCTGATGTGTGGCCTGATAGTGTCGATAAGGTCTATGGGTGTATAGCGTGCGTACCAAGATGCCCCAAGATAATGAGGCGATGGCTTTGTTAACTTTCATACCGGAATACAACAGTGCTGCTAACACTGCTGATTGGCGGCAGACTTAGGTAGCGTGGTGATGTGGTGGTGACCAAACCGAGTACCGATAGGTACCACCGCTGGGAATCGAACCCGAGACCCCTGGATTGTGAGTCCAGTCCATTTAGCAATTATGCTACAGAAGCGGTTAAATATATAGGTATATACGCTGTGTAACAGTGTGACAAATAAATGACAAAATTATTTTTTTAACGTATTTCACTCATTCCCAACAATTTTACATTTGCTTTGCAATGACAATAAATAAGTCGCAGGGACATACTCTGAAAGCTGCCGGTGTAGACCTGAGAACTGGTTGCTTTTCGCACGGCCAACTTTATGTTGCTTTCTCGCGGGTCAGTAACGCTTCTGGCCCCCGAAGGAAAAACTATTTTTTTAAATAAATGTTGCTTCTGAAAAATTTGAGCAGCTCTTGGCGATAGATATGAACCTAAATTGTTTTAAATAATTTTCTAAATCTTTTTAATATATAAAACAAAGACGGGTTTGTCCGAACATTTATAGAAACGGCTAGACCGATTTTCACGGTTTTTGATTTGTTGTATTTGTCTCCGTCATGAATAGCAGAAGATGCTATTAGAACGTGGGATAAGTTTTAATTTTCATACATTGATGATCTAACAGAACGTTTTTTGTAGAGGGATAGTTGGAAGGCCATGAAAGGACAGGTCATAGGTAGACTACTTTTTGTCCCGATCGAGCCAGCAGTTCCCACGGATTACATCCTAAAGTCCACTCGGGCGAAGCTGCGGGCAAATAAAGTAGACAATAGTGTAGTCTATTAGAAGATGGACTTCATCTTGATGGTAATGCAAAAGTGAGTTTGTTTGTTTGTTTGTCCTTTTTGACGTAATAACGGAGGGCCAGAGTGACTTGATTTTTTATATAGGGATAGTTAAAGTTCTGGTAAAGGACATAGGCTACTTTACGGTCCACGCGGATGAAGCCACGGACAAAATTTAGTATGAAATAATTGCTAGTTTTTTGTTTGTTTGTTTGAAATCATCAAAAACCTTTGAAAAAAAGTTATGATCATCAAGTTACCAGATAAATCTAAGTTCACGTGGCAGCTCAGATGATTCTCTTTAAATATAAATTGGTCTTCCACCTCGAAGCCAAGAAATGTTTGATTTAGTATTCATTTTATCGAAAGCAAAAATATGATTGTATTTAATAGTTGTTGAATGCCAAAGTTATTTCTGCGGTCAAAGCACTAAAACCGAAAAAAAAACATATCTCAAAAACTATGCAACATCTAATTAAGGATATAATTTGGCAGTATTTTTAAGTGTTACAATAGCCGATACATAGCAAGTCTGGTCTTAAAAATGTTTGGACTGTGTAATACTCTAACATTCGGTTAGGCAGACAAAGTTTTTACCCGATTGCGCCAGAAGAAGGGCTATGTTTTTCGAGAGTATGTATAATTGCTTGGCACGCTCTGGGGCCTGAACAGCTTGGTGGATATTAGCTTGAGAGGTGTCGTTAGATTCGTATTTACTGTGAGAGTGACACTGGGTATATCAAAGTCATCAAAAATAATATAAAAAAATTACTCAGTCGTGTTTGTTCATTTCAATTCATTCCATTCACTTGTTAGTCTCTATTAATGGATTCTAAGGCCACCAAAAAGGTTTTGTCCGATAGCCAGATAAACTGAAATGGGGGTCAAAGATTGCTTCTTTATCAAGTTACTGTGAGGTATACCCCAGGCTGATCCCTGGAATTTTTACCTGACCTATTTCATGTATTCTTTTCGTGGAATATATAACACATTCTGTTACTCTATAAGGTAGGCTAACTGGCAATGTCCGCCCGGTCTATTATTCAAATATGACGAAATAGCTTTATAATGAGGCGAATCGATATAAATTCAAGTAACATGCAAAACGGCAACCTGTTTTAGTAAATGACTGCTTGGGAACAGTCACATCGGGTTCCACAGTCTTTGGGAAAACCATCCAGTGGCTGATCTGCCACCATGGCTCCGTCTCCTCAAGGGTCTGGGATGTACGTCCCAGGCCAACGAGGAATAACTAGACCCTTGCCTGGTGATGAAGTTGTTATCAGTGGAATATCTGGAATTTTTCCAAGCTCTGACAGCACCTTGGAGTTCAAGGAAAATCTTTTTAATAAGGTTGGTTTTGTATTAATAATATACATATTTGGTTAAATGTTTGGATATACAAAACAATTTGTGTTTTACCTACAAATTATTTCCGGTAAATGGATTTGTCATAAAATTCTCCGGAACAAATGTGTCAAAAGTAAAAGAAATCAGTTTAGTGATTCAGAAATGTTGATGAATAGCAAAATTTATTTAGCTTTTGGCCCTTTGTAACTTAGAATACTAATGCTTATGAAAATTTAAGTAAATCGATGTATATTCAAATTTCAAATTTTGTATACGAGATTTTTAAGACGAACGTAGCCAACTAAAATTTATATTGTTAAGTGAGTATAGCAAGCTCTCGATTTAATATTACTTTAGTGTGAATGTTAGCTTTAAAAGTAAACCTAAACTTTTCTATTTCAGGTGGACATGGTGACCAAAGAAAATTTAAACTTGGAACATCCTGAGGCGCCTCAGCATATGGGCAAAATCAATGGTATCACCAAATTTGATGCTCAGTTCTTCAGAGTAACCTTCAGTCAGGCTAAAATGCTAGATCCCATGGGCAAGAAGCTAATGGAGCACGCTTACAGTGCCATGTATGACTCCGGTAAGCGTAAACTATAAGCAACTTCATTTATAGAATTATATTTTTGTAAACCTTTCTTTATAATTGATTTACACAGGGCATTAAACTTACCTAATGGTAAGTGATGATTAGATCCGTTGGGTGGTCCTCAATGAGGCGGTACTGTTCATACCTGAACACAGCCCTGCTATTGACACTACTGTTTAGCTGCAGACTTATATAACATGGTGATCAGGTGGACATAGAAAATGTCTTACCACCAACCAAAACCGTGTACCGATACTGATAGTTTATTTAACTGGGAATCGAACCTGGGCTCTATGTGTTCTTAGTCCAAGCGTGTAGCTATTAATCTAAGTGCTTCAATAAGCTTTTTGTGACAAAAATTATGGGTTACAATAATATCTTATAGATTGAAAGTTATTAACTTAGGACTGCCAAAATTTATTGGTTTCTGCTACGTATTAGCCCTAATAAGGAAAAATTTATTTGTAATAAATTTATTTAAATAGTCATTAATTGTATGTATCTCAGTTGAATGCTTAATGTATGTCTGTAACATTGACTTCATTGAATAGATAAACGGAAGGAATGTAAAATTTACAATTTTAAAGTGATGGTCATATTAAGTAGAAATACACTATATGTGTCACATAAAGTAACGAGTGAATGCGTTCAAAAAGAACTGGAAACCGATTTCAATTGCCCTAACAGTCTACTTTTGTTAAAGCAAACTTGAGATTTATATAGTTTTCTTATGGATGCTTTTGTCAGTACTGGACCAAATTGAAATGGGACCACACGGAAAACACCAGCTTTTAAATAAAAAATGAATCATCCAAATCGGTTCACCCAGTTAAAAGTTCTGAGGTAACAAACATTTAAAAAAAACCGTTGAATTGAGAACCTCCTCCTTTTTTGAAGTCGGTTAAAAAGAAGTAATTTCACGTGACCATGTTTATTTTAAAAAAATGGATGAGTGGAAAAGATTCAAAATTACTTTCCAGTCTTAACTATCAGTATTGTAGCAGGTGGGATAGCGTGGATAAATGCCACTTTATCCCACCAAGGGGAATAAATGGGTAGTGATTCATAACAATTATATATGGTAATTGTTTAAAAATCATATTTTTAAGATTTATTTCTATATTTAAGCTGTAAGAACTTGCTTCTTGCCAAATTTTAGGATTCTAGAGCAACGGGAAGTACCGTGTAGGCTTTGTTCCCTTGCATTCTCTAAGGAAATTGGCTAAAAGTACGACTTCAACAGCTATATCTATTTATTGCGTTACATGTTAGTTTGATTGTTTCAAATATCGAAGGAACTGTAAATTTGTGTATTCGGTATTTATTTCAACATGATATCCTTACGCGTTCTTGAGAGAACGGTCTTGTCAGAGAGACAGATAGACAGACAGACGGACAACAAAGTGAACCTATAGGGGTTCCTTTTTTCCTTTTGACATACAGAACCCTAAAAATGCCTAAAATGAAGGAAACGCATCTAATATATACAATAAAGTTCATTATTTCTTATACAATAAAGTTCATTATTTCTTATACAATAAAGTTCATTATTTCTTATACAATAAAGTTCATTATTTCTTATACAATAAAGTTCATTATTTCTAACGTTTGTTTGTTAATAATTTTTACTTTGTTTTTAAAATGCTTGAATTATTACGGACGTTGGCCTAGTTTTTCCATCACTATTTCAGTTTCTACATTTTAGAAAATTCGAAATACTTTTACTAGACATTTTGCAACACAAGTTATATAGTTACGGAAAACGGTTACATGGTGCCTTTGATATTTGACATTAGTGACCACACTTCATAATATCGAGTCCCTTTCCCCACTTTGCTAATAAAAGTTTAAAATAATTTAAATTATTTCACTAGCAACAAAGGTTGCTAAGTTATGTATATATAATAATAATCACCATCAACCAGGAAACGTCCACTGCTGAACATAGGCCTCCTTCATATTACGCCATGTAAAAATTAGGATCAACCTTTTTCATAGCAACAGGATTTCATGGATTACATGTTATTATCGGAACATTATTTCTATTAATTTGTTTAATTCGACACTTAAATAATCATATCTTTAAATAAATTTTTAATTAAATTAAAATTTCACTTAATCTACATCTACACTAATATTATAAAGAGGAAAGTTTTGATTGTTTGTTTGTTTGTTTGTTTGTTTGTTTGTATTGAATAGGCTCCGAAACTACTGGACCGATTGGAAAAATTCTTTTACCATTAGAAGCCGACATTATCCCTGATGGACATAGGCTATATTTATTTTTAGAAAAAATTAGAGATCATTACTAAAACTTCAGTAATGTAAACCAAGATGTAATATTTTTTGCCGTTATGGCGGGTTTGCGCCACGCCACGCACGCGCGCCGAGCGCTGTCAGTCGATCTGTAACTATGACTACGAAAAACAACGGCTGCTATTGTAAAATGTTTTATTACGAGTCTTAAATATATTATTGTTGAACCAGAGCCTTTAGTCCGTTCTTTTCAATATCCCCGGAAAGAAGAGTAGACAGTGGATACGCCCGCTGCGCGACAGCCTGCAGCGGTCGTCCTCCACGTGCACCTGACGTGCGTCCGACGTGCATCCGAGTAGAAACGTGCGTGTTTCGTGGCCTGCCGTGGAGCGAACATGAGCGAACGAACATTGTGTGCGAGCGCAGAATATTCTTCAGCAAGCACGGTTAGCAGGATTGTTTTAAACTTCAAAATGACGGAGGGGAACATGGAAATTAAACCTACAACGACGGTGGAAGCCGTGTGTGTGAAAGTGCCACCATTTTGGCCCGAAGAGCCAGCGCTTTGGTTCGCGCAGTTGGAAGGACAGTTCGTGCTTGCCAGCATCACCGCAGACAGCAAATACAATTATGTCATATCGAATCTTGAGTTCAAATACGTGTCAGAAAACAAAGATATAGTTAAAAACCCTCCCGGTGCGAACAACTATGACAAGGTTAAAACGGAACTGAACGGAACTGTCTTCATCGCAAGAGCAGCGAGTGCGCCAGCTACTCACGCACGAAGACATCGGGGACCGCAAGCCAGCACAAATTCTTACGGCACCTACAAAGTTTGGCCGGTCCGAGCGTACCCGACGATTTTGTACGTTCTATTTGGTCGAGGCACCTGCCAACGAATGTACAGGTGATTATTGCGTCGCAGCCTAAGAAAGCCTTTAGTCGGTTCTTTTAAATCTCCTTGGAAAGAAGAGTAGACAGTGGATACAGCCTGCAGCGGTCGTCCACCACGTGCTACGCCGTAAAATGTCTTTCATCGCATGTGCTGCGGAAACTATGAATAATCAACAGAACAAGAACATCAAAAAGCTATTTTCTCTGTGTTATAAATAAATAAAAGTATGGTTTTAGATTAATTTCTATGGTTGTGATGTGCTGAGACCTTGCTTTTTCCACATTTCAGGATTCTAGGCCAAACGGGAAATACCTTATAGGTTTTGATTCTCTTGCATTCTCTAAGGAAATTGTCTAAAAGTGCGGCTTAAACAGACATATCTTTTTATTGTGTTGACGTAGAAGTTTGATTTTTTCACAAATCTAAGAGACTGCAGACTTGAGTACTTGATATTAATTTCAACTTGATACCTTTACGCATACATTTACGTATACACTGAGAAAAAGGGTATTGACTGACAGACAGACGGACAACAAAATGATCCTTTAAGGGTACCTTTTTAGGGTTCCTTAGTCCAATAAAGAAACCTTTTAGGTTCACTCTATCCCTCTGTTCGTCTGGCTGTCCGCGGCTTAGCTCAGAGACCCTGACTACTAAATAGCTGTAATTTGGTATGGGTATACATGGTATCACGATAGCAAAGTGGTGGTAGAATAAAAAAACTTGGGGATGAAATATTTTTTCACGTCACGTCATTGTGTGAGGTATCGTTGAAATATTACGCTTGAAAGTGAGAATTTTTGTCCGAGTTGAGCGTCCCCCTCCCCTCTATCTGCTAAACTGTTGCTTTTAAAAATCTGAAAAATTCATTAACATTAAATCCAAACCACTTATTGTTCCGAGCAACTACGGAGCCCTGCACTGCGCGTGGACTGACGCGCACTCGGCTGCTTTTTAGGGTTCCGTACCTCATAAGGAAAAAAGGAACCCTTATAGGATCACTATGTTGTCCGTCTGTCTGTCAAGGTCCTTTTTCTCTGGAACGCGTAAAGGTATCAAGTTGAAATTAATATCGAATTAATGCGAATCTGCGGTCCTTTGGACCCGTGAAAAAATGAAGTTTCTAGGCCAACGCAATAAAAAGATATAGCTGTATTTCAGACCATTTCCATACAAAATGCAAAGAAACCAAAACCTATAGGGTACGTCCCGTTGAGCTAGAACTTGAAATTTGACAAGAAGCAAGGTCTTACAGCGCAACCATAGGAATAAATCGGTAAACCAGGATTTTCTAAAATTAAAATTTTTTCTTTGGATTTGGCAATAATTTAAAGTCTCAAAAATAGCGTTTATGCTAATTTGTGCGGTATATAATAAGAGGTTAAGGCGCGGACTCTCTATCTGAGGGTTCCGGGTTCGAATCCAGCCGTGTACCTATGAGCGTTTTTCAATTCAAGTACATTATTCGAATGCTTGACGGTGAAGGAAAACATCATGAGGAAACCTGCATGTCTTGAACAGGCATGTGAAATCCGCCAATCAGCACTGGGCCCGCGTGGTGGACTATGCCCCATACATTATCTGTAGGAGAGTAGGCCTGAGCTCATACAGTGGGGACGTATATAGGTAGATGATGAAATAAATATATGTCTATGTAATTCATCTTAAATAAAGCGTGGTTTAAAGAAAAAACCGCTCGCTTCGCTCGCGCAGCTACAGCGTTTTAGCTACAATGCGAAACCTAACCAATCAAAAATCTCACTTGGATGGATATCTTTTTTTCTCTAGCAAGTAGTTTCGCCAACAACAAACAACCTGTGTGGGGTTTCAGACCAACTCCCTTAACACCAAAAATTCATAGAAACGTCAAAATTAGTTGACCATTTTAAACATTTTAAACACCAACTCAACCCCTCGCGGTCGGTTGTCTGTAAGCCACAAAATATCGCGTGAATTAATTTACGAAATTTTTCATAAAACTAACAACTGAATCACTTTTTTGTCCTTCTGGTGTTATGTCTGTCAAGACCATTTTTCTCAGGGACGTTGGTCGCGTAGGGATATGAAGCTGAAAATACATTTACGCTTATATCCAAAAATGTTTAAAAAATGTCTACCCGTGCGAAGCCGGGGCGGGCCGCTAGTACTATAATAAAACTGTAGCTACCATCAGGTTAGATGAAGGCCAAGTGTAAAACCATTACAGAAAATCAGAACCATGTACAACAATTTAGGTTTGACTCACTATCAAGTACGATAATGATATTTATTCATTTTTAGGCATTATAATCGACATTATAATCGGCATTATAACCCACGAGTATATTGTATAAGATTGTTGCTTGTATCGGACGTAATAAACATGATGTCGTTCTGAGTAAAACGTTCGATGTTTTGCGAGGTTGCTTTGTGAGTCAAATGAAGTTAAATTGAGAAAGTGTGTATGGGGAATTAGTTGTTAGTGTACCTTGAAAATGACTATTGTTTATCGGAACCGAAGAGTGTCGAATGTCAGCGTTTTTTGGACATATTACTTTATAAAAATCAGCTTCATATCCCTACGCGACCAACGTCCCTGAGAAAAATGGTCTTGACAGACATAACACCAGAAGGACAAAAAAGTGATTCAGTTGTTAGTTTTATGAAAAATTTCGTAAATTAATTCACGCGATATTTTGTGGCTTACAGACAACCGACCGCGAGGGGTTGAGTTGGTGTTTAAAATGTTTAAAATGGTCAACTAATTTTGACGTTTCTATGAATTTTTGGTGTTAAGGGAGTTGGTCTGAAACCCCACACAGGTTGTTTGTTGTTGGCGAAACTACTTGCTAGAGAAAAAAAGATATCCATCCAAGTGAGATTTTTGATTGGTTAGGTTTCGCATTGTAGCTAAAACGCTGTAGCTGCGCGAGCGAAGCGAGCGGTTTTTTCTTTAAACCACGCTTTATTTAAGATGAATTACATAGACATATATTTATTTCATCATCTACCTATATACGTCCCCACTGTATGAGCTCAGGCCTACTCTCCTACAGATAATGTATGGGGCATAGTCCACCACGCGGGCCCAGTGCTGATTGGCGGATTTCACATGCCTGTTCAAGACATGCAGGTTTCCTCATGATGTTTTCCTTCACCGTCAAGCATTCGAATAATGTACTTGAATTGAAAAACGCTCATAGGTACACGGCTGGATTCGAACCCGGAACCCTCAGATAGAGAGTCCGCGCCTTAACCTCTTATTATATACCGCACAAATTAGCATAAACGCTATTTTTGAGACTTTAAATTATTGCCAAATCCAAAGAAAAAATTTTAATTTTAGAAAATCCTGGTTTACCGATTTATTCCTATGGTTGCGCTGTAAGACCTTGCTTCTTGTCAAATTTCAAGTTCTAGCTCAACGGGACGTACCCTATAGGTTTTGGTTTCTTTGCATTTTGTATGGAAATGGTCTGAAATACAGCTATATCTTTTTATTGCGTTGGCCTAGAAACTTCATTTTTTCACGGGTCCAAAGGACCGCAGATTCGCATTAATTCGATATTAATTTCAACTTGATACCTTTACGCGTTCCAGAGAAAAAGGACCTTGACAGACAGACGGACAACATAGTGATCCTATAAGGGTTCCTTTTTTCCTTATGAGGTACGGAACCCTAAAAAGCAGCCGAGTGCGCGTCAGTCCACGCGCAGTGCAGGGCTCCGTAGTTGCTCGGAACAATAAGTGGTTTGGATTTAATGTTAATGAATTTTTCAGATTTTTAAAAGCAACAGTTTAGCAGATAGAGGGGAGGGGGACGCTCAACTCGGACAAAAATTCTCACTTTCAAGCGTAATATTTCAACGATACCCCACACAATGACGTGACGTGAAAAAATATTTCATCCCCAAGTTTTTTTATTCTACCACCACTTTGCTATCGTGATACCATGTATACCCATACCAAATTACAGCTATTTAGTAGTCAGGGTCTCTGAGCTAAGCCGCGGACAGCCAGACGAACAGAGGGATAGAGTGAACCTAAAAGGTTTCTTTATTGGACTAAGGAACCCTAAAAAGGTACCCTTAAAGGATCATTTTGTTGTCCGTCTGTCTGTCAGTCAATACCCTTTTTCTCAGTGTATACGTAAATGTATGCGTAAAGGTATCAAGTTGAAATTAATATCAAGTACTCAAGTCTGCAGTCTCTTAGATTTGTGAAAAAATCAAACTTCTACGTCAACACAATAAAAAGATATGTCTGTTTAAGCCGCACTTTTAGACAATTTCCTTAGAGAATGCAAGAGAATCAAAACCTATAAGGTATTTCCCGTTTGGCCTAGAATCCTGAAATGTGGAAAAAGCAAGGTCTCAGCACATCACAACCATAGAAATTAATCTAAAACCATACTTTTATTTATTTATAACACAGAGAAAATAGCTTTTTGATGTTCTTGTTCTGTTGATTATTCATAGTTTCCGCAGCACATGCGATGAAAGACATTTTACGGCGTAGCACGTGGTGGACGACCGCTGCAGGCTGTATCCACTGTCTACTCTTCTTTCCAAGGAGATTTAAAAGAACCGACTAAAGGCTTTCTTAGGCTGCGACGCAATAATCACCTGTACATTCGTTGGCAGGTGCCTCGACCAAATAGAACGTACAAAATCGTCGGGTACGCTCGGACCGGCCAAACTTTGTAGGTGCCGTAAGAATTTGTGCTGGCTTGCGGTCCCCGATGTCTTCGTGCGTGAGTAGCTGGCGCACTCGCTGCTCTTGCGATGAAGACAGTTCCGTTCAGTTCCGTTTTAACCTTGTCATAGTTGTTCGCACCGGGAGGGTTTTTAACTATATCTTTGTTTTCTGACACGTATTTGAACTCAAGATTCGATATGACATAATTGTATTTGCTGTCTGCGGTGATGCTGGCAAGCACGAACTGTCCTTCCAACTGCGCGAACCAAAGCGCTGGCTCTTCGGGCCAAAATGGTGGCACTTTCACACACACGGCTTCCACCGTCGTTGTAGGTTTAATTTCCATGTTCCCCTCCGTCATTTTGAAGTTTAAAACAATCCTGCTAACCGTGCTTGCTGAAGAATATTCTGCGCTCGCACACAATGTTCGTTCGCTCATGTTCGCTCCACGGCAGGCCACGAAACACGCACGTTTCTACTCGGATGCACGTCGGACGCACGTCAGGTGCACGTGGAGGACGACCGCTGCAGGCTGTCGCGCAGCGGGCGTATCCACTGTCTACTCTTCTTTCCGGGGATATTGAAAAGAACGGACTAAAGGCTCTGGTTCAACAATAATATATTTAAGACTCGTAATAAAACATTTTACAATAGCAGCCGTTGTTTTTCGTAGTCATAGTTACAGATCGACTGACAGCGCTCGGCGCGCGTGCGTGGCGTGGCGCAAACCCGCCATAACGGCAAAAAATATTACATCTTGGTTTACATTACTGAAGTTTTAGTAATGATCTCTAATTTTTTCTAAAAATAAATATAGCCTATGTCCATCAGGGATAATGTCGGCTTCTAATGGTAAAAGAATTTTTCCAATCGGTCCAGTAGTTTCGGAGCCTATTCAATACAAACAAACAAACAAACAAACAAACAAACAATCAAAACTTTCCTCTTTATAATATTAGTGTAGATTCGTAAATTCAATATATCGTTGTACTTCGCTATTTCACGCACGTTTTACATTCTGAAAGATGAGTGAGCATTTACTTGCTGTAATCATGTCAACAGCAACCTTTACCATTGAAACATAATTAATAGAGCGACCATGTGCATACGTATTAGTTCTCACTTTCGATTGAATTAATTAACTCATTACAATTCTAAGTGCGTCACTATAAGTAAATGCTGAATAATAATTACGTTCCGTGTTTTTAAATTAAATTTATAAGGAATATTATAATAAGGTATTTTATGTACGAATTATTTCCTTGAATATTTGATAAGGTCAGTAAGCTTGCTTACCAGGAATTCTCGAGCTATCGAGGCGATGACTCTGCTACCAGTACTCGCAAACTAGGTTTGCCTCTCTGAAGTTAGCCAAAAAAAGACCGCGAAGTATCAATTATAAACGTATAAATGGGAGGCAAGGCAATTTAGTAGCTGGAAAGAAATTTCCTAGTGTTTTATGTCATCTAGGGATAGTTATATTCCGGAACAGAACAGTGCTATTAACACTGTTATTTGGCGGCAGACGTAAGCTATATGGTTTTAGCTCGTCAGGTGGACGTATAAAATGCATTACCTTACCACCAACTAAACCAGTACTTATAGGTACTCCGCTAGGAATTTAATCCGGGACCTGTGGATTGTAAGTCCAAAGGTAGACATTACCATTCATAGGTCTGCCATAATACTAATTTTAACATATTACTGCGAATCCAATTTGTTTAAATATGCAAACCTAAACAACATACTAGCAAGGAGTTTAAGTATATGATGAGAACAAAACTATGATGACATCAAACACAGAAAAATTAAAAGACAGATCATAATCATCAGCCGGGAAACGCCCATTAATAAACAAAAACCAAACTATGTCGCATGCAACTGTAATGTCGATGTAACCACGTGTTCCACTAGGATCCTCTATTTCAATCTCCCAAGGGATCGAAAAGCACTTGCTATTCCTAGATCCTAGTGGGGATCCTTGTGGAACATATGAATGTAACCCCTTTTTGACCGAAATTGTAAGATACCGTTGAATGAAAGCCGTAAATTTTCATTTATTTTTTTACTCGAGGCTGTTCATTACGGATAATTTATTTTTGTTACAGGAACTAACGCTCTGGCATATAAAGGGAAAAAAGTTGGTGTATTCATTGGTTCATCTTACAGTGACGCCCCAAATTTCTCAATGTTTAGCCCTGAAAACCAAAATAAATTTATTTTAAGCGGGTATGTGTATTGCCAACTTTTACCTTACTAGAAAGCTACAAATTAAAAATCTCTTAATCCTTTCAAAATTAACAATTGAATGATAATAATACATTTATTATTTATGGCATAATTATTTCATTTGCAGATGTTCCAAAACAATGTTTGCTAATCGGATTTCATACTGGATTGATGGAAAAGGTCCGTCTTACGCTTTAGATTCTGCGTGCTGTAGTTCTATGGTCTGCCTCGAAATAGCATACAGGTCGATGAGGACAGGAGTTTGCGATTCTGCTATAGTTGGTGGCTGCAATATATGTTTACATCCACATGTGGCTTTGAACTTGAGCAGGTAATTGACACTATTAGGAACATGGCACTGAATTCAAAAAGTTACTGGTGGTGGATCGAATTTGTATCATATTTGGAGGATATGTAGATTGTTGATTTGATTATGTTGATCAGAGTAGTGACATGTGAGACTCAGCGGATATGCAAGGCAGAACGCAAATGTTATACTTTATTGAAATACCAGAATAAACAACATTACTGGCAATCGATATTTGAAAAGCCTAATGGTTGGTCGACGAAAAAGTTATCTTAGTTTCATCTTTTTTTTTATAAGAGTCATTTGATTTCGGATTTCTCCACAGTTTTATACTAATTACTTCCCGTATTATATTTTGTTTTAATTTTATTTCAGGGCTGGATTTTTATGCTTGGATGGAAAGACTAAATGTTTTGATAAACGCGGCGATGGATGTGTAAGATCTGAAGCAATTAGTGTATTATTCCTGCAGAAAAAGAAAGATGCAAAAAGGTTTATATTATAATTCCATTGTTTTTGAATGTAAAACATATATTTAGGTATCTACAATCTGGTTTTATCTCACCTGCTGGTTGGGGTATAGATGCTCACATAATTTATTTTTTAGTAGTTAGTAAAGTTCCTCGCAAATAATATAGATATCTGCAAAAGCCTGCCTAAAGAGAAACATTAAGTAACAGAGTTTTGTTAATATAACACAATATAACGAAAATCATGTCAAATGTCCATGTTGCACCTAGGCCGGTTGTGGTTGGGAACACTACAATTGAAATTGTGGACGAATGTCTATACCTCGGACAGATCGTTCAACTAGGTAGGTCCAACTTCGACAAAGAGGTCAACCGAAGAATCCAACTCGGCTGGGCATCGTTCGGGAAGTTATATAGCATATCTTCTCGTCCAAAATACCTCAGCGTCTAAAGACAAAAGTCTTTGATCAGTGTGTGTTGCCAGTGATGACATACGGAACCGAAACGTGGTCTTTTACTGTGGGCCGAATAAACAAGCTCAAAGTCACTCTGCAAGCAATGGAACGAGCTATGCTCGGAATTTTTCTACTTGATAGGGTCCGAAATGAGGAAATCCGTAAACGAACGAAGGTCACCGACATAGCTCGACGAGTCAGTGAGCTGAAGTGGAAATGGGCAGGCCACATCGCTCGAAGAACCGATAACCGGTGGGGAGTAAAGGTTCTCGAGTGGCGACCACGTACTGGGAAACGTCTACCAGGCCGTCCCCCTACTAGATGGACCGACGACCTGGTTAGAGTGGCAGGGAGTCGCTGGTTGCAGGTGGCTCGGGACCGGTCGATGTGGCGTACCATGAGGAAGGCCTATGTCCAGCAGTGGATGTTTCCCGGCTGATGATGATGAAAAATAATTAAGTTCCATCAGTATTTGAACTAATTTTAAAAATGTTATTCATATTTCAAATAGTTCTGGGCCATGATTTTGATGGATTATACTAAAAGTATAGTACGAGTATCCAAACACCTTCCCATCCCATTATGAAAAATCAATTATTTACGAGATTATAAAATAAAATGTTTTTGGCGCTTACTATATTCCTACTACTTACTACTTAAGTATTTAGGCTGAGCTTTAGGCGAGCATATAATGATATTCTGGTAAGACTATCATTGCTACTCGTATCTGAAACTAAATACTGCTGTTATTAGCATTATTTTTGCGGTAAACATTCTAAAATTAAATAAATGTTACCTAAAACTTCTTTGTGGCCTTTTAATTCCAACTTGTTGTCATTGGGTACTTAAGGAAGTTTTATCTTTATCTTTCTAGAATTTACGCTGAAGTTTACCATGCAAGAGTTGATTATAGCCTAAAACCTGATTCACAGTTCTTATCACCAAGAAGCTCTGAAGATGTCCAAGAATTCCTAGAAAATTTTTATTCTGAAGTTGATGTTTTGCCAAAAGATGTTGAATATGTTGAGGCTGACGGTGCAGGTAAAATTAAGTTTTGCGTGAAGTAAACTAAATAGAAGATGAGAAGGCGAACACAAGCCTGACTATTGCTATGAACATGTTTTTATCTTTACAGCGATTGCGGAGACAGACGCCAATGAATTAAAAGCCATTGGTAACGTTTTTGCGCAGGAAAATTCTGTGAAAATCGGGTGTGTGAAATCAAATATGGGTCACAGTGAACCAGCGTCTGGGCTCTGTGGTGTGACCAAGGTAAATAAGTGTATTTTTGATACTGCAGAAAAATTATTTAAAATTTATCACTTATATATTCAAAGCAAAATACGATGTAAATGCATTTAACTTATCTGGATCGTTTATTAACCTAAAAAAAAATTTAGGTGAAATTGTATCTAATGTGACTTAAAAAAACAGTCAATTAAAGACACAAATTATTAAAGGCCTCGATATTATGATTCCATAACATTCCGCTATCGCCAAAATTATTATTTTATATGTTTAATGTGTATATAATAATGTAATGAAATATTGTTTTTTTCAGCTCTGTTTAGCATATCATGAAGGCCGACTTCCAGCAAACCTGCACCTTGAGGAGCCTTTTGATGATCTTCCTAAAAAGATAGAAATATTACAAGAGCATTCACCTTTCGACAGAGGATTTGCAGCTATTAACAACTTTTCATTTGGTGGTATACAAACGCATGTTTTGTTAAAAGGTCATTATATAGAAAAGGTAAATCGTTTAATTACTAAATACGATACACAATTTACAAAAATATATTTTCAATAGGGTTTTTGCACGTTGTAAATTTCATATTTATATATATATATTTATATATACAGGGTGGTCCAAAATGTGACGTCCAAAAATTTTTTTTAGATTCCTTACACCTGGGTGTATCCGAAAATACCCCATGTATGTTCCGCGATTTTTTGTAGTTTAGAAGTTATGATTTTTTAAATGTATATTTCGAATTTTCTGCCGGAGCGACTTAAAATAATCGTAACTTGTTTAATAGTAAGGTTTTTTTATTTATTTTTTCTCGAAAGTGATCGTCTTGAATCACCCTTTCTACTTTATTATCAACTACACAACGTTATTCATTACAAGTTACCGAAAAAAGGGATGAAAGTAAAAATTTTAGGTTTGAGTTGAACGGAGCCAAATTTTCAAAAATTTCTTAATAATACAAAGTTAATGTTTCATTGGTTCAAACTAATTTTAAAAACTCCAGCAGTTTGTCAGCTTACCAAATAATAATAAAAAAGTTGTTCTTAATAGGCGATTTTACGACGAAATTGGCTTCAGAACTTAGTTAGGTGAGAATGCATAAAAAAAAAATGTTGTCGTAAAAAATGTTTAAGCTTATTTTTTTTTTCATTTTTATGGCCTACATTAGCAAGGCATCAAAAGCATTCAAATAATCTCAAATTGAACGATCAGTGACACATTTCATTTTCTGTTTTTAGACATGAAATTATGAAAGCTAGAATTAAACCAAAATCTACTTCAAGGCCAATCACACACAATGACACAAAGCAATAAATAACACGTTTCAAAAGGCGCCAGGCCAGTAAGGTCTTTCTCTTTCGCACTGTTATGGTTGCGTAGAAGTACGAAAGAGAAAGACCTACTGTCTTGGCCACAAAAGTCAGCCGTGCGCGCTAGGGGTTTTTTACCTGCACTTCCCTCTCCCCCCTCTCCCCATACATTCTCCGTAGCATCTCACTGTATCGTCCGTCCGCTAGTCGTTCACTCACTTCCATCGCGTGTGATACTACTTGACGTTGCTTCTTTCCGATACCGATATTTTGAACCTACTTTCGCTTTGTTACTGGACTCCGATTTGCCTTACGACTAACTTGTGCTTGTGTTACGGACTCCGATTTGCCTTACGACTGACTTGTGCTTGTGTTACGGACTCCGATTTGCCTTACGACTGACTTGTGCTTGTGTTACTGACGGCAACATGAGTAATTTTAGTCTAAGCCAGTACGCAGAAATGCACTTTTACTATGGTATGGCCAAAGGAAACGGTCATTTAGCCGCAAGGCTATATCGTCAACAACTGGACCGGCGAGGAGAAATACTGGACCATTACCCGGACCATAGGGTATTTATTAATACTCATAATACGCTGATGGCCGGGCGTATCCCCGGTCGTAGCCAAAGGCACGAAGGAGTACCCAGAGTAGATCCGGACAGAAGAGATGAAGTCATCGCAGCTGTAGAAAGAGACTCTTCTACGAGTTCCAGAGCAATAACCAGAAGGACTGGAATACCACGGACCTCAGTTCTAAGGATATTGAAAAATGGTATGTCGTTTTGTTTTTTATTTACACAAAACATAAATCACAGATACAATGCCAGGTATTAGACTTCTTCCTGCCTAGGTGGTGAGTAATAGTCCTTTTCTTTTTTCAGAAGGCTACCACGCTTACCACATTCAGCGCGTTCAGGAGCTACAAGCTTCAGATTACCCTAGAAGAGTTGCTTTCTGCGAAACAATGATACAAAGGTGTCAGGAAGACCCAGATTTTTTTAATAAGATCTTATGGACCGATGAATCCCGTTTTGAAAACACTGGAGTATTTAATATCCATAACTATCACAGCTGGGAAATTGAAAACCCACACCTTGCAAGAGCATCAAATTTTCAACATCGATACAGCGTAAACATGTGGTCGGGAATTGTAAATGGAGAACTGATTGGGCCTTTCGAGCTGCCGTCTAGGTTGGATGGAGACACATATCTAAACTTTTTGCAGAACAACCTTTTTGAATTGCTGGAAGATGTAAACTTGGAAACAAGAAGGCACATGATATTCCAAAATGATGGTGCTCCTTGCCATTACGCACGCCAAGTGAGGGGGCACCTTAATGAAACATACCCGGGCAGATGGATTGGGCGTGGCGGCCCAATCGAATGGCCTGCACGTTCACCGGACTTGAACCCAATAGATTTTTTTATTTGGGGTTACTACAAAGAAGTTGTCTATGCTCAGCAAACTAACTCCGAAGAAGAACTGAGACGAAAATTGAGAGAAGCAGCGACGAAAGTCAGACAAAATTCAAGCGCTTTCCGCAGACTAAAAGATAACTTTTTAAGACGTTGCCGATTGTGTATCGAAGTTGAAGGGCGTCATTTTGAAAATCTTCTTTAATAAAGTAGTTGAACTTAATTTGTGTTTTCTTTTATTGATGCTAAAAATAAACCAAAATAACCGTATTAATAAAAACTAAACTAAGCTTTTTTAAAATAAAATGTTTTCTAATGTGTCACTGATCGTTCAATTTGAAATTATTTGAATGCTTTTGATGATGCCTTGCTAATGTAGGCCATAAAAATGAAAACAAAATAAGCTTAATATTTTTTTTTGACAAAATTTTTTCTTTATGAATTCTCACCTAACTAAGTTCTGAAGCCAATTTCGTCGTAAAATCGCCTATTAAGAACAACTTTTTTTTTATTATTTGGTAAGCTGACAAACTGCTGGAGTTTTTAAAATTAGTTTGAACCAATGAAACATTAATTTTGTATTATTAAGAAATTTTTGAAAATTTTGCTCCGTTCAACTCAAACCTAAAATTTTTACTTTCGTCCCTTTTTTCGGTAACTTGTAATGAATAACGTTGTGTAGTTGATAATAAAGTAGAAAGGGTGATTCAAGACGATCACTTTCGAGAAAAAATAAATAAAAAAACCTTACTATTAAACAAGTTACGATTATTTTAAGTCGCTCCGGCAGAAAATTCGAAATATACATTTAAAAAATCATAACTTCTAAACTACAAAAAATCGCGGAACATACATGGGGTATTTTCGGATACACCCAGGTGTAAGGAATCTAAAAAAAATTTTTGGACGTCACATTTTGGACCACCCTGTATATATATATATAAATATGAAATTTATTTAATTTTTAATAATAATAATTTATGAAATTTGATTATATATATATATAACTATATATATATTTATATATATATATATAGTTATATATATATATAATCAGCTATGTTATAATTATAAAAAAGTACGCTGCGCTACAAAACTATTACATCAGAAGAGAGTGACATACGAGTATACTCGTATTATATGCTTGTGTTTTTATTATACCAACTTCCTTTCAAGTTATCGAACAGTGTTTTCAATTTATAAATGGTTTATTTTAGGATCACAAACTATATAAATCGAGCATACCTCGTATAGTATTGATGTCTGGTAGACAAGAACAGGCAGTTGAAAATATATTTAAAACTCTTGGAAGTCGACCGATAGACCCCGAAGTTATTGGATTATTGCACAGCATCTATGAAACGGACACACCAGGTCACACCACACGTGGTTACGCCATACTTGGTAAGTTAAACATCGATAAAATAAACGTTGAATAGATTTTCGGTCAATGTCAAGAGCAGATCAAAATTTCGTTTCAGATACAAATGATAATAATGAGACCACACTTTTAGCCACAAACGTAGAGCACTTTTCTGGAGCTAAACGTCCGTTATGTTTAGTATTTAGTGGCATGGGCTCCCAATGGGGAGGTATGGGAGCTGAGTTAATGAAAATACCGGCATTCTCATCTGTTATCGCAAGGTAAATCGTCAATGAATTTCAAAAAGGTTTGCAATTTCTACAAAATAAAATGATATTCATAAATTCATTTGACTTTGTCTTTATTTTAACAAAAATAGAGACTGATTATAATATATTTACAGGTGTCACAAAGTACTTCAAACAAAGGGATTAGATCTAATTAAAATCATATCAGAACCCGATGATAAAATATTTGATAACATTTTAAATTGTTTTGTTGGCATAGCATCTGTACAAATTGGTTTATCTTCTGTCCTCAAAGAGTTGGGCATTGTTCCTGATTACGTTATTGGTGAGTTGTTGTTTTTATTTCAAAATTATCTCCACATATGCCCAACTATGGTAAGAATTTTCTCGAGAATAGTAATCATTAGTTGTCTAAATAATGTGATGTTTTTTCAGGGCACAGCGCTGGTGAAACTGCTTGTGCATATTTTGACGATTGTTTTACAGTAGAAGAAACTATCCTTTCTGCCTACTATCGCGGTTTAGTTTCGATTGAATCATCTTTTATTCACGGTTCTATGGCTGCTGTAGGCTTGGGATACCAGGACGTAAGACCTTTCCGATCACGAATTCGAAGGACTTTCGCATTAAGACTGAGTACCTTTTGTTCTTCCGTTGCAGGTTCTGCCCTTATGTCCACCAGAAATTGATGTAGCATGTCACAATAGTTCAGAATCAGCTACTATTTCAGGACCAGCCGATGTTATTAAGGAATTTGTTTCTGATTTGCAGTCACGAGGCATTTTTGCCAGGGCAGTGCATAGTGCCAATATTGCTTTCCATTCAAGATATATTAAAAATGCAGGTAGGTTAAGTTTTGTCAGTGAAAGTAATGCAACTGGCAAAGAGAGTAGGATTTAGGTAACTAAGCTTAATATTGGTTCGGAGTGTTCACATCAATAATTTTTTCTATGTCTTATTGAACTACAACTATTTTATATTTTTGCATAAATAATAATTGATGTAAGGTTACATTTGTAGTACCTGAGATCTGATTTAAAAAAGAATGTACATCTTCTAATATGGATATATTCTATTTTTGAACAAATGTATTCTGATAAGACGCATATTGTTTCAATATGCTATTTTTAATTTTGAATATTTATAGTTGTCTGTAGATTTACGAAATACAGCGACTGCTAACTATATACCCCTTTTCTGCAATCATAGTTATATTACTTTGACACACTGTTTCAGGTGATGCACTTTTATCACATCTGAAGGGTGCGATTAAGGAACCTAAACGACGAAGTGATAAATGGTTATGTACATCTGTACTGCAAGAGGATTGGAATAACCCACGCGCTCAATATTCATCAGCTGAATATCATACAAACAATTTGTTGGTATGTATTTCTTTGCTTTTTATTTTTTCATTTAACACTACTTACTTACATTTCAGGTAACACTAATGTTAGTGGAATAGGAGCTAATTTCTGCAAGTTCTAGGCTATTTTAAGCCCTTATATGTCCAGTATGTGAATACGATTCGTCAGAAATCTGACGTTGGACTGCCGGGTATGAATGCAGATCCAGAGCCGATCGCATCCGTACAACGTAACTGATCGCAAACTGTTAACTGCAGAGTATACTGCCAAGACATTGCCTGAATAAGATTTGGGCGGAAATATGAAGTTTGAAAGTAGACTAAATAATAATATTCAAAATTAAATCACTGTTTTACTAAAATTGCCGCAGGTTTTGTATGTTATGTAATGTCACGTATGTTGAAATATTATGTCGAATTCAAATGGTTTTGTTGCATATGATCCCGTTCGCAAATCGTCCCGTTTGCAATTCGTCCCGTTAGCAGATCGGCCCGCAAACGCACCTCGTCCTATTCGCAATTCGTCCCGATCCCGCTGCCTATTGATTTTTGTGCAACAAATAATTTTTTGATGACAGCTGTCAAAATAAAAGCTGATATATCTCGGAAATTACTGACCGTTGACTACTGGTCTACTTTTCACTTCGGTGAAGACACCACTAGTCTGCGGTCAGTAGTTTTCGAGATATGACAGCTTTTATTTTTGATATCTGTCATCAAAAACCACGTGTTGATCGAAAAGCAATGGACAGCGGATCGGGACGAATTGCGGACGGGATGATTTGCGAAAGGGACGAGGTGCGTTTGCGGGGGGAAGATCTCCTAACGGGACGAATTGTAAACGGGAGATTTTGCGAACGAGACGAATTGTCGAAAGGGACGAACTGCGAACGAGACCATATGCAACAAAACTATTCAAATCTATAAACGTTTTATTTTGAAACAGAGTCCTGTCTATTTCGAAGAATCAGCAAGACTCATACCATCGAATGCAGTGGTTGTAGAAGTAGCGCCACATGGTTTGTTACAAGCGATATTAAAGCGATCTCACACCGAATGCACACACATACCGCTTACTAGACGTAAAACCGCAGATCCTGTCAAATTTCTATTGGAAGCAATTGGAAAGTGAGTATACCTGGAGTTTACATAATGATTTTTACCATAGATAAAAAATATCACCCAAATACATACTTTTTCAATTATACTGTGTTCATTTCAGATTATATCAAGAAGGTTATAATCCAAAAGTGAATATACTGTACCCTAAGATACAGTTTCCAGTATCAACGAAAACTCCACTCATTTCTCATTTCGTAGAATGGGAACACAGTGAAAACTGGTAAGTAGTTTAATACTTATGCATAAAAACATGTCATACAAAGGTCACCATAATTAATACTTCAATTTTTTTTCAGGGTATATGGGATCAATAATTATTTGAAAGACACAATCACATCATTAGGTCGAAGTATTATTGTATCTTTGCATGATGACGATTACAGCTTTTTCAAAGGACACATCAGAGATGGTATTTTTTTAAAATTAAATTACACAATGTTTTAAATTTGTCAAAGTTTATCGATCATTAGTTTTCAATAAAAAATATTTCATTTTAGGTGATAACGTGCTCCCTGAGGCAGCATTATTATACTTTGTATGGGAAACTTTAGCCATGTACAAAGGAGTTAGCTACACAGATATGTCCGTTATGTTTCGGAACGTACAATTTGACGGTGAAGTAGCTTTTAAGGATGAGAAGCCCATTGAACTGAGATTGGCAATATGCAAAGGGAGCGACGTATTTGAGGTTGGTTTTCACGAGTCGTAAGTTTATATATGTTACCGACCAAACCCGATTTTAGGACACAAACATTTTAAGGTCATTTTATAAAGTAATAAACAATAACGTTGAAAATTCAACATTGGGCATGCTTTCTGCCCTCTGGGTATTCCTTATGGTTTATTGGGTAATACGTAAGTTCCCACTCTACGTAAGTGTCATTCTTTAGCTTCGTAATAGTTTGCGGAGTTCGGTGCACTAATCTCAGTCGTCACTTTAAGGAATCCCAGCTAACCCTCGATAAAAACGATGAGCGGGGAGCGTTGTCATTTATAAAAATTAAATTGTCTCCAATAAATGTCAATGTGGGTTGTACGTGACAAATTAGAACCTCGTTTATATACCATTGTGAATTCAATATTTACGTACGATCTAACGAACTAATCGTCTCCCAAAACATAACGGATGTTATCTCTTGTTGTTGTTTTTCAAAGTGATTATATTTAAAGCGTTATCCTAGTCTTGGTAGTAATCGATGACGTCATTCTTCGTCATATATATATATTTTGGCTTCATCGTACAATAATAGAGAGAATAGGCCCCAGTCCAACTCTTTGTTTGAATTTTGAACGAAGTTTTATACACGGTGACACTTTCCTATCGGCTAAAAATATATATAATATATATTCTTATTGAAATGAAATGTAATTAATGAATTAAAATATCATAGTACTATACACGTAAAAATATTAAAAAAAAATTGATTTTGGTTAGGTAAGTTGTGAAAACACACGGCTGGTGCGAGGTTATATTGCAGAAATAAAAAAACCAGTAGATCGAGACCTGGAAGATCATGAAAGAGAAAAAGACGAAGTTATCCTCAATTCCAAAGAAATCTATCAGCTTTTCAATATGCGAGGTTACAATTACAAGTAAGCAACTTTAAAAAATACAATTAATACATAAGAATAAATCTTATCGTTTCTAATCTATGTTTTATTTTAGGGACCAATTTCAGTCAATATATGCCTCAAATATGACACAAAGTGAATCACTGGTCAAATGGAATCATAACTGGATTGCGTTTTTAGATTCACTTATTCAAATAAATGCTTTAGCGATGAACTATAAAGGAATATCTACACCAAAACTTATCGAAGAAATATCAATAGATATCCAAAAACACAATCAAGAAATTCCAGTTCACTGCGATTTAGAAACATGCTATAATGCCAAACATTCTGATTGCTATAAGGTTACCATGTGAGAAGATTGTATTCTTATTACTCTTTACATTTTGGTGTAGTACGTTTTGAAATATAAACTTAATTATCTCATCATATATTTTCAGATGTGGTGGAGTTGTCGTAAAACACGTAGACTTTAACGACAAATCCATAACAAATGTTGTGCCGGATGCTCTTCAAACTAAATCGTTTATTCCGCATTTTATAAAAAAGGAGATTGAAGTACGTTAAAATAAATACTTACTTGTATGTATACTAAACATTGTCCAATTATTATAATTTTGTGGTGTTTTAGATGGAAACAGCTCTACAAATAATTTTGCAAATAGTTGCTGATAACTATCCACATAATAAAATTGCAATCACGGAGGTCACGAGCTCAGAAGATGCTTTCGTAACTGATGTTATGAAAAACCTAGAACAAAATATTCCAACGACGGAGTTTAGTTTCGATCACATTAAAACGCCTGAATTAAACGGACTACTGCATAAAGCTGTTACATCTGCTAATTTAGTTATAGTCTATGATTTGACAGGAGATGACCAGGTAATCTTTAAAATACTAAACACTAAGGTAAACACATCATCATATTTTCAAGATACAATGCATTTTTACTAACAACTTCTTGTTTTCAGAAATTAGATGTCATAGCTGATGTTATAAATGAAAACGCCTTTGTTTTAAGTATAGAAGAAATGGAAAATGTCCCAAATCATGACGACCTTAGTATCATTTCTGCGATGACAGTACAAGGGAGACATCTGTTTCTATTAAAAAAGAAGATATTAAATGAAGATGATACGGTTTATATACCAGTTGCCGATGATGAAAGATTTTATTGGGTTGGTCGCGTTCATAAAGAATTAGAGAGACATAAAAAAATTGTTATTGTTTCTGAAAGACAACCACAATGTGGTCTTATAGGTAAGTATTAAGACGCCAATGAAGCAAAGTCTCCGTAGAATAGTAGGTATTTGAATATGTTATTGCTGTCGCGATTCGGTACGCACACATACAGCCTTTCACATGCTTTCACTCACACAAATAACGCTGCATAACATCCCAAAGAGGCCCCTGCGAGCCGCGCATAGTCGCTACCCCTCCGCCTGGGCTAAAGTGTATTTTTCAAAATTATAATAAACTTGACGTGAGCGTGCGTCAACCCTTGTTTTACGTTTTGAGAAATTATTGTTCGCATATTGGTTTAGTCTCGACATACTGTGGTTGTATTTGATATAATTGACTAGTAAGTACCTATCACATATAAATACAATATAAATTATGGCGTTGCTATTTTAGGGTTCTACGGTCAACAAAGAAACCTTTTAGTTTCACCATATCCGAACGTTCGTCTTCCAACGATACTTTAGGTGACCTAGAGGTGTTTTAGTACCTAGAGTGCTAGAGTCTAAGGACTAACAAGTTAAAGCGTTCAAAAAGAACTAGAAACCGACTTCAACTGCCCTAAAAGTCTACTTTTATTAAGGAAAATTTAAGATGTATATTGTTTTCTCATGGATTCCATTCTAAGAACCGGACCAAATTGAAATGGGACCACATGGAAAGCATCAGCTTTCAAATAATAAAGAATCATCCAAATCGGTTCACCCAGTGAAAAGCTCTGAGGTAACAAACATTTAACTAATAGAATAGAATAGAAATAATTTATTCGGCATACAGATTACAGTGCAGTTAAAACATTAATTTTAAATTTGCTCTGCTGCACTGCAACGCCGAAATACACACTTAACATTCCCAGTCTCAAAAACTACTGAACCGATTTTGATGAAACTTGCAGTCTTCCCTAAGTTTTACAATACCTAGGTAAACAAAAAAGGGATTATTTAAATCGAACTTGTAGTTCCGGATATATAAAAAATAAATTAAATAAAATAGCCTTTATTGCTGAAATAATTTTTTGTTTTAATTTTCTTAAAAATATGCTTACTTTATACGTTACTTATCTTTTTATATTAAGTATCAGTAACCGGTCGTTCCTACATTTCAGCTTGTCTTTCGACATAGGCCTCCTCTAAGGATTTCCACTCTATTCTATCTTTCGCTATGCGGGTCCATGTTGGACCCGCCACTTGTCTGATGTCGTCCTCCCATCTTCTAGTCTGTCTGCCTCTTTTTCTTTTGCTATCTCGTGGTTGCCATTCAGTTATTAGTCTTGTCCATTTCTACATACTCTATTTCTCCATTATTTACTGTTATGGGCTCTGTTTGTGAGGAATTTGACATTACTTTTGTTTTCGTTAAGTTCGTTGACAGGCCTGCTTTCTCGCTCTCTTCCGCTAACTGTTGGAACATTGTCTGTAGGGTTTTCGGGTTTTCCGAAAGTAAGATCAGGTTGTCTGCAAAGCGTAGGTGACTCAGCTTTTGCCATTTATATTTAGTCCTTTATTCGTCCAATCCAGATTTGTGAATATCATTTCCAGGATAGCTGAAAATATTTTTGGTAAAATTGGGTCTCCCTGGCGTACCCCTCTCTCAATCGAAAATTCTTCGCCTGTAGATTCTAGCTTCACTTGTGCGGTGCTTTTTGTGTATATGTTTTTCAGTATTCTTATGTATTTTGCATGTACGCCTTGTTTTTCCAGTGCGTCCCAGATAAATCTATGTTCGAGTGTGTCGAATGCTTTGTTGAAATCCACGAACCCTATGTGTGTTTTTCTTTTGTGTGTGTGTTCCGGATATATGCGAGGACAAACAAACATACACTTTAGAAATTTGGCACACTTCTTTAGAAGCTGGTATAGACTAACATATATGAAAACTGGGCAGTTCTGGAAATATTACATACATACAGGTCGCATTGATAACCTCTTTTTTTGAAGTCGGTTAAAAAACTGTAATTTCACGACACCTCCCACAATAGAATAGACGAGTTAAAAATCCCGTCTTAAGTGTATGAGATGTATAACTGGGAAAAAATATTTCAAGTTTTTATTTGTCGACATGAATAATAATATCGTCGAAATCTATCGTATTTCCTACTGTCATACTTCATATTATACTATTATATTTTAAGTACCTCAAAAGGAAAAAAGGAATCCTTATAGGATCACTGTGATATCGAATACTCCAGTCTGCTGTCCCTTAGATCTGTCAAATAATGAAACTTATAGGTCAACGCAATAAAAAGATATAGCTGTATTTTAGACCATTTCCGTACAAAATGCAATGAACCCAAAATCTATACGGTATTTCCCGTTGACCTAATGTCTTGAAATTTGGCAAGAAGAAAGGTTTTACAGCACAACCATAGGAATAAATCTGAATTTTTTAATTGTAACACAGTAAAATTGATTTTTTAATGTTTACAAACTTAACTTCGTAATATGTAATTTAGCTTAGAATTTCATTTTCGGTAGAGCATTGTTGGGTGCATATTACCATACCTATTATTTATGATTTTCAGTATGTCATTAATTCATATTCTGTACGGAATCCTCGGTGCACGAGTCCGACTTGCTCTTGACCGGTTTTTGAGTTGTTGGAGAGCCATTTCAAGCTCTTGCTGGCTGATCTCCGGGATATCTGTGTCGGGTCATATAGTCTCCGTAGCGATTTGTACATGCGATGTCCATATAACTTCTCGTTCTCTCTCAAGACTTTCAATAATAATAAATAACAAAAAATAATATAAAAAAGCTTTTAAAAAAGTTATAAATAAACGGATGTCCATGCAATAAATGTTATGTTTTTTCTGTGTTTTTTTTCTGTTTAGATATTTTACAGTGGTACGGAACCCTTTGTATGCGAGTCCGACTCGAACTTTAACATTAAAAAAATATTTGAAACATAAGTCACTTATTCATAAATCATATTTAATTATTTACACGTAACAAAACGTAACAACAACTAAGAATTTCAGGGAAAATGTTCTGTTCTAGAGATAAAATAAATTTCCTTAGAATTATTTGTCTTTATATTTGTTTATTTAGATCAATCTAAACATTAAAACTAACAGGTAAAACCATTATAGCTCGAGAAAGGGTATCTATCGATATATTTTTCCCACCACTATTAGTCGAAAAAATCGATAAAGCTTATTGACATCACTAATGCATGCTTACTTTATTTTTATACATATAATACACAGTATATAGTTGTGATATAGTGTACCCTGCCTCCCGAACCGAACTGTGCGAGAAGGACAGTTGAAGCTTTTTTTGGTATTTGCCTAGTTTTGCCGTGAAATTAAGGGTTTGGGATATAGCTGTTTTCTCAACGAAACGTTAGCCAAATTCAATCATTTTGATCTTATTCTCTTTATCAAAGAATAATCTAGGCCCGTTGGTTTTGCTTTTTCTGAAAATGTTACGTTTACTCTAAATAATGAGTACCATAAGTTGAAAGAAATTTTTTCTGAAATTTTGAGTTTTGAGATGCCCATAATTCTAATTGTAGACAAAATATTGAAAAAAACAAAACCAACGGGCCTAGATTATTCTTTGATAAAGAGAATAAGATCAAAATGATTGAATTTGGCTAACGTTTCGTTGAGAAAACAGCTATATCCCAAACCCTTAATTTCATATGAAATTTTTTATCTGCTGTTCCCTCTTAAATGGATTTATTTAACTATGCTAATATTTTTAAAAAATCCTGAAATTAATAGATTTTGTTTTTTGGCAGGATTAGTAAAAACGTTGAAGCTTAGATACGAAGGCAATGTCCGATTGGTAATTATAGATGACTATCAAGCGTCTACATTCAGTCTTGAAAATAAGACATATAAAGAACAACTAAACAAGAATTTGACCTTCAATATACTCTACAAGGTAAGTTATACCTAATGTTATTCTGATATAACAATTCGTTTACAATTTAAATTAATTTTTTTTATTGACTTCTAGGGGCAATGGGGTGGATACTATACACTGCCTACAACAATCAACACCAATGTCAAAAATGTTAAGCTGATGAACACCTTGTCCAATAGCATTGACAGTATCAAATGGTTTGAACAGCCGCTATCAAAACCAAATAATAATCTAGTACAGGTATGTCATTCGAACTCAGCTATTTCATATAATCAGTTCTATAACAGGGTAGAAATCAAACATTTGTATGTCAGGTACACAACTAATCGTATTACGAATTTTATTTCCATGTTGATTACATTACATTGATACATAATGTTTTCTAAAAAAAGTTTTAACATATCAATCACTTGAATAAGTTAAGCTGCTCTGTATCCAATATTAAAAAATACATAAGTATAGGATTTCGTTGATTTTTTTTTCTTTGGATTCCTATTCGGATCCAACATTCTGTCAGGTGAACAGTGATAAAATCTCAAATGCTATCAAAAAGTAAACTTTCAAGGGAAACTTTGATTAGTTACCTCCTTGGATGCCATGTTTTGAAGTAAAAGATTGATCCATTTTTAAATTACACGACAGATAATATGATTTTAAATCGTATTATTCCTGGCCGCTTAAACACGACACGACAAGGATTTTCATACACCTTTTGCAGGAACCTTCTAATGCTCAAATTTCCAAGCATGTTTGATAAAAACATTGTTTATACTTTTAATTTTATGGTTATAGGTTTCCTTTGCTGGACCATCAGTAAGAGATTCTCAAAAAGCAGTGGGTATTCTAAAATCTACTGACAATCTATTCGGTATGGATTTCAGTGGTGTAAATAGCAAGTAAGTTGTTACTTATATTTAGAAAAACTTAAAATTAACATTAGAAACAGATGTCACTCTAAAACTTGCTTCAAATTATATTCGATAAAGACTTCAGTGTTAATTGTTACCAAATAAATATTTAAAGGAACCTAAAAGAAGTCACTGTAAACCTAAATTATTTAGGTAAACCTAAATTATTTAGGTTTACAAACCTAAATTATTTCTTTGTTTGAGCTCAAATTAAATTAAGTTATGATAAACGTATATTTTTGAATGAATATTAATAGGGAAGATGCAATCAAATTAGATTGGGTTGAATTATATTTTATAGCATGACGGACATTAAAAGAAATCCTACCAAAATAAAAATAAGTAATAATTTTTTATAATAATTTGGATTTGACTAGGACTAGATGTCTCAAACATTTAGTTCATCGAATAGTAAAATGCTTATTAGATTTAGTTTTCTCATTGTATTTTGAACACACGTGTGACGTCACAAACGTCACCCGATTTATATGAAGCGTTTTAGCACCGTGTGACTAGAATTCCTTTTTGGCGAGTTGTACTAAAAAAGTATTAGTCGTATCGAAAAGAAGAAAAAAAGAGGTGTTTTTTTCTCATTTTTTCCACATTTTTACATGAATTTCATGCATCTTTCCCAGTAATACTAAATAAATCTACAAAATAAAGGTTTAAAGGACGAATTAAGAGCTCAGCAACAGTTCCCCAGTTGAGCTTCTGGGTAATTTTGGGAACATTTGGCATTTACACGCTTGTCATGGGTATCCTTGCATAATGGATCTAAATTTAAGAATTATGCAGTCCTAGGTTAATATCATAGAATTATGCTTTTACCAGGCTGCAACACAAGGTCTCGCCAGAGAGCCATTAGACATAAGTTCCATAAAAATGGTATATATCTGATTTACACTTATCCGGTTGACAGTAGGTTTTGCAAATTCAACAAATAAGAAAAGGGCCATCTGATCCCTACCTGTGATTCATCACCTACTCCACCTGATTTGAGTTTGTTATGGCATCTGGAGATGTGTTTGAAATGTATATTCTCTGTGTAATATTTACGGGAACTCCATAACAAAAACAATACCTTTTTTATAGGGGTGAAAGAGTAATGGGTCTAGTAGCTACAGGAGCAATGGGTAGTACTTTGGAGGCTGATTTCGATTTACTGTGGCCTGTTCCCAAACACTGGAGCATGGAAGATGCAGCAACAGTACCTTTACCATACGCTCATGCATACTACGCTTTGGTAAGCAACAAGTCATTTGTATTATATTTTTATAGTCAGATTATTGGAAGATTGGTTTCACAAAATTATAACTCGGAGTAAAGAAGTTGATTTACTGTAAGGCACAGTAGTTAGTAGTCAATTATTTTGCACCCTGTAGTCACCGAACACCGAACTTATCTATAATTCTTTTCAAAAATATTTTCAGGTATTCAAATACCAGCTACTCAAAGGTCAGTCAATATTTATAAACGGCGGAACCGGAGCATTGGGACAAGCTGTTATTTCTATAAGCCTGGCTATTGGTTGTACAGTGTACACTACAGTTCGAGACTTGAAAAAGAAACAGTTCTTGATGAAGCTGTTTCCACAGTTGGATGGTGAGAAAACAATTATTTTAACAGTAAAAGACCCCAACACGGAGTGTATGTAGCATAAGGATCTTAATAGAGATTAGTTTGCTAAGTAAAACTTCAGAATTTTTATACATACGAGTATAATTAAATATTTAATCTTCGTGAGGTACAATCTAAATTATCGTAACATAGTAGCTGGGTCCATTTTTTAAAATTCTATTTTATTTGTTTATATGTATTTAAAATTATGTTTAAATGAATGTTTAAATTTCAGAAAAAAATATCGGTTACTCTGGAAAAGACGATTTTCATATGATGGTGCTGATAAATTCCAAACAGAAGCTTTGTGATTTTGTTATAAATAGTACAAGTGGAGCTTTGCGTGAGGTACTAAGACCTAAACTAGAAGACTTTATTTAAAACAATTCAGTTGGACAACAATTATGAAGGGTTGACTGTGTAATGTTTTATTTTCTTTTAGTCTGCCCTGAAATGCGTATCCAACTGTGGACTGTTCCTCGATACAAGCGAATACGACATGAATGCCAACGAGGGAATGGGTATGAAGTTCTTGAATGGCGATAAGACCTACAAAGCTTTAAATCTGTCCAATATATTCAGACCAGAATTTGCTAAGGAAAGAAAGGTAATGGATATCATCAAAAAACTTGTACGTAATTTAATATGAAGTGTTTTATGTCTCTTTTCATAATATTATAACTTTATTTATTTAGATACACTAACAAAGTAAAATTTGCTGTAGAAAATGACTCTCTGATTTCACATAGAAATAAAAAATATTTTTCATTTTACAACATTATTTATATTTGAGTTAATTTTAAAATTAGAACTCCTTTTTACACGCGTAGTTAGGTGCTTTTTCATTTCTCCGTCTAAAATTCGTTATCATTATTGTAATTATACCAACAACCAATCCAAATGGTTTTGCGTTCCGATATTGGAGCTTGCAATAGGCTCCAACAAGGCTCTTGCAAATCGACCGTTTTTGTAAACTTTATTCTATTTGTATAAATCAACAGAAGCACGCAAACAGCGTCAGCATATACATTAATTATCCCTCATCATTATCTTCAGCGGGGAAATGACCTTGCTGGACATAGACCACCTCCAAAGTATGCCATATTGACTGGTCCCGAACCACTTGCTCCAGCGCAGCAACTCCCCGCAACCTTTATTAGATCATCGGTCCATCTAGTTCTAGTAGGATGGCGGCACATTACTCGTTCTCGGTACGGTAATTACCCCTCCTGTTATAAATACTATATTAGACTATACAATTACATGAAAATGCAAAAATACAAAAAAATACATCCACCTTCAGTGGACGCGTTTCAAGTGTACCGCTGTAGATCCTGGCTAAAATAAAAAACAGGAATAACGGAAGTGAGGCGGGAGCGGAGAGGTGGGAAATATACAAATTAGTGAATTGTTACGTATAGTTAGAAGTTATTTTTTATTGACCTTCATTGATTCTACTAATGTGTTATATGTTCTTCAACAGATTCTTCAAAAGTTAATAGCGGAAGGAATATTAAATGGAGTAGTAAGACCAATTAGCCGAATTGTTTATCAAGCCGCCGACGTGTCTAAGGCTTTCAGGCTTTTGTCTCTAAGTAAACACAGAGGAAGGGTGTTAGTACAAATGAAAGATAACTGTATCAAGGATTTAGACACAATACCAAGGTATAATTTTATCACTATCGTTTGTTTCATTTCCGTTTTACTCTACATTCATGGAAGTATCTGTATGTTACACTTGTATTAATTTTTACCTATGTATTGTGTATTATGTAAATATTGTTGCTAGAAAATTATGTTATTATTTGGATGATATTAGAGGGTTTTGGGCAAAACAATCGATTGTTTAAGATTGTTACTTCAGGGAGATTCTGTTTTCCTTTAAGTTTATAGGGGTTCGTCAATCTAATCTCTACTACATATTTCGTTTATAATGAGCATATACCGGAGACTCAGGCATTTATACTTTAGTGTTGTTTCATTATAATTCGTATTTAATATCAGTTATCAATTACAAAGGCGATATTGAATGTTTCGTATTATATATAATACAATAAAAGATATATATATATCACAGATCAGATCATTCGGAAAACATAAATGAGTATTTAATTTTGAGTTCGTACATCAGATGTTAAACTAAATTAAGAACTAATTTGTAGCAAAAAATATTTATTACATTTTTTTCCTTCAGAATAAACTGTTCATCGTCATCTACGTATATAGTATTAAATGGTGAAAGCTTGCTTGGAATTCAACTAGTCGACCGCTTAGTGAGAAGAGGTGCAAGAAAACTGTTACTTCACACACAGTCAAAGTCAATTACAGGCTGCTTGCACATAAAATTAATGTAAGTTCATAAGGGTTTTCTAGCATTGAAAAAAATAATTCTTCTAAACAATAAACTTATCGATGTTTTTATGTTAAAAAATAAATTTTAACACTTTAGGACGTGGAACAAACTTGGTGCAACTGTGAAGTTGTCATCGGGTAAACTGCAAACGGAAGTTGACAGTACACATTTAATACAAGAAGCAACATCTTTGGGACCCATTCAAGGGATATATGTGGTGCAACAGACTACGATCTCCCCATATTTCTTTGAGAATGGATTAACCAGCGAAGAATTTGTAGAAAAATTTGTAAATACTGTGTCAGTGGTTTCAAACATAGATTTAGTATCTAGAAATAATTGTGCCGAGCTAAGGTATAACTTTATTACAATTATTTGTTATGAGTTTTAGTTTAATACTTTTTGCGATTATCTGTTTTTGAATATTGTTTCAGGGACTTCGTCGTTATAACTACTCAATCAAATAATCCTTCAGACGAGTATGCGTCATCAGCATGTGAAAGGATTTGTAAATTGCGATGTGATGCTGGACTGCCAGGTCTTGTTTTACGAGTTGAAATGCCAGACGAGGTAAAAAGTTGACAAATGTTACCTGATACTACGATACTGAAATAAAGATGAAGGGCTTTGATTATTTTATTTGTGTGTATGTGTGTGTTTCAGCTTGATCGTGAGAACCATGACTATACGAAGTTGCTACCTCTACCAACACCCACCGTTCTAAACGCCTTAGAAATAAGCTTAAAACAAAGATTAACTAATGTAATTACTTACAATGTTAAGGAGCAAAATAATTGTGATGTTCTGGAAAAGGTGGTCAAGATTTTAGGTAGATAAATTGTTGACTATCTGAGCAATAACTTACTCGAATACATAAATTAAAAATAAATATACTTACTGTTATTCATTACCATATTTTCAGGTGTCTCTAGAAACGATGTTACCGACGAAAATAAAACGATTGACGACTTATTAACCAATGAAATTAATGTAGAAGAAATTAAAGCTTTACTAAAAGAGAAATCTAAGATTGAGTTCCGGATAGATACAATCAAAAGAATGCCGATTTCTAGGTAATATGAGAACTGACTTCTAGCTAATTCGATTCTCTTTATTTAACACATTGTGCTATAATTTTCATTAATAGGTAATATTGTACTAGCATTTGATAATATTTAACAAGAAATCATAAAGACAACGAAACTATAAAATTGTGTACATATTATATTGCTATGGTTTCCTAGAGTATTTCCTTGAACAATGATCTCTAGTTGTGTTTTTTGATCAATAACTACACATACCTAAATAAACACATAATGGGATTTGTTTTAGCTGCACAAACTGACAACTAGCTATTTAATAGCGTCTTTACTCAGTTACTTTTAGGGATTTACCCATTGTTTTGTTTCTATTTTATTTGTATTTTTCAGTCTCAAATCGCTAACTGAACGACAAACGCATTTAAATATGAAGGCTAACAGCGGTCTGAAAGCGTTTATTGATTTCATCGAGCCAGATCAGTATGTTGCTTCTGATCCTATGGTCTTAATGGGTTCTATAATAAACCGGATTGTTCAGGTAATAACCTATCTTTTGTTAAATTATATGAAGCTTATAAACATAAACAACAATTTTTTCCTTGACTAGTTAGTACAAAAAGCACAAAAGGGCATATAATAAATCATGTGAAGCCATTTTAGTCTGTAATTAAATTTTGACAGAAACTGTCTGGAAACGTCCACTACTGTACCACAATAAATACCCCACACTAACGGGCCCAGTTAAACACTCTTTTCCTTTTCGAAAAGCATTCCAACGTTGAAATTTTTCAGAAAGAGGAGGAGCTAGATCCCACGGCAACTTATCTGATGCTAATACCAGGATTCGAAGGACATTATCGTATCTTTAATTCTTTTTGTGAAAGACTCAAAGTGCGAGCCGTGACGTGGCAATTAACTGCGGACATGACAAGCGAGAGTATTCAAGCGATGGCTGCTAGCATTTTACCGGTAATATTTTAAAGAATGCATACGGTTTATTGTGTATTTGAATAATATCCTGGCTATAATGACATGTTTTATCATATTATTTTAGATTATAAAAAAGAGATTCCGATTCAAAAACAATTTTTATTTATTGGGATACTCGTTTGGAGTCAATGTTGCATTGGAATTAGCTGCAATGCTGGAGAAAGATGGTAAGCTAAATTTATTTATAATTCTTTCAAAGGATAATTTATTCAAAATATTCATAATTTTTGGACTGATCCACGAATTTAAGGTCACTCAGCAGGGTATGGAAAGGGCTCCGCTTGGAGTCTCTCTGACGGACCGCATTCAAAATGAAGTGATCCGTCAGAGAACCAAAGTAACCAACATATCTTACGGTATTAGCAAGCTGAAGTGGCAGTGGGCTGGGAGACCACGTCTAGGCAAACGTACTGTAGGTCATCCCCCGGCTAGGTGGAAAGACGAATTACGTAGACTAGTCGGAAGTGAATCGATGCGGAGAGCAGAGGGCCAAATTGAGTGGCGCCCTATTGGGTAGGCCTATGTCCAGCAGTGTACTGCTGGAGGCTGTACATGATTCATAATCTTTTAAAATAAAGTTTCATTGTCGTTCTCGCTTTTATCCATTATGTGTATTTTTCGTCTGTATAGATAAATTTTGTTTTAAGGGTTCCGCAGTTAAACTAGGAACCCTTATAGTTTTGCTGTGTCCGTCTGTCTATCTATCTGTCCGCGGTTTTGCTCCACGCTGTAACTTGTAACTTGGTACGGGAATACATATTAATCACGCCGACAATGTGGTAGAATAAAATCTTGAAAAATATTTTTTAAGGGTGACTCCCATACATGTAACTTGGGGATGAAATATTTTTCTCACATCTATCCCATTGTATGGGATACTGTTGAATAGGATTTTAAAAACATTGAAGGTCTATAAGCACCACTTTTTGATTTCGGGATCCGTTTGCAAAACATTAAGCTTTAATGTAATAATTTTAGTCAAAGTTGCCCCCCTCCCCTCCATCTTCTAAACTATTGCTTTTAAAAATCTGAAAAAATTCACAGGTATGTATTCTGAAATTTAAAAAAAATGCCAATTAAGGTGGATTTACAGGTTAACGATTAATAGTCGACCAAATTATAAAATCTACTTCGAAATGACATAGTAATGAAAGTTACGTACAAATTCCATTCATTTAATTACTATACATCGTCCTGTGTGGGCTGACACGCACTTGGATAGTTTTTAGAAGTTTTGCCACGTTTTTTGCTTTCTATCTGAACATGTCGTTTGTAGCTATAAGGACTAGTTCGGGCACAATTAACTAAGGACAAACATTTGTATAAACTCACGTCTCGCGGGTGATTGCTGACGATACCTATAATCTCTAGGCAACAAGGCTTAGTATTGTATGATGCCAGCAAATAAATGCTTGAGTCATGAGATTGTAATGATGTTTTTGCTTAGTAAAAGCACCCCCTTTACCATTTCCTTACTTATTGTGCAATTAAATTTCTTTTTTATGATTTTTTTGGTTTAAAATAAACAGAATGTGTTTTTAATTATTTGGCGAATTTGTCAGTAAATATAAAAAAATAAGGTTAACGTGCAAATGATTCCATTGTTCTTACAGGACTTAAGGGAGTGTTGTATTGCTTGGACAGCAGTCCTGAAGCACTGCGCGCTCAGTTGGATGCATACGTCGGTTATATGACAGATGACGAATTACAGAATGCCATACTAGTTCACATGTACACTGTCATGGGTGGAAAAGACAAAAAAGAATTGAAACAAGATTTAAAAATAATAAACACATGGTCTGAAAAAGTAGAAGCTTGTGTAAATAAACTAAAAGGAGTAGTATCATATTCTAACCAGTATAAGAAAGCTGTATTAGATAATGCTTACTATAGAATAGCATTAGCCAAAACTTATGTTCCTAATGTGAGATTAGAATCTGAAATTGTTCTCCTGAAAGGTATGGCTCACCCGAATTTAAGGGAGCTTGATAATGACTACAATTTGTCTTTGTACACCAGAAAACCTGTGAAAGTGATAACGATATCGTCCGACCATGCAACTGCTCCACAAGATTACAGACTTCCAAACATTTTAAATAGATTGCTGGACCCACAGTTATTGGAAGAGTTTAGGACGACGAACCTGTGTGAAACTTATACGACTACGCGTCTATTTAAAGATTAATCTTAGTTAAATATAGTCTTAAGTTATTTTTAGATATGGCCATTTATTCTAATAAATTAAATAAGGTTGGCTTAGGGATTTGTTCGTTTTATTTGGGATTTTCCTTTTTATCCTTCGTATACGTTTGTTACTAATGAAAAGTAAGACCAAGCGGTACTCAATACCTGAAACAAAAAACATGTTATTGACATATGCATGTACAGTTTGTCTAAAGACCGAATTGACAAATTATTTCAAAAGGCACAAGGAAATACTTAGAAAATGTATGATACGTTTGCACTTGAACTTCATTTCACCTGATTATAAGTGACGATAAAGCTGTTGGATCGTAAGCGAGCTCACACAGTAGTCTCAAAATACAGAGGCGCTGGTTCTACTACCTTTCATACGGGAACACAACAGTGCTAATAACACTGCTGTTTGGCGGCAGAGCTAAATAACGTGGTGGTAGCTACCCAGACATATAAAGGAAAGGCTCTACCACCTCAGGCTACCACCAACCAAACCTAGGTACATGTAGGTACCCCCGCTGGGAATCGAACCCGGTACCTCCGGATTTTGAGTCCAAGCCGTGTAGCTACCAGACCACAGAGCAAGTTGAAATCCTCAAGTATACTTAATCTATGTAACTGGAAAATCAAGTCACTGGAAAGTCAAATCATCTTTTAAGTATAATAACATTAAATAAAACCAATCAAATCAATCAATCAACCAATTGGTAACCAATTGGTAGCCCTTTACTTTCTTTAATTGAATTGCTCCAATAGTTTACCAAGCACTCTATCATCTAATCGTTATGGAATGAACAATCAAATAAACTTAGATTTACTAAATATAATGACTTGAACTTGAAATTAATATGGTTACCGTTCATTAAACTAAACAAAGGTTCCAACGGGCAGGTCTAAAATAAACATGCACAAGACGAAAATCATTTCAAATACCCAGATCGAACTTGTAGACGAATATTTATTATATTCGACGGATCATTCGACTAGATAGGTTCAAACTCAACAAAGAGGTCACACGAAAAGTCCAACACGTCGGGCCCTTGTTCGGGAAGTAAGGCAGATGATATCATCCAAAATATATAAATACTCGTACAAATACAAAATATTTATTGAGTAAAACAATTGAATTAATATGGTGTAGCCATACAGCCTGTCATAGGGGGAGCCTTGTGCGACAGGTGCAGGATCGCTTGCTCTACGGATGACATGTGGTTTTGTATTTTGCAATATTGTATTAGGTAACGTAACTAATATATTTTTATGACATGTTGGCGTTACTAAGTGGGGTGAGGGTGAGTGCGAGTTGGAGGGTGTGTGTGCGTGTCTAAAGACAAAACTATGTATGTAATCAGTGCATGTTGCCAGTGATGACATAAGGAACCGAGAAGAGGTTCATGGTGAAAACGTCCACTGTTGAACATAGGTAAGTTATATTGATTGGTCCCGCTTGTATCCAACGGCTCTTTGGAAACTTCCAGTAGGGTTTTACCCCGAAACAAGTTTCCATGACTTCAGCAATGTGGTCTGCCCATTGTCACTTCAGCTTACTGATTCATCAATATATGACGGCATATTTAGTACGTCATTAGTTTTCCATATTCAGATTTTGATCTGCTATTCTACCACCAAATAAATCGTGTCATTTATAACAATAATTCATTGATTTAGCTCTGATAGTTACCGTGGTGAATGTTTTCAAATTAACAGGAGAGTACTTCATAGATGTTAGCGAGCATTCGATTTGGGACCTGGGAACAACACACGTAGTCGAATTCAGGTTGATGTGGAAGGTGCAACTGTTAATAACAAAAGTAACAATAATGCTTATAATTCACATGCCTCATTATTATGAAGTACATTTTCTTCCGGTACTCGCCATTTTTGTTCCACCATTCAGTTTTAAATGCCGAGTCTGCAATGCCTGCACTCTGAATCAAATATCACTAATTATTCAAAAATCATTAAATAAATTATTTGTCCTAGGTTTTATTTAGTAAAAGTATTTGTAAAGGTTTTATTTAGTAAGGGTATATTTACTCCTCCTATTATTAAATAGCTGAAGTTGTGAATTTTTTTCCTGTTTCCTCTCTGCCGAACTTCTATTTGAGAGTGTTAGTATAGGTTCAGGTTAAAAAGCTTGTTTTAATCATATGATTATGCTCTACAGAAAGTAATTGATCTTGATATATTTAAAATGAGTATATAAATAAAGTTTTCATAATTAAGTTAGGATAAAGTAAGCAAATATACTTACTGCACCTCTAAGCGTCTCGGCATAGTAGCACAAATTAAAAATGGGTACGATTGAGGCGAAGACTCCAACAATATTGTTTACTAAATCAGCAGGACCATGAGCTGTCTGAAATAAAAGTAATATATAGTATAAATTTTTTCTTTTTACCAAAAGACTGAAAATTTACTCATGAATATTGTTATATAATTAAATAATAAATAATTATATAAGGTTTACTAGGTTGTAGGTTTAATTTTATTACTAATCTAGGTTAAGTTTACTAACAAATCTTATTTAAAATATTGACATGTAAATGTAATATCTTTGACATTGAATAAATAATTAATTATATAATATATGACTACACATAATTGGTACTCACTTTAGCAACAAACCCGAAAAAGCAAATAGTTATAGTAGCGAACAATAAATTTATAAATATCATCTTGTTGAATATATCATCCAATTTCTGACTGAGTCTGAAATAAATATTAATGCAACCTTTTTAATGCAATTACGAGCTATTGCGTTACCGTGCCGTGTGCTATCGGCTTTATAATAACACACCCCCATGTCATTACTTGTGTAGGGTTCTACACTCGCGCTAGTTTGATGCTGTTAAGATGTTGTGAGTGTTATTTAGAATATTTGTATGGAGAGAGGTGAAATAAAACCGATCCGTTTGCTTGCTAATTGAACACTGATTTTATTATACAAATGCTAGCTAATATTAGTTATTGCCGGCGCATGCTAATGACGGACAGCTATCGATGCAGTTTTGTACGTTGGCTCGTACAACTTGGTTGTCGGAAAATCCGAATAATTGTATGGGAAAAGTGTTCGTGAGATGGGCAGCACCTGCCTATGTAACATCATCTTATCAGCAATAAGTCTGCCAAGCGTGGTGATTATGGAATCCCCTCATATAAAGCCTAATGTGTCGATCCGATCTATAAGAGAAGCTCATCTCCAAAAGTGGGGTATACATCATAGTTTTGAAGTTCATTACCGCGATGTACGTTACTGCAAAAGTTTGCCATCGCGACGTACTCTACTAAAAAGTAGTTAGCTATAAACTTTTACTACCCTTCAACTGCCAAAATCAAGTTAATTGTCATTTTTTTCTCCGTTACAACGTAAATGAGGGACGAACAAATTAACTCACTTTTGCTTTTATTAAAGTACAGGTACAATGGATTCTAGGAGATGAAAATAGTTTATTTAATAAAGTAAGATCACTTGTTATTTTATTAATTTTCTGTGACAAATTGTGTCCACTAATAGCATGTCAATTTACTACTACATGTAACATGAGAAGTCTGTATTAATATGGTCTTCTCAAGTTAGACTTGATTGCAAATAACTCAAATATAAGCGTCGGTGGCGCTATAGATAAGGCGCGGACTCTCAATGTGAGGGTTCCGGGTTCGAATCCAGCCGTGTACCTATGAGTTGTTTTTCAATTCAAATACATTACCCGATTGCTTAACGGTGAAGGAAAACGTCGTGAGGAAACCTGCATGTCTTGAACAGGCATGTGAAGTCCGCCAGTCCTCACTGGGCCCGCGTGGTGGACCGGCCCATACACTCTCTGTATCCTTTGCATTTCGGGTTTCTACATTCAGAATGTCAAATAAAAATTTTCCAATTATGGTTACCAACTCTAATGAAGGCATATGGAAGGCTGACAATGCTGCGGCATTGAGCTATAGGCTATAAGGCCATAAAATAGATTCTTCGATTTTGTGTCCTGTGTAGAATGGATTTTGTGTTTAAAGTTACCTCAAAATATTACGTGGTAATAAAAAGCATGTGTGCAAAGCAAGCAAGCACAATTATGCTTGTTTGCACGTGTGGAAGACGTTCTTACATTATTAACTTTTGATGTCTCCTAATAATGTCGTTTATCCTTATTTCCTGTCCCTGGCCGCTATTGTCAGGGCACACATCATCGGGGTTCCAGTTTGATGAAGGTCCGACGTGAAGCAAGTCCTCTTGAAGGAGGTTGAACTGGGTACTTATGTGGCTACACAATGTTATCATGATGAATTCAGCGCCTAAATATATGTAGACCAGATGTATCACTGAAAAATATAGATTTTATAACTAAGAGAGATTTTTTGTAATTTAATACTTCTTCATAGTTTCATGAAAGACGTGTCCGTGAGACTGGTGCTGGCCGCGGGTGACCCCAGAGCCGGCGCCTGTTTTGCACAGCGGCTTAGCCTCGCCGTACACCGAGGCAACAGCGCCAGTGTACTGGGCACCATGCCGCACGGACTAGCCCTAGACGAAGTGTTCACTTTGTAAATACACGTTTTTATTATTATTATTGTATAAGTTTGTAATTGAAAATAAGTGACCTTATTCATATCATTTTAAGGTTTTAGTTGTAAGGTCAGTTTCTCATATAAACCCTGAAAGCGCACTATATAGCGAATAATATATTTTAATATATGTGTACGATGTACGTTTATGTAGGTTATATGGTAAAAATTAAAAACAAACTTCCTCGATGTAATAATCGATACACGGTGTCAATATCAAAATTAAGGAACTTACTGCTGTATATTTCAAATATATAAACACAAATATACGTCATCCAATTCTTCTTTGGATCGAATGGAACACTGCACGCGAAGGGGAAGAGTAGTTCCGATTCTTGTTGCAGAACAAATCTGCGATACAAAGTTTCGAATAGCGGCACGAGCATGTACTGCCACGTGCCGATTATGTTCATCCAGTAAAACACTGAAAAGACAAAAAACAGTTACATTTATTAGTAAGTATTAGTCGCTTGGTGCAAGTGGCTCGGGACAGGCCAATGTGGCGTACCATAGAGGAGAACTATGTCCAGCCGTGGAGGTTTCCTGTCTGACAATGATGATGATTGGTAAAGGGCGTCAGTCTGTAGGAATCAAAAATATGTGTGTATAGTTGATTTCAATCCAGTACCATATAACCATACCAATACACCATATAAAAGCCATTTAAGAATGAAATAATAAGCATCATCTGTCCGACTATAAGATCATAATGTCTGAAGAAAAAAAAAAGATTGGTAAAACGTTACCTGCATGACATAGTTTCAATTTCTTCAACATGGAACCCTTAACTGTCATCTGCTGTTCTGTAAGATCATTGGTCTTCCAAGTAGAACCGAGTTGCAGAATAATGTGCCTTATCTCGGCTCTGTTTGGTACCACAATGGCCGCTTTGAGAAGACCTGGATAGTCGTTAAAGTAAGTAAAATTGTAGTAGAGTAGAGAAATAAATTTCAACCCTCGTGTGTCGTTTAAACTCGGTTAGAAAAATTGCTGCAGGAACGTCTACTTCTGATCCCATCTATTCCAATTCATATAGAAAACTCAATATTTTGGATTATTGTTAAGACAAGTTTGAGACACTATAAAACCACGCTCATAAACATTAAAAATTTCGGAGTAAATAAGTGGTTTTATACTACTTTCGCTCAGGCCCACTCTCCTACAGAGAGTATATGAATGAATCACTTGAACGAAGGAAATTTTTCTTCTTCTCAGCTTACATGTGGTCCTAGTGCGAGTAAAAATTATATGGATAATTTTAGACGCACTCTAATGCGTAAAAGGTGTCGCATTCATTTAAGTAGTGTCTATAAACTATAGCACAGAACTTTATTTATTTCTTTATAAAAAGCAATTCTGCCCTGCAATAGTACGAAGGGAAAATATTCATATTTTTGAAACATTGTAAATACCTTGTGTAGCGACCATTAATACTGGTACAACAAAAAGTAGTTCAAATAGTTTAGTGTCATTCGATAATGCTATGCACACATATACGAGTAAAGACACGTGATATGTTAAAGTGATGGCCAGTAGAACTAAACCACGCCAGTGCTTCTTAACAAAATAAACATCTTTTTCATAAATATGAATGTTAGACCTACTGAGAAGGTCAAAGCAAATACGAAACGGTTCAGTAAATTCGACGGGAAACTCAGCAATGTGATCCATTTTGTAATAGGAAATGGAAAATATTGGCAGGTATTCGTAGCGTAACTGGCTTTTATACACGAACAGTTATTTGTATTATAAAGAATTCAATGGCAGACACTTACAGTAGAAAGCAGTATATATTTTTCCAACCTTTGTGAATTTAAAATCACTATGAATTTATAAAACACTTCTTGTTCCTTGAGTTCATGTTTTTATGTCCACTGATTTTCTGACTGAAAATTTTATCAATGAACGGTTCAGTACAGTCAAGCTCCTGTTTGCGATTGGCGTTCATCTCACCTGATACAAAGTGACGGTAGGACTATTTAGATGGAAGCGTTCTCATCTAGAGACCTCAAGTTAATGAGACGTTGGGTATGTTTAACCGCCTCCATGGCTTAATGGATACACGCTTCGTCTTACAATCTTGAGGTACCATGTTCGATTCCCATTGGTGGACTATGGTGGTAGTTGGTATGGTACTTGGTTTGGTTGGTCGTAAGAAATTTTATATGTACACCTGCCTAGGCATACTATCATATAACCTAAATGTTGTTACCACCAAACAGGATTATTAAGGAATTTTCGTGTTTCGGGATGAAAGGTACGAACCCAACGAGATCCTATCACTAACACCCATATTCTAAGACGTTTCCTTCAGATTTACTCACCTTGAAATGACGTCCCTCACTCAAAATGGTATCATAAGTCAAGTAAAATCTACTAGATTTGAAGGATTCTCTCGGTCGAGTGGAGGAACTGACTGTCAATGTCAAGGTACCTACCGACCTACCTTGAAGATTCCTCAATGTGAATATCGCGTTGTTTCGATCAACTTTTAACAGGATTTAAGCATGTCTTTCGAAGAGTTTATTGATTATGTTTACGATAGTCCATACAATTACCCTTCAAGGCTTTATTTGCGTGATGTAACAAATCCAACAACAAACAAAAGTTTATTAGTATCATTGTTCTGTTAAAAGAATTAATACATATAAAGAGTGGAACAATTTGCCAATTAAAAAATAATAATTACAAACTTGAATAAATAAATAAAAACAAACAAAAACAAAAATAAAAGCAATTTGCGTCGAATAATGCGAAGGAAAAAGCGCATGAAAACTCAAAAACGCGCATTTTCCCAGACATAAGACTAATCTAGATCTATTTTTCGCCTCCAAAACCCCCTAAATATCAAATTTCAGCGAAATCGTTGGAGCCGTTTCCGAGATCCGAATTATATATATTTTATATACATTGCTCGTTTAAAGGTATAAGATAAGAACAAAGGTGTAATAATTTCACAAGGTTTGCAATAATAATGAATACACGTTCGTTTCAAATCGTTAGTGGGGACCTGCAACACTTGAGCCAGCCAGTAGTGTCCAAAATTGTCGCTAGAATATTAAAGGAATTAGCACTAAAAGTGGCTATTTACGATTATATTTGAATTGAAAACGAATTTTATGCCAGTTGACCTGTTAACTAGTTGCAGTTCGTTTCACGTCAGTTACTAAGCTTGTGACTATCAAAAATATTTAGAAACTCATCTTTTTCATGTTTTTACTAATGATAACCAATTTACTTTTTAAAGTTGTTTATTTCAATTTCATATGTATTTTAATTTCTGACTGTTATTTGCCACATGTTTTGAGCTAGAAAACGTAAAGTTATTGCGTATAACGAATACTACATGATAGTATTCAAAAGGCTACCAACAAAACATATATGAAATCCTCGAAACAATGACGCCATCACTCGAATCAATGACGTCATCCACCTCGCGGGAGGAACGTCAAATCGCATTCAGGTTTCGACTTAGAATACCGATTCTGAGAAAGTTTTGACGTTTTCCTTTCGGTGTCCTTGAGTAAAGTTGAGTCAAGTAAATCTGAAGGAAATGACTTAGAATATGGGTGTGAGTCTTCGCTGCCCTTCCGATCTGTCACATGGATGTATCTTTTGAACCGTAATACTTAAAATTTATGACTGGCCGCTATAACAACAAACAATAATAAGAAAAGGTTACAAATTAAAGGTCCTTGCAAGAAATGTACTTCTTTCGGCGTTTTATCCTCGAACCTGTTAAATATCGTTTTTATGCGATATTTCCACTGGACAGTTTTTTATAACATTGATTCGGAATTGGCATACCAAAGATTTATTTCCAAAGTAAGGAAAAATTGAAACTATCATGAATTTCTTTAAAATGTACAGCTAAATGGTAAAACAGCAAAACAATTTTGATATCAATTATTCAAGACTTTCAAGTGTTCTAAGCTCCTACAATCCCCAACGTAGCATTCGCATAACGACACACAGTGTAAGGAAGTTTATTTCTTAATAGCTCTTAAGGGATAGCTACTTCTCTTCCCCTACCCATTAATATGTAGTCAGGAAAAGGAAACTACTTGTACGCACGTATACAGCATAAAAGCTACCTACAAATTGATATACTTGCGCAGTAAAACGAGAATAGAAACCCTTGTACCACATAAATATTTACCCCAGCGAATTCAAATTTAGGAGAATCTTTTTATAGTGTCACTGAGGCAATATTTCATCCCTTTTTCGGGACATCACTCAATAGATGTTTAATCGCGCATCAAATTGGAAATATTCATAAAACTTGCCTCGATCGTTTTTTCACCAAACTTTGTGTTATTTCGATAAAACTGTGATACGGTTTCTTTGGAGGACTTCGTATAAAAAATTCAACCGTAAATTATATTTATTTGAATGCTGTGTTATTAGGGAAACTATAGGCCCATTACAACATTGACACTTGATTCATAAATGATTAAAACGCTTTTATAACTAGTTCCCCATATATGGATGACGGTTTCGTATTTGAATTTCATCCAGTATGTTTTTTAGAGAATCAACTTCTCAATTTATTTCGTTTTAAACAATTTAAAATAGGTAATGTCATGTCATGTCATTTTCTGTAACACATGCATTATAATTGTCGTTGATTTAGATCCCTTTAAAAATAATAAGTGCTTTACCGTTGTTAACTTGTAATTTCTAAACAGTTTTAAAGCGTGTGAAGTTTCGTGGACAAACTAATGGAAAGGATTTTGGAAATGCACGCAGAAAGATGTGTAATAAATCAAATATTAAAGACTCGTTGAAATAGACTCAACAAAAATTGATAACAAACCACATATACAGCCTAGTTCTGCCCCTACGTAGCAATTGATCCAATTTTCAAGTGGTCAATTTCACAATGAACGGATTTTCAGTTGGACGGATAATTTGGGGGCAGCGGGTTCGATCGGCATCGAGGTACATATCGGTAATCGTTGCTGATAGATTGCAGGGTACTTAATTACATTGCCGTCTGGTGGCGTGCTAGTTATCGGAGTCTGTCACTAAACAGTTTAATAGCCGCTTCATGTGCTTTTCAAAAAACAGAATTGAAGCTAGAACCTTAGGGTTGACAGTCCAAACAGTAGTCTAAGAAGGCGAGTGAAATCTTTCATTATTTTTCAGCTTAGCTGAGAGAAACACACACAAACAACGTCGAAGACGAATACTACAAAAAATAGCAATCAAACATTCAAGTTTTATTTTACCCTTTTCCATCACATACGCTCCCGATTCAAAGCCTCGTCACGCTCTGCATCTAATTAAACCTCATTTCAATGCGAGTCTCTCGTAAATCGATTGCGGTCCATTCCACGTTCAGTAGAACAGTGCTTCAAAACGCACTGAATACTGACCTGGCGTTACATTCTAATTGCATTTCAATGCATTGTATGGATGTCGGCTAGTTTGACTAATTCAGGATTAATTATGAAGCGATTTCACGTCGAAGGTATAAAGCATTTCCCTGTACGATTTCGGCTTTTGAATATATATATTTGTCCCCCTGTCGTGTTGTCTGACATATTATAGTGATCTTCACGGGCAAGCAGATTATTTTATGTATGTTGAATGTGCTTCTGCGTTTATTCGTTTCACTTTCAAACGTTTCGACAAACTTCGAAGATCAGGTCAACCGAAAGAATATGTATTAAGAGGCTATGTTGGTAAGACCACGTGGTCGGTTTCAAGGTTAAATTGTTTTGTAGCTGTCCCTCTCCGAGCCCTATCCTAACCGAGCGCTTACGGTGAGACAGCATACATTATGCGATGTTATCCACCCGTTATTTGGATGTTTCGTAGTCCAGGGATCATTTGAAGGATACAGTATATTATGTAACCATTTTTTTAATACAGTATACTAATGAAATTTCAGATGTCAGTGGTTTTTCCAAATTGTTCTAAATTGATTCAAACTCTTGTAAATCAGGTTCAAAGTTGGGGCTTTTTATTACCGAAAAATACAATACTTTGACGCCCTGTAACTCTGGAAGTATATATTTAAACGAAAATCTGACTCATCACCGACACAGATATTTGTTTCTAGATTGTGTCTTGAAAATTTCCCTTTAGGCGGAGCATGACAGATTCGTACTAAGTCAATTGAGCTTTAGGCCAAAATCTGAGCAGGTATGACTCTGTTAATGTCAGATTTGCCATAGGTCAGTTTCTGAACAACACAGTTTCGACGTGCGACTTATGATATGAAAGTCATTTTCTCTTTAATCCAATTTCTGAGTAGGTCAGAATCGTATAATGTACCATGACATGATAGTACTACTTCGGATTAGCAATAATATGGATTCGGACTAATGTAGTTTCTTATTTCGTCCGATTAGCACCGATTCGTTAACGGAGTTTAATATATTATTTTAATGATGGATTCCTAAAATATCGCTTTCGTATTAGATCAGATTCTATGTATATCTTATTCCAAAAAGGCCAGGTACAATGGGCAAGAAAAAAGACTACAAAGTACAAATATTCAATACATTCTATATGGATTATTTATTTCATTTAAAAAATATTAACAATTACAAAATGATAATTATTATCCACAACAGGCTTCGTCATTCGAAAATCCTAAGTAACACAAAAGCAGCATCAGCAACAGGCCTCGTCAAAAATCTTAAACTAAGACAAAAAGTCATCCGCAACAGGCTTCGTCATAACAAAAACCTCCCAAAAAGAAATAAAAAGTCCCACAATACATACAATACAACCATCAATCAATACATATATACTAGTTATACATTTAAGCAGATATCTGAGACGCTGGCCTATTTCTATTTCTCTAGTAGGTACATTTATTTTTGTTGCCCTAGAGATGCGCACATATTTATCAATTTGACTGTACATTTGCATGACGTACCTAGAAATTGACTGACGTATTATCTGACCTTCTCAGAATAAAGCCTAAACAGAATCGAATCAACGTCGAATCGGTCGTACTTGGAATCACACATACTAAGATTCTGGATATGTGATTTTCTGACCTACTCAGAATCCGGCATTGTAAGAATCTGAAGTGCTACGAATTTGACATCTTAATAATTGTACGTTTAAAGAATTTGGATAACTTAGATATTGCCCTATTTATAATCTCACCCACTTAGAATCCGAAATAAAAATAAAATGGCAACCTCAGAGTAATACCTTCTCAGACTTTGACCTAAACCTCAATTGACTTAGTACGAATCTGTCATGCTCCGCCTAAAGGAAAATTTCATAGATTTTCATAGCTTAATACTCAAAATATGACTGGACTACGTTGGTATGGGCGCTTTGACAACAGCATAGCCTCTTAATGATGGGTTTTCACTTGGCCTTCATCCTACTTGCTGGTAAGTGACGATGGAAATTGTGCTCACCCATAAGCCTCGTGATAATGCGCTGAATCTTAGATAACATGGTAGTAGCTGTCTAGCTAGCTAGAAATAAATAATGGCCCTACCTAACCAGAGTACTGCGGAAATCGTACCCAGGACTTATTGTTAGTCATCAATAAAGCGTTTTTGAGAGTGACTGTGTTTTTGGATAATTCAGTAGTGAAATTAAAATGTTTTATACCAGTGTATCCAAAGAGGATAGCAGAATGTGTTAGTTATGTTGTATATATTATACAAGCTATTCGTCACTTAGCAAGAAAGTGCCTATACAATCGTAGTGAGGAAATCTATAAAGCAACTGACATAGCTCACAGTAAGCTTAACCCATCCGAAGAATCCGAGCCTATCTCTAGAATGATATTATGTTTATTGTGAGTTTCGTAAATGCAACAGGTCAAGTTCCAGGAAATAGGTAGCATATCTTAAAAATAAATAAAATAAAAATAAAATAGCCTTTATTGCTGAACTAATTTTTTGTTACAATTTTCTTAAAAATATGCTTATTTTAAACGTTACTTATCTTTTTATGTTCAGTAACCGGTCGTTCATTTGCCGATGACATAGTCATAACGGCAGAATCCTTGGAGGATCTGAACGCAATGCTCAATGACCTCAACAGAGTTTCCCAACAGGTAGGTTTGAAAATGAACATGGACAAGACGAAAATCATGTCAAATGTCCATGTTGCACCTATGCCGGTAGTGGTTGGGAACACTACAATCGAAGTTGTAGACGAGTATGTATACCTGGGACAGATCGTTCAACTAGGTAGGTCCAACTTCGACAAAGAGGTCAACCGAAGAATCCAACTCGGCTGGGCAGCGTTCGGGAAGTTATATAGCATATCTTCTCGTCCAAAATACCTCAGCGTCTAAAGACAAAAGTCTTTGATCAGTGCGTGTTGCCAGTGATGACATACGGAACCGAAACGTGGTCTTTTACTGTGGGCCGAATAAACAAGCTCAAGGTCACTCAGCGAGCAATGGAACGAGCTATGCTCGGAATTTCTCTACGTGATAAGGTCCGGAATGAGGAAATCCGTAGACGAACGAAGGTCACCGACATAGCTCGACGAGTTAGTGAGCTGAAGTGGCAATGGGCAGGCCACATCGCTCGAAGAACCGATAACCGGTGGGGAGTAAAGGTTCTCGAGTGGCGACCACGTACTGGGAAACGTCTACCAGGCCGTCCCCCCACTAGATGGACCGACGACCTGGTTAGAGTCGCGGGGAGTCGCTGGATGCAGGTGGCTCGGGACCGGTCGATGTGGCGTACCATGAGGGAGGCCTATGTCCAGCAGTGGACGTTTCCCGGCTGATGATGATGAACCGGTCGTTCTTACATTTCAGCTTGTCTTTCGACATAGGCCTCCTCTAAGGATTTCCACTCTATTCTATCTTTCGCTATGCGGGTCCATGTTGGACCCGCCACTTGTCTGATGTCGTCCTCCCATCTTCTAGTCTGTCTGCCTCTTTTTCTTTTGCTATCTCGTGGTTGCCATTCAGTTATTAGTCTTGTCCATTTCTTTTGCGTCTCTCTCATCATATGCCCAGCCCATCTCCACTTTAAGCACCTGTATGTCGGGTATGCATTCTTAAATTTTGTTTTACTTTTGATACATTTCAGTTTAACTCGGTCTTTTCTTTTAACTCCTATTGTGCTTCTCTCTATTCCGTTCTTACAAATTTTTATTTTTCTTCCTAGTTCTTCTGTTAGTGCCCATGCCAAACATGAGCATATCTTACCCTCTCTCAAATATCTTACTTGTTCATCAATCTGGCTTCTAACTACCAAGTTATTACATACAATTATTGCAAACTATTAAAATATCATGTTAAATAATACCATTCCTTTACAATTTTATTAGAAAACTGGCATAACTGAGCAGATGTAGTCTTAAAAATACTTCGTATCTTAAAATCTAATTTGTATCAATAAAATTAAATGAATCCTTACTTACAAAAAAAATCCTTTTCATATTCACAAAAACTGAAAGAAGTAATTAAATATATAAATAAACGAGTAGCATCTTCCTTTTGCCACTGAATAAATATAAACGACGATATAATTAAAAACAGCCCAAGCGCAAATCGGACTCAAACATTGAGGATCCCGCACTTTGAAAGGAAACTCGTTGCTCCTAAAACTTTTTCCCCAGAGGTAATTCATGACCACCTATTATTGTCCCTACATTATGTTGATAAACTCTATAGCATGCTTTAAAAAATAGGAGCAATGTGTGGATATAATTTGACTCTGGGAGAAATGTTTTACTAGCAATCTATGGACTAACCGAATGAAACGTGAAATAAAGAATCAGACCTGTTCTTTTGCGTGTCAACGACCTTCTCGACCAGAGGTAAAGTTCCCCCAATTCGCAAGTAGATAAATTGAAGAGACGTATTGGAAAACTTTGTTATTATGTTTTACTTATCAAATTGAATAACTTTTGATTGGTTATATTAGAAATCTTCTGAAGTATAAATCGTTTTAAAAATGACAGAATCGTTTTAAAATTGAAAGGTTTGGGGGAAAGTTGGAAAAAGGAAATATATTTTTTCATCTGATAACTGAACTAATAATAGACTGCCCATCAATTAATATTAAAATTTTGGCTATTGGTCACAAAAATAAAATAATTCTTTAAAATACCCATACTGTTTTGTCTGGCTGAATGGGAAATAGTTACTGGTTAATTAATTACTTTGTTTAATTTGGGCGTAACGGGATTCTTCGGCATGCATCTTAGGTTGATGATAAATGTTTTGGGTCTCACACTTGGCTTTCATCTCAGGATGAAGCCATCGAGTGGAAAGCTATAGCACCCGAAATCATCCCGCTAATGAGCCTATTTAAAATGATGCAACAGCAGAAATGAGTTCGCTTTTTTTCTCTGCAGAACACTTTTATGAAAGGGGAGTAGATTAATAATATAATTCGTGTGATTTGTTACAAATTAATTTTGAACTAATAACTTTGACTTTTGTTATAGTTCACCTAAGTCAGTGCTGTTTATATTGTTATTCGTACCTTAGATTGTTCGATGGCAAGCATAGAAAATTTGGTGGTGTAAACAGTTTGAAATAAAAACACATCCATCCAAACAGAGTATCAAATAAATCTCTGGATTGTGAGGCTTCAGAGGTGGTTAGTAGTAGCTTTCTAAAAACGATCTTAGTAATATGCTTTGAAAAAGTCTGACGCAAAGCGTGATTTCAACTATGAACCTTTACACAATCAGTCAAAAGCCTCAGTTTTTATTTGCAACATTACCGGTTTTAGCCAGGATAACGTCCCAGTTTCTCGACTTGTACAAATAGCGGCTTAATCCAACGATTGAGCGTGAACTATGGAGGTCGTTATGTGGATTCGACCGACGTAATAGTCCTTCTTTGTTGCTAAAGTGCCATTAAAAGAAACGTTGTCCAACTGACAAACGCTTTACGGTCAAAAAGTAACAATCAGACGTTTACCTCAGTTTTATAGCTCGTCTAAGTGGCTCATAAGCTAAATAATATTAATGTTGCTTTGAAGTTAGAATCAAAGAATCATTAAATATTGTGTATCATGATAATATTCGCGTGTTTTTTTACCTAGATACAGTTTAAATTTAACTAAACATTCATATAATTTTGCCTGCATCATCATCATCAGCCGGGATATGTTCACTGCCATATTGACTGGTCCCGAGCCATTTTGAAACCAGTGACGACGTTTTTTTAAGTCGGCGGTCCATCTAGTTTGGGGGACGGCCCGGTCTGTGGTCGCCACTCGAGAACTTTTACAGCCCATCAGTTGTGGCCTGCCTATTGCCACATAAGATCCCTGACTCAATTAGCTATATCAGTGATCCTAGATCAAGGGTGGCGAACCTTTACGTATCAACGAGCCATTTTTCAAAAGAAATATTTAATGAGGTCATAGAAGTGCCATCAAATAATTTTGACTTTCTGATTATTGGGAAAATAATAATAAATACTATAAACTCAAAACTCTTAATTTACTACAAAAAATAGGAACATTTTGCAATGTTTCATATATAAGCGTATAAATATTTAATACGCGATCGCTAGTACCTACTTTACACATTTTTTCGTAGTGCATAATGAATTTCGTGGACAGTGACGTGTGACTTGCCCAAAATATTGTGTCGCGTGCCGTTATTGGCACGCGTGCCAATGGTTCGCCACCCCTGTCCTAGATTGTCTACGGAGGTCCTCCGGTTTTCTCCGGATTTTTATGATAAAATATTCGTTTCGTCAGAATATCTATCAATTTAAATTATTATATATTAGTTTGTATTTATGTAAACCTATTTGTATCGGTCAAATACGATAAACTTATCACAATATTTTTTTTCTTCAAACCAAATAAAACTTTATATTCTTTATCTTAGAAAAACGAAGCTACAGAAAAATTAAAACTCTCCTCAACCGCTTTCTCTCGAAACGATTTAGAATAATTTATGTTAAACTGCGAAGCAGAAAAACGTAACACAATTTCCAAGCACGAGTAATAGATTTAGTTCATACTGCAAATCAATTTATGCAAATCGCTCTGCAGCGATTGTAGGTAATAGCATTCCTTGAGCTATTATAAAGGAAGTTCTATACAAGAATGGCAACGGATCAGACCAGACGACAATGAATTAATATAAGAAATTTGTATATTTCGTAGTTTTCTTGCCATTAAAAGAAATGTAATCAATATTTTTGTCCGAATGTAAAAACGTTGACTTATAAATTAATACAATTATAAATCAAACTTAACCTTTGGTAAAATAACAGGTGTTTGTGTGTTAATTTACCGAATTATTCGATATAAGCATTCGCAACCGGTCCAAAAAAGGTTGATTTCCTTTTGTTAAGGAATATTTACAACGAAAATTGGTAAAAATACATAATGACTATTTACTGGCCGTGGAGGTGCCAGAACCCATTTAACTTTTACGTTATACTTTAAGTACTTATGGCGAGCCAACATTCATTCAGAGGAAGGAAAACATTGATTATGGGTCAACAGCATTAGATAAAGATAGATACGGCGATTTTGAGAGCTCGACGTTGGTGCACTTTTTTTGTAGCACGCGGGATCTTTTGAAAAAGTTTGGTAGCATTTGTTACCACGGGCGGTCTACATACTAGCCAGGAAAACTCTTACGTGTCTAATCAATTAGTGAACTACAAATTGGTGTCTACGTTCACCACTTCAAGTCGTATTTGTTTTTTCATATCCTGCGTCTCAGTATTACCCTAATAGACATATTATTTGTCATTTGGTATGGTCATAAAAAAATGAAAAAATAGTCTCATATTAACAACGTGTATAAATTTTGCTTCAGTCATTGTGTTTCGTTGTTTTTCTTTTAATCACGCAAAAAGGCCACACTTTTAAAAACGGTATTTTTAAAATTGTAAACAAAACAAACAACATTAGCGTATTATGTATGTTATCTCAAAAACATAAACACTCTTAGGAAACAAATTCACCACCAGAATAATAAATAATATTCGCGTCGTTTTAATTGGTTTCCGCAACTGTCTTCTTATATGTATATATCAGCAGCACATCGGTTAAAAAGTCAGCTGAAAAAACAACAACAATCAGATTTTTTGTGACAATCCATGACAATTTTAACATTTTTCACTCCCACTCATATTTAAAAAAATTGTTGACGCGGATTTATATCTTGATAATCTAAAGGAATACAGTATAAACTCTTTTTTGTATTCGAAAGCTTCAGGTATTAGCTCTGGTAGCACGTACCGGTGGATATCGATAGAACTAAATAAAAACTTTTGTCTTTGAAATCTCGCAGGTACATTTAGTTAGAATTATAACTTACTGATCACTGAAAGGGCCATGAATCCAAATATGAGGGCAAGAATAGAATGTATTGCCCAAACCCCATGTTTTATATAGTACACTGCTCCTACGACGCCAACGACAGTCCGGAAAGCGGCCATTATTAGGGTCAACAATATGGATATTTCTAGGCCGCGGACATTCTCCTGTAATTGTAAATCAAAATCTGGTTTTAACACGTGACGCTCTATCTTAGTAATTTTGTTATAACTAGTACTGAACGAAATTTTAAGGGGTCTTTGGTGACAGATCCCTAACAATTAAAAGTGGAGTTTTCTCGGAACACCGTAACAAATCGATCTTGAAACCGTAAAAATAAAACTAATTAATTAGCTTTATCCCTTATCCTCCAGATGCTATTCTGTTTGTTTTTTCATCCTGAAAATTATTCGGTGTTTTCCCCACTTTTGCCTGCTCCTGAAAAGCGTGGATATTACGGCAAACTCCAATATGTGAACAATGAAGTGGCTATATATAATATTAGTGTAGATTAATTTCATCAAAAAATATTACTTATGTTTAAAATAAGTAAAATAAACAAATAAGGTCAGCGAATTTTATAGAATATCAAATTCTTATGTATGATGGGCTTGCAGGGACTTTCCCTGGTGGTAAGCGTGCGCGCTAGGAAGCCTCAATCTAATGACGCTTAACACTGCTACTCGTATTTGGCGGAAGACTTAGGTATCATGGTGGTAGCTAGCCAGGCGGACATAGAAAATAGAGGCTACTTAATCTAATTAGCTTGAGAAATATCAATATAAACTTACGACCAGAGCACTCCAAAACAAAAATGCGCCAAGGAAAGCTTGAGGCAAGATGCATAAAGCTACCAATCCCATTAATATCTTTCCAACATCATTATTGAAGTTGTATTCTTTTACAAAATATAAGAGGAAAGCATAGCATATAACTGATATCTGAAAAATAATTTGTAATTGTACACATATAGAAATATATGAAACCGCCTCCGTGGAGCAGTTGTCGGCGCACAACTCGGGTTCGATTCCGGGTGAGGACACTGTCAAAAATCACTTTGACACATTCTTCAGTTTGGTGGGGACATTTAAGGCTTAATCACGTGATCGTTTGAAAAGTAAGATGATGCCGTACTTTTGAAGACACGTAAAGCTAACGATCCCGCTGCACGAGTTATAGTCGAACAAAGTATCGCGATAAAAGGTAGTCTTTGTCCTTCCGTAAGGTACAGGCTGTCGTTATTAACATACACTAAATCACAAACTTGTTGTATAATATAGCCTGTGAATATAATTTGTATGGCGACACAACTAACAAGACAACTCACAATAAGGTTTCGTACAAATGTTTTTAATATATGTATGAAACCTTTAACAATTTATAAATTTTTAGAATAACATTTTTTAAACTATTTATTTTAAAATTTAAAATTTTTCTTGGAAGTGCAGATGATCCCATTTCTTAATTTATTAAACTAAATAAAAATAAATGAAAATAAAGAGAAGATGTATTTATCCCAAACTGCATTTTACTTCCTCAAATGTACTAGCCAGCAATCGAACATAAGAGCAGAGGCTTGAATAGGCAGTAAAACCAGAATAAACGAGTAAAACCAGACGTCTCTTCACATTGGTGGTTATTTTATGTTATGACTCACAATTTTAATGAATCCCAACAACAAGACAGCTTTCCTCAGAGATTTTCTCCTGAAGAGCAATTCTTCTTCGTCCAAAGAACTAGTGTCTCGAAAGCATACTATCATTTTGTTATTTTACTTGGACATATCTTGCAATATAAACGATTTGATGTTTTGTTTTGTACTTAAAAGCGAATACTTGGGTACACAAAATTTGGATTCTATAATTTTTTTATTGCTTGTCAGTTGTTTCTTTTGACCACAAATGATATATGTCTTTTGACATTAATTTGTAAACTTTTAATTGTCTAAGGCTCTGGATACCCATCACTTGTCGTCAGTTTTATAGACTATCATCCGATAATGTTGATAGAAATACCTTTTCAGTGGAAGTTGTTGTTACGTTTTCAAGGATTATCGATTTTGTTCTCTTTGTTCATCATAATGATCATCAATCGTTAATCGTCCACTACTGAAAATGAACGGTCCTGGACCTGCTATCTTTACCAGATCGTATTTCAGCTAAAGGGGTATCAGCTAAGTAGTGAAGTGTTTCGGTACGTCGCCACTAAATAACCATTGATTATTTATTCGTCCTTTCAGCGACATGGCCTGCCTATTATCGGATAGTCAATCTACTGCTATAATTCATCTATTGGTAAATTATGACTACCATATGTCCACCTATTGCTCCTAAAATTATTTTAAATATATATTATTAAATATATTTTAAGTATAGTTCTAGATATGAAGATGATCTCTTTACAGTGTGTGAAATAAATTTTATATTAAAATTTTATAAAAATAGAAGCAAAATATGCATTACCCCTGGGAGAAAGGTTTCAGAAGCAATAAATTTTTCACTAAAGCCGACTCGTCTAGCTATGTCAGTCACTTTAGTTTGTCTATGTATTTCCTTATTTTATTACGTAGAAAAATTACTTACTTTGAGCTTGTTAGTTTGCACAGAATTTATGGTCAACTTAATTAAAGTATTGGTTCCGTATGTAACTAATAGCTTAAAACTTTTGTCTTAAGATATTACGAGTACAAACTTGCTGTGTGAATCCGGCTATAACTACCCCACCTCTTCCTGTTGACGTCATAAGAGGACAATAAGGAAAATTATACCGGATAAGAGGTCAGGAGTATCTAGATGAAGAAAAAATCAAATACTGCGATCGCACGAATAAAATACGACGCCTATCGTGACCCAAATATAAATTCAATACTTTACAACAAATACTATTTAACACACCTTTTTAACAAACTATATAAATTGTCGTCAATGTTAACCGTCCCATACCTAACAGTGTAAATGAACACAATGTAATAGAATGAAATTATAATAAAAGGTATTTACAATAAATAAGACTATATTTTCGTAAGAACAGATACATACAAACAACTTCAAAAAATGCAATATGAGTAAATATATTTCCTTACGTTGGTGTACACTTACACCCATATTCTAAGTCGTTTCCTTCAGATTTACTTGACTCAACTTTACTCAAGGACACCGAAAGGAAAACGTCAAAACTTTCTCAGAATCGGTATTCTAAGTCGAAACCTGAGTGAGATTTGACGTTCCTCCCGCGAGGTGGATGACGTCATGGACTCGAGTGATCGCGTCATTGTTTCGAGGATTTCATATTTGTTTTGTTGGTAGCCTTTTGAATACTATCATGTAGTATTCGTTATACGCAATAACTTTACTTTTTCTAGCTCAAAACATGTGGCAAATAACAGTCAGAAATTAAAATACATATGAAAAATAAACAATTTTAAAAAGTAAATTGGTTATCATTAGTAAAAACATGAAAAAGATGATTTTCTAAATATTTTTGATAGTCAAAAGCTTAGTAACTAACGTGAAACGAACTGCAACTAGTTAACAGGTCAACTGGCATAAAATTCGTTTTCAATTCAAATATAATCGTAAATAGCCACTTTTAGTGCTAATTCCTTTGATATTCTAGCCACAATTTTGGACACTACTGGCTGGCTCAAGTGTTGCAGGTCCCCACTAACGATCTGAAACGAACGTGTATTCATTATTATTGCAAACCTTGTGAGATTATTACACCTTTGTACTTATCTTATACCTTTAAACGAGCAATGTATACATAAAATATATATCTCGGAAACGGCTCCAACGATTTCGCTGAAATTTGGTATTAAGGGGGTTTTGGAGGCGAAAAATCGATCTAAAAATTAGTCTCATGTCTGGGAAAACGCGCGTTTTTGAGTTTTCATGCGCTTTTTCCTTCGCATTATTCGACGCAAATTGCTTTTATTTTTGTTTTTGTTTGTTTTTATTTATTTATTCAAGTTTGTAATTTTTTTTAGTGGCAAATTGTTCCACTCTTTATGGCTAACCAGGGGCAGAAATAAAGTTTTTGTTTGTTTTTAAAGAACTACGAGCAAAGCTCGGTCGCCCAGATATTAATTCTTTTAACACAACAATGATACTAGTAAACTTTTGTTTGTTGTTGGATTTGTTACATCACGCAAATAATGCCTTGAAGGGTAATTGTATGGACTATCGTAAACATAATCAATAAACTCTTCGAAAGACATGCTTAAATCCTGTTAAAAGTTGATCGAAACAACGCGATATTCACATTGAGGAATCTTCAAGGTACGAGGGGCATACCGAAAAGATCGGTAATCGAGTACTTTCGATTTAATTAGATTAAAAACTCTTTTTGATGAATAAACACTGGTTAGTTGAAAATCGAAAACAATTGACAGAATTAAAAAAAATTTTTTTTTTAAAGAACAATATCAGTTTGAAATTGATAGGTCGATAAAAAAATGGAGCTTACAAGAGAAAGTTTCCGTGCCATAATTTTTTACAACTTTCGACGAGGATTATCTCAGGGACAATGTCTCGCTGAGCTTATATCTATATTCAAGAGTGAAGCGCCTAGCCAGACGACAATATATCGCTGGTATTCTGAATTCCGGCGTGGACGTGCTTCTCTTGGCACCGTACCTTCCACAGGCCGGCCAAAAACAGCGGTTACACCAGAAAATGTCGCTGTTGTGCGCCGAATGATACAGGATGACCGACATATTACATATGAGCAGATTCGGGCTACTTTAGGGATAGGTATGACTGCGATACAAACTGTTTTACATGGTGAACTGGGAGTGAGAAAGCTAGTTTCCCGCTGGGTGCCCCATAATTTGTCCGAAGAGCAAAAGGCGGCTCGTGTCAATTGGTGCCGGTCTACTCTGCAACGCTTCAACGGAGGAAAGTCAAAAGCAGTTTATAACATTGTCTCTGGTGATGAATCATGGATCTATTCATATGAGCCAGAAAGAAAGCATCAGTCGGCTGTCTGGGTCTTCGCAGGTGAGATCAAGCCAACAAAAGTTGTCCGCTCTCGCAGCGTATCGAAGAAAATGGTCGCTTCGTTTGTCGCGAAAACAGGACATGTAGTCACAGTTCCCTTAGAGGAACGGAGAACGGTTACCGCTGATTGGTATACAACGGTTTGTTTGCCACAGATGATATCCGAACTCCGTAGAGGTAACCCGAAACGACGCATAATCCTCCATCACGATAATGCGAGCTCTCACACCGCTCAGAAAACAAGCGAGTTTTTGAAGCAGGAAAACGTTGAATTAATGGATCATCCTCCATACAGCCCTGATCTGAGTCCCAATGATTACTTTACATTCCCTAGAATCAAAGATTTATTGCGTGGTCAGCGGTTTCAAGGTCCAGAAGAAGCAGTGGAAGCATACAAATCGACGATTTTGACCATGTCAACTTCGGACTGGAATTGCTGCTATAATAATTGGTTCGAACGAATGCAAAAGTGCATTAACTGCAACGGAGAATACTTCGAAAAGCAATAAAAATAAATTTAGTTATTTCCTGTATGTATTGTTTTATATTCCCGATCATTTCGGTATGCCCCTCGTAGGTCGGCAGGTACCTTGACATTGACAGTCAGTTACCTCACCCAACCATAATTTTTAAATTTTTAAATTCGAGGAGATTTAATTCGACTTATCATACCATTTTGAAGGGAGTGACGTCATTTCATGGTGAGTAAATCTGAAGGAAACGTTTAATAATACGGATGTCAGTTCCTCCACTCGACCGAGAGAATTCCTCAAGTATAGTAGATTTTACTCGACTTATGATACCATTTTGAGTGAGGGACGTCATTTCAAGGTAAGTAAATCTGAAGGAAACGTCTTAGAATATGGGTGTGAGTATAAAAATATGTATCCACTTTTGAACCTTGTCACATTTACCTTAAATTGACATTTACCTCAACACACTGCATAGGAAAAAGAATGGATGAATGTGACATGGTACAAAAGTGCTAAAATCCAATGTATTTTTAGCACATTAATGACAGTAATTGGAGAAAAGTAATAATCAAAATTTTACAAGTGCGTAGTTATTTTGTATGCTAAAAACATAATGTTGCTAATATTACACATTACAGTCTTTAGCTACTAATACAACTTTAATCGTAGAGTAAAAGTAGTCGTTTGTCATAATTACTTTTTATCAATATTATACAGATTCCAACATAACATTCGAATTTTAAAATTATTAATATTAGCGTCACTTTAAAGTGGAATGGTGGTTCTGCAACGGACAATAGTAAACTATAACCCATCTTCAACAGCAATTTTAAAATTGTGTACTGGTATCACATTTGTAAACATGTCGACTGAAAGAAAAACAGGAAATAAATAAAAGGGAAAACATATAACAGACATATATGTTCTCTTGTATCAATAGTCCGATGATTGGGTGAATGAGACTTTGTCAGTAGTTCGCTCATACAGAAAATCAGACTGCGGAGTATTCAAATCATATAAAAAACAAAAGCAATGCGGTAAATTCCTCCCTTCCCACTCGATGCGGGGTATAATAATATATATTTTTTTAAATTAGCATTCTGCACTGCTTCTCTATATAAACTATAAGTGTGCGAAATTTCATACTCCTCCGTCCGCGCAATTTTCGTATACAAGTTTTTGCTTCACATATATAGTATAAATAAACACCACCATATATTGGTATATTTTAATTATATCAACGTCTAAACAGACACAAAACACCAGCCCACGCTCCTTGAACGAAGGGGTGACGTAATCTGTTGGGAAGTGCGGGGGCAGCGCGGGGAGAGTCGACGTCGGCCGCGCGCCTCCACCACAGAGACTCGCAGTCTCCTTGCTAATAACTGCTGGTCGCCTATGCATACAGCCAGTATACTAGCTGTATTTTAACTTTTTCTAACAATAGATAATTATATAATAATCATATTATATTTATATTACTAAAAAGTCATCAATCATGGTGTAGCGACACACCTGACGAAGTTATGTAACGACAGTTCGGCATCGTTACGCTTACAATGTCTTTAGATTACTAGCCGAAATTACGTCATAATAACATCCAGGCATTTTCCACAATAAACAAAAGTAGTTTAATCGGTCCTTCAATTCAATCGAATTCAATTAACTGAACGCCTTTTTAAAAAGGGACAGTAGATTCAGACTCGTATTTTAGGGAATACTCTAAACAATAAATATCTACTTGATACTTACTGATTATAGATAAGGACAACAATCCAAATATTCCGACCAAAATAAAGTGTACGGCGTGCGTGGCGATGGTTATGTAATAGTATATTCCCAAAGCCCCCATAGCTGTATGAAATGATGCGAATCCAAGGATTCCGATTATAGAAAGATGTAGGGCCAATAGTTTTTCCTGTAATACAAGTTTTTGATTAAATTCTTTCGTCGTCATGGTACTAGTAACATTTGTATTGTTATTATACCTCATTCATAGACATAACATGATATACACTGCCGTTTAAACGAGTACCAATCATTTCTGATTTCAGTAGGACCTCCGTTATATCTGGGAACTTTCACTTTCGTATTGCCTATGCAACAATGTTAAATTGTGACTAGACAAATAGGTCGGCTAAAGTACTTACTGAGCCTCAATACCAGGTGAATAGCGCCAGTATTCGCCTGTGAGCCATTGATATACTGCGATCACCAATCTTTATAACGGGTGGACGAAATGTCAAAAATCTCAATAAAAGCATGTGCTTATTAATAAGTATACCACATTTTAATCTTTTTTACACACTTGATTTCTAAAATCATCACATTACAGTCCGATCCTAACCATTAACGAGAAAATATATATATTTCGTCGGTATCGCAATGGATAAGGCGCGGGACTCTCAATCTGAGGGTTCTGGATTCGAATCCAGCCGTGTACCTATGAGTTGTTTTTCAGTTCAAGTGCATTATCCGACATGTGGAGTCCGCCGATCACTGCACCCGCGTGGTCCTACACTCTCTGTAGGAGAGTAAGCCTGAGCCCCTGCAGTGGGGACGTATATAACCTGTTGATGATTGATGATGATATATATTTGCGTGTGGTGTATTACCAATCATCACAATTCTCTCATAATTATGTGCACAAATACCTGGTGTTCTCTATTTTCTCTAGACCTAAAATCACTTATGTCTTCGTGTCAATATAAAAATTTGTTCATACTCACTTCAAGGGCACCCCAGAACAGAAAAACGCCAAGAACAATTAGAGGCCCACACGATGCTAGAAGCATTACTTGTAATATAATTGATATCTCAGCACCGTCATTGTAAGCAGTGACAAGAAAGTAGAGGATAATGTAAAATAAAACCGATATCTGAAATATCACGCAAAGTTATTTGGAGCTTGTTTGCATAATTATATTGAAAGGTAAATCGAAGTTTTCATGCCGCTGTAGACACTCATTCTGAGTTGAATTGTGTTATAAGAAGGACTTGACTCGTTTTGTCATGTTTCCTAAAAGTAAATATTTTAAAAATATATGATGTTACAACATCGGTTTGGTGAAACATGCGAAAACCGATGGTATCGCAATGAACTCGCATAGTCTTTGGATCGCATATTAACCGCAATTCGCAGTGATGTTGGTGCTGGTTTGTCGAAGGTTGGTTTTGTTTTGGTTTCCGCTGTAAAACTGTTTTCGAGATTTTGTGGTTGGGAAATTCACCCATAGATCGAAATAATGTTATCAAATTACACTGTTTACATTTTTACTTTTATTTTATTTATTTATTCATGAACAATACAATTGTACTTGTATGAAATTTTACAAGAATCAAAATAATCCTAACTCGGCCTTGATTATTGCTATGTTTGTGTATTAAACTTACCATTTTCAGCCATCCTAGACACAAGATACCTTTCCGCAAGGCTTTCCTGCCTTCTTCATCTAAAGTATTTGATCCTCGAAAGCATATTATCATGTTTGCTCCTGTTTTTTATACGGACATCACATTTAATAAAAAAAAACTCAATTATGTATTGATAACAAAGCAAAGAATTAACAAAGGTTAAAAATGTGTAACTTAAAAATTTTCAACTTTATTTTTATTGCTTGTCGGTTGTTTTGGTTGAAGTCGTCCATCAGTGCAATTTTTTAAAAGCACTTACAATACGCCCAATGAGAAAAAATCACTAAAATATTAAATACATCTTCCATGAGCTCATCCTAAAACATAGACTAAGGAAGTTTATCGTTTACGCTCGTAGCACTGGCTCGTAGCATAGAAAAAAAACTCTAGTACATGGCGATGGCGTTGCAAAGCATCCGCTGTCAAATGCAGGCAAATGAGATCTACGGAAATCTTTTTATGACTTATTATGAAAGAATATAATACTCACAAGACTTATTATTTACTAGCCTTTGCTCACGACTTCTTCCGGGTTGACTTAAGAAATAATACCATTGGACCTACTGGAAGGCAGGTCTTCTTTTCGCCCTTCATGACAAGAATACATTTAAATTTTTTAAATTTTAATAGAACTTTGTATATGCCCAAACCCAGTCTGCATAACATGAGACGCGTGATAGCCGGGTCCGACTCCCTGAGCAAATCGTATAGATATTTGCGCTTAGTATCAGTAGTCCAATGATTTGTTATTTGGCATTCAAATATGACATATCTCACTCTCACCTATCTCACGCATCTCATGCTACGCATGCTAGTCATTCTAACTCCACGTTACAACGTAAAAGAAGAGCAAAATACTCAATTTCGCATTTATACCAATATTAGTATGGATAACACCATAGTACTAATCTTATAAGTGAGTGAAATACGTCTATAGTAAGTAACAGCGTTGGAAAAGGACGGATGCAAATGATTACCCCAATCAAACTAGCAGGTCCAATGGGATAAATTCTGATGTTCATACATTTGAAGTTAAAGATAAAAGTTAGTAAATTATAAGCCAGCACCACGTTGACTCCAAGAAGTACTGAACTGTTGGGGCATTATCATTCTCAGTAGTTCAATCAATCGGTACAACTGGACTATTGAGACAAAAACTTCTCAATAGTATAGCTACTGGGAATAGGCGCTTTGTTTTAACAATGGTCATGAGCATACATGCAACACTGACTTTAGTAAAAGAGAACGGACTGTGACATACAAAATGAAGAAGAAAGAAATATTTTCCAAATCTATGTCCACATTCAAATTTCACCGTATGTCGCATCTTCTCAGTAACTAATCATGTGTTGTAGTAGTATTGTATCCACAAAATAACGTGTATTTAATTTGTCTGTTTTTATTATTATTTAATATTAATTATTTATATAAGTATACGTATGTGTTTATTCAAGTATTTAATTATGATCTATCAATATCTGTTACACCTCCACCTAAAATATTGTGTCTTATTTCCTCTACCCAAAGAGTCTTGTCTGGTAGAGATGTAAGCGATAAGACCGCCTTTTGTAAAAAAAATTAAAGTTTAATGTTCTATTTTAAGTTTTATTGGTGTACAGTAAAGTAATATTGTATTGTATTTTCTTTTCTGTTTCGATACTAAGTGCCCCGTCGACTGCTATGTGTACCTAGTTCAAATAAAAACAACAACATACGCTGACGAATGTATATTTACTAATAAAAATAATAAAACAGATAAAAACTTGACAATCGTAACTGAATGTAATTTATTCTTCTTGTTGTTCTTCGAGTACTTTTCTATAATTATGAACCGGTAAGACGTTCAAACAAAAGTCAACTGAAAAAAGTGCATTTTACCTTTAAATGAACAATTCTTTAAAAAAAATTTATTATAATCGTTTAGTACACCTCACAATACACAAAACAGAGCTAAACAAAATTAAAGAGATGAAGTGAGACTGAAGGAGTAAAATAGGAAACTATTCAATAATATATAACTTTTTTCTCCATGACACATGTTCTAAAAATCTTTAAATGATTAAGTTCAAATTGGGAGCAATATTTACGAGTTAAAATTGTAAGTTTATAGACAAAGTATCAATATAAATATAAGGAGAATTGGATCACGCCACTTCTTCCCCGTTGATGTGGCAAAAAGTAATAGGAGTAAGGTAAATTATGACTTCAGGAGATAAGCAGCTGACATCGCCCACCTTTGCCAAGCGTGAAAATTACGGTAAATGCCCTCAAAGAAAACGGCTTGACATAGCGACCTATGTGGGAGAAATGATTGTCCAGTAGTGGAATTAGTAGCGAGACTCCAAATGTGACTTTAGAAATCTTAATCCTTTTAAAAATTTCACGTATCATACTCGTACCTTGTCACCCCGCAGGTGTAGTACAAGGCGACTAAGATAAAACTGTTCAAGCATTGTCAGTCTTATCTACCTATGCACTGACTTACAACGTACTGCGATCATAAATCCGCCCACCAAGCGTGGTGGTTATGGCAAATAGAAAGTCCCATGCGGCGATATATTAAGGAGGCTGATGCCCAACAGTGGATTCATGCGGATTTTTATTACTAATTCAACAACGGGGATGAAAAATTCGACCATAAAGCTTGAACAATGTTGCTTGTAGAAAATATACTAAAAAGATGCTTACTCAGCAACGATCCGGCGAAAAACATAAAGCAGCAGGCAAGAACATGGTGTAATGGTTCGGTCGCAATTTTGAAAAAGAAGAATGTCCCAAGGATCCCCATGACAGTGTGCAATGAGGTCATAATAAGAATTCCTATAAGTGCTAGATCAATAGCAAGAATTTTTTCCTGTAAACGAAATCTAATTTTAAGTAACACTTTAATTCCCATATTTATAATGTACAAATTGTTCGGTCACAAAATCCTAAGACGTATGTACTAGTTTAAAGACTTTCGGTCAATAAGCTCACTGTTGACCACAATCTCACTTCATATTGAATGCTTGTGTGGTCAGGGTTCGTACCACGTCTGCTTTGAAAATAGCCAATTCACTCTGCCCTTGATGAAATCTAAGTCGAAGCACTCTGGAAACACAAACCAGTAGGGAATTCTATTGTTTAGTATTGCCCATAATGAATGAGAAACTTCGAACGAAAGGGGGAACCGTTCTCTGTGTTATTTTATGTTCTTTTTGCTTCTCGTAGTGATATATAGATAAATAATCCAAGTATAAAAGTTAGGAAGGTTTAAATGAGTTTGTTGAAACGGTAGAAACGGTTGTACGGTTGAAATGAAAAAAAAAAAACCTTTCATTTTCCTAAAATTTAGTTTTAAGTTCCTAAATGTCTATTTTGGTTTGGGTTGGGTATAGCGCCAGTAAACCGTGGTTGCTCAGTTAGGTAGGCCGTCAGTCCTTGAACAATTGAGATCTTGGTTCGATCCCGGCTCGTATCAATGAGTTCCAATTTGGAATTTATGTACGAATGAAAAAAATCATTACCATTGGCTTATTGGCGAAGTAAAACATCGTGAGGAAACCTGCACACTTTGGCGTCAAAGTGGAAATTCAAGGGTGTGGGTGAAGTCTACCAATACGCACTGAGCCCGAGTGGTGGACTATGACCCATAAACACTCTCTGTAGGAGATTAGGCCAGAGCCTATGCAGTGGGGACATAATATAGCCTATGTATGTTGATGATGAAATGTCTCTTCAACTTGACTCCTGAGTGAGCATGGTTCTTGGTAATTTCCATCTCTATGTAATATATTATAGAAAAGAATAGTTTTGTACATTATCTTCCATACTATGCCTTAAACTTTCAGGTTAGTCATATCTAAATACGAGTACACAAATATTATAGTATCTTCAACTGTTGAAAGAAATTTAAGTCTATCAATTTGCTAGGTTAGTCCATCTCATCATCACCAACCGGGAAGAGTCAACTGCTGGACATAGGCCTCCTTCATGGTATGCCACATTGACCGGTCCCGAGCCACTTGCATCCAGCGACTCCCTGCGACCTTATCCAGGTCATCGGTTTATCTAGTAGGGGGAAGGCCCGGCAGACGCTTCCCGGTACGTGGTACTCGAGAACCTTTGTTCCCCACCGGTTATCGGTTCTTCGAGCAATGTGGCCTGCCAATTGCCACTTCAGCTCACTGACTCCTCGAGCTATGTCGGTGACCTTAGTTCGTCTACGGATTTCCTCATTCCGGATTTTATCACGTAGAGAAATTCTAGTACATCTACATTGCTCTTGAAATATTTCCCCCGGGGTAAATCTTACCCATGTATTGCTATTTTAAAATGTCTTAAAAGGTTATTTCTTACGTTAAGTGCACCCCAAAACAGCAACACACCAATCAACAATTGTGGTGGGACACAGCACAGAAGCGCTATTTGTAATAACAATCCAATTTCATTGCCTTTGTCGTAAGCTTTGACAAGGAAAAAGAGAGTTATGTATCCCAGAACGGATGACTGAAAGGAAAGAAAATTTAATTATTGCATGCGTATAATCATTATTTGATGTTGTATCACTTGAAAACTGCAGATTTTGTACCAGCTAATAATTAAAACGAGTAGGCACATCATAACGATTTGATATCGTAAGGTTAAAAAGTTTGATGCTCTACTTGACTCCTCTAAAACAATTCTTGGCCGGCTGAGTAAGTCTTCTCGATAAATTTATCAGGCGGTGGAAAGTCTCCAATTTGCGGAGATTCTTAATAACACTTAGAAATGATATCGAAGTTTGGAGATTTGTAATCATAACAATGAAAATTTTGGCAGTGGTAATAATAGACAAATTAGTAACCAAGCACTAGTTAGTAACCATCAATTAGTAATACCATCAATGGTGAACAAGCAGCCTAAAGATTTTAGTTCATATTACTACTCTCAAAATATTGTTTTTGTAATTACTGAGTGATGATGTGACTTGTTTCTATTGAAAATTACCAGTTTTTATGCTTGTGTTAAAAGCCTCTTTGTTTCCATCCTATTCGTTATGACTTTAGATAATTAAATAAAATTCCAAATTCAAGCAGTCAGTCCCACTATCACCATTGTACATTGCAGAGGTAATTCTGGGGCTACATTTTTTTCTCAAAACAGTCCCACTATAACGACTGATCATACAGCACACCAGCGCGCTAAGAAGTACATAGTGGTAATCGTGGGAAAAGAAGTGGCATTAATACCATTATGGTAATTTGCAATGGTAATAGTGGGACCCACCCAATTCTAGTAGAGATTCAACAAAAACAAGTCACAGCATCACTAAATACACAAATACATTATTTTGAAAAGTAGTAATCAAAATATCAGCGTTTCAGAATTATGCATGCACGTAATCCAGCTCGTTGTGAATATAGTGCTCATTTTGAGGATCTAGAACAAGCTGATCGATTGAGAAAATATCGGGATCGAACCCTGCCCTGCCCTCATTCTCGTTGACTTCGACCAGTTTGCGCATAAGCTACCACGCCCTCCGCAGTGTGTACATCGTCAAAGGGTCCTCGCTACATGAATCTTTCCGTCACTTCACCAAAGCCAACATGCTACAGAACATCAAACAAATTCAAATAAAACACACCAATGTTGAAGTTGTAGTTGCTCTGCAATTTAATGACCACAAATTGACCCTTTGAATTTGTGAAATTTTTTAATTTTAATGTACTTTTTAAAATATGAATATATAAATCTGAAGATTTATAAGACTTACTAATTTCATCCACCCTAGAAACATGACCACTTTCTTTAGGAAACTTTTTCCACCTTCGCTAACATCACTGCCATCTCGAACAAAAAAAATCATTTTGTAGTTCCGTTTATACAGGCATTATATAAAATAATATAATTAGTTTCAATGCTCCCAAATAACTACAAATTTTTAATTTTTTTACAATCCTTCCAAATTTCGTTGTTTTTTGGTTGCTGTTTTTTATTGACACCTGTACGTCATCTCATTGCTTACTTTTTCATGGCTCTGACTAACGTTGCCCTTTTGGTGTGTGGTGTGTAAAAATACTTCCCTCCTCTATCTGAAATAATTTAATTACAATTTGCCTTTATAAAACATCTGTGGTAATATTACAGAAAAACCTAAGTGAGGTCCCTACTATATTTTAAACTTTTAGCGAATTTATCTTTAAACCTTGAGAAATAAATGCTGTCGGGAAAATAAACCTTATTTAAAGTAATTAATTTGTTTCAAGACCTGTCCGATTCCTTCTATATTGTTTTTATATCGTTAAAAACCCGAACCCGACTCACATTTGGCAAGTTTTAGGGTTCCGTACCTCAAAAGGAAAAAAGAACCTATGTAGTATCACTTTCTGAGAAAGAAAAAAAATCCAACTTCTGTAAGTCAACGCAATGAAAAGATACTGCCGTTTATGCAGCTTATTTTGATGATTTCCCGTATATTAATAACTACGAGTATATATGGTACTTCCCAATGACCTAGAATCTTGGAATTTGGCAAATATACTAATATATAATAAATGTAAATAAGTAGAATTTATCTCATTAAAATCGCTTTTATGATTAAAAACTGTTCCAAGTGCCTGTCCCTATAATAATTGCTCGCTGATTGCGTCTGGCGCATCCGTTAGGTAAAATTTACCTATTTTATGTACATATATGTACTGAATTACTTGGTATGCTAATTATTCATATTCTGGTCGGAGCCCTCGCCCTTGGCTGGTTTTTTAATTCTCCAAAACAGGCATTCGGTGTTATAGAGATTTATCAACTAGACCAATTTTTTGGTAATACTCGTAGACATTTTGACAAGTGGAAATTTTACTCAATGGTCATTTTGCGAAATGGTTATGATGAACATAAACTGTTTCAACTCTCTGGGTATAATATCCTAAAAGACGAATAAAACAAAGATGAATGTAAAATCGGTGCATTTGCTTGAAAACTGACACAAATAACTTTACAAAACTAAAACAACAAAATACCAATGTCATATTTACGATAATAATATCATGTAGATTCTTCTGGAGGAGGAGTTGGAGGTGCTGCAAGTTCATTTTCTAACGTAATTATCTTCTTTAAAGCATATATTGGTAAAATGAAAATACAGAAGTCAACTGAAAACAAATAATCTCTTGAAAAATACAAACCTAAGAGAAATTAGACTAGGAAACACTACATCGATCTAAGATTATTTTTTACAAATTTCAGGTAAATTATTATATATATATTTATATGTATGCATAAGACGTTTACCTATTAAAATTATTAAGTGTCTATTAATAAACATTTACGGTTTGGTATCGGTCAGAAAATTACCATCCTATGTCATCACGCGGGTATCGTAAAAGGCGACTAAGGGGAAAGTAAAGATGGGCAGCAGGATGCGTCACCAAGCCACCTTCCATGTGTGGTGCCAACGGCAAATTTCATCATATAAAATCTAATACGGGAGACTCATCAACAACATTGGAGATGCAGTCGATTATGGTGATGATGATTAGTAAATCTACATTTTGTTTCATTCATCATCACTTCCTACACTAAAAATCAACATTCTATTTATTGTTAACCAGATTCACCAGTTTAAGCTCGCAAAAAATATATAGTAAATTATACTTACTCAATATAGACATTGATAAAAATCCAAATATGACGATAAGAAGAAATGCCAATAGTTGAACAGCATTTTGAACGAAATACACCATACCAATGACTCCCATGACTGTGTACAGTGCTGCCATCATTATTGACATCATTATTGAAAATTCTAAGGCTATGGTGTTCTCCTGTAAAATTAGTCATTAAAAGTTTTATTGAGGAGGTTTATATGTATTTATATTTAACAGAGTCATCACCATTATTCTGAAGTTATTAAAACATGGACACGTAACCTAAGCTATATAACAAAAACATTCTACTGCGATCACTAATCGTTCTGCTAAGCGTGGTCATTATAGGCAAACTTTTCATTAAATTGTGACACCACTGATTTATGATTACGATCTTACAAGTACTAGATCCTAAATGAAATGTTCAGCGACGGTTTTTTGGTCTAGAGAAGTTTTCACCCTAGTAAGTAATTGAAGACATACAGATCGTAATTTTGCTAAAAGATTAATTCGCAATAAGGTTTACTGGCTGTCTGGACGAATAATAAAAAGAAAAATATTCTATGTTTTAATGCAGAACATACTCCTGTGCTTAATATCATCCAAATCTGTTTATCATTTATGTGTGATTGGGTTCAATAAACTACCCATAAAATCGTTTGTATTCATAGTGAGATTTTTAATTTGTTTTGACGTCAAAAATAAAAACTATGTTCCCCATACTTGGTTTCGTTTACGTCAAATGGTAATTAACAATAATAGTGTGATGCGACCAACTAGCTTTTCTTAACTTTTCCTTAAAAGACGGTTAAATAATTAGCAACGTTTTAAAATTAAATCACTTTCGTTCAAAATTACGTACTCAATGAATATGGGCCACTGTTCAAAACTTATGCTTGTTATAGTTTATACTTACAACTAGTGCTCCCCAGAATAAAAACACCCCGAGTACAAGTTGTGGCACGATGGAGCATGCAATCAACAATTGTAATATGAATGCTAATTCGTCTGCAGTAGTGCTTAAGCCTCTGACAAGGAAAAATACGGCCAGGTAGGCTGTTACTGCTGCCTGAAATATGTAAATGTTTAAAAATAATTTAATGGCTCCAAATTAGGTTGGCATTTTAGAGATGTGAGTGTAAGGGTACGAGCGAATACGATTGCACGCCAGATATATTATTTTATTATTCATTTATTTTTAGGTAATAAAGACCCATAGTTATAAAATACAATACAATAAATAGAAATTAATTCTAAAAACTCTCATCATCATCAGACGGGATATGTCAACTGCTGGACATAGTCCCGCTCCATGATATGCAACCAGTCCCGAGACACTTGCATCCGGCGACTCCTCGCGACCTTAACTAGGTCATCGGTCCATCAAGCAGGGGGACGCCCAGTACACTCTTCCCGGTACGTGGTCGCCACTCGAGAACTTTTACTACTCATCGGCTGTTGGTTTTTCTAGCGATGCTGCCTGCCCATTTTCACTTTAGGTCACTGGTCGAGCTATGACGGTGACCCTTGTTCATCTACAGATTTCCTCATTGCGGATATTATTCTACTTTTATTTACTAATGTACGTTCTTGCCGCCCTGGTGGTGTTAGTCGCCATATCGTGTATGTCACTAGTGTATGGCTTTTTTGGAAGTCAAATCCCATCGCTTTCATTCACAGTGACAATGTAGTTCAGGTTGTCAAATTGGGTCAGCAATATTTTCGGTTGATCGAAATATATAAATAAGCCAACAATTTATGATCGTTGCGTAATAGTCACGTGCTGCAGGCTAGAGTTAATTTAAACTCACAAGTTTTATCCATGCTAGAATGAGGACAATGATTCTTAGTGTTCTTTTCCTGAAACTTATTTCCTCGTCATCCAGGCCATCAGTGTTACGGAAGCAAATTATCATTTTTGTTGGTTAGGCAGAACATGAAATTGAATCAGAAGTTTCTTTTATGCCTTTATTCTACTTGAAATTTTGATTCTTTAAATTTTCAATGCTTTTCGGTTGTTTTTTCTTGACATGCAAAGAGGATATTTGACATGTAGCTGCTTACTTTTCTGATTGACGGCTGCACGTTTTGATGCAAATATAAATGTTGCCAACTTATCAGAAAATTAAAATCAATGTTTCTCGGAACTAATGCTTAACACGTTCTTCTTGGTTTATTTATAACACAGATTACGGGGATTAGATATAATAGCAAAGAATATTATAGATAGACAACGTAGGACGTATCGACACATTTTGAATTTGGTATAAAAATAACTTAACGATTTACAGTGCGGGGAGAGGAGAGCAGCCTCAGAATGAAAAGAGACAATGAAATACACGAACGCCAACATCTCAGAAAATTTTACACACACCCGTGAAATTTTATCTCATCAGTTGTATGTCAGTTGTAGTTTGGTTGTAGTTAACTTTCAACGCAATGCACTTTATTAATTTACTTTTGATAATTAAACTAAAAAACACTGACAAACAAAGGAGGTGCACAAAAACACGCTTTTTGTTTTCTGTGCACCTCCTTGCCACGCAGTAATATATTATCTGCTGATCTGTAACGGTGCTACTGTACTAGCTGAATTAAAATCTGGGATTCAAGTCGCAAAGTTGACTTTCAGCTCGCTGGTCAGACGACCTAAAGAAGTTAGAGGGTAGTGAGTAGGTCAGGAGAACCGAGGACCGGAATGAGAGGCGCGCTTTGGGAGAGGCTTATGTTCAGCAGTGGAGAGACACGGGCTGATAAGTCATTACGTCCACAGGTGAACATGAAATTCCACTATGAGTCGCCTCTTTCCATGGGGTTTTCTAAACTGCGGTTACCATTTAGAAAATGTAAAAAACAAGTCAAGTTTTCCACTCTGAATAAATAAACATCCTTTCAGGTTAACTAATAAGAAGGGTGACTATTTAGTCTGCACTCTATCGGATTTTAGCTGCTTAGTAGACATACCACACTGTTATTATTAACGTGAGAGGAATCCTGTCACTCTGTTGCCTTTCCACGGACAAACGTCTGAACTGATCTGATCGGAATATTGCACATTCACATGGCATCGAGAGGGAGAAAATATTTTTATCCTGATAAATGGAAAATTTACTGAAGCCCACACAGATGAAACTTCTAGAAAAAGCGTTACTAGCTTTTAATAACAAAATAAAAAATACGCTACGTACCACCAACCAGATTACTGTTTCTAGACAATTTTAATTCTACAGCTTGGAGTAACTGAAACGCAGCGTATGACTACGGACGCCTTTTAGTTTTTTTTTCTTGTTGTAGTCCGACGGTACATTTAAATTTTGTGTTACTCGTGTAGAGAAACCATTTATGCATCTTAGTCATTAAACATAATCCAGAGATAGTCCAGTCAAATAGAGTTTTTGGTAGGAAAGTTTTGGGGTAGTTCTGATTTCTTCCATTCTATATGTTTTGGGGCGCTGAATCCGAATCTGAGGTAAAGACCGCCGAAATATGCCAATTCAAGTAGCGCTTGCGACTGAACGATTCCTCGAGAAAAACAACTAAATATGTAGGTAATTTTATGTTCTTTAATTTCTTTCAGAAACTCATTTGCGAATAGTGGATAGTTTTCTGAGTTTTAAGCAAAAATCGGAAAAAGTCCCAGATTTTTTCTTTTTAGGGTTCCGTACGCAAAGGGTAAAACAGGACCCTATTACTGAGACTTCGCTGTCCGTCCGTCTCTCACCAGGCTGTATCTCATGAACCGTGATGGAAAGTTGAAATTTTCACAGATGATGTAATAAATACAGACTAAACTAAAAAACAGAATAAAATTAATATTTAAGGGGGCTCCCATACAACAAATGTAATTTATTTTTGAGATGTGAGATGTAACATACAACTAGCGCCATCTAGTGTCGTTCTCATCTACTACTGCTACTGCAAAACTAAATTGATAACGAATATCGAGGCGCATTCTTTAGATTAGTTTTCCGTGTGTTAAATTACCATATTCTGTACGAAACCCTTCGTGCGCGAGTACGACTCGCACTTGGCCAATTTTTTACATTTTTATCAATTATCCGTCACGATATTTTATTAGCAAACCTCCCAAAAGCCCAAAACGTTCCTACCAGGTGCCCTTTTGAGCATAATTTGACTGGATTAAGAATAATGACTTAAATTAGTTAGAATGATAACAATAATTTAAGTTAAATTAATTAATAGTCAAAATTTTAAAATTGGTGACAAAGCCAACAAGCTTTATGTATAAAGTCACAATAAAATATCCAACGCCAATACAAGTTTTTATTCGGTGGAATAAATGCCATCGAGATCCACATAAAATTTAATATATTCAACTAAGTACCTTTACGGACTAAAGTCCAAACTTCCATAATTGGTTTTAATCCGACGTTGATTCAACAGCATTACCCTATTTTTGACAACGATTGGGTAATTTCTTAAGTAATGCAAGATATGACGTCCTTTTGAGATGATGCTACTGGAGAAAGAATCTTCTTGTAAGTATATATTATCATCACATCGGTCCAAATATCTGCTGTGAATTTGACGAATCATCACATACATAATATTATAAACTTTAAGAAGCACACATAAAGCTAAGAGTATGCATGTGGCTACTTTATGCACAGTTAGAGGCGGATAATCGATCACAATTTCATATTTTCGGAATTATGCGGTGGATGGTATCACAGGACGATAATTTTAAACACGACTTCAAAAATGGAGGAGTTTCTCAATTCGACTTGTGTTTTTTTTGTATGTTATGGTATGATTCTTTTTTTGTATTGATAGAGCATATTTCAGAGGGTTGTCCCATGTAAATATCGAAATTGAGAAAATCAACAAAAAACAAATATGTACCCAGATAATTCTACCTCTAAGGGTAAACATTTTTGGGGCAGTTGAAGTCAGTTTTTGCACAAATGCACAAAATAATAGCAAAAATAACGATGAATTGTGAAGAGTGAAATGGGCTTCTCAAAAGCCTAAATCAAATAAGAATTATACTATGCTTACTGATTAAGGACAAGGACATCAAGGAGAATACAGAAACAAGAAGGTAGTGCACCAAATGTGATCCGTGAACTAGGAAATATACTGTTCCCAGGAACCCCAATATAGTGTGGTACGTTGACATCAACAGCGTTAGCACTATTGCCAATTCCAAAGCGTAAGATTTTTCCTGCAAAATGTAGTCATAATGTTACTGTCCCTACAGTTACACTAACATTCTAAAGCTACTTTTATTTGTTTTGCTAAGTTTTACTATAAAAATAATCACAATAGAATATACAAAGAAAATATAATAATATAAGAAATGTAATAAGGGGCTAAATTTCACAGTTCTTTTTTCATTATTTCTAAGCCATCGTACTTACTTTAAGAGAACCCCAAAACAATAATATTCCATGTAAAGCTTTGGGCGCAAGAGTGCACAAAATCATTGATTGTAAGAAATATCCTATTTCATCGTTATTGCTGTTATTTTTAACGACGAGGTAGATAATAACGAAATAAAGTGGTGAAAGCTGCAACAAGAATTAAATTATTGCAACATGACATCGCTGGTTAGATTTCAAGTGCGGGATACCTGGCACTCGGGACTCGGGAGTCGGTGGATGCAAGTGGCTCGGGACCGATCCAGTTGGTAAATATCGTCTAGCAATATGGTCTTTGTCCAGCAGAGACGTTTCCTGGCTAATGATGATATCTGTAACTCGGTTTGTTGGTCTACTGTTTGTCAGCAGACTTATGCACCATGTTATCGAATTATGTCGCCCAAAAGCAATGCTATTCTGGTCGCTGGTACATCTAGCGGGGTCAGCCGAGGTCATCTAAGATACAACGGAATCGACTTTACTGTTTATCTGTGAATATAATGTATTAAACCCATACTAATATTATAAATGCGAAAGTGAGATGGTTGGACCTTCCTTCCCCGTCGTGGACGGAAAGTCAAAAGGTCTTTTTTATAGGGACAGTTGAAAGGCCGGAAAAGGGTATAGGCTACTTTATATCCCTATCGAGCAAGTAGTTCCCGTGAGATACTTTTCAGAAGATCACGCGGGCGAAGTCGCACGCATAAACTTATATACTTTTACACATAACTCACAAGTTTCGTCCATGCAAGACACAAGATAGTGTCTCTAAGAGCTCGTTTCTTAAAGCTCAATTCATCTTTGTCCAAAACTTCTAATTCACTGTTGAGGTAATAATGTAACATTGTTGTTCCAGGTAAATTTGTTATGTGGGTATCGAATTTAAAAATGTAATCCATTGCCCTAGGGTATGGGGTTTTACAAAAAAATTTATTTTATTTTTAAAAATTACAGATTTATAATCGGAAAATTAGACAAGTGAGTCAAAGATAATACAATATTAGTACCTAAATTAGTACTTTGATTAATACCGAAGCGATAAATTTTGGTGAGAAATGGATAAATAAAACGCAAAACATTATATTCTCTCAGGTATCAGCTATGGTTCTGGTCACTGAGCAAGTAAATGTTCTGGTTCTGTAGTCCAAGTCTCAAGTACTCCAAGCGTTATGATTTGTGATGGCAAAGTGTGACTTTAATTTATGTTTGTTTGATGTTTAATTAATTATTGATTATTCTATATCTGTATCATATATGGACGGTGCTGACGAAACTGTCACCTTGTAACGGTACACCAGTGCCGAATCATTACACCATGAATCTGTAACCAAGTTAACGATTAGCTTTTCCATTTGGTTAAAAGTTGATTTTACAATTTGGTACACGTAACCGATTAATGGTCTTGTTGCTACGCTCGATTCCCAAACCAGAATATCTGTGATTTTCGAGAACCACTTCTGCTATAGTCACATGTTATCAGGCGAGGCCAAGGCCTAGTGGTTGCACCGCTGGACGTAAAATCAGACGGTCCGGGGTTCACACAGCGGGTAAAATATGAATATAGGAAACCATCTATTTAGTCAGTTAAGCCAAAACAGGTTATTTTAAAAAGAAAAATCTATAAATAAAATGTTTTTTTTTATACTTTAGTCATGTATTCGCAAACGGATATGATTGGCTGAATGGTTTATGACGTCAGCTGCTTGTAAACATTTGCGTGTAGATATAGTCTAGAATCAAAATTTTACAAGCAGGTGACGTCACGATGACATGAGGATATAACATATTGTCAGGAGAATCATATTCCCGGGATATTTCAATATCTTTTTTTTGCCTCTCCATAAAGAAAACGGTCGTTTTGTTTCTCAAAAATGCGCAAAGAAATCTACGTTTTGCACAGTCTGCTCTGAGAGACAGAAGTAAAAAGTAAAAAAAAAGTAAAAAGTGTTTATTTCTTAAATAATTTTTTACAGAGTTTTGCAGGGGCCTTCCAGAAAGTAGTCTTTCGACACTTGTGTTGGAAGTGCACCGCGTCTTCCAGACGAATTTACACAGTATTATTTAAAATCTTAGTTCCTATTTTAAGTTTGCTATGCTCATATGTGTGTGTGTGTGTTTGTGTGTGAGTTGCGAGAAGAATTGCACACTCTTATGCCCTACGGATACTGAAGTGCCTTGGGATCGGTTTAATGTGGCCACATATGAGTGTACAATTAATGAGTATAGCAGTATGGTACATAATCTAGCCATATTTATGTCACTCTTGATAAGAGAGCCTCCGTTCCTTCGTAAGAGAGTGTACTGAGCCATGTTATTAACGTTTTTTTGCAGGTGTAACTTTGCATAGGGTATATGTTGATCAGTCTGTTTACCTTGTTATATATATAAGTAGATTGACAAGGGTATTGCCGACTAGCAAAAGTTGTTCGCACCGAGTGTGTACGAGCTACAATGTCATTCCGTCGTATGTTTAATAAATTTTGATCAAACGCTAGGGACCTATGGACTTTAAGAATAAGATGGAGTATATATAGCTTTCTGACGGATAAGAGTTTGCTAGTTTTGTATAGCTGTTCTGTAGAATATCTGTAGCGCTTAAAATATATTACTTTGATAAGAGACCTTTGTGCACGTTCGAGATCTAAAAAGTTGGTTTTAGTGGCTCCTCCCCAGATAGGTATGCAATAGGTGATGACTGATTGAACGAGGGCGGTATAGACGTTATTAAGAAGGTTTTTTTCCATTACGTGTCTGAGAGATTTGAATATCCATGTCATCTTCCTAGTTCTGTTCATAATCAGTTCTAAGTGAGGATACCAGCTAAGTCTTTGGTCTATCATAATACCAAGGTATTTAGTGACATTAACTTTATCTAGAGAGGGGCAGTTACATGTCCTATGATCACAAGGAACATTTTTATGTATTTTAATGTAGTAATTTGAGTTTGGCTGTGAGTTCAAGTAAGGTGAGAAACAGATAAAATTAGTCTTTTGGATATTTAGTGTTAATAGATTTTCATTCAACCAGTTCGACACCTTCACAAGGCCTCTCTCTGTTTTCTCTTGGACCGCATCCCACGAGTTAGCACTAAATACAATGGCAGTGTCGTCTGCATAGCAAAATAGACTGCCTCCAATATTTTGGAGATTACAAAGCTCATTGATGTATATTAGGAAGAGCGTTGGACCTAATACACTCCCCTGAGGGACCCCAAAAGTAATTTTCTCTTCGTAACTTACAAATTTATCGATTTTTACCACTTGTGTTCTGTCATGAAGATAGCTGTTAAATATGGACAGGGGCTTACCTCGAATGCCAATGCCTTCCAACCTATGCACAAGAATGGGGACAGAAACGGTGTCAAAGGCCTTTTTTAAATCAAGAAAGACTGCTAGGCATTTTTGACCTCTATCTACTTCTTTAACTATCGTGGAGGTTAAACCTTGTACAGCGTCCTGAGTTGAGAGTCCCTTTCTGAAGCCGTATTGGGATGAGGATAGAATGTTATATTTGTTAAGGTAACTAAGAAGTCTCTTATTTATTAATCTCTCTATAATTTTAGAGATGGAAGTTAGCACAGATATAGGCCTGTAGCAGTTAACATCGGTTTTGTCACCACCCTTGTACACGGGAGTAACAACTGCTTTTTTAAGGGAAGTAGGAAAAATACCTGCGCTGAAACATAGATTTGTAAGTTGAGTAATCAGTGGAACTAGAAAGACTTTGGAGAGTTTCAAGAATGAAGTGGGAATGCCATCCCAGCCGGGAGCGCTACCTGAGTCAAGACTCATCAGAATACTGTTCACTTCAAGACAATCTGTGTCTAATAGTATAAAGGAGGATAAATGAGTATTGTAGGGTAAGTTAGATTGTTTATGAGAGACAATATTCGTCTGGTTTTTAATTATCTCTGCAAGTTCCGAACCAATAGAGGCAAAGAATTTATTAACATAGTTGACGGAAGCTTGAGGCAGAAGCTTTACGTGCAGTAAATCTACATTAGCTGTTTTTGGAGGTTTGTACTGCGTGATATCGTTAATCGTAGACCATAGTTCTCTTGGATTTTTCATATTTTTGTTAATGCGGGTTTTATTAAAGAGTCGCTTCAGCTTTTTTATTAGATTAGTGCAGAAATTACGATACCGTTTATAGGTAATTTTTATAATTATGTTATTAGGATCTAGCCTCAATTTCATTTGGAGATGATTCCGAAGCCTTAAGCATCGCAGTGCACCAGCTGTAATCCACGGTTTTATGGTTCTTTTATTGTTGGGGACAGTAATTATTTTAGTATTAGCGTCTAGAGTAGTCTTGATCAAGCTTATCAGTGCGTCAGCAAAAGAATTAGGGTCTAAGTAAGTATTTAAATAAGTGATATCCGTAGTAAGCAGCATATCCATAGCCTTATCATAGTGAGTTAAGGTTTTGTATTTATTAAGGAGTTCTTTTCTATACGTGTGCGTTATGCTAAGCACAACCAGGTCATGGTCAGTGACCGTTGTATTCAAAACAGCAACAAATGCCGCCGAGTTTTGGTTTTTGTCGAGTTTCATGTTAACATGGTCTAGGCAGCTATTGATCCTCGTTGGTAGTATGTGACCGGGTAAAATACCATGTATTGACAGCATATTAAGGTAGTTGAGTCTATTATTATGTTCTTGTGAAAGTTCATTAGGTGAGGTTATAAGGTTGATATTGATATCGCCCATAATTATAATGTTTTTCCGAGATGATAATAATTGAAGTTGTGTGTCTAAAGAGTCAGTGAAACTTTGCGCGTTTGGGTACGACGGGGACCTATAAATGCCCAGGAATGTATAATTAGCAATCTCCACCTGAAGTCCAGTAGATTCTGCAAGTGACAATTCAGTTACCTTAGCATGATATTTATTACTAACGTAAAATACCACCCCGTCATTTTGATTGAGGAGTCTATTAGACTGATAACAAGTGTAGTTTTGTAATATTGGAACCGATTTTAGTGAATTCAGCCTGCATTCGGTAAGTATAAGTATGTCAACTTCATAAGGTAATTGCGAGAGCGTTATACATAAATCGTCGAGATTCTTATAAATGCTTCTCATATTTTGTGTTATGACAATTAGATTATTTTGGGATTTTCGTATAAACTTAATTAAATCTTGAATTTCGCATTTAGTTGAATCCGCGATTTGCACACTGTCTATTTCCTGCAAAGTGTTAAAACTATCCATAAAAGTGATTAGAATGAGACCGCCAGCCGTTCCTGTAGGTGTACATAGTTGTGTTAATAGTTAGGCAATTTGTATTTAATTTGTATAGGTATAAGTAGTTAGGTAGTGCATTAGTAGTTTGTGTGAGAAGTGTTAGTGTGTGTGTGAGAGTATGTAAGGGGGTTAACGAGTGCGTTTGTAGGGAGCGTAGATATTGATAGATGTAGTTATATTTAAATAGTTGTACGTAAGAATTTGTGGTGTAATTGAGCATAGGAATTGATAAGTACGTATTTTTATATATGGTTTTAACCATGAGATCGTTAAGTACAAATAATATCAGAGCAAGAAACTTATAAGCTAGTCATTTTTCCAACAAAAGGTGGTGTACCTGGGCTTCGTTTTGTATGTGGATTATTTTGGCGTTATCATCCTTTCTGACAAAGATCTTCCCGAAGTTGGTCCAGCAGTATTTATATTGCTTGGACTTCACTAGATCGCGGGCCAGAAAGAATAGGCGGCTTCCCTTAGCAGTCAGCTGCTCCGTCAGGAATATAGGAGTGTCCTCTTCTGATGTGTACCCTAGGTGCTTGGCTTGCAGTTTGGTCTTGTTTTTGATATTAAAGTTTTTAGCCGCTTTGAGTATGTCCGACCTCATAATCGTAGATGCCAGTTCCACGACGATTGTAGGCTTTCTTTCCGCTTCTTTTTTAGGTCTGAGCCTGAAAATATCCTTGACATCGCGAGTGCAAATTTCGAGATTCAAGGTCTTGCTTAAACACAGTACCATTGCGATCAAGTCATCGCGACTTTCTTGTTGTTTTTTGGGCACATTTTTTATCTCGATGCTCGTTTTGCGGGATGTTCTTTGCAGGTCCTCAACCCGGTCCTCAAGGATAGCTATGTACTCTCGATCCTTGTGAGATTGTTTCTCTAGTTGGTCGATTTTCTTGTGCAGTTCTTCGTTTTGAGAGGTGAGCATAGACGTTGATTTCTCAATATTGGAGTTAGTTTGACGAATCTCTTTTAAACTGTCGTATATTCCAGTTAGTTCGAGCTTATTCTCCGTAAAAAGATCTTTAATCAAATCACGCATCTCTTCTTTAAATCTCGCGAACTGCGCGGGCGGCGAGTCAAGTTCTATCTGTCTCTTATTGCGATAAGAAACAAAATTATTGGTGGATTGCTCATGACTCATGTTGGTATCAGTTTTGTTATGCAGCTCAGAGTCAGAACCATAAGAAGATTGCATGTTGTTATTTTTAATCCAGTCCGTTATTATTTATTTCCGTCGATACGCGTAGGCCTAAATGAAGTCAGATCCGACGGCAAGCTACGGTCCGAGGTGAGCAGGGCCTATAGAAACCCTGAAGGCCTGAATGGTGGGACGTGTTCCGCTTCAAGCCGCAGCGCGCTACCAGCAGCTGTCCTTATCGTGCGGAGACCTTCTCGCTCCTTCAATTAGTTGAGGTGCAGCGCACGCGCATACAACTGTCTTGTTCGCGGCTAGATGGCTTTCACTCACACTGTTGCCTGTGTTTATATGAATTTAGACTTTGAAGTGATGTCGTTAGGGTTGATATCTGAAGAAGCACTATTTTTTAATTTTTGAGTAAGTTTCTGTGACACAACCGCTCGGAACGGAGTCCGCGAGGAAGAAGACAGAGAGCTCCCGGATGAGAAAATTTCTCTTTACCATAATATTTTAAAATAAACAGGTGGCTTTTTGCACTAAGTAATTATCTAAGAATATAACATCCAATGTAATGTTGGGAAATGAGTAAAATTAGCATAATCATGATTTTCATTTTTACATACTATTTTTGATTATTGTTCAAAAACTCCTATTTTTAGGAAATTACCAAAGCTATATTCTATTAAAAAATATATATATTAAAAGCAACTCTGTACGGAGGCATTCTGAACGATTTCTTTTTAAAATATCATGTCATAAATTAAATTATTCTCATTTTAAATTTAAGTAATTACCGATTAACGACAGAGACATTATTCCGAATATCGTTGCCAGAATATAATGTACGGAACTTTCTGCGATTAAAATAAAGTATACAGTTCCAAATATGCCCACAGATGTGAACAGGGCTCCCAATAAAATTATCAATACTAGCGCAGTGTTCAGCAAACACACGTTCTCCTGTAATTGTATTATATTTGTAAGATACTTAACAAATTTTACAATCATTTTATTCAAAGCTATATAAATCCACCGGTGTACATGAGCCACTCTTAGATCGCCACGATGATCAAGCTTTCTAAGAAGATATTAGTCAACACCACCATACTTGACTGACTGGTGTCTTGAGTGACTTGAGTGATCGCAGTACACGTCAGTACGCATCAGGACGCTGTTGTTCATCTCCTGAAACTTATACTTCATAAATCTGTACGACGTACACAGGAGAACATGGAGTGGTTACATTCTAAGATGAAACTATAGACTTTTAACATATATTTTAATTATTAGGTCACACGGATAATTTGTTCTAATTCTTCATAGCAAAATTTTGTTTTGTTTCGTCATATATAAATTTAGTTCAGATTATGCAAAAACACTACCATTCCGTATTGTTAATTACCAAAAATTGGTTCATTTTGTACACAATTTTTAGAAACATTTGAAGTCTTGTATACTAAAGCTAATGTTCATGTGTCTCCCTCCATATGTATTGTAGAAGGCAACAAAGATATTTCTTTACAACTCAATCTTTACATAAAACCGTTTATCAAGCTTAGTGATTTTGGCAAATCCCCTATTTCAATAACCAATGGTACATACTAACGTCAATAGCACCATATATTAGAATAACACCATTTAACGCGTGCGGCAGAAGAATAGATAAAATCATAATTTGTAAAATTGTTCCAAGTTAATTAAATAAGTTAATTCTTTTTTACCGTAGTTTTTGATCAGGAAATAGAGAAGGACGCAAAACGCAAGGGATACCTGAAAAATATATTAATCAATAAATCATAAGTACCAAATTTTAGTAGCAACAGTATTAACATGACATGACAGTTAGTTCGTTATTCACAAGAGGAAGAGATTGAACAATTTTTTTACTATATATTAGGTAAGTGGTACGTAAATATGACTTTTCAAGGGATACTAGTAAACCCCTCGAGTATAGGCGCAATTTTTTTTTTACTTTTTAGTCCATTATTTAAAAAAAGACCTGTTAACTGTTTAGTTTTTTTTACTATATTTGCGTTGGTTTTATATTAATTATTTTAGTGTACGAGTAGATAGCTGATTCAGTGAAAACTATGTAGCTAAATTTTCCCCCTCACAAATTGCAATTCGTATTAGTTATATTTAAACTAGAAACACAACTTGTGTGGTGACACTTAAAAATTATGAATCTAAATAGTGGCACAGTGGTGTCATTTTTTTTAGTTTTATAAAAAACTAAAATTTAGTAGATCTTTAAAAACAAATAAGCGAATCCGGATAGAATAATAACATGTTCGTAAAACACAGACAGTGTATATACATACAAATTTAATGCACCCCAAACATATAATGACATTCCTCGATGATTCTCTTCTAAAGCTTATTTCATCTTCATCTAAAGACATGGTCACATTTCCACGCCTGAATATAAACATTATATTTAAATTTATTCAAAACTGTTATTTTCGGTCTATACTTCTACGTGATATATTTGTTTTAAGTTTCAATATGACTGAATAATCAAACCACTGATTGTAAGTTCGTAACTGCTGAATTACATAAAAAGTATTATTTATTCCTGAACAAATACTTAAAACGCTCAAACCGCTTGAAAACCAAGTACACCTAAGACAAATAGTGTGACACACAGATCACTTTAAATGTGGTGTGACACTGAGTCAACACTGAGTTCACTTTAAGGGACACTAAATACCACTAATAGCGATCTAATAGCGATATTAATCATTATAATAATGCTTTCTTTACATAAATATGGATAAATGTCACAGATCACTAATTTTTACTGACAAATGTGAAGCTAGCAGTCACAGACTAATTTATATGTACCTATGCTCTTACTGATCACGTATCCATAAAATAAGGATAAGGGACTCTTCTATTTGCGAATGTGGCTTAGACGAGGGTACATCGGATCATATTTTTTTCAGTTGCCCTAATAATAAATCATCACTTTACAATTTTCTTCCCGATTATATCCCCCGTCCTTCTAATCTCAAATCTCTTCTTTCTTATGTCTTCTCTCGTTTTGTTTATACTCTTTCTAATTTTATTCATTCCAACAATATAAAGTTGTAATCCCTCCAGTAACTGAACTATGTTTCGTGTCGTGTGTTTTCTCCTTTTTGTTTTAGTCCTCTCAAAGTGTATCGCGTGTCTGGCTAACCGATTATTTCCTATTACACGTTGCCTCTTTGGACACCAGATTTTGGCAGAATTACCATGAAGTTGGTAGTTGCCATAAATATCAAGAATTGAATTGAATTGAATACTGATCACTGTACTGATTACTTGCTCAGTGCAAAGAGTATATAATATACTACGGCTCAGTGGTGAAGCTTATGTGTAAAGAGGATATAATATACTATTTATGGGTTTTGACACTTTTAGCATCAATATAAAGCAGAATAAATACATAGATTAAAGAACTACGCTTTTTGGCAAAAAGAAATCCGTTTTATAGCCACCAGTAGCAATCAGTCTATATTTATAGGTTTATAACTGTAGGTGTTTGAGTTCGACTGTGCATTTTTACATGTTTGACACGTAGTTTCTTCCGTTACGCTAATATACAACTTGTAGCCAACTTTCAAGTGTCATCAGTATTTCTACTTTTTTAGGGTTCCGTACCCAAAAGATAACCAATACAAATTACGAAACTTATTGTATCACTAAATTTCGAATGTCGCACGGGAGGCCTATGTTCTGCAGTTTACAAGCTCATGATGATGAAGTTTTATAGTTTCACATAAGTTAAAAAACATAACATTGTAAATAAATCTCGGGGGATTATACTGGAACATCAACCAGGCCGAGTATCTTGTATCCTTATAAAATAAAACAATTCGGGGAGAAATCAGACGTATGCAATGTCCATTTTTAGGTGCAAAACTGATGTCAAACAATTTTTCTTGCAAAATCAATACTGTTTCGTTTCAAAATTTGGTTTTAATTGGAAATATTAGTGAGGCACTCATTACAAAAGTAATATGACTTCACATAACGTTGGAACTATATTATTGCAAATAAATAAATATAAAATAAATGAGCGACACCTGCAAACTGTTTTTTATGTATTTACAATAAAAGTAATTTTCAAAATACAAACATTTTTGAGTATAAAACAAACACAAAGTGAATGGAATATGTAATGTTGACTTCATAGTTCTGGAATGTCCTTACTTTTTATTTATAATATGTAAATTATTATATTGCTTTATTTTTATATTTTCCAGCATATAATATGTTCTGTGAATATCGACTTGCATTGTAAACGTAGTTTTGCGCGTTCACAATTTGGTCAACCTTTATTTCCATCTATAGGTGGATCTGCTAAAATATATTTTTTAAATGTATGTACTATCACAACATCGCCACAGAAGTCAGCTGAAAAACAAATTCTTTTAAATACGTAATTACACCAATTGAAAAGGTCGTGTAATCATGTAGAGTAAGTTGGGCGGGGTTCTGAGTAAGCGCACATTCTAACGGACTTATCATCTCTAACTGAGCTGAGAGTATGCAAGTGCAAAAACAACAATACATTTTGGGTTCTATACGATGCCAACGACACTGAAGTACCCGGAATCCTTGCGCTCAATGCTTTGATACGTAATTATAGCAAGACTGGACATCGGATTATATTTGTTATAACTTTAATATTCAATGGCCGTTAAGCTGCTAATGGGTCCTAGATGTCGTTTTGATTAATAATCCCGAAAACTGTGTGAAAATGAAAATTGTGTTTAACTATGACGTCAGATATTATTGATACTTATATCCTGACATTATAATGCAGTGTAGAATTTCTCAGAAAATTCACGCAAAACCTCTGTATTAAAAGATGATGGGTAAAACTAATTTATATTAAAACTTTTTTACAGTGGTTGTTGATGCAGTTCAATTAATTGGACGCTGCTTTATGTGGCTTCACGCAGCCTGATAAAGTTCCCTTGCTTTGACTCTCTTAAAACAAAAACGTTTTTCAATGAGAAAATATTTCTTAATGTATACTTACATATAACAGACAGCGATAAGAATGCAAACAAAATGGCAATAAAAAAGTTTACAGTGAAATGACCGTTTTTCATAAAGTGCACCGCTCCCATGACGCCCAAAATTGTGAAGAATGCCGACATCGCCAGTATAAGAACTATTGCGATTTCTAGAAATATAGTTCGATCCTGTAATTTGGATAATAATAATTTTGTTATAGATTAAACTTTAGTTTGATAAGTTCAATCAGGACCTTCCCTAGGGGTGACAGACGTTGGGGGACGGGATCAATACACAACTCGAAACTCGTGGTTAAAGAAATTTATTTATCTCAAACGAAATTTACATTTCACTTCATGAGATTACAGTAAGAGAAATAAGAGAGTGTGTGTGTGTGTGTGTGTGTGTGTGTGTGTGTGTGTGTGTATACAGTAGTACATTTATGTACCTTGTACTGTCTAGGAGAATACTTATAGACATACATATGAACTGGTAAAAGTTGTGGGGTGTCGATGAACGCAATCAGTTCTGACCCGGTCATTAGAACGCACCAAGGAGAGGCCAAATTCAATGTTCAGCAGTGTAATGTTTATCTCATTTTCTCCACCCTGAAGCCTACAATACATGCATTTTATCAGTGTTCAACTAAGTCAAGTAGTGTTTGCTGGTTGTATGCATCTAGTTCACTTCCTCTATCGTTTCGTTTCGGTTGGTTACACATAACATCCATAGAATTTAACACGGATTAGAATCTTACTTACATGCTGACTCGCTCGAGGTGTGAGAATACGGACAGTGTTTTGCAACATGATTATCTCGGGGCCATATGACTGTGCTAATGGAATCACACAGGGCCTGGTGACTATGTGAACTGTTTTGCCTAGTCAGCTTATCGTACTATAATTGTTCATGCTATTATTCGTATACTAGATGAAAAGTTTTATAAAATTGCAAGCCATATATGTGGTTTTGTTATTGTTTTGGCAATGGGGACTATAGGCAGGCTACATCGCTTGAAGAATGATTAAACAATTTGTGAGAATACGTTTGATGCAATCATATCGGAACCGGTCGTTGAGTCGTACTTTGAGGAATGTTCGGGAGTGGACGTTTCCCGGTTGATAATGATGACTTTGTTTTGAGTAGAATCAGAATAGTTTTGAAACATGTAAGAAGGTATTTTATACGTACTTGTTTAAGTGCACCTACAATAAGCAAAACACCAATTATCGCTTGAGGAGGGAGCGAAAATAAAATCATTACTTTTATTGCTGCACCCACAGAACTATCGTCACTGTTTGCTTTGACAATAAGATAAAGGATGACGAAGTAAATTATTGAAATCTGAAACATAAGGAAACAAGAATTAAACAGAATTTGGTAAGACCTAAGGTGTCATTCAAGACAAAAATGGATCTTACAAGGTTTATACAATATGCCATGAAGTTAAAATCATAGATTTCAAGATGTACGTAAAACGGGACTAAAGTGGCTTGTTGAAGTCCCTTGTGTAGGATAGCCGTCGAGAGGGAGTTAACGGACACTGCCATTAATTTATAGCTTCAAGAAAATATATACTTACAGTCGCATGAATGCAAGCAAGTGTATTGTACGTACACAGAGTTATTTAACTATAGAAATACGTTATTTAGGTAAATATGGAGGGGGGCGTTACGAATAGATTAGTAGTCAAAAGTTTAGGATGATTGTTTACTTTAGTAATGTTAAATGTATTTGTACGTACCACTAGCAAATTTTTTCTCTAGATGTATCAAAAAGTGGTTATTGATAATAGCCGTCCATACAATATAGTTTATACTCACGAGTTTTATACACCCCATTATGATGACTGTGTCCCTTAAGGTTTTTTTCCTGAAATTCAACTCATATTCGTCTAAACCTGCGGTATCACTAACACGCCTTATTGAATCCATTCCGCCGTGTGGCATGCAGACATAGCTATTAATTTATTTATTTAGGATCATGCCATGTGCTTAAAATATTTATTATAATAAAATTTTTGATAGTGTTTTATGATTTTTAGGGGTTATTGATATTTTTGACATATTTCTTGTACTTGACATTTCCTTAGCATCAAGTTTTTTCATCATTTACGACTCACGACTCTGAAAACTGCGTTTTGTCAGATCGTAATTTTATTACAACCACACTGTAGTCTTTTAATAGCAAACTGCAAACTCTATAACTGGTAAGTACGAAAACCTACCACGTGCTAATCGGACCCGTGCACCGAGGGTTCCGTACAGAATATAAATAATCAACATTCTGAAAATAAAAAATAAGACAATATAAAATGTAAGACACCGAACAAAGCTCTAACGAAAATGTAAGTCTGATTGAGAAAAAAAAAACTGAAGAAAAACACCCATTTTTTTACCAATTCAACACACATCAAACTTTGTGAGTATTTCGATCTTCTATTTGTTGCCATTATAAAGATAACAAACCCCCACAAAAACTCATTTCTAGTACTTCTTCAACCGACTACAAAAAAGGAGGAAGTTCTCAGTTCGACAATAATTTTTTGTATATTTTATTTTACGCGATAACTCCACCAATTATGAATTGCTTTTGATGATTCTTATTTTATTTGGTAGATCATACTTCAGAGGTCACATATAAATTTCATCAAAATTGATACAGGTCTTTTTGAGAAAAAAAATTACCCAGATTGATCTACCTCTAAGGGTAAACATTTTAGGTGATGAATGCTGTAGAATTTTAGGGCAGATAAAGTCAGATCCAGTTCTTTTTGAACGCGTTAATTCATATTTATTTTTTGTAGTAGCGGCAACAGAAATACACATTCTGTGAAAATTGCAACTGTCTGCCTATTTTCTGGGCTGGATCATGAGATATAACCCGCTGACAAACAGACGGACGGACGAACAGCGGAGGCTTAGTTGGTTACCCTTCGGGTACGGAACCCTAAAAACAAGATCAAAGCAAGGATTCCGTCGATAAAAAGGGTATGCTTCACAATATACAGCAAGGACTGTACTGGGGACTGAATACTTCCACATTAGAGAAAACGAATAGTATTTCGAATCCGTAAATTAACTGGAATATGTCAAACAGATAAATAATTCATACTACTCGTAATATTATAAATGCGAAAGTGTGTTTCTTTTTTTGTCCTTTATGACTTAATGGAGATGGGAGAGTCAGAATAACTTAAATTGTTGTATAGGGTTAGTTCAAGGACCGATGAAGGCCATAGATAACTTTTTATCACGATCGAACTACTGAGTAATAGTTTCTGAGTCCACGTAGATGCAGTCGCGGACAGAAGCTAGTCTGCTTTGTACAGTCCACAAGCCTAGCACAATAATATCGGTAATATAAATACAATGAAATAATTTTAATACACACATGATACAATACCTTTAAACATGTTTCACAGAATGTAGTATGTTGAATTGTGAATTTCAATGTTCTATTTTGATTCAACTGCCGGTACAGCGGCGCTTCTATTTTCGGAAGTTGGAGGCGTTGTATTCGTAGGTTCCACAAGTATCTTTCTGTAGACTTGTACCATAACGACGTCGCCACAGAAATCAGCTGAAGAAACCGCCAAGCACACGTGTAATTTAATTACTTAGAGTTTCTTACCTTACGGATCGGAGTTCTAAACTAATGTCGACTTCAAAATTTCACGGACTATTTTGAATGTGCATCAGACAAATACTTCCACAGTTCCCCCGGTGTGGTTCTTATCGATATTAAATTTGATGAACATTGCCATCGTTACAGAGATGTAAAAATTTATCATTTTTGGCAAGACATTTATACATACCTATGTCAAACTAGTTTGTGAAAATAAAAAAGATAATATGGCTTTATCGCACTATCCCAACCAGTATCGATACAAACAAAATTTAAAGTATACATTCATCATCAGCCGGGAAACGTCCACTGCTGGACATAAACCTCCTTCATGGTATGCCACATTGACTGGTCCCGAGCCACTTGCATCTAGCGACTCCCCGCGACCTTAACCAGGTCGTCGGTCCATCTAGTAGGGAGACGGCTCGGTAGACGCTTCCCGGTACGTGGTCGCCACTTTCACTACCCACCGATTATCGGTTCTCCGAGCGATGTGACCTGGCCATTTTCACTTCATCTCACTGATTCGTCAAGCTATGTAGGTGATCGTAGTTCGTCTACGGATTTCCTCATTCAGGATTTTATCACGTAGAGAAATTCCGATCATTGCTCGATGACTTTGAGCTTGTTTGTTCGGCCAGCAGTAAAAGACCACGTTTCGGTTCTGTATGTCATCACTGGCAACACGCACTGATTAAATACTTTTATCAAGTATACATTAACTCATGCTTACTGATTATTGAGAGAGACAAACACGCAAATATGCAGGTAAGGAGAAAGTGAACCGTGTAATTTCCTGTTCGAATGAAATGTACTGTTCCTATAGTTCCCAAAATAGTGAAAAATGCAGATAGAATCAGTATAAGTACTATAGCAGCTCCTAGATGTAATGGCTTTTCCTGAAAAACAAATGTCACATATATTAATTGGTAAGTAGTCCCCGACATAGCTCGACGAGTCAGTGAGCTGAATTGGCAATGGGTAGGCCACATCGCTCGAAGAACCGATAACCGGTGGGGAGTAAAGGTTCTCGAGTGGCGAACACGTATCGGGAACGTACCTACCAGGCCGTCCCCCCACTAGATGGACCGACGACCTGGTTAGAGTCGCAGGGAGTCGCTGGATGCAGGTGGCTCGGGACCGGTCAATGTGGCGTACGATGAAGGCGGCCTATGTCCAGCAGTGGATGTTTCCTGGCTGATGATGATGAAGTAGTCATTTGACTCTGAATATGAAAAATATGAAATTGTCCGTATAAACAATTTTTTGTGACGTTCAACAAGTCTATGAAGGAAACTTAGATGACCAAAAACATTAATTATACTTTATTATCAGTGACATGATCAGCATAAGAATAGCCTTTCATTTTCTCGTTAGGGTCATTGTCACTTAAAATACAATTCTTACAATAAACCACACAAATCTCAATAATGTTTACACACTTACGTCTAAAGCACCCCAAATCAGCAGTATACCCACCATCGCTTGCGGCAGGAGAGAAGACAAAATCAAAATTTCTAGTATTGTTGCTACTTTGTTGTTGTCGTTATTGGCTTTGACAAGGAAAAAGAGCATAACGAAGCAAATGAGCGATATCAGAAATATGAGAAGTTAGCGTAATTTTTTGGTATCAACCCCGCTTTAAACGGTCAAAAACCAAGTAAATTGCTGTCAAAGCTTGCAACCATATTCTGTCTGGTCCCTCGAATCGCTTCTTTCTCTTATTGCATAGTTCTTTTTGACTCTTTCATCGCAAGCGGGAAAACGGTCACTTCTGAACATACGCTTGTTATTACTATACCTTAGCTTTCATCAACACTAATAAAGCAATAAACCTTTGAAAGAAAGTATTAGAAGTCAATCTGGTTCTGCAAGGGTCTAGAAGTTTCAATTGAATATATTAACAACGGTTACCAATAAGTACACACAAGTTTAAGGCATCCCATTACTATGACCGAGTCTCTGAGGGCTTTTCTTTTGAAATTTATATCATCAGTGTCTCTTCTTGGGGTATCTCTTGGATGGGTAATTATAATAATTTTTGGGAAACGAACGTTCTGTTTGGTTGCCATCACTGCAAATTTAATAACATTGAGTTTTTAAGAACTTTTAGTTAATATCGTATTTAGTAGGTTATACCTGGTTAGACTAAAATTGTTGTTTTTGACATTTTATCCAAGAGGATATATCTATATAGTTCAAATATATTTGTGAAGAGGATATAACCACTGAGCAAGTAATCAGTTTTTAATTATTTTTTTCTCTCATCTCTAGACACTGGAGATCTCTTTGTTAGTATTATATTCTTTGCTGGAAACGTAAAACCGGAGCCCAGAGCGTACCTCTTTAATCTTTGCTAGAAGCATAGATTTGGAACACCAATAGGTAAAACATTTCGACGTGACAGCAGGTGACAGCGTACACCTAAAACATCATTTTGCGTAATTTTTTCTTAACGGACATAATCTTTTAAAATAGAGTAGTTGGTTCAATAAATAACTACCTGACAATAGATCGGAAGGACGGACATTGACGAACATATTTATTGTCAGCTACAGTAGCCGTAACGCAGCTAATGGTCCCTAGATCACTTTGAACATTAACCAAAAAAAAATGTGTGTTAAAAATAAAAATTGAGATCCACTATGAAGTTGCATGTTAGTGATATTCATTAGACGACATTACAATCCGATGTCCTATTTTTAGATCACTACCTCACTAGTCAGCTATCCTAATTTAAAAAGCTATGATATAATTAACCCATTCAAATAGAACTAAAAACCGACTTCAATTGCATAAAACATTTGGTGTTTGTTGATTTTCTCAAAAGCGTTCAAGCAATTTTGATATCAAATATATCGCGTAACACACATACCAAGAAATAAATTTTAAAAAAGCATTTGCGTCGAATTATGAACTTCCTCCTTTTTTTTAGTTGGTTGAAAATAAAATTGGGATGAAACTTGTATCGAGCGACATCACCTTAATTTTTTCTTCGGATTTTAACAGATTGATGAGGTAAATATCGTCATTCTAATAAAAATGATTCTGTCTTGCTTTGTTATTCGGCGGATTGCGTGTGCAAAAGCAGGATAGATTTCTGGGGCAGGTAATGCTCGGAGCTTAGTGTAGTTCTTTTAAATATGCCCAGAACACAAACCACTTAAGAAGTATGCTTAGTTCTTTCATCTGAGGAGAAATTGCTAGTGTTGCAATCTTTTATACATTAAAAACTAACAGTACAACGTAGAGTCTTTATTCTGAGAGTTGAATGAGAGAGAAACTTGAATACAACTTGCAGCAAAATGTGTGGATTAGTTTTCAAATAAAAAATGTGCAATTACAAAAATGTTCAACATCGAATTGATTGCATAAAACTCTTTCTAATTGCTAGAGTATCGGTGTTAGCAGGCACTAACTCAGGTATTAACAACCACTATTTTATTTTTTAAACCAGTGGGAAGGTTGACTGATGAGATTTACGTGACATTACTTTAGGTATTCACGAATGTTATTACAATTTTTGATTGTGATTGCAGTCAGTCTGCTAAACCTCATAGCAATTTTTTGCGATACAAAAGTACATGATTAAAATGCACTGGATTTTCAATATAAATAACGATTAAAATATTACCTATAGTAATTTATATATCAGTCGTACAACTCACTACGAGGGCGGGTAAGATTTGAAATGGTTGCAATCGGTACGCAAGCCGTCTCTGATTCGCAGACTGCAAAAGTTTTTAAAGTGATGCAAATCGTGCAACCAATTTGTAACCATTTTCATAGAGTACTTTAAAGTTATGGAACGAATTTTAGTCAAGAGTAAATTTTCATAGTTTATTATTAATATTCATTTTTTGGCCAATTCCAGTTTTCAAACACCACGACAACCTACTGACATAGCGTGGTCATCTACTGATATATTTACTACCACTATATTGTTCATACAAACGGAGAAAACATAGCTTTTTAGTGATACCTAATATTTATTTCAGCATATTTTCATATAAGAAGAAAATTCTTTAAAATTATTGATAGTAAGGGTCTCGCCGCTAAGACGCGGACGGACAGACAGACGGGCAGAGCGAAACTATAAGCGTTCCTTATTTGACTTCGGAACCCTAAAAACCAACCCAAAGACTTACACTACAACAGGCATTTTAAAGCAGAATCTTAAGAAATATGGCCAAACAAATAATACCAACATAACGTACGTAAAGGAATGCGAAACATTTATAAAGTAATTAAACAAAACTCTGTTACCTAACAACTTCGCTGAACTTTAATTAGTTTTGCGTGCTATTTAAACTTTTAACTAGAAGTTCATTAAAGCAGTTTATTTGGTTTCACACATGAAATTCAAAAGTTTCTAGACCAAAGTAATTTGTTCATGCTATTGTAAACATTATTATTATTATCAACAGCCTATATAAGTCCCCTACTCACCCACCCCCATACCCCCTCAGGCCTATTCCCCAACAGAGAGTGTATGGGCCATAGGCCACCATGCGTGCCCAGTGCAGAACGGCGGACTTCACTTCACATGCCTGTTCAAGACATGCAGGTTTCCTCACGATGTTTTTATTCACCGTTAAGCAATCGGGTTACGGGTACTTAAATTGAAAAACATCTCATAGGTACACTATAGGCTGGATTCGAACCCGGAACCCTCAGATTGAGAGTCCGCGCCTTATCCAATGCGCCACCGACGATTGTAAACATACATATTACTAATTTGTAAATTGGATCGAAAATACGGACCCTTGGAACCAATGTGATTTCTATCGGAGCATTCCACGTCGCCGATTGAAAAACTGTAGATTCTAAGAATTACGAATAGTGCAGGCTGATACTCGTACCATATGGTAAACCAAGTATGTACTAACGCAGTAACCACTGGTCGTGAAAGAAGTAGAAAACACTTAAAGTTTTTTTAATGTTTGATGGGTTTTGCGCTTGGCTTCCATCCTGATGGTAAGTGATGACAAGACCTTTGGATGGGAAGTATGATCACCCAGGAAACCTCAAGATAATGAGGCGCTGGCTCCTTTTGTACTGGAATACAACACTGAAGCTAACACTGCTGTGGTAGCAAGCCAGGCGGACATATAAAAGGGACACTCCATAGCTAGCGTAATGTCTCACAACCCGAGGGTCCCGGATTCGATTCCGAGTAGGGATAACTATTATATTGATACTCAGTCGGCGATGAAACACTTTTTCATGCCCATCAGACTAGCTACTTCTATGTTATCTAAGTCTGCCGCCAAAAATAATTGTCACTAGCACTATTTTATTCCGGTAAGTAAAAGTCTCAAAAATAAAACTAGACAAATCTTAGTCTATATTTTAATAGAAAGCTTAAATAAGTAAGTGGCCATATTAAAAATAACTTAATAAACTAAATAAAAATAACATTTTTTTGAGGTTTCATTTTGTCTGTTATCTACCCCCATTACATTTCGGCGTGATCACCACTATTGGATGGAGGGTTGATGATCGTATTCAGAGGTCAGTTGCTGCACAGAGGGCCTCTATTATGGCTATTCCTTCAGTCGCCTTTTACGACACCCACAGGAAGAAATGGGGTGATTCTATTCTTAAGCCGAAATCACACAGCTGAACTGTTAAATACATTACTTGCTCATAAATGGGTCCATCAAGTACGACTGGCACATGTTATTCTTCCTGAATTCATCTAGTATTTCTGGATCTAGTAGCTTATTAACAATGTTAGAAACTCTGCAATCCTGCGGCGATGTTGCGTGGTCCGACGGTATATCAAACACTTCTACTGGTTGTTTGCTATAGCACGATAGATTATAGTCATCAGCTAGCTTCTCCATTTTAGGATGAGAAATCCCTTTTATGAGAACAAGTTTAGAATTCAGTTTTAAATCTGGTTTGTAGTTCCGTGCCAAATCTAATCTCTTATAAGCAGTATCTATTACATCTTTTAGGTACTGATGCGTAAACGTCACTGATTTTTTAAGATTGTTGACGCATACTTCTATTTTTTGGGACCACTGCGTACAAACTTCAATTTGTTTGCTTAAGTCGTTCCCTTTGCTTCCAGAGAGTAGGTTATTGAAGAATTCAACTACGGTGTTTTGTAATTGTGTCTTTGACATATTGCCAACATAAGCATCGAGTTGAGCACGTAGAGCATCTGGGCTGCTATCCAAACAGAAAACTGTACCCACGTGCCCTGTGGGTAAAAAACAGTCATGAAATACGCGATTAAAATTTTATTCGAAATATCTGGATCTGTGAAAAAATCAAACTTCTAGATCAAATCAATACAAAAGATATGGCTGTTTAAACCGTATTGTTAGACCATTTCCTTAGAGAATACAAAGGGACCAAAACCTATTGGGTAATTACCATTGAACTAGAATCCTGAAATTTGGCAATAAGCTAGGTCATGTAGCACAACCATAGGAATAAATCTGAAAACCAGGATTTTCAAATTTTTAGTTCTTGTACAGATAACGTTCCAGACGATTCTGATGAAACTACATGAATACCTTCTTTTTCCAATAAATCTGCCATTTCCAAAGCAATGTTAACGCCAAAAGAATATCCAAACAGGTAGAATCTCTTCTTCAAACGAATACTTTTCTTGATCGCCTGGTAGATGAAAAATATAGCTTTTAATTGATGGGTTCGTATATAATTTGAACATTTTTTTGGGTTCAGTAGTTTAGGCGTGATTGCGTAACACACAGATAGACAGAACTACTTTCGCATTTATAATATTAAGTACGGATAATTTTATTAGCCAGCATAATATACTACAAATACCAAAAAAGTGGATACACAATACAAGTACAGAGTCAGAAATAACAATAATAACATCGTTTTCTGCAAAGTATCATGCGAGCAAAAATACCCTAACTCAGCAATCTGTTGTGGACTGCCCGTAACGCTGGTAATCCTAGCCTAGTCTAGGTGTGTTAAATATAAATTTGTAGTTTCACCTTGAGCATGCTGACAGCCATGTCCTGAACGCTGTCACTCCTCATATCTGGGCCCATTTGACAAGTCACGGAAAGAATCTTCAGTCTCTCACTAATGTGTTCAAATATTTTATAGTGTCCTTCAAAGCCAGGAATCATCAAAAGGAATGATGAAGTTGGGTCCGTCTGCCATATTGAAGTCTCCTTCATGTAACGAAAAGATAAATAAATCACTACGTACTCGTGTGCCCAACGAAGATTATAGGAAGGTTAGGGCGCCCGAGGTTTATTTGTGTGGAACTCGCTCCACATGGTCATAGTTAGGGTTTAAAATTCCAAGTTTGACGTAGGTATCTATCCTAAAATCGATCCTATCAATGGGGAGTAAGAGATCTCGAGTGGCGACCACGTGCCGGGAAACGTTTACCAGGCCGTCCCCCTACTAGATGGACCGATGATCTGGTTAACGTCGCGGGGAATCGCTGGATGCAGGTGGCTCGGAACCGGTCAATGTGCTGTACCATGAAGGAGGCCTATGTCCAGCAGTGGACGTTTCCTGGCTGATGATGATGATCTATCCTAAGTGATATGGTCTGGCCGTTAATACGTCAATCGGCTTTAACTGAAGCATATTGTATAAAATATACGGATTTAGGTAAACGCGCGAACAGAATGCTTTATTACAACAATATGTGTACAGATTAAACTTTTTTCCATAACATTCAGCATCATTTATAAATCTCATATTATTGTAATTTATCCCATGGGAATAATACTATTATTAAGTCGTGTATATTATAACGTGTTGAACTGACGCTGAAGGCTGTGTCCGATTGGGGCGAAGCCAATTCAGTTAGATTCAATGCGTCGAAGACACAGGCGTGTCTGTTCACTGCGAAGCGGAGTCTATTTCATCTTGCTCCATCCTTCCAAAATGTATCCATACCGATAACAAACCGTCTCGAGCTCCTGGGATTGGAAATCGCGTCTGGTCTCAATTTCGGGAGCTACATCGAGTCCATAGCAAAAACTGCGGCCACAAAACAAGGCATCCTATCGAAGGTCAGACGGTACTTCCAGCCATCACAGCTGTTGAGTCTATATTGCGCTCAAGTAAGATCATGCATGGAGTACCTCTGCCATCTTTGGGATTCTTCAGCTCGCTATCAACTAGCTGCTTTGGACTCGGTGGAGCGTCGAGCTATGAGACTGATAGGCAACGATACGCTACATAAGGCAAAGTTCCAAAGCCTCGAACATAGGCGTCAGGTTGCCTGCCTTTCGGTATTTTATAGGATACATTTTGGAGAGTGTGCGCAAGAGCTATTTTTGTTGATTCCACCTTCGCCGTTCAAGTACCGGTCAAACAGAAGAACGGCAGACCTTCACCCGTACACTGTGGATATTCCTACAGCTCGCACCAAGCGTTCCGCTTCCACATTTATCGTGCGTACAGCAAAAATATGGAATGCACTACCGGTTTCCGTGATCCCCGAAAGCTACAACTTGGGAATCTTCAAAAGAAGAGTAAATAGGCACCTTCTAGACCAACACGTAACATCGTCGATCTCATCGTCACTTACCATCAGGTGGAATAAGGTCGAGTGTTGGTCTATCTTCATTTAAAAAAAAAGTCTGTTTCTATATGTAGCGTCCACACCATTGTTGCACACGAATAGACTGTTTAACGCATTATATCCGTGCTGATTTCCCGGGCTACACTGTTTAATTTTTGTTTCTCAATTGTCTGTTTGTAATAATTGTTTTATTCGTTTTTAATGTCATTATACTCATGTTGCAACGATAGGATTGAAACTTAATAGCATTAAACATTATAGTCGGAAATTTCAGTTTAATAAATTTACAGTAGTTTTAAAAAGAACAGATAGTAGAATTAATATAAGTGGGTAACTCTATATGATCACTCCATGATAATAATAAATATTGAACATGAACATGATAATAATAAATGTTTTATTTTTATTTCATCTATAAAAAATTAGTTTACGTTAAAAATTATCATCCTATAAAATGTTTTATTACCTCAATAGCATTGTCTAAAAGGGTGCGCATTGCAACTAATGGATCCGTAGCTGTAGTCTCGACCGGATCAAGGAAAGAATAGAAAGCTCCCACTCCACTATCAAATTTATTGCTTTGATAAACTTGTCTTCTAGCTGCAGACCGGATCCTAAAAAAAATCAAAATGAATTTTCCTCAAACATGCTTGGAAACAAACTTGGAAATTTCAGCATTACTTTGACAACATTATTCGAGATAAATTGAAATTGCTGTACTGGCAAGCAGTGGCCGGCAATGTATAGAAATCCATTTGTGTCGTGTTTTAGCGGCCAGGAATGTGTGTATGTAAACTCTTTTCCGTCGTGTATTTTAACAATGGAACGATATTTTAATCCGAAACATTGCAACAAAGGAGGTATAATATCAAGCTGTTTAGTGAAGAAAAACAACAACAAATAAACACTTGGATGCGTGAAAAGTTATTGTTGTTCTTCATTGATTTAAAAAAACTAATTGTATTTGTTGATGTTGTTGATAGTAAATGGGTTCAAGTGAAGAAAATGAATGTGATGAACGTACCTTAATGCCACCTGAAATTCAAGATGACTAATAGAAAACTGAGTAATAGAAAACTTGTTGTCGTCAAAATCGAAAGAAAAATATTTATCTAATAAAAAGTTCTGCCTAGGTACTACTCAGTTTTAATTTACACGCATTATATATACAAGCCTTGGCCACAACTAGGCATTGATGTACTTACATATGTGTGCCTCGTCTTCGACTCGGCGCACATTTACACGTTCGTCCATCAATGCCTATTTGGTTGGCCGCTGCAGTAATGTACTAATTAAATTATTCCTCGATAAATGATAGCAATGGACGTTTCCCGGCTGATGATGATGATGATGATGAAATGATAGCAATAGTAACATATATTTCAAAAGTTACTCAGATATTGTAGTATCCAACAGTTGGTCGTCTGCGAAATGTATTTGACAACCGTCGTTTAATACAGTTTTGATTTCTTCTAAGTTTATTTCATTCAATATGAGTTCTCTGATAGTAAGTGTATCATCAATCTGATAGATATTATTAATCCCTGTAACAAAACTAAAATTTAGCCAAAATGAATGATTGAAAACGTGACTGTCATTTTGGAAAACTCTGGTACAAACAAGTATAAATATTAAATTAGGTTGCTAATATTATGAAAACTACTATTCCTAGAGGCAGTTGTATTTGTAGCAATGTCTAGACTTACCTCTATTTTATATCGTATCGTACATAATAATTTCGAATAAACTACATTCAACTCGTTGCTGTCAACCAGTGGCAAATTCAGGTTTTCTGCTATTTCCAAATAAAATTTTGTGTACCTTGCGTGTGAATTTCTATCATCAACATCGTATTTTTAATAAAAATGTTTTATAAAACTTACTCAGAATTTTAGAAATCTTATCAGAGACTTCGTTGTTCTTCCTGTTTTTCAAATTGTACGTTAAAACACTGTTCCATTGGTGTTTTAAACTAATTTCCAGTGCAGTGAACAAGGTGTACATTGTTTGTGGTTGAAATTTACTATTTTCATCACTATAAGAAGCATTAAACTGAAAAAGATAAAGCTATTAAGAAAAAGATGCAATTATTTTTCCAAAAATTGTTTACCAATTACCTCTAAAACCGATGGGAGCTTCAACACGAGAGCTGGTAATCCTAGCTCGCAACGATTTTGGCAAATATTCTCAGCTTCTAAGGATTCCATTTCACCGGTTGTACACTCTGGGGTATTTAAAATAACCACAAAATATCTAAAAAATAACAAAAAAATTGTTAATCTACTTGTCTAGGATAAGTTTACTAATAAACGTGAAAACAATTTTTCATATGTTTTTATGGGCCTTTTAATTTTAAAATAACTTCATAAACTTACTGGTTATTTACAAATATGAGTACTCACTGCAGATTCAGTAAATTGTTTCGGGATATTGCATCTAGATTTTTTAAGACCGAAACATTTTTTAAACGAGTGTCTACAACGATCTCGTTTTTTGTTGGTAACTGTTGAATAATAAACAACCCTTTAACACTGTGAATTGGTTTGAACTTTTTTAAAAGTGTTATACAATCATGTTCGGTTTCTAAACTTTCTGTTGACAACACTGCTGACGCACCAAATTTCCGCCATAACCTAAAAACACATCAGCAAATATGTTATAATTAGTTATCAAAACTAGTCCTGCACTCGTCTTGGAATGTACTTACAAAATCTTATAATGCACGTAGCCAGTTACTTTTTCAAACTTAAGATTGATAATCAGATTTCTAGCACCATGTCTCACCAAATGATCTGCGAGTTCAATCCCTAGGTAACTGTCATCGCACACAACTATGTAAGTCCCAACAGAGGAAAATTTCATCCTGGAAATATATTAATAAGGTTAAATTGAACAATACCAACTCTTTTACTCTATTTTCTGTTACTTTTTGTCTGTTTTGTTCATATCTTGTTGTAGTTTTCATGAAAATTTACCTTGGTACAATTTTTGGTTTGTTTTTTGGAGATATTATATTTTCCATATTAATTAATACTCTGCCTCTGTGACCGCTTGAAGATAAAAATCTGAAGGCTCGGGTTACATCAGCTGGTGAATATACAACACGGCTGAGTGGTCGCACGACGCCAGTTGCGATGCCTTCACTTAGCATTATTTGTAGCATCTAAGACGAACAGAATTCTAAAGATAAACGGCAAACAAGAAACGGTAGACGGCAGCTGTTTCGCGACTGATGCTTAGTGATCTGTGCTGATGCTTACGATTCATCATCAACAGCCTATATACATATGTCCCCACTGGAGGGGCTCAAGCCTACTCTCCTACACTCCTACAGAGAGTGTATGGGCCATAGTCCACCACGCGGGTCCAATGCGGAACGGCGGACTTCACATGCCTGAGACATGCAGGTTTCCTCACAATTTTTCCTTCACCGTTAAGCAATTGGATAATGTACTTGAACTGAAAAACAACTCATAGGTACACGGCTGGATTCGAACCCGGTATTCTCAGATTGAGAGTGGCTGGAATGGAGGATTACTGGCGAAACAACTGCCGTCTACAGTCTCTTGTTTCGCAGCCAGTAATCGTAAGCCACAATATAAAACAGCATGTTTAAGAAACACATCAATGAATTTTTTCATTACCTTCCTCAAAACATAATTTTAATATGTTTCTGATTTACTAAAAATGCATTCTAAGAATTGGGGATAGGGACCTGTCCGGTACTTACTTTTCTGTCTTTTGCATTTTCAGGCAGGAAAATGTTATTAAGCTTCACAAAAAAGTAAGATCTATCTTCTTCAAGATAAAACATGCCTAAATTTTGGTTTTGTAATACATCGTGGTCGTTTACATCAAGGAAGAAGCCGTGGAAACCAACACACTTCATTGCAGACTGGTAACAATACAAGAAAAATATTAACAATTAATAAATTAACAACACTGACTAGTGACAAATGCGAAGTAGAACTCACTTTTCGGATAGCCCCACTAGCACTGCTAATAACAAAGTCACATCGTTTGTTTTGTGAATTTGATATAACCATATTGTGAAAGTTGTCTGTTCTTGAAAATCCAATGTTTCTCTCTATAAATAAATAATAAAATGACACGTTCCGCGAATGTATGAAGACTCGGCCTGTACTTGTACACTTGTAATTTTAGGAAAGGCATTTTTAAATAAACGTAATTTAATTACAAGTTTTGTATATTATAGTTTATTTTATCTGTACAAAAATATTTGAAACGCATGAAACAGGCAAGACTTCATCATTTTCATCAAAGATGGCGTATATAAAATTACATTTTATACAATTTTAAAAAAAAATGAAATTCTAGCATGTTCCTATAAATCTTTATATTATTCCTTGATTTTTACATAGTGTACAAGTGCAGGCTGGATTTGAAAAATCTCTTTTATTTTAAGAGCTCATGGATTGACGGTGGCGCCCGCATTAGCTCTTTTCCCAATTTCGCCACAACTATACAATTATTTCAAAAACCAAGCCGGACTTTTAGTAATCATTGCTGGTTTACATTTTATCGATGCATTATGGATTCATGTTTAGATTATGTGCAGTTAGTATAAATTGAACCGCCTAAAGTTGTCTCTGTTTTATTGATAGTATCGATATCACAATCGATATATCAATTCATGATGTAGCGATAAAATGTAAACCAGCAATAAGCACAATACGTCCAGTTTGTTATTTCAAATTATTTTATAATTGCGGAGAAATGTAGAAAAGAGTGAATGATGTCGCTCTATGGGTTCTACTTCAGAAATAATAAAAAAGTATATGTCAAACTAACCCTTTAGGTTTGGAAAAAGTTTCAGTAATATTTCTTTCTTTTCTACGTCACTGACAGTAGTGTAAACTTCACATCCTATTGATAAGCTAAGGGAAATGACTGCTTGACCTAAGGCTCCTGCACCACCGTTAACAAATACTGATTGTCCTCTGCGTAGTTGGCCTTTTATTGTCTGAAAAAAAAAGTATCACGACACTTCTATCACATAACTATCAGAATAAAAATCGATAACTTGTGCTGTTAACAATAATCTTACTTAAAACCAAGTGATTATCAAATAACTTTAACAAATAAAATATTATGAATTGGTCACTTACTAAACAATAATAGGCATGAACGTAAGGTAGTGGTACTGTAGCAGCTTCTTCCAAACTCCAATGATCTGGTACCGGCCAGATCAGCTCATCGTTCGATTCAATAGTACTGGATAACGCTCCATTCGAAATAAGACCCATCACTCTGTTACCCCTAAAATATATTTTAATAAATTATTATTTGAAAATGGGTATCTAGTAAACAAGTTTAAAGAAGACATAAATAAAATTTAATGTGAAATAGCACACCTTCTGATTAGTGACACGTAAGAAAATAATAAATAATCTTAGACTCACTTGCAATCAATGCCACTAAAGTCCATCCCAAATCCAGAGTTGGTGTCGTCATCATTTATACCAACAGCATTTCTTGCATCTTTTGCGGATGGGCCAGCGTAGTGAACCTGAGTTTACAAGGCCATTTTAATAACATTCGTAAAAAAATTCTGAACAAAAAATTAATCTTATTGGTAGTCTTACCAGTATAAGATTTTTCCTTTCATCTTTAACTGGAGTTTCCTCCCACGTAAGGCTGTCAATTTCACCAACCGATTTCGTCGTAAGACGCACGTTTGAAACTTTGTCTTTTGAAAGCATATTTATGTAATAGTAACCGCCCCATTGTCCCTGCATAAAACAACAACAATATATTCGTAATATAACTATGTGAGTAGTACGAACATTGAAATACCAACAATTTCCCCACACGTATTGGAACTACGTGGGCTAGAGTTTAAAGCGTGAACAATTGACCACAATATATTATTACTGCAGTTCTTATTCAATGTTTATATTATAATATATGTTATGTTACCGACAAAAACATCCGGTGCAATAGCTACCAGCGAAATCTATATGAAGAGGCATGACAAGCATCTCCAGCAGGTGCTCGCAACGACTTCACATCAAATGATGTTACCACAAGTTACTCGGATACGTGACTGAACGATATTTATATTTAGTTATAAATGTTTAAACAATAACTACTTTTATAGTTTGATATTATAGGTGGTATTGTATAGGTGGTTCTATAATTTATTAACGAGAAAGATTAATATTGTATTATATGTCGTCGGCAATACTTCCGGTGAGAAGGCGATGCACGCCGCCTCAACCAGCTCTGTTTATCTAATTTTAGGGATAACTATGTATTTAAAGAATGTAAGCATTTAGTAACAAACCTTGAATATAATTATCCATTTTAGAATTTCAGTATTAACGTAATAGGTTATAAGGATTAATTAATATTGTATAATTGTGTCTGTGTTGATTCACGAAGTTGTAGTTTTCGAAGTAGGAACTGACGATGGTTGGAGCTATGAAGATCGTATTATAAAACTGATGAACACTCATTTTGTAGACCATTCCTGTTGTGAATTCTGTTGAAATAGTACTAGTAAACGTTACTCTGCCCTACTGTGTGTTGAGAATATATTGAAGAATATACAATTATACATGCCTGATGGATTGAATCAACTAAGAGTTTTATTACCGAAAATACTGATGCACACACATTGTTCCTCTATGTAAAAGTTACTTAAATGAAAGCTACTGCGCTGGACTAGACAAGTCCTCAAGTGGAGACCACACGTTGGCAAATCATCAGCGAGTATTGCTGGCATTTTGGCATTATGTTCTCAGCATTATCATACTTCGGAAATTTATTTTAAGACTATGATTTTAATAAACAGCACTGTATTGCTAACCTCTTTGAAAACATTAAGAGCCAAGTTTTTTCCGAGTTGCTTTTGAACTATTTCGGTGTTGTCATGGCGTTGTATGCTTACGTCGGCCATCGATAAACTGATTGCGTTGCCTTGTCGTCTGCGAATGCTTCTGACCATTTCTATAAGTAAATAAAGTTATTTATAAATATTCTAATATACCTTTCAAATTGTATACTGACTAATTTTTCGTTAATTTTGTGTTTTCAAAGGCAATATTGTATTTTTTTAAATGGGAACTAGTTCAAAATTTTGGGCGCTCATCATGTCAGCTGGAAAAGTCCACCGTTAGACATAAGCCTCCGTCGTAAATAGCCGAGTCAGACTTTCTTTGAAGAGACTTACTACAATCATCACGCTTGGAAGAAGAAAGAAGGAAGAAGAAAAGGAAGAAGTTGATGCTACATAGGTAGATAACGCTGCCCATCACCTAAGCATCGTTTCCCCTTACGACCTTTTATGAATTTCGTAGGATTACATGGGGTGATCCTTTTCTAAAACATTTTCTCTAGTTAAAGGTCTGAAAAGGACATGGTTACCTTCTATCTCGATCTAACTATTAGTTCCCGTTTGATATTTTCTACCGTCTACACGGAAGACGTTTCAGGTAATAGTTATTTATAAAAAAATTAAAATTATCTTAATAGTCATGTAAAAAATTTCAACACTATAAAAATATGGTATAATGGGGTAACAAAATGAAATTATTGATTGAACATTTTAACCAATTTTAACCAAGTATGTATTTATTACTTACCGGCATAACCGTAGTGCAGTGCTCCCGACGCTAGAATACGTCGTTTGTTTTTTTCCAAATCTGTTTGTGATTCCGGCATCCAATCATACCGTTCACCAATGTTCATGTTAACACATATTTCACTTTTCACTGTATTTACTTTTTTTAGCATAAACAGATTTTGTTTATGAACTTTAAAGGCAGTTACGATGTCAAAACATTTCTCATTCACAAGAAAGCTTCTTTTTGCTGCTAATAAAATAACAAACGTCTTGCAGTCAATATAATTAAACATTTCTTCGATTACCTGAAAGTAAAACTAGTTTTTTACAAGTATATATTGTATTGTATTAATACGTACCAAAAGAACTGGAATTCAATTGCCCTAAAAGTCTACTTTTACTAAGGCAAATTTAATATTTATATCGTTTTCTCATGGATGCCGTTGTCAGAACTGTCAAATTGAAATGGGACCACACGGGGAGCACCACCTTTCAAATAAAAAAATAATCATCCAAATCGGTTCACCCAGTCAAAAGTTATGAGGTGACAAACATTAAAAAAACATACCCGTCGAATTGAGAACCTCCTCCTTTATGAAGTCGGTTTAAATAAGAATTAATGTATAACTATGCAATTATTTTGAAAAAGTTAACTTACCAATTTAGGGCAAAAGTCTTTATGAATAATTATTAAGTCATAATTAGTTTCTTCAGACAGCTTTTTGTTTTGAGAAATATTTATTTCAATATCTAATTTGGGTGTTGATTTTGACACGCGCTTTATCATATTCGTCAAAGGTGTTTTAAAAGACGCAAAATCAATTGCTTTTATTGTCGTATTCGAAGTGTTTTCTACTATTATTTGTAAATTTATTTGAAGCGCTTCATATATCTGTAAGTAAACATTTAATCTTTTCTTTAAAAACCTAAAAAACAATAATTAGTAAATAGTAAACTATCTCGATTTTTTATTTATCATGCGTTTTCACTTAATCTTAATCTCACCCTTTAGGTAAATGACGATAAGGCTGTTGGATTGAAAACGTGCTTACCCAGAAGCCTCAACTCTGTTTGGTGGCTAACTTAGGTAACATAGTGGTAGCTAGCTAAGAGGATATAGAAAATGGCCTACCACCAACTAAACCGAGAACCGGTAGTACCTCCGGGTTAACCTTAGGCCAACGGGGCGGTTAAATTTAGAACTATTATAGAAAACATATAACTTTAGTTTCTTACATTGAGCTCCTGAAACGAGTAGTGTGGGACAAAACTAAGTGTTCGAATGATATCAGGGTCCACTTTGTGCATAAGTTTTTCATCAAAAGTAATGTTTCTTATCACTACACCTGCACATCTGAAAAAAAAACCACAATAAGTGTAACACGCTCTCTACATAGTCGTCTCGAGTCTGCTATATGAATATACCACTCAATTTAAGAATAAAAGTAAAAAGTTAAAAATGATTTACTGTCCAAAACTACACCAGTGATTAATGCATTAACATACAAAACAACAACAGAATTATTGATCAGCCAGTGCTTAAAATAGGACTGTAAGTCCAGTAGCATAAGCACTGGCTGGCACGTTGATACAACCGACAGACATTCAATTTTAAACATTTATTTAAAGAAGAAGAAAAAAGAATTGTTGGTATGTTGGTAGAATAATAGAATGACTACTGAAAATAATTTATGCATACGTCTGGATGTGCATAAGCGTATGAAAAAAATATGTACGTAGCACCAGGGTTAGAAAATCATTATCACCTTAAGGTCTTTAATTGTGTATATCTGTCTAATAAGGTCTTTGCAACAAAGAATACTGACTTTCAGATTATTCTCAATACAGACTCAAAATCATCAATACCGAATTCAGTAACTGACCGTGTTGAACGCAAACATGATATAAAAAAGTAATGGAAAATTTATAAACATTTCCTGACCCCTGTTACTTACAAATATATGCCTTTAATATGCCCAAGTGGATAATGTTATGACCATACATAAATTTATTGCGCTTCTTTACAACGCCAAATAAATGTTACTCACCATAAGTGGTAGTAAAATAAATTGTACGTATTTTTAAATAAGAACCGTAGGAAATACTTTTTTACTTTCAAATAACGATAAGTGTGGTTTGGGTGTTTAAAAACTTGCAACAAAATCGATTTTAATAAGTGATTCAAATTATGGATTAATTTCAATCAGAAACGTAAATAAGACCCATAGACACAAATATTAAAAATCTTATGACGTTTTACTTATCTTATTTTTATTGTAAGTTTAGATTTTGACGTACTTAATATTTAACATAACTAGCTACGCTCGTGATTCAACTTTAGATGACTGTACATGTTCGGGAATTTGCATCATCACTCGCACCAAAAATTTGCTTACTTGTTTAACAAATAACTATCAGACCCATTACGAATTCCCATCGATGCGGCATCGTTAATAAGCATTTTTATTTTGCTATTAGTTAGTAACGAGTAATTAAGTGTTTTACCTGGTCACTCTGCAAACGCTGTTGTGTTGGACGTTGAAACAGCTTTGTCCATCGACAACAAGTTTTGTTTCTGTATTATGTTCCTTTATGTCAATATATATTGATTCAATTGTTTTAGGCTTTGACACTCCATCGTAATCTCTTACAAACATGTTCAGTTGTAGAAGAGAGTCCAAGAATGTGACCCAGTTACCAGTCCATTTCACTTTGGCATTGTCATGACGAGAGTTGATCGAGTATATCGACTGAAACTCGTTCCTAACAAACAAAATGTATTACTATCATATTGCACTTTGCTATAGATCTACAATCTGAACATGATTTTAACATACTTGTATTGATAGTTCCTCATAAACATTGTTCTATATACATCCTCAGAATTAAGACTAAATGTTTCGTCGCTTAATGTTTCAGTTGGAAGTTTTGCGGTGATATTTTTCTTTATTTCAGCAATCTCACCAAAAGCAACTACCATGTCTGAAAGAGTAACCTAAAAACATAAAGTAGCCATTGAAATGACATCAAAATCATAACTTGTCAATTTTCATTGGTAATAAAATATTAATCTACTAAAATAAAACCCATAAATTAAAAAAGTACCGTCATTTTTTTATGTTTCGCATAAGTTTTGCTGAGTTCTACTAAGATGATCAAAATGACAAATTACAAGTGGTTTAAAAAGTCTAGAAAGTGATAGTAATACTGATGTCATGGAATACAAAAAAAGTGCAAATACCAATTTTAATTGTAAAAACAATTGTTTATTTATAATGTTATTACTCGTAGACATAAAGTAATTAAATTCTTTTACTGATATATGTACAAAGATATATAGCACGCTATAATTATAACGTAGTTTGCTTACTTCAAATTTATCACATCCTTTACTTGTCAATAATTTTAGTTTCAAAGGCTCCTCGGGGAAAATTACGACTCGTCCTTTAAAGTGTACATTTTTTAACCAGACCGACATGTTTCTGTAGTTAACGCCATTGTACATTGCTAATGTTTCCCAAACAAAAAACAAGATAGCTGCTTCTGGGTAAACGTTGACTCCTGCAATAAATATACTATTCTGTAGTTTGGTCCTCAAAATTCTTTATTTCTACTGTAATTTTCATTCCATCTATTGATGATCACAGGAAAATTTAAACATCAACATTGCATTGCCCTCCCAACTCCTGTAATATTCTGCAACTTGGGGTATTCTATACTAAAAAAAATATGTTTAAAATGCGGTCTGCACCTGTACATTATTTAAAATATCAAGTAATAATCTAAATGTGTGTATAAAAATACTAGAATTACATTTTTGCCTTTATTATAATTGTACAAAAACATTCTTTTTGCACAAAGTGACAGCGTCAAATGTCATTTTACTGACGCCATCTTTGTATTCAACGTTAAGTCTTATCTGTTTCGTGCGTTTTATATATTTGTGTATAAATAAACTAAACCAAAATATACAAAATTGTAACTAAATCACTTTTATTTGATAACGGCCTTTTAAAATTATAACTGTGCAAGACCAGGCCTTGGCTCTACACATTCACGGAACCGTGCCATTTGATTTTAGAATTCAACAACCTATAAATTGTTTTAAACTTAAAAATATGAATATTCTCTATAATACTTTAAAATAATAAAACATATAAGTAAAAAATCAATGCTTTCAACGGTAAGATGCTAAAATAATGTGTTTTAAGGCTCTGATAGATATATATTTTTAAATACCATTCTTACTTTATGTTTTTAGTAAATAAAATTGAAATACTTTAAATGAATATTCGATGTGTTCACCTTGTAAGTAACGTACGTTTTTATTATTATTTTATATTTGTATATAGCTATGGTATAAATGTGGTAAATATTTATTTATACAGTTCTTAACTATCTTATGTTATTAATAAATATATTTATCAATGTAATACCTTACCTTCTCTGATATGGTCTGAAAGATATTTGTGTTCGTCATCGTGAATTGATAAAACTAAGTCACGGGCCTTACTTAAGACTCTCGCTCTGTTTATGTATACGGATTCGGGCCTGAAACAATACCGTCAACCTTCAGATGCTACTTTGATTTGAGATTAGGTCTTCTGTTTAAGTCAGCTATAGTACGCAAGAAAATTTTCCGATTGTATCTAACCAACTTATATAATTCATGCATTATTCTCTATCTGAATATAAAATCAATACGTATCCGCTATACAACCACTACTGTCTGCCATTACTGGCGGCTTGTGATTATGCTACGAGCTCAGCACTCATGTCACAAATACATATTTTTGTAAATCCCTTTATTCTCTGTTGAAAATAATTCCAAAGTTATTTTCAAAAAGTGCGGTAGATGTAGCAAACTAATGTTAATAAAAAAATGACAGTGATAAAAGTTCAATATAATACCAGTTTTCACTGTGTTCAAAATGAACTAAATGCGAAATCATAGAAGTCTCCGTTGATACAGGGAACTCAATTTTAGGGTACAGAACGTTTACTTTCGGGCAAAATCCTTCTTGGTATAATCTGAAATGGAAAAACATACTTTATAAAGAAACATAGTAACTTTTAACATCCAGATTGTGTGAATGAGGTCGAAAACATAATTGGCTTCATTCATACGTACGTATCATTAATTAACGCGTTTAAAAATAACTTCAACTGACTTCAACTGCCAAATTGCTGGACCAAATTGAAATGGGACCACACGGGAAGCACCATATTTCAAACAAGCTTGGCAAAATTTATTTCATGGAAAGCCGCGGCGAACTGTTTTAGTATAACATATGGATCTGATATAATAATATGAAATTTATTATTAATACAAGACTGCTTTACCTCCCGATGGCATTTAAGAAGAACTTTACGGGGTCCTTTTCACCACGCCTTGTCAGTGGTATATGTTGACATTGGCTATGTGATCTTTTAAGGATTGCTTGTAATAGGCCATGTGGTGCAACTTCCACAACAACTGCATCTGGTGGTATTAACCTCGATGACTCTTCGAAGTGAACAGGGCTCTAGGTAAAGAGATAATACTCTATTACTCAATAATTTATACACGTCCTGAAGATTGTAATACAAAATTTAACATTTAAAAAACTGCGGTGCACGTACGTACTATGGACCGAAGAAGTGGCATAAATCAACGATGATTAGAATTGGTTGTCTTTTCACATATGTAACTTACTCGTACATACATAATTGTCTGTTCAGTCAGAACCCCCACTGGGAATCGAACCCGGAGCCTCCAGATTATGAATCCAACATTTAACCGTTACGCCACGGAGGCAGTTAGATTAAAATTCGTTAAGATGACGAATTGAGTAGTGAGAATTGGTCTGTTTGATGAATAAGTTATTGATCGAATTCGAGTTGCATAATGAAATTCAGTACAACATTATAACATCGCTTGGATGATATTATGGTTACTATGACACTTAATGTTTTAATATTTGCAATAAGCTAACTGGTTCAAAAACTTTTATAGCATGGGTGTAGACAAATGTATTTACCAATAAATTATTAGTGTGATACTCTGCTGATGAGTACTTGGCAATTGTTTCAAACCACCTCTCTTGTGGCACTGATGTACTAATCCATTTCTCACTGCGTGGCTTAGGATTCTTGATGACTTTTCGGAGACAGTGTAATAAAGCTGGACCTAAAAATCACTTAACATATTATAGCGTTTTTTGTATCAATACTGGGCAAAAACCAAGTAATTTTATTATGAACTCGAAAAACTGAAGTGTTGGTACAACAAAAAAATTATTTGACACAAATAAATGGTTCTATCAACCAAGCAAAGCAAGTAACGGGCGACTAAGACCCCCACTGAGAGTTGAACACGGGACCTCCATTTTGAGTTCAAATATGCAGCCGTTAAAATTTCTTTCTCGTCGAGTACGAGTACTTTAGGTTTTACTGGTAAAACGAATTCGGCTATAGCTTTTTAATACTTTTTTAAGATTTACCAGCATCTGCAATATATCTTGAATGATATGCAATGTCAGAACATGGCACTTCTCTCGCAAATACACCACGTGACTTAAGATCAGCAACAAAATCTTTCATAACATCAGCTGGTCCCGAGATTGTTGCTGATTCTGAGCTGTTATGACAAGCTACATCAATTTCAGGTGGACACAGAGGTAGAATCTGAAAAGAATTAGGATATTAATAAATTATAGCACCTTCTTACTAACGTCCGCGTTAAAATTGACGGCATGTGTATGTCATTATTTAATAAATTAAGTATTTTTCGAATAATGGTATGACCAATTATACACCAACGCGCATCCCAAACTATTTGAGCTAAAACATTATATGCAAGCAATGCTACGGGCAACTAACTGCTCATATTATCACACTAATATAATAAACGTGTCTGATTGTTTGTTTGTTTGAACATAGTAAGTATCTAATAATGTTAATAATGCCGCCATTCCACCACGTATACCTTTTATCACGCGGCGCTACGGATAGTTAAGTATACATAGTTTTTTACTATTTTTGATTTTGTTTTATTATATATTGAATAATAGAATTATAGAATTTATAGTTACGAGTACTTACGTCTTTATATCCCAAGCCGACTGCTGCCATAGAGCCTCGTATCAAAGGAGTTTCATTAGAAACCAGTCCACGACTGTAAGCAGCTAAGATCATTTCTTCAGTCGTAAAACTGCCTTCAAAGTATGAACAGCCCAATTCACCAACACTGTGCCCTAAGATATTAACAATTTAGAAGGACATAAAGCAAATTATAATTATTACCAATCACTTGCACACATAAAGCATTCGTGTAGGTATCCTATTTTCAGGTATGTTGCCCTATTAATTTTAATAAATTACTGGCTATTGGTAGCATCTTACTGTAATCACCTATTTGGTTACCAAGCCTAATAACTGTAGCGCATCCTCTCACGAACATTCCATTAGAAACTGTATGATGCAAACTCAGTACCCTTTTTTCCAACAAGTAAATGCGTTCAAAAAGAACTGGAAACCGACTTCAATTGCCCTTAAAGTCTACTTTTAATAAGAAATTTAAGATTTATATAGTTTTCTCATGGATTTCACTGTCAGAACTGGACCAAATGGAAATGAGACCACACGAGAAGCACCAGCTTTCAAATAATAATAAAAAAAGAATCATCAAAATCGGTTCACCTAGTCAAAAGTTCTCAGGTAACATACATTTTTTTTTAAACTATCGAAAATATAACCTCCTCAATTTTTTAAAGTCGGTTAAAAAGTTAGCTGTTTTTACTTTGTTAACTTTATCCAATAAACTGCTTACCAATAATGTTATCTGGAACTATACCCATCTCTTTAAGTATATCAATCAATCCAATTTGTACTGCGGCGATACCAACGAAAGAGTGAATGATGTTGCTAAAAATATTTTTGTCAGGGTCTGTGATTATTTTAACAATATCCACTCCTTTTGGTTCTAAAGCTTTGTTACACCTGAAAAAAAAAGAATCAATTCATGCGATTATGGATTTAGTCTAGAATATAAGTTTTCATTTATTACTTACTCTTTGAAGTAGATCTTTAAATAAATGATAATAAATATGATTAAAAAACAGCTACACATTTTAATTGAAACTTTAAAATGAACTTACGCGTTAAAAACGAACTAAACACCGACTTCAATTGCCTAAAAAAATTGATTTTTGTTGATTTTCTTAACGAGCGATCAATTAATTTCGATAAAATGTATATGGGACTACCTTTGAAGTATGCTCTACCAAACAAAAAAAGATTTGCCAAAATCGGTTCACTATTGGCGGAGTTATCGCGTATCACACCCAAAAAAACATACGCGTCGAATTGAGAACCTCCTCCTTTTGTGAAGTCGGTTGAAAAATATAACATTAATGTAAAATACATTTGCATATACTTGAACCATTCATTTAGTTTATTACTGAGTTAGGTGTAAATAATAGACGATTGATAGATTGAGATAAAACGTAAAAATAGCTTGTTTATGATTGAAAGTAGTATTCTTTTAACTGACTTTTCAATAGCAGCTGCAAATGTGGGTATTCTCATCAGATCAGCTCCCATACCAGGCCATTGGGAGCCCATACCGCTAAACACCAGCCACAGAGGTTTTACAATCCCAGTATGAAACTCCACACTCTTTGCAAGGCATACAGGCTCTTGACTTTCATAATCTGCAACATCAAAAAACTGTAAATATGACGTGTGGTGTATTCACCATGGCATACTCACGCTGTCTGTGTGTCTATGGGTTGGTTTGCCAATACATCAGTGTCAAAATTGCCGAGCTAGTGAAGTGATTGACGTCTTAGGGAAAAACTTCTAGATCATGTAATATGAGTTATTTTAAAAGTTACCTTGCGACATGATCTTCGTAATTATTCTGAATAACAAGTGCGACTGCGAATTTTTTAAAACTTTTTATGATTTTGATATACCCAGTGTTATTCTCACAGTAAATATGAATCTAACGATACCTCTCAAACTAAAATCCATCGAGCCGTTCAGGCCGCAGAATGTGCCAAACAATTATACATACATATTCTCGAAAAACATAGCCATACTTCTGGCGCAGTCGGGTAAAAAGTAACTCTTATTTATTACCTTTGCTCGCTTTAGTGTTTGTTCGACATGACTCAGATCTCAGAGACCATTGTATAGAGTTCGTGGACTTAATACGCCAAAAAAAAATCTGATATATCTTTTTAAATTATGTACCTAAAATTGTGTACCCTCTACAGTTATGTCCTGGAGTTTCTGTTTGATACACGTTATGTATCAGTCCTATCATCTCAGGATCCTGTGGAGATTTTTCAAGTGTTCCTAAAATATGGTCAACACATTCTTGATTTCGTCCAGAAATTAGGACTAGACTTGGAATACCAGATACATATTTTTTGGGGTCCTGGAATTAAACCACTTTTTTAATGTTTTAAAGAATTCAGCATCCTAATACACCATTATATCTAGCTAGATATAATACCTTTTTTTTGAAATGTCCTTTCAGTAGGATATGAACGTTAGCTCCACTGAAAGCAAAATTGTTAATAGCGGCGAAACCTCTGTTAAACGGTGCGTGATCTTCAAGGACTTGAACTTTACCATCCCTAACAGATGGTATATCCAGAGGTTGTGTATAGTGAAGGTTTGAAGCTAGCTGACCTGTGTGATACGCTAGGCACACCTAAAGAGACAAGAAAGATAAGATTAAGAAGATAATTTCAATTCAAGTCATGTTTTTTTTACTTAAAAGATACTCAAGTACTTTTGTTACTGCGCAAAGTCCTGAAGTTGATTCACTGTTTCCCATATTCGATTTGACACATCCTACTTTTACTGTTTTATTTTTAGCAAACACTTTTCCAATAGCTTCTAACTCATACGCATCTGATTCCGCCTTTGCTGAAAGAAGAAGAAAAAAAAAACAGTAGAAAAAGCGTTATTTGGTAAACTTAATTATTAGTAATGAAAATTACTGTACCTTCCCCGTGACCTTCTACATATTCCACAGTTTCCGGGGAAATGTCAGTTTCAGAATAAAATCCTTCTAGAAAGTCTTCTAAGTCTTTTGTTTTGCGCAAAGATGAAAACTGTACACCATCTTTTAGGCCGTATTCCATTTTGGAGTGATATACTTCGGCGTAAATCCTTTAAAAATACATTTATAATAAAGTAGTTTAAACCACATACCCTGTATGTATTTTTGCATTGAGCAAGTTGATCCACTTTCTCCAAATGTGAGAGTGGTTGTACCAATATATTTAAGGCTGGGAATTCTTCGCTGGGAGACTAAAAGCATTTCATTCAGCAAAAATTAATTAAATCCGTTTTGCTGTCAACATTATAGTTTTTTCTCGTTAGTATAATAGATAACTAAACAATTTGCTATTTGTATAAAGCGACGCTATGTAATAACTGAAAGTTCTTCCTATATTATAGCGACGCCATCTTTACATTGGGTCTTAAAATTAACAATTCTGAAACTGAAATTATGGACAATATAACAACTAAACGTAACCTATTACGATAATAATGTTGATCTGGAGCAAGTAACTCAAAATTAATACCACTTTGACACCCAACAACTGACTACCATCAGTCGTAAATCATTTTGCTTTCCTTCCTTTTTCGTAGAAGTACTCTTGTTGACATTTACGTACACTACTCGCACGCTATGTTTGCCCCTCTGAAGTTAGCATATGTACAGTCGTAATGTATGTATATAATTTTCAACAATAACTATCTCTAGATGACCCTTGCCACCCATTTATACGTTAATAAACAATTGAAGCGTCGGTGGCGTAGTGGATAAAGCGCGGACTTTCAATCCGAGGGTTCGAATCCAGCCGTGTACCTTTCAGTTATTTTTTCAATTTAAGTACATTATCCGATTGCTTAACGGTGCAGAAAAACATCGTGAGGAAACCTGCACATTCCTTAGAATAAATTCGCACTGCAATCACATTCGCAATCCTCACTGGGCCCGCATGGTGGACTATGGGTCCGTACACTCTTTGCAGGAAGCCTGAGCCTCTGCAGTGTGGACGTATATAGGCTGTTGATGATGAAACAATTGATACTTTGCTGCCTTTTGTAGCTAACTTAAGAGGGGCAGACATAGTGTGCGAATAGTGTATTGTGCCGAAACCTGTACGAGTACAATAGTGTAGAGGCATTCAGCACATACCGTTTGGTTATTCTGAATATGCTTCCTTGAAATTGATAATTTGGAAAAAGATTGGGATTCGAAAGTGAATGTAGGTTATTCTACATATACCACTAATATTATAAGTGTGAAAGTTGGTGTGTTTGGATGTTTAGATGTTTGTGACGCTTTCACATAAAAACTACTGAATGGACTTTAATTAAACTATACAATAATACAGCTTATACATCAGAACAACACATAGTCTAAAATTTTTGTGAATTGCCCAAAACAAAACGTATAATATTAGTATGTGATATTAGTGGGATAACAAAATCGCGTTGCCTACCAACAAACCATAAAATATGTTAATACAAACAACAATTAGTGAAGACTATTTGAATTTAATACGTCAGATAATGAAATTTCTTTTGTTTCTTTAAACTATTAACACATGGGATAAATATTACATTTCGCACGAACGTTTTTTTATGATGACTCGAAATCGGATTGACTGACTTCGTCATTTGTTTTTTTTCTGTCATGTGTTTAGATAGATATGCGGACTTAAATTTGTTTGTTTGTCCTTCCTTCACGACGTAACGGAAAGTCAGGAATTCGTATTGTAAAAATGATGACTTCATTTTTTACAAAACGGATGGTTGAAGGACTGGAAAAGAAGAGATACTTTCTATGCCGATCGAACAAGTAGAATAAATCCTGAAGTACATGCGGACGAAGTCGCGGGCAGAAGCTAGTTTGACATAAGTGACAAAAGCCAGGCAGATAAATTGGAAAGCGATTTATATAATAATCCTACCTCTTTGCATCTCTAGCTCTTTGCAAGAAAATTACATTGATGGCACTTGCTCTCACAAAACCGTCACTATTCTTGTCGAAACATTTTGTTTTGCCGTCTAAACAAACAAAACCAGCCCTGGAAAAGGAAGACGATGTTTGTTACGATGTTAAACAGTTAATTTATTTATTTATTTTATTTCAGACTGCTAATAATCAAAATCTTACAATCGTAAATTTAAAGCCAGTTTGGGATCGATGCATAAACTACTGCCACATACGATGGCTGCGTCGATTACTCCTGTCTTCATGGCTTGGTACGCATGCTGAAGAGCAACTAGAGAACTTGAACAATTACAATCCAAAGCGTATGATGGTCCTTTACTGTCCAACCAATATGAGATGCGGTTGGAGAACATAGCTTTACATGCGCTGTAATAAAAACACGAATATTTTAATGACATAATGTTACTCAAAATTAGGTCCTTTGGTTTTTGGTGTTTTTGGATACATTATAATAATTTTTTAATAATTTAAAATAATAATGTACTACACAGATATTGACAAAAATGTATGGGCCATACTGACACATCTTTTCACCAACGTCCAGCATCTAGAGATACTGGAATCACTCTGTCCAGTGTCCATGCATCTCGAAGTAAATGTACACCCCCAAAATAGGCAAACTATCCAAATAGATCAACTCCTCTTACTTTTTGTTTTTATTTGCTTTTTTACAATGTACATGTCAAACCTATCGTACCCAATTTTATTTTATCATTATAACTTAGACTATTACCTAGAGGACACCGCCGATGAGAAGCGTCGACCAACTTGTACAGAGCTACTGCTACCGCAGAATGCACACAGAATTAAGATATCATTTTATCTGGCACACCACGTCCATTTTACTAGAGTTCTTATAGACTTCATACCTTTGATTTGAAATAAATTTGAATTAGGAATTCCAAAGTTTACGCCATATTTTGAGTTCAAATTTTGCCAGTATTGAGAATCGGTAATTTCATATTTAGAGACCTAATATTAACTTAGTTTGGTGTTTGTGTATATTGCATTTTAGGAATATCGATATTTTATATTACAAGAATAACGCGAACCATTTTTTTTTATTCTTACAAAATAATTAAATGCTTGATTTATGCTTTCAACTTACCCACTTATACCGAATACATTTTTTCTAAAAGCGTTGTATAGGGACATTGTTCCACAGTCCATGTAATTGCTACCCACGATTACTCCCACTTTCTGTCCTTTAAATGATACTGGGTTTGCTCCTAAAATTATATGTACACACAGTTTAAAACAATAAATAAAATATTTACCTTTGGAATATCCAACACTGTTCTGATGGGTATGGTTGCCTATGACAGGTACGACGTTCGTTAGAAATTAGCTCTCGTGACTTATGTGTTTAGAGTGTTAAGTGGAAAGCTTTGTAACTCACAAGCCCCAGGTTGTATAGGACTAGTGGTGCTTAACAAACGACTGAGGCAGGGCCCGCGGGGAAAGGCGTTGGATTTTCCCAAATCAAGGACAAATTTATGCGCTCTGGTGAACACATGGTGGAACGCATGGAACGCTCTGGTGGTTACGTGTTTGAAATAGAATTCCAACAAAAATAGATTTAAACTTAATTGCTGATTGACTCAATTCACAGCAACTATTGCAGTTAAACTATTGTAGTTATGTACCAATGACATTTACGTTATTAAGTTTTTGACATTATAAGCGGTAATAACATTATTATATATTATTTAATATACCTAATCTTGACATTTTCTTACTCTATTTTATTGCGCTAGTTCTGTAATAAATAAATAAATGTTAAAATCTATTTTTTTAATATTTTATTGAATAAATTTGTTGAATACAAATGTATTGGCCATATTTTTGTGTGTATAAGATTGAATAAATGAAATAGAATTTTATGAGGTCAACTGTGCTATCATAAGACCTGAAAAAAAAACCTAGCCAAGAAAGCCACCCAAATAACTATACTATACTACTAACTGTGCTATAAAACATGGTATCACCTCATTGCTTTTTTTGGCCTGAAAGTTCTTTCATTTTGGTCAGTAGGGAGTCATTTGCATTGCATTTGCCAAATAATTGTATTCTAATGGTTAAAGAAGTGTCTGAGTCAGATTGATTCAATGATAAGATCTCTTAGTCATTTCTCATTGCGTGCGTTGAAGGCCAAGTACAGAATAAACAGAAAATAAACATTCATCACACCACACACCCTCACACCACACACACTCTCACACATACCCACACCCTCTCTAGACTTATTGCTTTATTTATCTATTTATATATTAGTGTTTCCTATAGTATACAATGCTTACCACACCATATATGTCCTAATACAATCAATCTTACTGCGAGGTGAGAACCTGGTGTCCTGAAGCACAGGGCAACCTTCTCAGGCACTAGTTTCACACACTGCTCAATGGCTTACCATATAATTTAAGTTTGAATGTGTATTATATAAATTTTTAATTATGATAAGTGTGTGGAAAAAATAAATATTTATCTTATCATGTCATCAATCTATTTTCAACAATATAAATTGTATCTCTATAAAACAAAGTTGGGTTAGTTATACCATTTATAACTTTAGAACGGCTAAATTTTTGGATTATTAATTTTTTTTCTTAGATAGTAGAATAACTATTAAATTACCCCGAGATCGGATTGACTGACTACATTAAACGTTTTGTTTGTATCTGTCATGTACTCCCTTTTTAACGGCCTCCGTGGCCTTATGGCTAATTTTGGGTTTACAATCCGGATGACCCGGGTTCGATTACCAGAGGGGGGAACCTGTTGATACTCGGTTTGGTTGGTGGTAGAGCACTTTCTCTGTCCACCTGGCTAGCTACCACCATGTTGCATACGTCTGTTGCCAAAGATAAAGGTTAATAGCACTGTTGGTTTCCAGTATGAAAGGTAGCATAAACAACCCCTCATTAGGTTGAGGCTTGTGGGTGCGCACGCTTACCATCCAACGGCCTTATCGCCACTTACCTTCAGGAGATGAAAGTAAAGTACAAACCCCATCATCATTTTATTTAAATTAGAAATGGAGTTTTATGCGGATTTCAGTTTGTTTTGCCTTCGTTTGCGGCGCAAAGAAAAGTCAAAATTAATTGATCTCTGGGAAAATATATATGAAGTCGCGGGCAGAAGGTAGTTTTAAAATAATTGGTTTACCTGAGTCATAAATAGCACAGTACATTTGCTCCATCAGCTTCCTCATCATGGGTTCCATAGAGATTGCTTGATTGTATGTTACTTTAAAGAACTGAGCATCGAATTTTGTCGTTCCGTCGATCTTTCCCACATGCCGCGGCACTTCTGGGCTCTTAAGGTCTCCATCGTAGTCACTCACCATATCAACCTTAACATTAAAAAAATTACTCAAAAGTTATCTTATCGAATTATAAACTATCTAAATTTCGTACCTTGTTATACAGATTTTCCATAAAATCTTTGGTGTTATCTGAGTTAGGGAAAATTCCAGACATTCCGGATATAACAATTTCATCGCCGGACCATGAATTAGTTGGTGGCCGTTTCGGATCCTCACTATAATTAGGCTTTGACGACATCTTTTCTATATTGGGCTACCAATTTGATCGACACCTCGCAATAGCCAAAATAATTGTGTGTGTGATTCAAAATTACTCAACTTTATATCATCACTTAGGAAGTTTTAGTTTAAATGCATTTATTCATTCATTATAATTTTTAAAGCAAAAATAAAGACTTAGAATATAATTATTTTACCGAATGCTCGCTTTTATTTTATGGTTCATTCGCAATTAGGTTTAGGGTTCAACGAACATCCTATGAAAAAACGAACCCTTAAATCTCACTGTGGGGTCTGTCGGTTCGTCCGTCTGTCACAAAAGAATTTCTCAGTAAAATATTTTCATTTATGTATTTCCAGAGTTTCTTATATTAAAAAACACAGAAGACAATACTTTGTGTATATACTACAGAAAAATCTAAGCCAAGTCTTTACATTGTACAGTTATTGAGGAAACATCAAAAAATCCTTCAGAGTCTACCAGATGCCCGCAAAACAATATCGTAATAATACCCAATTCCCCAGTTCCTGGACTGTGAGACTACTCAATTAGAATAGTGATGTGTTTGTCATGCTGACTTCATATTTTACTTTTATCCAATACTTTATATATATATAATATATTTTATCCAAAACTAACATATTTTATGTGTTTAATTTTAATTCTATATTTTTATCTGTATCGGAACATGTGTAGCACAAACAGCTGTTGTACTTTACGAGGCACAACAACATTATAATGCTATCATTAAATGCTGTACTACATTATCTACGCATGTTATGGTTACCTATATAATTAAGTTGGTAGACCTTATACATAAATTTTAATATTATAAATGAGAAAGTGAGTTGTTTGTTTCACCTTTCTTCACGACGTAACGGAGATTCAGAATAACTTTACTTTTTAATACCTGTGCTCAAAATGTTATACGTTTCGTAGCTGTTTGGCGTGCTAAAAGTTGTTGATTTCAGAAGGTTGTCTGAAAAACACAAGGCAAGCGTGCGTTTTTCTTATTAACTAGTTATAAAGCCAAAAGCAATAGTGCTTTTTTCTATATAACTGAAAGAATGTTTTTCATGTATATCCTTTGGAAATCATTACTAGTGTTTTCGCCTATTCACTGGGCAGAATTCGCAACACGCTCTTGTCCACCATCTCAAGACCAGAATACCAGGTTGAGATAAGTGTAAGAGAGCATTGAATATCATTTCTTCGGCGCGCAGGCTATCATTTACTCCGAATAAAATTATGAAAACTATTTTGAAGTACCAGGCTATCAAAACCCGCAGATGTTACTATTTGTTCCGCATTAACCACCGTACAAAGGATCACGTCTCTATTAGATACATTTTGCTGCATTACAATGTTCCAAAAGGTTTGGCTTCAAGTTCGATTATTTTTTGAAATAAGAACGCGGGCCTCTTCTCTTTTTAAAATCTAGAAACAATTTCTAAAATTTCTAGAAAAAATCTTGAAACGATTTAATTTAATTTTTATATTCATTATTATTATTATCTATAACACCTGTTTTAACCATATTTTAAGCAAAATAAATATTATAATGCATGTATGTTCATGTATAAATACAATGTAATAACGGGAATTACAGAGACCTTATTCCAAAATCTCTATCTGTTTTTCTCTCTTCGAATTTTTGTGGTTAGATTCCACCTTAGCATAGACCTTAGGCATGAGGTCCTGGTACTTTTATCTTCGTCTCATCCGATGTTAAGTGATGAAAAAGACGATAGATGGAAGCGTACTTACCCAGAAACGTCAAATAATTTAGGTTTAAAACTATTTTTTCTTTGCTTACCGGAACGCAATCATCCTCATTATAATTTTACTGTATATTCTATTTTTTCGCAAATGTTTTAAAAAAACGTAGTTCAAAACTCGTGCGAAAATGTAAATTCACTCTCGTTCTGACTGGTTCGCGCGTCTCGGGCTTGAATTTACAGACTTTTCGCACTAGTGTCGAAATGTTCTATTTTGTATAGGGATAGTACAAATATCTGAAAACTACTATTTATTCATTTTTAACGTGTAGTTTCTATATATAGTATAGATAAATTCTGAAAATCGACGCGGACGAAGTTGCCGGAAGTTTAATAGATTAATAATAAAATAACAATAATAAATCATGTAATTTGACTACGGAACCCGATGTTTAAAAAATTTAATTCAGTACGTCTGTGAAGTAAATGAACAGTGGATGAATTGGCAAGGCTAAACCGATGTGCAAAATAGTCTAAGGTGATAGGTTAGAATAAATTAAATACACATTCTAGACTACATTGAAATTAGAATCGTGAATATTACTGTCATCGAGTCATTGTCAGACAGTTTTTTCTTTACTGTAATGTAAAGAGTACGATAAGTTAAAAATTGGAAAGATAAAAATGATAATTTCCATCTTTAAATGTTAATTACATTGAGTTTAGACTTGGTCTGTGTTCCACCCAGAAATCTCTTTTTAGCTTATGTTTTATTTTCAGATCACATTACTTCTGTTTTGCTTCAGAGTAAGAAAACATGGTTGCTAGCTAGGTATGTATAGAATAATTATCTACGCCTTACTGGGAATTGGACCTGGTAAAAGAGAGTCAGAATGACTTGACTTTTTGTCTGGGGAAACTTGAAGGGCCTGAAAAGTTCTCGTGTGATAATGTTTGAAGTCAGAAAACGAAGTCGCGGGCAAAAGTTCGTGTTAATTACAACAATTAATAGTGCAGGTAGTCTGTTCAACATAGGTTTTTAAGGTTGCAGTCAAAACGTGCATATCTAGCTTTCATTGAATATATCAAGGAAAGATAATATGACAAAGTTTTCACGGTATATTGTGATAATCGCTAACATGCAAATATAAAGCCCGTCTGCTAAGTGGTTTCTGTGTGACAACCTGATAACAGAAAACCACGCAGACGATTACAAAGTGATCAAATCCAGAACAATGAAATCCGTAAACGAACGTCAACGCCATAGCTCGATGAGTCAGTGAGCTAAAGTGGCAACGGTCTGGCCACATCGCTCGAAGTACGGATAACCGATAGGGAGTAAGAGTTCTCAAATGGCGACCACGTACCGGAAAACGTACACCCGACCGTCCCCTTACTAGATGCACCGATGACCTAGTTAAGGTCGTGGGTAGTCACTGGATGAAAGTGGCTGGAGACCGGTCAATGTGGCGTACGATGGAGGAGGCCTATGTCCAGTAGGATACCATTCCTGCCTGATGATGAGATAAAATTAAACAAAGTATATGTATACATACAGTAAGATACATACAAAATCTGTAAGTGTAAATCTTCTTAAATACTTTAGAGATAACTGGCAACAGAACGATTTTACGATAAACGACGATAAATACGCTACTTGATGAAACCAAACAGCAGTCTGTCAATAATAGATGTGTTGTATTCCGGTAGGAATCACATCATAGCCGACACCTCACTGGATTGAGGTTTCTAGGTCAGCATGATTTCTATTCAATTGCTTTACTTACCATCAGATAAGGTGAAGGCCAAGTGCTAACCCATCATACATTGAAGAAAAAAAACCGATCAAGTGCGATTGTAACTCGCGCACCGAAGGTACCAAAAATATGCACCTAAAAGTGCTCTACCGAATATGTCATTTTGATCGAAAAACCAATTTAACTTTGCAGCTAAAATTACATAACCTATGTATGGCTTTCAACTGCAAAGTTAAGTTTGTTAACATAAAAAAGCTATTTTAACGTGTTATAATTGTAAAATACTGGTTTTAACATTTGTTCTTATAGTGATGTTGTAAGACCTTGCTTTTTGCCAAATTTTATAGGTCAACTGAAAGTACCCTTTAAGTTTTGGTTTCCTAGGTATATCTTTTTATTGCACTGACTTATAAACTTGATTTTTCACAGTTACAAGAAATCGCAGACTCGATATTAATTTCAACTTGATATCTCCTGAGAAAAAGGTCTTGTCAGACAGACAGACGGACAAGAAATAGTCCTATAAGGGTTCTTATTTTCCTTTTGACGTACGGAACTCTAAAAATATATGTTTTTCTTACTGCTAAATATCAAACCATTTCATGAACCATCATAAATAAGAAACAGAAGTGGGTTATGTTTATTTATATACTCAGTACATAAACATAGTGTTTACATTGTAACAATAAGCAACAAGCTAAACAAATGCGTACATAACTAATGCGGAAGAAGGGTAATTTACGGCTACATATATATATGTAGCCGTAACTTTGACGCATTCGCTTCAGTTCTAGCATACAGTCATACTTATAGCAGTAGGTGCCTTCCATTACAATCAATATAAAATGGCTGACTCGGCGCCAGATATTAAGTGTGAGAATTCAACAAAAGAAAATTTAACAGGACATGAAGTGGTTATCAGTGGTGTATCCGGAACTTTTCCTGGTTCTGAAAACGTGATCGAGTTTATGGAAAATCTCTATAACCAGGTTAGTTTATTTCTTAAATAGCTATAATGCACTATAATGTTAAAAAATAAAACATTTTCTCATAAGACGTTTTGAACAATGACACCCAGCCAATTACTTACACCGCGTAAATAGAATTAAGTTTAAACTAGTTATGCAAATATATGTATTAGGCATAAATAGTCGCTCCAATCATAAATAATCGCGTTCGTAACATAGCGGCTACATGCGCGCGCATCGATATGATACCACCATGTTTTGTTAGTTGTAGGGCAATTAACATACACCTACCTACATACATATATACATTAACCCTCCTGGCTAACTGTTACCATTTTTATTTACACAGATGCACAATATAGAAAATCTGTACTGCCAAGTATTTTATAATGGTAACTATATAACAATTTAAGTGTAACCAAATGTGGTTAATTTCATTAAAATTTATTTTAATTATTCGCGTGTCTTATGTCGTGTGTATTTCTTTAAAGGGTTACATATCTTCCTAAAAGGTAAAAGAAAAACAATATCCTTATAAGATCACGTCCGTGTACATCCGTCCGTCTGTGCGTTTTTATTGTTCCGTACCCAAAGGGTAAAAAACGGAACCCCTTAGTAAAGGGGTTCGCTTCGCTGTCCGTCTGTCACCAGTATCTCATGAATCGTGATAGTTAGACCGTTTAAATTTTCACAAATGATGTATTTCTTTTGCCGCTACAAATACAAAAAAAAAGAATAAAATAAATATCTAAGGGGGTTCCCATACAAGAAACATGATTGTTTTGCTAGTTTTTGCTCGATATTGATAACGGCAACAGGTAGACGCTTGAAATGTTTACAGAATATTTAGTTATATAATCGCTTTAAAAAGAATGCATGCAAAAAACTTAATTTGTTGCTATTTTTATCGATAATGCTACGGATCCCTTCGTGCGCGAGTCCGACTCGCACTTGGCCGGTTTTTTCTAAAACTATGTATAATAGTTCGCGTTCGTAAGTATTTGTTTTTAAAGTTTGAAACATACATAAATAAATATAGATGACTTGGCCTTCTGACTTCTTTTTGTTGTTGATTGCAAAAAATATAAAAGTGACTGCTTTTGTAGGTTGATATGGTTCAAAATGCAAACCCAGAGGAAATGAAATACTTGGCAAAAATAAAAGGCATTCAAAAATTTGATGCATGTTTTTTCAAAATAAACAATAAACAGGCAATTTCTATGGATCCCTCATGCGGGAAGCTTCTGGAGCACGTGTTTGGAGCAGTTTACGATGCAGGTGAGATATCATGCCTAATGTACGAGTAACAAACAACATCGGACAGTGAGCTAAATTGCCCTTAATTTAAGCCACCTGTAGATACCTTTGTAGGCTGCGCTTCTTACAATACCTTATATATTATATTTGATAAATTAAATCACAGGACTTGCCTATTACATGTGAAAATTATCTATGAGTTGAGTGTGTATGTAAATATATGTTTGTATTTTGAAGTGCCACTTATAAGGAGATAAAAAAATTAAAGCTTTATTTGGTTATAACCGCTCGAGCTTAGAACCTTGAAGTTTGTGAGATCGAGATCATTTTCAATTAAGAAACCGCTACTGCATCACCTAAGTAATGTATAAAACTTATGCTTATATATAGGACACCCCAATTATAAATGCTAGAAATGTGAAGCTCTCCGAATTTAGTTTTTTTATACCACTTACTTGAATATGCTTACATAATTTGAACTTTATGTTGTAAAGATTATATTGTAAGTTGTAATTTGACGTTTTAAGATTTTTTTGAACGCCTTACAATCGAGTAATCAACCATAATCAACTCCCATCGAAATGTATCTCAGAGATATTTTAGTTATGATAACTTTTTTTTCATTATCTGTCAGGGATTAATCCATTTACACTGAAAGGTAAAAGGACTGGAGTCTTTATTGGATCTTCGTATTCTGACTCAACTACTTGTGTCTACGACACTTTGAATCGTAACTCATTGATTATGATGGGGTGAGTACAGTTATATGCTTTGGGTGGTTTCAAATATAAAAATTTTTAAAGTGTTGATTGTGATTCATTCGCGTATCGATTCGTGATTCATGTTGTTTTTGCAGAAACTGTAGTAAATCTATGTACGCGAACCGAATCTCTTATTGGATCAACAGTACTGGACCTTCCTACAACATTGACTGTTCAAGCTGCAGCTCTCTGGTTTGTCTTGAAATAGCTTACTCAAGCATCATGAGAGGTGATTGTGAAGCGGCTATCATTGGAGGGTGCAATCTTTGCTTACACCCTGTGCTTACAGCAAACTTTAAAAGGTATTAAAGTTTTATCGTATGCATATGTATATTTTAAGGCGCGAGTGTCCTCCATCAGGTAAATCCACGGTTAGGGCGTGAGTATGCGGTTGTAGAAGTTACATTGGATTGGTAGGTAGACTAAAGTAATAAGTAAGGCTGTTTTTGTTATGTTTGTTATAGGTCTGGACTTTTGTCTACTGATGGTAAAACAAGATGTTTTGATAAAAATGGTAACGGCTATGTAAGGTCGGAAGCAGTTAGCGTTATTTATTTGCAGAAAGCTAAAGATGCTAAGAGGTAAGTGAAATGAGTTTATAGGTTTGCTATATCTTGGACACAGAATTAATAGTCTTGACTCCAATGGCAAATTTGGGACGCACGTAGCCTATCACACGGAAAACGAGGCATGAGATTATTTATAGTAAAAGAATTGTCTACAAAAACCTAATAAATATGTTACGACATTGCATGAACAGTAACTTAAGTTAATAAATTATTATGAGGTACGTCTCAAATTTTCAGGATATATGCAGAAGTTTGCCGCGTTCAACACAAGTATGGCCTAAACGTGGACTGTGAATTGCTACCTTTGAGGAAGTTCAAAGATGTACAGAAATTTCTAGAAAGTTTTTACTCTGAAATTCACGTTCAGCCCGAAAATGTGGAATATGTAGAAGCAGATGCTTTGGGTAAGATTCAGAACAGCTTTTATGATAGGCAAATTGTTTAAGAAATTCCAATGTTTTAAAAATTATCTTCACAGTCAGTGCACATTTAGCCAGGATGCGTGCACATATATCGTCAAATGCCAATAAATATACAAGTTTTTCAACAGACAACTTCCACTGTTGGACATACGCCTGCTATGTCCAGCAACTGCAGCTCAATAACTCGTTGCGTCAGTGACGTTAATTCGTCCAAGGATTTCCTTATTCCGGAATTCATCACGTTGAGAAATTCCAAGCATATATTGTTCCGTAGCAAGCTGAGTGAATTTGAGATTGTTTATTTGGCTAAAAGATAAAGACCAGGTTTCGGCAAGTCAGGAAGGCAACTGATGAAAGACTTTTGTCTTTAGACACTGAGGTATTTTGGACTGCCCATATTTCACAGTTTAACGTCTGAAGTGCAGTGCTAGAGCAGTGTCTGAAAATAATAAACGATTTTTGGTAGGATTTCGTGAACCAGATGAAAGCGAATTAGAAATCATTGGGAAAACATTCGGAAATATCAGTCCAGTCATGGTCGGATGTGTGAATTCGAATATGGGATACGCTGAGGCGGCTTCTGGAATGTGTTCTCTGGCAAAGGTGAGATTCATAACATACTTTTAGCAACTGTTGCTAAACAATACAACAACAAATCATTAAAATAATGCTCATACATTCACATCAAACCGAAGCTCAAAACAGGCTGCATAAGTCTACAGGTTGAACGTGAGCCTCCCTAATAAATCGCCACGTTGGACTCTTTATGAAGGAATTTGTCTCTATCACCTCGCTTGGTAGGCGGATTGGAGATTGTAGTAAGATGTTGTTTTTACTCTCACGATACGTAGATGCTTCTCTATTGAATATTTCTCCCTGAATTGCCTTTTACGACACCCACAGCTTTTTTATGTATCTCTCTCTCTCTCCTGCTGTGATGTGTGTTGACATGGGATGGGAATCCTAAATCCGAGATAACACAGCTAAATCCTTGGTAAACAGTCATAAACTAGACGAACGAGTAAAAATCTCAAGCCTCATCTCTACAACTGTGTCAGAGTAGTCCACGACAGTCGAAAAAATTAGATAAAAAGTTAAAGAATTAAGAAGAATTTCAGCATCGAGCGCCTTTGCCTCCGAATTGTGTAATATTTAAAATAATAATGTTACTTATAAAATAAAAATGTTACTTTTAGAATAAAATAACACTATACATGTACATACGTAATGTATTTTTTTAATGAACGATGGGTTTGCACTCGGCCTTCATCTCACCTGAAGTAAGATAAGTGACGATAAGGCCGTTAGATGGTTATCGTACGCATCCAGAAGTCTCAAGCTGATGAGGCAATAGCTCTTCTAACACTCATACCAGAACACAACAGTGCTATTAAAACTGCTGTTTGGCAGTAGGTAACATGGTGGAAACTAGCCAGGCGGATACATATATTATCCTACCACCACCGAAACCGAGTAGCAGTAGCCGGTAGGTACCACACATGGAATTGAACCCGAGACTTCCGGACTTTTAGTCAAAACATGTAGCCGTTACGCTACGGTGGCGGTTACTTTTATAAGGCTACTACTACTGTTTATTGAAGTGATATCAATTTTTTTCTAACGTTATTGGTTTTAGCTTTGTGTGGCATACCAAAAAGGAAGCATTCCTGGTAACTTACACTATGAAGAATCTCCTAGTAACCTTTTGTCAATTACAAACGGAAAAATTAAGATTTTGACGAAGCAAACACAATTCAATAGAGGTTATACTGCACTTAACAAATTTTCTTACGCCGGAGTTAATACGCATGTTCTATTAAAGGGACATTACAAGAAAAAAGTAAGATTTTTAATATACGATTTAGCTTCATTTGATGTTTGTTATTTGTAAGACTAAACCTAGAGTTCTTAATGATAATCTGTAGGTTGTCAGTTCTAATCCCGGCGAAATAGCTATCTGACCTTCGAGATAGCCTGTATGTATGCAAAGGCACTTGGATTTCATGTCACCCGATGGCAAGTAAAGATAAAGTCGTTGAGTAGAACGCGTGCTCACCCAGAATCCTCAAGTTAATGAAACACTGTCTCTTAAACCTTTTAAATCGGAGCACTTCAGTGCTGTTTGACGGCATTCCTAGGTAACATAGTGGAAGCTAGCAGTCAGTCAGTCAGCTAAGAGTCAGTAAGTTCTACTAGTTTACTATTAGTAAATAATAATAAAACAAAATCAGATTAATCATACACCTAAATAATAATAATAAATAAGCCTGAATAATATCGTTCTTTAAAATAATTACAATATTTTTGGGTTATGCTGCTTTCATACCTATTTTCTATACAAAATAGTTTTGATATTTCACACCTGCGACGGGATTTGCGATGGCTCAATTATTAATTATAGTATTACGTACATTCAACTATTCCAGGACCTTACAAAATACGTCACAAACATGCCGTATTTAATTTTGGCGTCTGGGAGAAATTCTCCCTGTGTTATGAAGGTATTCAATTTACTTTCCAATGAGCCATCTGACCCTGAGCTAGTTGGACTTTTGCATAGCATACACGAGTGCGATATTACAGGACATACGTACAGGGGTTACACAATTTTGAGTAAGTAAATCAAGTTGATTTGAATTGAATGAGGAGTTTGCCTATTCACAAATCTTATACATAAATTGGTGCCTAGTCTTTCCAATTTAGACATAGACGCAGTTTGTACGATAACACGAAGCAGTGGCGCCCTCATTCGCTCTTTTCTACACTTCACTGCAATCATACGATTATTCCAAAAACCAAGCCGGACATTTTGTAATCATTTATGGTTTACGGTTTATTAATACATATTGGATTCATATTTCGATATAGCAGTTACTACCAATAAATCTGTTAAAACCATTTTAGGCAGATTGTAGCAGCTAGAGAATTAGCAAAGCAGCTACTCATAAAATAAATACGAATCCGTAATGATTCTAAAAAGCGTAAACCAAAAATTACTACAAAAAGTCCAGCTTGGTTTTAAGAATAGTGCAAGTGCCATTAGTGTTCTATGGATACTTAACATTTGTTACACTTAAATGATCAACAAAATGACTAGCTTGAATAATATTGAGTTAGTTAATTAGTTACCTAAAAGGTAACACAAGCTTCTTGAGGCTGAAGGTGTACATATACGAGCGACTTAGAATCAATATGGTCGACGGTATTTGAGTGTTCCTAAAACAAGACATCATTTGTAATTCACGCGGCAGTGGTATGTGACAAATAACAGCTCATTCCAACAAATAAAAATGTTCCAAAATTATTTTCAATGCCCCCAAATCTCATCTCAGTTTATAGAAATATCATATATTTTTATTTATTTTTCAGTGGATGAAAACAGAAAATTTGCTAGCCTAGCCCATTCGGTCGAGTTTTTTTCCGGCAGTCGTCGTTCTTTGTGTTTTGTTTATAGTGGCATGGGGTCACAGTGGCCTAATATGGGAGCCGAGTTAATGGGAATTCCTACCTTTGCAGCTGCTATAGAAAAGTATGTCTTTTTGTTTAAGCAAAGAGTATTTTAACATTCCTATCGCATTAACTTGACTTTGTCATCCAATAGGTGTCACAAGGTTCTAGAGCCTAAAGGTGTAGACATTATCCAAATCCTAACAAACCGTGACGCACGAACTATAAGTAATATTATGAGCAACTCTATTGGGATAGTAGCTGTACAAATCGGCTTAACGGATATTTTAAGGACAATAGAAATAAATCCCGACTACATAATTGGTACGTATACACAAGATCGAAATACATCAAAAACAAATAATGAGGCATAATGAGAGATAAGCGTAGCGTCGGTGGCGCAGTGGATAAAGTGCGGACTCTCAGACTGAGAGTTCTGGGTTCGAATCCAGGCGTATACCTATGAGTTGTTTTTCAATTCAAGTACATTATCCGATTGTTTAACGGTAAAGGAAAACATCGTGAGGAAACCTGCATGTCTTGAAAAGGCGTGGTGGACTATGGCCCATACACTGTCTGTAAGAGAGTAGGCCTGAGCCCCTGATGATGATGATGAAATAATGAGAAAAATAATCTTCATCTTGGTTTTGAAGGTCACAGTTTAGGGGAACTGGTTTGCGGATACGCTGATGGTTGTTTAACAGCTGAAGAAACTATACTGACAGCTTACTACAGCAGTTATGCTGCAGCTCTTACTCCATTGATTTGTGGCTCCATGGCTGCTGTCGGTCTCGGAAACAATGATGTGAGCTACAATCGTCTAGATATTAGCCATTATCACATAGTACTAATCGCAGTGCACTACGACTCGTTACTCGTTAACCTGTACAGCCAGTTTAGTGCTATAGTTTTTCTTTTAGGCCTATGCAACGATACTCCATACAACGAAAAAAATATTTTATCCTCAAGTTACGTGTATGGCAGTCACCATTAAAAACGGCGTAATTGAAATGTATTCTTGTTTTTAAATAACAGCTTCTTAGTTGTAAAGGACTCTAAACAAAGCCGCGGACAGACAGAAGGACAGAGCGATACTATAAGGATTCCTAGTTTGACTGCGAAACTCTAACAAGTCGAATTGCTTACTAGTTTAACCTCAGGGTCTATTTAAAAACACTATTTAGAAATGGGTGCATGCATATTTATTATCAGCGTCTTAAAACGCAATTTATAGCATATTAAATGTCGCCTTTGTTTCTTTAGCAGTCCATGTTTAAGAGATTCTGGTTGAGTAAGTTGACAATTTATTGTATACTGAAGATATTCCAGCGCTTGACCACAATTTCAACCAATGTTAAGTGACGAAGTGGTCAGCGATGTTACGCGTTGGCCTATAAGGTGCCTTTTTACGCTCGTTTAAAAATTCCCAAGTTTATATTCTTTAGATAACACAGGTTCTGGTAGGGCATTCTACACTGTACAGACGTACGAATGATAAAAGTGGAAGTGAAACACTTTGTTTGAGCTGTAGGATCTATTGCGTTCTTATGTATTATAGTTATGTATGTTTTTTTTTCAGGCACTTCGTATTTGCCCACCAGAAATTGATATAGCTTGTCGCAATAGTTTTCAATCAACTACAATATCAGGGCCTGCAAAAATGATACAAGCATTTGTGGCGAAGTTGAATTCTCTTCGTATCTTTGCTAAGGAAATACCGTGCTCTAATATAGCATTTCATTCGAGATACGTGGCGGATATTGGTTTGTTTTTATGAAATTGCATCCGGAAAACTCACATCTGAAATTCATAATATTCATTATACACATGTACACTGGCAAAACAGCCAAAATAAGCATGCCCTGAATTTCTAACAAACTAATATTAAAGAAATTTTAGTTAGAAATACGAGTATGCTGTAAATCCTTTTATGAATTAAATATTGTTTGTGGTATTGTTTTTTAACGTATGTTGGATTTGCACTTGGCCTTCATCTCACATGGTGGTAAGTGACGATAAGGCTGTTGGATGGCAAGCGTGCGCACCTGGAAGCCTCAAGTAATAAGGTCTTGGATCTGATACCTTTCATATGTTTTGCATGTTCACCAATTTTTTTAATAAATAAAGAAATTATTTGTAACTCCTGACATTAAACCAATTTACTTACAACTCTAACGTAAGTATACCTAAATAGGGTATTCAATATATATGCATTCATGAAAATTGTGACTATGAAGTAGTATGTTAATGATATTCATTTCACGGCATCATCATTTCATACCCTACTAAACAGCTAACCTGTTTTAAAAGATTGAGAATTTTTTTTTTAAAGATTGAGAGAAATATTGTATAAAATTATTCATTGTATAGAATCGTCTGAAAAATTGTATTAGATTAGCCTTCTTTAGTGCCCGTTTATGCTTCGCATTTTTGACCAAATCTCTTTCAGGTCCAAATATGCTCAAACTATTACGTGATGTTATTACTGCACCTAAACTTCGAAGTAAAAAGTGGTTATCTACGTCGGTTCCAAAGGAGAAATGGGCAGAAGATTGTGCATTATTTTGTTCAGCTCAATATATAACGAACAACTTCTTGGTAAACAATAACTTTTGATTTACCTCAAGTGTGCCAGTGTCTTTCGTTATAGACTGCTAAAAACATTACAAGGGGTCTTTTCTGGTCTTATATTACTTAGAAATGATCATCTTGTTCAGTTAGTATGGTTCCACTGATGATTTTAGTCAGTAACTCCCCTATGAGCCAACAGGCAAGTAGAGATGTTATTCGATGGTAGACAGAAAATAATTGGAAAATAATTTAACTAAAAATATTTTTTATTTATTTTAAATAAAACAAATTTAAGGACTTACATACGCCCATGAAATAGTCTGATACCTGATATGTGACTGAGTGCTATTTTTCGACGTGTTCTCCAAACAATGTCATATCGCTGATTTTTAAAACATGAGGGTCATTACCGGTACCTATATTATACTTCAGTATAAGTGTAATAAAAATAATACCTATAAGTGATATATAAAACAATGTTGATTATTTTTCTAACAGAGTGTAGTAAATTTTGAAAGTACGTCAAAGTTGATACCTCAGAACGCAGTTATGGTTGAAATAGCACCGCATAGTTTGCTGCAGGGAATATTAAAAGGATCTCACAGAGAGTGTACCTATATACCATTAGCAAAACGTGGTCATATCAATCCGGTAAAATTTTTGTTAGAGTCCCTTGGCAAGTAAGTATACAGATTCCGCCGGAAAATAATCAAATACAATATTTGATAATTTAAAACGAAGTTATAATTAATTTTTTAATTGGCCATCAGAATATATATCCAAGGCTATAACCCAAAAGTACAAGCTTTGTACCCTGAAATTGAGTTCCCAGTATCAACTGAGACTACTTTTTTATCCCATTTTGTTTCATGGGAACATAAAGAAGACTGGTAAGAGCAAACTTCCAATTTTTTGGCTATAATAAAAACTATTTTTTTAAACATTATTAAAAAGTGACTACTTTGTAGGCCTGAACTTATTTTCGACTCAAAAGAAGGTGATACCAGCCAGCTAACAAGTGAAATCAACATATCACTTGATGATGAAGAATACAAGTTTTTGAAAGGATGTTTAAGAGACGGTAAATATGAACACTTACTTAGATATGTGTGATTTAACTAGGAAAATCAATCTTCAACAAAGAGATCAACTGAAGAAACCAATTCGTTTGGGCAGCATTCGGGAAACTTCGGCACATATTGTCATCTAAAATACTTTAGTGCCCATAGACAAAATAATTTAAATAGTGTGCGTGGTCACTGCTGGACGAATAAACTAGTTCACAGAGAGCTATGAAACTCTACGTGATAAAATTCGGCATGAGGAATTCAGTAAACGAAATAAGATCACTGACAGCTAGACAAGTAGGCTGAAGTAGCAACGGGCAGTACACATCGCACACACGAAGAACGGATACCCGATCGGAAGTACAAGTCCCGAAGTGGCGACTGACTACTGGGAAACATGTACTGAGCCGTCCCCTTACTAGATAGGCCGACGATCTTGTGGCTAGACTCTGAATGCAAGTGGCTAGGGAGTGGTCGCGGTGGCGTATTATAGGGGAGGCATACGTTCAAAAGTGGATGTTTGCTGATAATGAAATAAAAAATTTCATTCTTATTCATTGTTAGAGATTCGTTTTAAATGGAAAATATCGACTCAACGAACGTTTCTTACAGGAAATATAATAATCCCTGAAGCCACACTTCTTGTTGTTCTTTGGAAAACTTTCGCAGTTTTCAAGGGGATTAACTATCAAGACTTATCTGTGTTGTTCAAAGACATATTTTTCCATAAACAAATAATTTTGAAGCCTGATACGCCAGTCAAACTTTATATTATGATCAACAGAGGAGCGAACAAGTTCGAGGTTTGTTAATACGGAAACATAAACTATTAAAGTCATATGTGACATAATAACTTTTTTAATTAGAATAACATAGTTTCGTACAGTGGAATAGAAAGCTTCGCTAATTATCATCATGATATCTGTCACAAAACAGCACTTGCATTATTGTATTCTGGAAATGAAAAGATAGCAAAACCAGCGCCTAAATATTTATAAACTTCTGGGTAGCCAATTTTTTTTGTTACTAGTGCGGTTTCCGCACTCAGCCATATGTTGGCCATTGTGCGTGAGTGGGGTGGAAGTGGTGGCGGCTACTCCAGCCAGCCGATTTCTTCCAGAAGTGCGCGAGACGCTTGATGTCGCTGCACGCCTCCTGGAGTGATCCTGGATTATTCAGGATTGTCCTCCGTTGCGTGGCTACGCTGCTGCAGGTCGTGACCACATGGGCGGAAGTTTCCTCGACGGCCATGCACCCACGACACAGGGGGAGTGGACACTTATATAATAATCAAATCAAATAGCTCATTAAATTTATTTCGTTCAGATATGCAATGACGATGAGGTGATTGCAACTGGTGTTATCGATGCTGGCGATAGTACCAACACCTGTGATAATACTACGTTTTGTTTTGTGGAAGAATCAGAAAATGAAGAAACTGAGTTGGTACTTACCGCGAATGATATTTATAAACTTTTACATTTGAAAGGCTACACATACAAGTAAGTAACATGAACTCTAAATGACGAGGAGTTAAGTTTTGATAATATATTAACCACTTGAATCTCATCTTTATTTCAGAGATGATTTCTGTACCATTGTGTCATCAAATTTGGTGCGTAATAAAGCCACATTCAAATACACTGACAATTGGATGTTATTCTTGGACTCTTTGCTACAAGTAAATGTATTTTCGAGGAAACATAATGGAATTTCCGTACCAAAGTTTATAAGCAAGATCAACATAAACACTTCACTACATAAATTTTCCAGTGGAATTGATCAAAATAATTCTAAGATTAACATTGTACAGGTGTCTAACCTGTATAGTGTAACAAGGTGTGTTGAAAATTCAGCATAGTTCTTTAACGACTAAACACTATCATTGATAATGATATAACATTGAATTTTTATCTATTTCGATTTCTCATAAATTAGATGCGGAGGTGTTGAAATACAAAACATCACGTTTGACGATTTACCTAGAAGCGAGGAGAAAAAAATTGAAATCCTAAAAATATTAAAATTTTTGCCTCATTTTCCTGCAAACAGGATTGATGTAAGTTGGTTAATATTTCTTGTAACAATTCGGTAGCTACATCGGTCTAATTAACTTTTTTCTTCTTCAGGTGAACACGTCATTTGAAATGATTTTGCAAATTGTAATGGACAACATAACGTCACACATAAATCAAGTAGTGAGAGTTACAGAGGTTGTTAGTGGCAGAAACAGTGTCACCGATGCTCTGAGCAAAATAGCACAGAATATTCCTGATTGCGAATTTGTCTTCAACGTGGTCAAGATAATAAACGGCAACCTTTATAAACAAAAGCGAGAATCATATGAAAAATCAGATTTAATTATATTCCACCATTTTGTTAATAACAAAAAGGTAGGATTAACGCGTTCTACAAAATGTATTTTAAATGTAGTATAACATTTTCGTTTGACTTAAACTTGATATTTTCAGACCAAACATATCGTCAACAACGAAACCAAAGAAGACTGTTTCGTCCTTATACTGGTGGATAACATTTATGATTTCGTAAAACCAAAATATTTAAATATGATATCAGTATCGACAGTAGCTAAGAGTTTGACGTTAATTTTGTTTAAGAAAATCATATCTATTGAACATGTCACTGACATTTCTATTACTGTAGCTCGAAATGACGACTTTTCTTGGATTTCACACATTGAGCATAATTCTAAGAGAAATAAACACGTACTACTGGTGTCCGAACGATTGCAGCACTGTGGTCTATTGGGTAAATATTGGATTTCTGTTTAGAAGACGCGCCAGTTTAAAAACTATTTTTTCACTTCATAGTTACAACAAATAAACTATGTTTTGAATTGAGAGTTGTACAGAAAAGGCTTAATAAATTAATGAAGTAACTACTGATTGAAATAAACTGTTTCTTTAAAAAAAATTCATCATTTTAGGTTTCATCCGTAAGCTAAACAAAATTTATACCAACAAACTACGAGTGTTCATAATTGGTGATGACTATGTACCTGCTTTCAATTTAGGTCATGTAATGTATAAAATGCAATACCAAAAGCAGCTACAAATCAACGTTTTTAAAGAGGTACATCCCTTACTGTATTAGACACGAAGTATAATTTTGATTTTGTTATTTTATAAAATTTTATTTTACTATGTAATAAGTAATGTATTCGTACAGGGTCAGTGGGGTGGCTATTATTATGTATCGCTAAAGGACACTATGAATCATAAAAACAATATGTGGATAAAGCAACTTGCACCTAAAAGTTCTAACCTCCTGCAAGTAAGTATGCAATGTGAACGTTTTTGGTTTGTGAAGTGGTTGCCAGGCAATAACCACTCTCATAGGTTTGGGGACCTGACGGCAATTTCAGAAAAATGGCAACAACCATCTGCGATACTCGGGCCCACTATGGAACTTGTTCTGTGCCCAAAATTATGTACGATATTTTTGGGGAAATTTAATGGCTGTAATTTTTGGTTAGGCTACCGTGGCAAAATGTAGATACGCTAAATAGAAACGACCACGGCCAAGTGCCTATTAGAAAATCGAGGTGGCGAGCGCCAATGGCACGCGTCGTTGTCACGAGGCAAGCACCCGCAAGGGTGCGGGCGACGTTGACACACACTAACTCATTCGTTGGTCGTGTCAAAGTATTATTACTTTAAATCGATTTTTTTCAGGTATCTCACACATCTTTGTCCATAAGATGTTGTAATGCAGAAGTAAATGAAGTTGACTTTAGTGGTTTGGATACTAAGTAAGTTTCCATAATGAGATGATTTATCTACAAATCGGGGGTGAATTCACTAAGAACAAAAATATTTACAGCCTCACGATTCTTGGTAATTGTTTTTGGTAACATCTTTCGATATTTATTCTTGTTGCCTAAGAGACTACCTCTATAGGTACGATTATCATGAGCCAAGGTTGAGGTTGTAAGGATGTTTGTCTTCAGTGAATAGCCCTTCTGAATTCATGTTGAGTCTGTTTCTGTCTTGTTTAATCATAAACCTGCAGTGGCAGCAGAGTGATGGGACTATACCAAGGCGCTGTTTCCAACCATATCCAAGTAGATTCAGATTTACTGTGGCCAGTTCCAAAGTATTGGAGTTTGCAAGATGCTGCAACTGTCCCATCGTCCTACATATTTGCTTATTATTGTTTGGTAATTCATTTCTTTTACGTTTTTGATGTGTGTTTATAATTCTAATAAATGTTTTTTTTATTTAATTTTATTTAATTTCTTCAGGCAATTAAATATCAAATACACCGGAAGAAATCAGTATTCATAAGCAATGGCTTAGGAGCCTTTGGACAAGCTATAATTTATATATGCTTAGATTTAGACTGCAATGTTTACACCACTGTCAGTGACGCAGAATCTAAAAAAAACTTACGTCGGTTGTTCCCTAAATTAAATGGTATATATTATTTTGGATTAGTGCCATTGTAGTGAATTTCAAAGGTGTATATATTATTATGCTGCGTTAACTTACAGAAAACAACATTGATGACTCCAATAATGAATCCTTCTTTCATACAATTATTGAAAATTCTAATAACAAACGCTGCGATTTAGTTATTAACACATTTCAGGGAGTTTTAAGAGAGGTAAGGTAGCATTAAATGCTTCATACCATATTTTATAGTTTCAGTAAATTTTTCTACTTTTATCTTTAAGGAATTTATTGTGAATGCAGAGAATAAAAGAAACAAGTTGTTCGTATGTAATTAGAGAACAGACTGAAAGACTTTATTTATGACAGATTGTCCCACTACATCAAAATACTAAGAATAACATTAATTTAACTATACCTAACATCTACATAAAATGATAGATGTAACACTCTTTGTAAGCAAGTCAGCTGGCACGTTTGCCGTACACAGATATTCAATCTAAATTACATTATCATTCATACATTGTCTGCAAAAATGAAAGAGAAAATCAATGTGCTTTGATCTCTTGTGGAAAACAGGATTATTCGATAATTTCCTAGCACTTTGATTGTCATTATACACAAGTATTGTATACAAGTTCTCTGTCATTTCAATTATTTCCTAATCAAATAGGCATTCTTACAACTTTGGTACAGTTTGTTCGTTAGTCTGTCTGCTTACTTGTCATATCCCTGTAGTTTCTATAGGTTTGAATGACATAGGGGATACCAGCATAATAAGTATTGCAATGATTCATGACTTCTTCTATAAAATAACTTATTGTTTTTTTGTTATTCATAGTAAAAATATAGACATTGAAATATTGCCTATATCTGTATTAGTGGGCGTTATTATCGTAGTCACGTTTTGGTTTCTTCATTATCATATTTGTTCCTCAGGCAGCATTGAAATGTGTTGGAAGCTACGGTACATTCATTGACATAATAGACTATAATTGTAACATTAGTGACGCGACCTTTGATCTCGCTTATTTAACATACAACAAATCCTACAAGACAGTTGAGCTGAAAAATGTTATCCGAGAAAGCAATGTTGCGGAAAGGAAGGTACCTTGTGAGCATATTTTTGGGTCAGTTTGTTTTTCAGAATAATCAGAGTAATAAGATGGATTTGAAATGATACAGGTGCTTCAGTTGATGGTAGCTGAAGGAATAGCTGCAGGCATAGTGAGGCCTATCATTAGAATACCTTTACCATTCTCTGACGCGTCTAAGGCTATTAAATGTCCTTCATCTCCTATATTAGAATGCCCTGGATTCGAATCAATACCTTAGTAAGTACCTTACCTATATTATTACGTTGAACTTGAATATGAGTAAATACTACCGCAAATATGCTCGGTACAAACACATTCTATTAAAACGGTATTTAGCATGCTATTGAAGCTATAACCTGTTGTAGTAATATTGCTATCAATTTCTGGCATCAAAGTAAATATACCTCTAAAGTAGTCTCGCAATAATTAAAATTTAGGTTTTGCTGTCTGTTTTGGTTGCAGTGTTTCGTATTCTTCGGATGCATACATTTTGGTTAATGAGGCTAACGAATTTGGATTAGAAATTGTTGAAAATATGATTGAAAAAGGTGCTAGGAAAATTGTGATACAAACAGAATCTTTAGTGAATGGCTATTATCAAGTGAAATTGGAGTAAGTACAATCTATACATACCCTATAAAACTCAAAGTCCTGACTGACTGACTGAGATGTCAACGCACAGCCTAAACCACTGGGCCTAAAGTACAATAATATATAGAGTAATTTTGTAAATAGGTATTTGAATTGACTGTATATATATATATATGACTAATAAGGTAGGATTCGCTGGATACAAGTGGCTCCAGACCGGTCATTGTGACATACAATGAGAAGGATGTCCAGCAATAGACGATTTATGGATTTATGAAATATTTATTTACAACTTAGTACTTTGAAAATATATTGAAAATGCTAATTAACTTTTAATAGCATGTGGCAGAAGAGAGGAGTAACGATAAAGTTGTCTTTGACAAAACTGAAATCAGTTAAAAGTTGTATGAATTTACTGAAGAAAGGAGGAAACTTGTCGAAAATTAAAGGAATTTTCGTTGTGCACGAATCAAAGAAAAATTCAAAACACGGTGAACTTGATCCTGAAAATTTCACTACCGCTTATAATATAAGTGCAAAAGTTGTTCACAACCTGGGTAAATTGGCAAAAAAGTATTGCCAAGACCTCACGTAAGTAAATTACATATTTATACAGCATTTTTCATGTGTTGAAATTTCCACCTAGTTGCGAACCAAATGTAGATTTCGTTTCGTATAAAGTTATTTTCAGTACAATTTAAAATTACAAATTTAGATGTTTCTACTGCATTTACATATATAAAAATAAATATACGTTGTCCCGTTTTCAGAGAATTTGTATTTATTCGATATACTTCGAACAACTTAGCTGATGAGTACGCAGCTTCGTCATGTGACAGAATTTGCGAAAAGCTTTCTAAAAATGGCGTACCTGCACTTTCATTGCGCTTAATGTTACTGGAAGACGTAAGTAAACAGATAATTATTTATAAATTTAGCCGTGCTGTGCTTTTCATCTGCCCAGACTGTTGTTATGGCATGTTATGGCCAATCCCAACATGAAAAACCCAACGTGGTGATCTATGAGGGAATATCTATAGAAAACCACGAAATAATTTGAAATAGAAAAAGAGCATGTCGATTGTCCATCAACATAAAGCACACACAAACACACACATGAGCATAGCAAACTTAAAATAAGAACTAAGATTAAAAGAAAACCATAACATTTAAAACAGGTTAATTTTTACTAACATAATAATAAGTCTTTTCCTTATATAATACTCTGTAAATCCGTCTGGAAGACGCGGTGCATTTCCAACACAACTGTCGAAAGACTACTTTCTGGAAGGCCCCTGCAAAACTCTGTAAAAGTTATTTAAGAAATAAACACCTTTTACTTTTAGAAATCCAGCCCGATGAAGACGGTTGTTCAATTAAAATTGATGCAAATCAATATCGATATATGTCGCTATCACCCTAGCTGGCGGTTCTTATCAACCGACTTCAAAAAAGGAGGAGGTTCTCAATTCGACGCGTATGTTTTTTGTGTGTGTTACGCAATAACTCCGCAAATAGTGAACCGATTTTGATAATTTTTGTTTGGTAGAGCATACTTTAGAGGTAGTTCCATATAAATTTTATCGAAATTGATTGATCGTTCTGTGAAAAAAATCAACAAAAACCAAATTTTTAAGGCAATTGAATTCGGTTTTTAGTGGTTATTGAACGCGTTAATTATAATAGTGACGAATTTCAGACCGTAACGGGAAGCGACCGATAGCCTAAATGGCAAAGCCTTCGCTCCAGACTGGTGAGAGAGGCACAGTCAAATCGCGCTTATGTAAAAAAAAACTATTTTCAAAATGGTTTTGGTAAACTGCACCTACAGTTACTAAAGTTAAACCAAGAAATACTGTGATGGTGACTTATTTGCAACAGTAAACCTATGCTGGTAATAATGATGAAGATCGTTTATGGATTATTCTTTCTAATAAAAATGATTTTAATTGATTTCTGCAATCCATTTTGTAAGACGTTTATTACATCATGCTCAGTTTACAGTTTCATAGTCTCCTGTCCAGTTGGGAACGTATCATCATTTTTGATTGTTTAAATGTTCCTGTGCATTTCTCTCATTTAGCCATTGTGTCATCCATTTCGTTCTCTATCTTTGTTATTGTTGCTTAATAGCAGACTCTGATTTTTGTAAGTTTTGCGACATTTTGAGGCTTAGGTTGGTTGCGTCTTGAGTATGCATTGAAAAATTGAGCCAAGTTGTTATAGAAATTGGTCAAATCAACTAATAACCCACAATTGGTGGTTGGTTCAAATGGAATAAAAGCCCTTTTTTGTGTATGATGGGATTTGCACTTGGCCTTCATCTCACTTGAGGTAAGTGTGGGCTGGCTCTGTTTTCTATCATAACGGAACACACTTAGTGCTACTCGTATTAATAGTGCGTGCACGTTTGTTAAATATTGTTAGAATAGGGGCTGGCTGAAAATCAGTGTTGTCGGATACTGAGACAGCTCCTGACTTAGAACCTTGTCATTATATTTATTAATATTTGTAATTTTGTGTATATATTAATTAGTTTTATATATGTATGTGTATGTGTGTTTTGTCTGTGGCAAATAAATGGTTTAAATACTGCTGATTGGCGGCAACTTTAGGTATCATGGTGTTAGCTAGCCAGGCAGACATAGAAGTAAAACCATATACCGATCGGAACCCCCAATGGCAATCGAACCCGGGACCTCTTGATTGTTAGTTCGACATATAGGCATTAGGCTACGGAGACGGCCTTTAAAGCCTAATAGTTTAAGAGGGTATGCTGTTGTCAAAGCGCCCATACAAACGTAGTCCAGTCATATTTTGAGTATTAAGCTATGAAAATCTATGAAATTTTCAAGACACAATCTAGAAACAAATATCTGTGTCGGTGGTGAGTCAGATTTTCGTTTAAATATATACTTCCAAAGTTACAGGGCGTCAAAGTATTGTATTTTTCGGTAATAAAAAGCCCCAACTTTGAACCTGATTTACAAGAGTATGAATCAATTTAGAACAATTTGGAAAATCCACCGACATCTGAAATTTCATTAGTATACTGTATTAAAAAAAATGGTTACATAATATACTGTATCCTTCAAATGATCCCTGGACTACGAAACATCCAAATAACGGGTGGATAACATCGCGTAATGTATGCTGTCTCACCGTACGCGCTCGGGTAGGATAGGGCTCGGAGAGGGACAGCTACAAAACAATGCAACCTTGAAACCGACCACGTGGTCTTACCAACATAGCCTCTTAATAAATTATGAGCGCAGTCTAGTAACCTTGATCTTTGTTAATTTTCAGATTGACGGCGACAATGATGAATATTCAAAATTGGATCGACAGACTCTACACACTGTCTTTAGAGCAATGGACGCCAGCCTAAGAATGAAGCTCAACAATGTTATGACTTTCAATTTAAATGTTAACAAAAGGAACAACGTTATTATAAGAAAATATATGAAAGATACTTTATGCTCATAATATCGTAACTAACAGTTGGGCCAATTAACGTGTACCGTTGTTTAATTATTTCAAAATAAACAAGAGCATGGCAAAAAATGGATAATACAGTCATAAAATTATTTTTACCAATTTACCATCATTTGTAGAAATATTGTCAGTAAGGGATAACATTACATAAGAATAAGAGTTTCCTATATAACAGTTAATTAAAATTGATTTATTGATTTATAAATATAAAAGTTAAAGTTTCTTAAATCATCGTTTTTAGAGTTCCGCAGTCAAACAAGGAATCCTTATAGTTTCGCTCTGTCCGTTTGTACGTGTATCTGTCCGCGGCTTTTCTCAGAGACTTACGACTAGAAAACTGTAATTTGGTACGGTTATACATATCAATCACTTCGACAAAATGGTGGAATAAAGTCTTACAAAATAATTTTTAAAGGGTGGCTCTCTCTCATACACGTAACTTGGGGATGAAATATTTTCGAGTCTACCACATTGTGTGGAATATATAAGCTTTTATTATTATAAATTAATTATTAATTTTAACATACTGAATATAATAGTAAAAGGATCACGACTGAGCTGGATTTACAGGTTAACGAGTAATATTCGAACTAATTATAAAGTATACTTCAAGGTGTCATAATGAAACTTTCGCACAAATTCAATTCAAAATTACTTTACATCGTTCTGTATGAGCCCAACTACGGAACCCTACACTGCGCGTGGCCCGACACGCACTTGCTTTTTACTTTTTACCTTGTGTTATAAAATTGCCCCATGCTTCCTGATGGATTCTACTGAATACTTCAACCTCTGCTTACAAAAAATGTGCCTAAAATTGGCTTGTAAAACTCTACAATTTTAGAAAGAAAGTAAAAAGTATACTCATAAAATTTGACCTTGTAACCTGAGGGGGTAAAATTAGCTCTGTATAATTAGGAAGCACAGGGCCGTAATAGCTTTGTGGATACAATATTATACTGGAAACGCAACCAAAACTCGGTAATCGCTATGACTAGTACAAGTTACCACAAAAATCTAAAAAATACCTAAGATTTTTATTTATTTTCTTGAAATTATCTTAAAAAATGTCAAATTAAAATTTGCATACCTGATTTCATCCTTTAGGGGTTGATTTTTCAAAAACACGTCATTATTGATTTTATTTCCTTACACTGATATTTTTCATGATAACAACAGAGTTCCCATATAAAATTTCATCACTCTTTTCATCCCCATAAAAAATTGTAAAACACGTATTTATTTGTTTCTAATTTATTCACTAACTAATTTTCATGGCATTATCATAAAAAATGACGAATCTAAATTTAAATTTCATCCCTGATTTTACCCTCTAGGGGTTGAGTGTTCAAAACCACTTAAATAAGTTACCTTTACTTTTAATTCATAAGACTAAGTATAAATTTTTATGTTATTGACTACATATGTTATTGGCTAAAAATAAGTCTATGTCTAAATATGTCTACAAAAACAACTGAATTCACATACAAACATTCAACCCTCATTTCACCTTTTTTAAAGGATAAATATCAAAAAATTTAGAAACACGTATTTTTCTTATCTTTGACCGAAAAGCTGCGTACAAATTTTCATGGATTCATATTCAAAACTGACGGACTTTCATACAAACTGAAATCCCTTATTTTACCCCTTTGGGGCTGGAATTTCGGAAAATCCTTGCCTAATTTCTTTCTTTCTATCTTTCATTTTACAAAAAACAAATCTTCCAAATTTCATGTCTAAAGGATGAGTGTTGCTGTTAGTCTGTGTGTTGAGAGTTCACACATAAACTTTCGTCCTCCTTTTCACCCCCTTTAAGGATAAATATCAAAAACTGTGAAACATGTATTTCGATATTTGTGATCGAAAAGCTGCGTACTTCATGGATTTATCTTCAAAAATGACGGAATTCCATACAAACTTACATCCCTTATTTTACCCTGATAGGGGTGAAATTTCGAGAAATCCTTTCTTTAACGATGCCAACACTTTACCAAGTGCACCCTCAAAATTTCATGTCTTTAGGACCAGTGGTTTAGGCTGTGCGTTGATATCTAAGTCAGGACTTTGAATTTTATATGTTTAGATGCATAATGGGTTTGCACTTGGCTTTCACCTCACCTAATGGTATGTGAAGATGAGTCTATTTGATTGTAAGCGTGGCCACCCAGAAGCCTCAAGCCAATGAGGCGCTGTCTCTGCTACCTTTTATACAGGAACACAGCAGTGCTATTAATACTGCTGTTTGGTGGAAGACTAAGGTAACATGGTGGTAGCAAGACAACCAAACCGAGTACCAATAATTAGGCCTCCGTATTGTGAGTCAAGCGTGTGGCTACTAACCACGAAGGCGATATTAAATCAAAATTTTCTTACAGATTTTCAAATAGAAAGAAGAAGAAAAAGCAAAATAATATTATTATTTTCTCAATGTAGAAGAAAAATATAACAAGACTCTTCTAGGAACTTGATATCTGCAACTTTTACAAATTGCTGGGGGTGTTTCACAACCTATTTTGTAATTTATTAATGCATAATTTTAATTCGTATTTTTTGAGAGGGAAATTGTTTTTTTCTCCTCTGAAAAAAATTTAAAAGTATTTTTTAATAAGCGGAGCATGACAGAATCTTCCTTTTCTAAATGCGGCCGTGGAATGAAATGGAGCCCAGTTCATCTCCTATTTATATTTATAACTTTAATGTACTTATATGTTTACAATGGAAAGTAATTGGCAAGAAGCAGCCAACCATCCCCCTCCCAATCTGCTAAACTACAGCTTTTAAAAATGTAAAAATTTCACAGTACATACATATGCTGAACTTTAAAAGAAAACTATCACGACAGGTGGCTTCACAGGTTAACGAGTAATAGGCGAACAAATTATAAAAGTTTCTTGGAGCGGTCAAAATGAAAATTTCGTACAAATGTCACTCAAAATTACTTGTTACGAGTATAAAACCAGTTCAAATACGGAAACTTACACTGCGCGTGGCCTGACATGTACTTGTCTGGTTTTAATATTACGTAGTATGGATAGATGTAACGTTTATGGAAACCTAGTTCATATTATTATATAGAAATCTATCTTTTATTTTATAGTTATAATATTATGTAATCTAATGATCTACACTATGGTTGGTGTTCAAACCTAAGTATGTGTCAAATTTCGGTCTATAACGTTTCAGTAGAATCACGGACTGACGGACCAGACGGACTGTAACCCATCTAAACAATTTTAGGTAGCAAAGATCTAAAAAAAATCCTAATGTTTTTCTTCAGTGACTATTAGTGCATATTTTTAATGTATTTGCTTGGCACTTGGCCTATATCTCACCTGGTGGTAAGTGACAATTAGACCATGGTACTAGCCAGGCGGACATAGAAAATACCACCAACCAAACCAAGTACCAATCGATACCCCACTGGAAATCGAACTTGCGACCTACGGATTTAGAAATTAGGCCACGGAGGAGTTTATATTTTGGTATACGACTTCATCACAGGCAACATCTTGCAGGAGCAAAATTATTCGTCGGATGTGTAACGATCATGCCCGTTAAAATGTACCCCTCATAGTGCCACTTACCCGCGTGAAAACTTGATGTAAATTTCTCAAACGACGCCGTAGCCTTTGTATTTTAAGCAAAGGCAAGTCTAGTCTCGATTTACAGTTATGTATAATGTTATAGCTAGTGCATGCTACCGTGATGCCCAGCATTATGTAAATGTTTGTGAACCGCGTCTGGTGTTACGCTCAGGAATGTGCACTTTGCTAGTTTGGAGTTTCAATGGTTCTTCTAATACATATCCCGAATAGAACAATGCTTGCTACAACTTCACTTTATGGTGATAGTGAGGCGAACATTGTAATTTACGACTTCCCAGAGACGACTAGGAGCGAACCTATTTGAAAGACGAAACCTCACGTCAAAACTTTTAAAACGACGCTGTTTTTCATTGTTTTACAAAAATGTATAAATTATAGAAGAATAATGTGGATACTTATCTTTACTTATGGATTTCCACGGGTAAATCTGTCTTGAGAAATAAACGTTGCATATCGCATGTACAGTGAAAATACTTTATATCATTCCCATGGGAAAATTTCAAAAGTCCACACGAAGTCGCGGGCAAAAGATTGACAGAAGTATGTATTTAAGTGTAATGTATGACGGCAGAATTTTCTATCTCCCAGTCCAGTACTACGGTCATTATGTCATACGTATATACACGTATATCTATCTGAGTTCTTTCTTTGTGATACAGAATACTATTCGCCACGTGAAGGTGTAAATTAGATGAACCCTTTGTGCTTGGAGTTTGATGTGATTCTAGCGATTCAAAACAGATGGCGCTGTTTCAGTTTACCTTTAGACAAGTTTGAGAACTTAACTTTATTGAGTACATATATGTACCTATAGATCTATGTGGTCATATTTATTCCTTCGATATATTATTAACAATGAGACACGCGCAGAGAAAACCACAGTGAGGTTCGAGGAATATTTGCGACAGGTAACAAGTACAAGTATATCTACACTATAGAGATGGGTGGAAAGGTGGACCATTAAACATGACTATGGGGAGAGGAGGGACATCTGCTTGGCCGATTACCCTTGGGTTGATTATTTTGGTGGACGGGCTCCCAAAAATAGCCACGAATACTAGCGACAAACGCACACTAGTAATATTATTATTGTAAAATTTTTTAAATCAGCAACAGCCAATAAAAATCTATTGCTGGATATAGGCCTCATCCATGGCATGCCATAATGACCAGTCCCGAACCATTTGCATCCAGTGACCCCCCGACGCTTCTTCCTACGCACTGATGTAATATTATAATTTCGAAATTAATTTTGTCTGTGTTGTCGCCTTTTCGTGAAGAAACGGCTGAACATTTACATTTACCGCGAAAAAATGTTCCAGTGTTATGGTTTAAAAAGTAAACACAGACGCAAAACATTATGCTTATAATACATTCTCGTACTAATAAACTAACAATAAAGATTCTCTGCATGTTTTTAAATCCAAGAACACTGTGTGTACTCGTGAAAATATCGCAATGCAAACTTTATTTCCTGAAGTCCCATCATAATCTCGCCGTGAGCAAGCTGATATGCAAACAAGCAAGTAACTTACTGCACAACATGAGTGTATGAACAAGTTAACTTTACTGCTTGAGAACTTGTTACTAAGCAAACTTGGCGTAACTTACTCCATGTGTTCGATAGGAGGTTGTCAAACGGTGAAGTATGTTTACTTACACTGTGTTGATTCTAGGACTATGGCGTGGACTTGAGATTCAAAAGTTAACCAAACAAAAACACCAATACTTTGAGGCCAGCCAGGCCATGGTAGCTCAGTTGGGAGAGCGTCAGTCCTTGAACAATCGTGGTCTGGGCTCGATCCTGGCTCCTACCAATGAGTTCCAATTTGTTATTTGGAATTTATGTACAATGGTAAAAATCATTTTTGGTGAAGGACAACATCGTGTCGAAACCTGCACACTCCTGAGAAGAAATTCAAAGGTGTGTGTTTACCAATCAGCACTGGGCCCGCGTAATGGACTACGGCCCATACACTCTCCGTAGGAGAGTAGGCCTGAGCCCCTTCAGTGGGGATATATATAGAGGCTGTTGATGATGATAACTTTCATGCCAAAGCTATTTTATAATAATCTTTAAACAATAATCTTAACTCCCCTCTACCTTTACTAGGTCTTACTTAACTAAATATACTTGCTACGAGTACAAAAACGTGATATAAGATTTGACCAATAAAAATATACATAGAACCAATAAAACGTTCTCAAACTGTACTGAAGATCACATAGATAATTGTGCAATATTGCGTTGTTATTCAGAAAGAGATAAACAATTATATCCATCGCTATTACGGCGGGGAATAACGAATAACGTATCAAACCTCAGTAATAATAATTAGTAGACTGCAATTCTACAACTAGGTCGTAAAATTCATTTCTTCCCATTAAAAGTAAACAACAAAAGGACAGATAAATACAAAAGACAAATAACTCATAACGGGCCGAGCCGCAGACTGTATCCGGTTCAATCCGACTCGAGCGTTCAAATCCCACAATATTGCAATATACGATCTTGTGAATTGTCGTCTAACGCTTTTGAGCTCTAGTGTACTTTTCAGTGATTTTAGAGTTTTCAAGCAAGTCATAAGGTAGGATTGTACGTAAGAGTCGAGCCAGTTCAGTCCAGTAAAGCCTTGTGGTTTGTTGGAGATATAGGAAGTACGCAGTAGTCATTATTTTGTGGATACACATACATTATTTTGAACGTATCCTTGTGTTTATATATTTCTATACTAATTTTAACATTACTATAAACCTTGTTTCTGTAGATCAAGTGGGTTTCTATGTATTCTATGTGTAATTGTAAAAAAATCTCTTTAAATATTATTGCTTTTTATATAATTTATTAAAATACTATTACTTGCTATAATTTTTACGCTTGCATTAAATTGTAAAGTTCTAAAATGAAAATCTTGGAATGACCCTAATCCGTTATACACAGAAATTTGTAACTAATTAGACTATATTAAATTGTTATTCTCGTTAATTAATGTGTAATGTAATTTTAAAGTTTTAACGTAAAGTATAATTTGTTTGCGGAATCAATAAAATGATAAAAATAATTAACGCGTTCAAAAAGAACTAAAAACCGACTTCAATTGCCTTAAAAATTTGGTTTTGTTGATTTTCTCCAAAAATTATCAATCAATTTCGATAAAAAAATTATATGAGACAATTATTGAAGTATGTTCTACAAAAAACAAAAAATAACAATCAAAATCGGTTCACTGTTGGCAGAGTTATCGCGTAACACACAAACAAACAAAAAACATACGCGTCGAATTGAGAACCTCCTCCTGTTTTGAAGTCGGTTGAAAATGCAGGAATAACCATAACCAATTACATAATTTCAATGTAGGACAGAGACAGGATGGATACAGAGCTAATGTTGAATTTAAAATATAAGTGTAATACATACTACATGTGATTTGATATTTCGGAAAAACCTGAATGATTTGGACATATGTGGAAACTGGAAATAAACATTGTCGCATCAATAACATATCTAGTTTATATCCTTTGTCAGTTAAAAATTGTTATGCTTTCTTTTACTTTGTTCCCATAACATTTGATTAACGGTAATCAGACTAATCGTATCGTTTAAGTATCAACATTAATCGAATAACAATGTTAATTTTTAAAATAAATCGAACGTTTGTAAAGTTTGTTAATAACAGCAGTTTCCACTAGAGTATTCCATCAAACACATGTTCGTTCATCTTTATTCTTAACTTATCGGATATTTTTGCTATGGAAATAATAAAGTTGTTTTTAAGTTCAGTGCTCCTTATAATTTACTCGGTGATTTTAAATGGAGACAATGACCGTCAGTATTTTCTAATGTTGCGTGTATAAAATCCTACTAATATTATAAGTGTGAAAGTTTGGATGTTTAGATGTTTGGATGTTTGTGACGCTTTCACGGAAAAACTACTGAATGGATTTGAATGAAACTTTACAATAATATAGCTTATACATCAGAATAACATATAGCCTATAATTTATAAAGACATATTGTGTACAAAATAACACTTATAATATTAGTGGGATTACGTGGGCAATTTTGGCATAACAAAAACGCGTTGCCTAGCAACCGACCATAGAATATGTAATTCGTATATACAAACTTTCGCGTTTATAATATTAGTGTGAAGACTATTAGAATGTACTACGTCAGATATTGAAATTTCTTTTGTTTCTTTAAACTATTAGCCTACGTAACAGAATAAACACTATTTTGTACCTTATGCTGGAAATGGAGATAGATGCCTTCTATGCCTATCGAACAAGTAGAATAAATCCTGAAGTACACGCGGACAAAGTCGCGGGCGGAAACTAGTTGTTTATAAATTAATACTTCTTTTAGCAGTTTATTTCTACAGCGGACGCTCTTCACTGCAATTGGGAGAACTGCAATTCACAGATAACTTTCCCTTAATAAAGACTAAATTATCACATGTTATATGTGCGTGTACATTAAATATAATTTATAAAAAATCTTTATTCGATGTTCAATTTATTAGATGGATTTAGATGAATTTTGTTTTGTTCAAAATCTTATGATTAAACTGTTACTATTTGTATTTTGTGGTAAATATTTTTCGCTACTGTATGGAGAGTCCGAGAAGTAATTATTTATGAAACCAAAGTCGAGAAAGGGCAAAATCATTTTTTTTTACTAAGGAAATGTAAAACTGTTAACATTGCGACTTTATGAACTATGTTTTAGACAAAACAACCAAATGTATGAAACACAATTACACACTTAAATTCAACGACTCAAGAGCTGAACTGTTTTGTGGAACAAGACATGTGCTTGTAATAAAATCAAGCTACGAGGAAATAGCTTTCATAATCAACAAATATTTCGATTACTGTTGCTTCAGATATATCTACAGATCCAATGAATCCAATTCAGAAGACAACACTATATTGTAAGTAGCTGTTCCTCTCTAAGAGGTGATCCAATGTAGTTTTTTGTAGCTGCTATTTTTCCCCAGCAAAAATCATGTTCGTATAACCGTGGACGAGCGAAAAATCACTGAGTGAAAAATAGACGCAATAAAATTGAGTATGGTCAATTTTTTCACTTGCTAAAATAGCTACGTGGGACAGGACAGTTGCTTATATTAGCATGAATAGACAACCTTTCATCACGTCAATGTTGAGATGCCGTATGACAGACGATATTTTGTGTACTACACGGCGATGATTGAATGAGGTTTTTAAATCCTAAAACAGCACAAACTGTATAGAGAACCTCAGCACAGTAAGCGTAGAGCGAAGCGTATGGTAGTGACTAGTTATAGCTGCTAGTATTCTTAAAAGCAATTAGGAAATAGCAGCTATTAATCGCAGACTTTAAAGTTTGTTGAAATAAAACATTTGTCATTTTCAAATTAGATCAAAATCGGTAAGGCCGTAAACTGGAAGGCAGAAATGTGTGTCGCTAGGTATAGTTAACTACGAAAATCTATCCGAATGAGAAATTAATGTGTGTACGTATGCTTTGTTTGTTATCCTCAAACTACGGACCGAAGACAACTTGTTTTTACTAATTTTATCCAAAAAATATCTAGCACCTTATTCCACAGAAGGGATAAGAGTTTATGTAATGCATCTTCTAGAATTGACAGAGACTCTACTTCTTTGTTCCAATCTTGTTAAGTCGAATAAATTATTTTCGGCATTTATATTCTTTCTTTGAAGGAGGCCTACGTATAGCAGTGGATGTTTCCCAGCTGATGATGATGATGATATTCTTTACAGATTCTCAAGATGTAAAGAATTTAATAATAACTCAAAACACAATCTTGAACATGACTTCATTGAAATTAGATGTGGTGACACCGCGTCTATTATAGATTACGTAGATTATTACGCTTATGTTAAGAAAAGCACAAATAATGCTGACCACGTCATGGGGACATCATGGAATGTTCTTATGTTGGGAATGGATTCAATGTCAAGAAGGAGAGCATACAAATCTATCCCAGACACTGTGCAGTATATGAAAGACAACGATTGGTTGGATTTCTCTGAGTACTCAGCGGTAAGGATATATCCAAATTTGAGTTTTTTTTAAAAAAAGATGTACATAATCTTTATTAAAAACATTCGTTATTTTCATTTTAGGTCGGAGATAATACTATTTCTAATTTGATGCCAATATTAAGTGGAAGAGCAATAAACTGGCCTGACAGAATTGGAGGACACGTCCACGATAAATGTTTCCAAGACATGTCAAATTGTAACCATCAGCTCATCTGGCATCAATTCAAAGAATCTGGCTACATAACTGCTTTTGGAGAAGATTCCACCCATTCAACTGGCAGTATTTTTCGCTTTGGAAACGGGTTTAGTGAACAACCGACCGATCACTATATCAGACCATTTTTTCTAGCTTCCGAAAGACCAGAGAAACATAAATCTTGTTCTGGGCGTGTTCCGTCTGCCCAGCAAGTTTTGACGTACGCTTTGAGCTTTGTCAAGTCCTATAGAGATACCAACTTTTTCGGTTTCTTCTGGATTAATTCAATCTCAAGCAATTTTAATCAGTCACCTGTCCTGTTTGATCAACGTTTAGTAAAGTTTTTATCTGCCCTCGAATATTTGGGGGGATTAAAAAACACTATGATTATTTTCTTCAGCAACCATGGCGTCCGCTTTGGCAATATAAAATATTCCCCAAAAGCATTTTATGACACTCGGCTTCCAATGCTGTTTATGTGGGTGCCAAAAAGTTTTCGAAAACTGTATCCCAATGAATATGCAAACATAAAATTAAATCAGAATCGTTTAACGACACCTTATGACTTGCATTTAACGTTATGGGACATACTTTTAATGGGAAACCATAGACCGATTACAGTTCAGGTACCCAGAGGTTGCCCAAATTGTAAGAGCTTATTTGAAGTAATGCTTCCAGAAAGAACTTGCATCGATGCCAATATTGATGATAAATACTGCCCCTGTTATGAGCTACATTCTCCAACCACTGACAGTTATGAGGCTGAATACAGTTTGCTCAAAGCTGCATCATTTATCTATAACTTATCTTCAACAATCCCCACGAAACCTTGCACGGAATGCCAACTGATGACACTTGAGAAACTGTTGCGTATCAATTATTACTACGACGAGAAAAAACAATTCAAATATTACGTTATAGCTTTTGTGGTCAAACCAAAAATCGTTTTTGAGGTGACTGTGCGAAAGTATTTGCAATCTAAAGGTGTTTATTATTACAAAGTAGTAGCATGGGAAGCGATATCTCGGACTGAAAACTTAGGAGATTGCACTGTTTATCTTGAACATAGTCAATCTTGTTATTGTCAAACGATAGAAAACCAGAATTGCATGTTTAAAACTGTTAAACAGATTGATGAAGATGAGTGAGTGATATAACAAGTGAATGATTCAAACCATACCAGTATCTGCTGTAGCAATCCAGCTCAATAATTTGAAACACCTGTATGTATGTTTGGAGAGCCTTTATTTCTTACAAGAACTGATAAAATCGTCTTTCTTAAGATTCTTAAATATCGTAATAATAATATAATCTTCTGTCAACGTATACTCGAATAGAGGTTGAATTTGCTAAGGGGAAAAAAATTATATTCTCACGTCTCCAGAATGTTTTTGGTAACGTCATTCAATAAGGATCATGGTAGTATAAGAAACTAGAGATATTGTTAGCCAAGGCTAAGTTTGTCAAGATTATTTGTCCGTAGTTAATTTTACTCCAGACTGCCTGTATGTTCTTTCACAAACGATTTGAGTTCATGATGCCATGTACCAGACTAAACTATCTTCAGAAATACTAATACATAGGGTGTAAAATGTCATACTTACTTTCTGTGCATAATAATTTGCTACATTGGGGTAAAAACTACAGCCACTTCCGATTCCAGTGGAAAATTATCACCATTGAACTCGAGTTACATTACCCTACAGGTACCTGTCATCCCCCGAGGCAGTCTCCAAATTACATTGGATAATTTCAGGGGCTTCGGTAATCCCAAAACTTGCGCCGTACCAGTTTTATGAAGAAAGTTCGTTCGGTATCTGTCTTTTATTTACTTTTAAGCCCCAGTTTATATCTACGGAAACATTTTCGTTTGAACGTTAATCGACTTTATTAGAGGACTAGGGGATTACGTGTGGTTGTGTATTATTTCTAGATCATAAATAAGCAAACATAGAAATCTTGAACTAATATGAAATTTAAAAATGTCAAAAAGGCCATATTATGCAAAAAGAGTCTGATATATAATTGTATTATGTTTGAGTATGAATTGAACTTTGATGCATTTGAGATACTCGCATTGTTCTTGCTATTCCTTAATACATTTAACTTAAATGTGCCCTAAATCGCCTGTTACGCCATTTGACATACAAATAGTAGTTTGCTATTGACTACCCATTAGATTATAAGTTAAACTGCTAATCCTACAAACCTGGTTAATTATCATCATGTATTATAAACAGCTTGCGGGTTCACGACCAGCTACACTAAGTAACCTCATCTTTCAGCTGAGGTACTGAGTTGCTGGTTATCTATAGTAATATTTTAGCGTGTTTTTACAACACTTTATTCCTTTGTTAACGGTTGGTAAATATAAAAAGCTCGCTGGACTGTGCACTGTGCAGTGCCAGTGCGGCGGCGACACGGGGATATCGTTTGTCATACAATTACCGCGCTTTCTACCTTGTTAGTCAAAACTTTGAGGTAGTGTTATTGGAATGAACCATACGATAAGCTTAATAAAGACGGCAAATGGACTGTAAATGTTATTCGGAATAGTAACTAGAAGCTCTGTGAGCTGTAGACCTCGTGAGTCTATATCTGCATAGCGTATTTTCAATCTGAATAAATGTTCACCGCGACCCATTTTATGTATAATTATATATTTAAAATTATTTTCCACCTCAAAACATCCCCGTCCCCTTGAATTATATGCCTCTTAATAAATATAAGAAAAAGTTTTTGTCATTTTAAAACACTTTTAGAAATGGCTGATATATATAATAAATATTGAAATGGATTTGGAAATGAGTGTTGTTCTCTACAGGTCACATCTCAAATCCGAGCAGTTTATATTTTTTTAATCGATCCAGTTTTTCAAAGTTTTTCGAAATATTATATATATTAAAAGATTTAAACCCCTCTTTTTTTCTGCTATTTTGAAAAAATTTGAAAAACTGGATCGATTAAAAAAAATTGTATACTGCTCGGATTTGAGATGTGACCTGTAGAGAACAATACACATTTCCAAATCAATTTCAAAAATCAATTCCACGAGCATTTTTGTCTATAATCCAAAATGGCCAAGCTTGAAATAAGGCTAATTATGATTTCTTTCAAAAAATTAATACTTTTTTAATATACTCGTATTTAATTGGTTTGCATTTATCTTTAATATCACCTATGGCAAGTGACAATAGAGCCGTTGGGTGTAAGTGACTGCACCCAAAAGCCTCAAGCTAACGAAGTCACATCTCTGCTACCTTTCATAACGGTACACAACTACACTGTTTTTTTTGCGGCAGGCTTAGGTAACACGGTGGAAGCTAGCCAGGCAGACTAATAAAATACTCTACCACCATCCAAATCGAGCATGCCTCTTCTAGTTTTATATCCCTTTCACTCTTTGAAGCAAACTCTTAAAAACTACTAGTTTTGCTACTTAAGATTTATGAAATGTACATTTTTCCAGCGAAAATAAGTTACAGACAAAAAACACAAAAGGATGTAAAGACTCAATGAAAGGCAATTTTACGCTTGAATTCCTACCTATTTGCTGACATAAAAATATTGAAACTTAGTGAAACTTTGGCGAAAGAAAAAGCGCTCTTACAACTTTGAATGTAATCAATTGTAGTGAATCGTGGTTTATTGTCAGTGCACCTTTACGTCTACCAGGCCGTCCCCCTACTAGATGGACCGACGATCTGGTTGGTTAGAGTCGCAGGGAGTCGCTGGATGCAGGTGGCTCGGGACCAGTCGATGTGGCGTACCATGAGTACGTACTTCGCCTTCGTTCATATTGGATTACAACAGTGCTATTAACATTCTGTAAGTAACATTTAGCCATTAGGCCGCGGAGGCGGTAAGTTGAAGCAGCGGGAAAGAACATAGGCAACTTTTTGTCCTGATCGATAATTCCCCTGATTATCATTTTTGTGAAATACATGCGATGTCACGGGTAAAAACTGGTAACAAACCGTCAGCGTCATTTCACTTACACGAACTGGTTCCCGTTCTTTATATGGGTAAACCATCACTTTCACTAGAAATAGAGTATTCTCTACACAGTCATATCAACATAAACTTTTCATCACGCTGCCGCCGCCGCCGCCGCCGTAGTGTTTTACAAATTAATTGCAATTTGCTCTCACCTAGTTTACAACTTACTTAAGTGTTGCTGCCATGTATTTTACTTTAAAAGTAAGTTGAGGCAAAGAGCAGGCACACAGCATCTTACGTTGTAATAAGAACTTCTCGCGTGTTGTATTAAGATACATAACAGAAAGCGCCAAAAGCTTAATGCTTTGCATACGGTTTTTACTAGCACCATGTGGTTTAGATTTTACAAAATAATTTGTTTCTCCTTCAGTGTCATCTGAGATTAAATCTTCATCACCAACAGCCCCACTACAGGGGATTAGACTTAACTTAACTTACTTACTTAACTTAAAGTGTGGGCCATAGTCCACCATGCGGTCACTTTGTCACTGCGATGCACTTTATCATTAGAAAAATAAGAACATTGGAGGCCATATCGTCGCGGTCTCCACTCCTAGAGATATCGTCCGATATATGATCGATGTGAGCCTCGGGGAAGTGCTTTACCCACATAGCGGTCACAATAGATTTATCAAGGTCGCAGGGAGTGGTTAGGCTCGGTGGACTCAAATTATAATAAAAAATAGATATGAGAGTACTACGTAAGTACACAGAACACATTAGAAATATGTTAATGTATGGATTTACAAATGACAAAAGGGTACAATTATTTATAATTAATGAGCCAGAGGCAAATACAGTCATGTTTGATGGTTTAGACTGCGGTCGACATATTCGTTTGAATGGGCATTTGAGACGAATCCAATCTGGACGTAGGCAAGTTAAAATTAATAAACTGCTCTTCAGTGTACAACGAGTCTGCACTTCGGTGGTTTCCACGACCTTGAATCCACGAATACAGGCCAAAAAGATTGGATAGCTAACTAATGTTTTTTTTCTTCAAATATTGCCACACACAAAAATGACTAATGAGTTCTGGCTACTTTACTAAAACGATAAAAGTACACTAGTTAAAATATACTTATTTACATTATATTGTAGAAATTTACCGAAATGTAACTGGTACGACATACATGAAGGACAAACAAACAAACTCACTTTCGTATTTATAATATTAGTACTTAACTAGCTTTTGCCTGCGACTTCATCCACGTAGACTTCATCCACGTAGACTTCAAAAATTATCCCATTGGAGGTTTTTGTTGAACCGGGACAAAAGTAGCCTACCTTTAAAGTCTTATACCGACCTTTCAACATTACGCAAGAAAAAACAAACTCACATTCGCATTTATCTTATTATTATGGATGATACACTATGTAACTTTGCTCTATAAGTGGTATTCATCACATTTGATGATAAGTGATGTTAAGGTTGGATAAAATAATCATGTCTTATCATAAGCTTCAAGTTTACTGAGGATACTGGCTCTGTTACAATTCGTTACTAGAACACAGCAGTTGCATTTGTGATCGATGCCAAGTGAAACAGAAACTCAGCCACCAAACACAGAAGATGAATAAAACGTCACATCCACTGTTGGGTTCGACGTTCCTCGGTCCAACAATGAACACCAACAAAGTTCTCAGCGGCCGACTATCCAGTACTAGTTAAACCGCTTAATTGTTTTCATTTACGACCGTGCAAGCTTTTTGTTGGTTACAAATTGGACTAAGTCGGAATTTATCGAGAGATAAAGATGCTTTGTTTGGAAAATTGAGAACAAATTTTACAAGTTTGGGAATACAATAACAATAACTTACTTGTTTAATATGACTGAAAAATGTTATTCAGTAACAGTATGTTTTAAATTTGGACTAAATACTACAGTATTTAGTAGTAATAAATTTGAACTGAAACCGCTGAATCATCCGATGGAACAATTAAAATGATTCCTACTGATTTATTTTGTTTTTATATTTTGAATAATTTTATTTTATGTTTATTTTACAACTTTTAGGAAGGCTAAAAGTTAAAAAAAAAATAACATGACTAATAAATATTTATAAACTAAAAGGTCTCCATGCATATATCTCCGTGCATATATCTAGATAATATACGTAGCTTTTGATTAATTACAAAATTAATCACATGTTACCTTTTATAAACACTGCAATTTCCAATATTAAACCTTATGTTTTGTAAATGCTAATTTTATCTAACGTAACAACAAATGGCAACTCGAAATAAACAACCAGTTTCAAATACAATTTGCCCTCAGAAGCTCAGAGCAAGCACTTAGTAAATTGCTTAATAATGTTTATCTCCAATTGAGCAGTAAATATTGTTAATTTGGCAGTACAAATGTAGTTTGATTTAGCAGCTCTGATTGCTAGAAACTATTTCGACTAAAAGCGAAACACTTGAGCTGTGATGGTATTTTGTTAACAGGCATAAAATTAATCTTTAAAGTAATTTGAAATAAACATTGTATTTTGGGTTTGTGAAATCTTAGCGCAAACGTAAAATAAAGTCTTGTTTTTAGGTTTCCGTAGTCAAACAAGGAACCCTTCTAGTTTCGCTCTGTGCATAGCTCTCTTACTACTATAAAACTGTAAGTTGCTACAGGTATACATATTAGGGTTCCGTACCTAAAGGGTAACAACGGGACCCTATTACTAAGACTCCGCTCTCCATCTGTCACCAGACTGTATCTCATGAACTGTAATAGTTAGACAGTTTAAATTTTCACAGATGTTGTATTTCTATTGCCGCTACGAGTATAATAACAAATAGAATAAAATAAATATTTAAGGGGGCTCCCATACAACAAACGTGACTTTTATGCTAGTTTTTGCTCGATATTGATAACGGCAACATGTAGACACTAGATATATTTACAGAATATTCATCTATATATTGACTTTAAATTTAAATAAAACAAATTTATATTTAAGGGACATACAACATACATTATTTTTTGACACTTATGGATAATGACACGGAACCCTTCGTCCGCGAGTCCGGCTCGTACTTGGCCGGTCTTTAATCATGTCATCAAAGTAGTAGACTTTTAAAAGATTTTTTAGGCTATGTCCCATACACGGAAAGTCGGGATGAAATATTTTTTCACCTAGTTTTATACATTTTTATTTATTATTCTACATTTATATTAACAGTGAACGTTTCCTGACTGGTAATGATGATATTAATATATACTTAATACCAATTTTTTTCATGAATAACGGCTTTACACTTGGCCTTCATCTGACTTTGTGATAAGTGACGATAAGACCGTTGAATAGTAAGCGTGCGCAGCGCACCAAGAATCATCAAGGCAACTGCACTGCTGTTTAGCGGCAGACTTAGGTATCTGGTTACTAGGAAACGAAAGTGCTATTGAAAATTAAATCCTACTTTACTGTTATAGGAACATTTAATTTAGGTGCATTTTCTTTACTTCTCTCGTTGAAAACTCTTTTCCCGATCCAAAGGCATTAGGGCCATTGGGGAAATTTATTTTGCTGCCGCTCGGCGGTGCAATGGCATAGACTTGAACTGCTCTAGAATTTCTTACCTATTAATTTAACTTTTATCAGAAGCATTTTACAATATTTGTTATCAATTGTAAATAAATGAAGCCAGCTATTCTTTTTAAAAGATTACGGCAAAAGTACTATGTTTACACCGAGTGGTTGATTATTACGTACAGTCTCAGATAATGAAGACATTGTTGGACTTCCTAATGTCATAAGCTTTACGAAGCTCCACATTCGTAGTTTAATACAAAATCGATGTTAGTTAGGCAATTACCGTTCGAGTGTTCAAACACTGTTAATGGAAGGTAGTTTCCTGAAAATTTACACCCGCTTTCGTTTGGGATAACGAGTTTAGAAATTGAGTACTTATCAAGACCTTTTCTATGTTAGTTAAAGTTGTGTTGTATAAAAAAGCCATTTATTATTCTGCCAATGCCAATCAATGTCATCAAATTTATTCCCGGCATTTGTTTACGTATTTACTTTTATTACGTTTATTAATTCATTAACAATATACATTGTGTTTGAATTTAATATTACAAAAATCGTATTGTGATTGTATATGATGTGATGTATAATTAAAACAAAAAATATATTTTAATATATAACAATAATACTATGCTTTTTAGACATAGGCATACTGTGGTTGTATGGAAAATGAGTGAATATTGGACGAACTGTGACGAATATATAACACAAGAAGAGGCTTATATAACTTATTCCTATGTAAAATTTGTAAATAAGAATAAACTTATGGTTTAACATTGCCTTCAGTGTGTTTTTTACTTAGAACCTAATATTTTTTCTCGCTGGTGGAGGTGAAAAGTTGTATGTTTAACTCAAAAGCAAATTTTTAAGGCATTCGCATCAAAAAAACAACTTTGTTCACTTGTTGGACAGTTTTTTAAGAGTATTTTCTGTTACTTGGCGATCTGTGTATGCCATAATAAGCCATTTTTTTGTCTTTTTATTGTTGTTGTGGTTTGACAAAGGGGATTATTTATATTCCCTTTTATAGGCTGTGGTCAAATCTCGCCGTCAGCGTAGGGACACTGTGCCGCTTCAGACGGGAATATGTGACACTTCCCGTTCCTCCTAGTTTTGCAGCTAGCTCATTTACGTGAGTGGATAGTCTGGATTGGTATTTATTGCTATGTATGGCAATTTCCTGTCTGACTGTTTAATGTTAATATCAACATGTATGCACTCGATGCTCACGCAGTAGGGTATGTATAGCATGGCTCTCAATGTCTTATTCTGAAATCTTGCAGCAGGCTATACGTACATGATGATGATTATAGCTAAATTGAACTCATCGAGACATAATTAAACTACTAATTCTATTTTAAGGTCCTAAATGAGCTCTGTAGCTGCATTTAGATTTATCTATTCACTTTCACGTTACACCAAGCATGTGAACGCTTGTCCCACTGTTTAGTGGGAACGAGTGGGGGTGTTTGTCCGCTCGGGATGCCTCCCGCACCATTTACCTAATCCCGTGATAGACGGCTGACCCCACATTTTATTAGCCTGTGCGGTCTGGATAGTTCTTTTAGACATATACCGTTTTTCTACGTCTGCTGGCTCTATTTTTAGCAACAGATACTTTAATAAATCTATCGATAAATTTGTACATTTATTTTAAACACTAAAACCAATCTGCTAGGTACTCGTATCTGCTATCGGGCTGTACAATAGGCGCAATTTAATCTAGTTATTGCTTCATGTTGCATAAAATGATATTATTACACCATGAAGCTAAAAAGATGTTACTGTCCCGGGCGGTAATCTTCATATATCACATGAACACTGGAGACATAAACCCTGTTAGGATGCGGTAAGTTACATACAAAGTAAGTTCTCTTTCATTTCACCTTATGAAAATTGATGAATAGGCCAGGCCGCCTTCGGATGGAAACACCCAATTTTAGCCATGAGACCTCGTGGTCCAACTGCTCAGTCCGAATAAAACCCTCAAATTAATTGAGAAGTTACTGCGTCTGTCACACAAAAACAATATTTGTGTTATTTAGATATATTTATTGAATAGCATAGCAATATAACCAATAAATTGCATTTGTTCTGTGTGTTCTCTGTCACGGACGTACAGCCTTCGTCAGCCTTTTTTTTTACAAAATACTTGACCGATAAAATTTGGATGGTCGGAATCACATGTATCTACGCATCTGTGTACCATGTCACAACTCTTACCTGAGTTTTTATTAAGAGTATTAGGAGAAATTGCATTTTATAATTACGAAAAGTTAATATGACAGGGGGGGGGGGGGGGGGGGGGGACGACAATGTTGCGTGGATACTCATACTGCCTGTATGTAAATGCATTATGTTTGTGCTTGTGTAAGCAGCTCATATCATATGTACGAAGGAATGAGGAGAATAGGTTTTTGTTTCACCGCCCCTAGTGCCATGACGCATCACGTACGCATATCATGTTGGAGTTTCTTTGATCACTTTTCATTTTGACAGACAGGCTGGCAGCTTAGCAGACTCAATGCTTCTCTCCAATCTTAAAGGTTCCGTAAGTGTAAAGTTCCTCCATGTTTCTATTGTCGCTTGTGGTTCTGAGTATTCAAACCCATCCAAATATAATCTATAATTGACCCAGACACACAATATTCATCCATACTAGTAGTATAAATGCGAAAGTGAGTCTGTTTGTTTGTACTTCTTTCACTTCGTAGTGGAGAATTAGTTAACTTGATTTTTGAACAGATACAGTGTAAGGGTCACAAAAGACTCACTAACCACTCTGACGTGTCTTATGCTACGCAGGCAGGAAGTAGAAAATGGAACTCTTCGAGTAAGCCCCTCGAGTCTGGGATCACTTGGTTTGGTTTGATAAGTCGAATTCATGACAAGTAGTTCTCTTGGGTCTGATGATGGAGCCAGCTTGCTTGAGACGCATGAGAGCAGAGACAACGAGACATCGTCTATTTGTAACGAATAACGAATATTTGATGTTTAAAATGACACATCATCATCATCGTGTAGAAGTAGAACTCTTCCAGCAACACTAGTAAACTCCGCGAGTTGGGACTCATTTGTTTTGTATCGACAAATTCAGTACATTACACTTGGTGAATCTCTTCGACTGAATTACTGACGTGCTTGTATTTAGTCTTTAAACTATAATATTAATTATGATACTACGTATTCAAAATTCAATTTTATTTTATGTTTACAAATATAATCTGACGAAATAACTAGGTTATCAGCAAGTTTATGACAGGGTTCAAAGGACTCGCCTATAAATTTTCAATTAGTTATTTACAGTCTAATTCCGAGATAAAATGTAGAGAAATGATTTTCATATTGTGAATTTATATCATAGCGCTTGGAATTAATGCGATATTGTTTTGCGAAACGTAGTATTATTTAGTTCAGAACTAGTAGATTGGGTATACTTATTTATAATATAATCTAATTTTTTAAATTATAGGATGGAAAAGAAGCATTTTTGTTATATTTATTTTAAATCGCAAATGATGCTACCCAGGTTATGATTTCAATTATATTTCACCGCGATTTTATCTACGTACTTCAATCATTTGTTTAGGTACTTCTACCTTTTTCCTAAATGAACGTTCGTTATAATTATTTCACTGAAAAACTGAATCTGCACTGGGAAAGCACGGTGATCTGAAATTCGGGGAAATCCTTTGTCGGAAGCCAAACCGTCAGATAGCTATTATGAAACCAATCAGCCGATAAACGTTCACAGCCCCCTTGGCTGAATATCTGCCTCCTCCGCTACAGTCCATCTAGTTCAATTTCCAGTAACTTCAAGGACTGTTTTCTATGGTACAATTACCTAAACATACATTAATTAAAATGAAAAAATTTAGAACATAATAATATTTTTACTTGATTTGAACCTCACTATAAAAAAGCGGCCAAATGCGAGTCGGACTCGCCCATGAAGGGTTCCGTAGCAGCAATTAACATAATATAAAAGTTCTTGTAGTTCGTTGTAACTTAGATCGATGTTTTAATAATAGTTTTTTTTGTATATTTCAGATGATTGAAAGGTACATTACAGTTTATTATTTATGACGTATTTAAAAAAATACTTACTAGATCTCGTTGTAAGTACGGGGAACCCCAAAAATTTATTGTTTTTTGACTATTTTGTGTAAAAATCTTAATGCGGTTCACAGAATACATCTACTTACCAGGTTTCAACAGTATAGTTCTTATAATTTCGGAAAAAAGTGGCTGTGACCTACGGACGGATAGACATCAGACATGACGAATCCATAAGGGTTCCGTTTTTCGATACGGAACACTAAAAATCTGCATTGTAAGCCATTAAAACCTAATCTTGTAGAACATCTAAATCGAAATGTAAAGTAAGTGGAAAGACTATAAATAAAGAAAAATATGGTTAAAGTTTCCACCAAGCACCGATTTCTCGTACAAATTCTGAAGTTGCCTCTAACCCATCGAGATAAGTGACTTAAGTTCAAAGCTGCCTTTGTTTTAAGATAACGTCGTGAAAGCTAGCGACTGTATAGAACGTTGCTTCCGATTTACTTAGTTTTTAAGTAAAGTGCTCAAAAATCTCCCTAGCTCTCTAAATTTATCTAAAACAATCTAAAATCTAAATTGTTAAATAAAACACAACATTTCGTCCATTGAATGACTGCCCATTGACATTGACCATTGACTGCGACTTTTACTAGGTCATCGGTCCAACTAGTAGGGGGACGGTCCGGTACACGTTTCCCGGTATGATGTTGCCACTCAGAAACTCATACTCCCCATCGGTTATTCGTTTTTCGAGCAATGTGGCCTGCCTGTTGCCATAAAACAAACCACATTTCAAGAATATTATCCCTTAATGGTAGTCCTAGCGTGTTGACTTATCCTGTCCACATGTGTACTTTCAATGGTGATAAGTATTCGCAGTTTTACTATGGAGCACTTAGTTATAATTGATGAAGAAAAAAATGGTGAGTCTAACAATATATTTAATTTATAAGTGGCCTAACTACAATAACTTAGCGACATAAAAATAACTTACAATATCTTAAACGGATCAGCTAAATAAGTTTCACATAGGTTTTTGTTTTTGAAATCGTCTAAAACTTGTGGTTCAAGCAACCTGTTCACTATATTAGAAATTCTACAATCAAAAGGTGCTAAAGCGTGATCTGATTGTAAATGGAACACTTTGACCGGCTGTTTACTATACTTAGACAAATTATAATCTTCGGGTAAACATTCTGCATTCGGATGACTAATACCTTTCATTAGTACAATTTCTGATTCCAATTTCAAATTAGGTCTATACGCACGAGCTAGTTTAATTCTTCGATAAGCAGTTTCAAGAATGGATCTTTTGTATTGATGCGAATAGTTGACTAAGCCTCTAAGTCTATTAACACAAGCTTCAATTTTATCTGTCCACTTTTCTAGCTTTAGGAGGTCTTGTTTCAGTTCGGTGCTGTCTTGTGTTGCCATGAGTCGGTACATGTGCTCAGCGATGGTGTCTTGAAGTTGTGTGTCGGTTAGATTACCGACGTAAGCATCTAGCTGGACACGTAGAGCATCTGGGCTGCTGTCCAAACAGTAGACTACACCCACGTGACCTGGGAATATCCGATTCAATTTAGTAATGTTTGGGACGATGCTCACGTAGTTTCGGTAAGATGAATTTTGGCAATAGTAGACGTGAGACATGATTAAGTTATTGATGTTCAATTTATTGTAAACGGATATTTGGCTAAAATGGTTTCAGTGAAAACTAACGTCATTGGTTTAATTTTCAATTTTAATAAATAAATACATTCTTAAACCACATTAAAATTAAACATCCACATCTAATATTTGTAATTGAATGTCTTAGATATTCAGTTATATAGGTATAGGACATTAAATTGAAGAATAGACATTTGCAATTGTAAATTTTGACCAGTGCTGTGATATGTTGTAACCACTGGGTTTCAATTCAACCACTTCACAAACGGGCTCAAAATCCGGAGGGCGTGGGTTCGATTCCGAGAACAGCGTTTTCCCTGATAATCAGTAATGTTGGTCGTATGTTATTTCCATATACAGTGTTAACAGCACTTCTGTGTTACGATATTGAAATATACAAGCGCCTTATCGACTTGAGGCCTTGGTGAGCACGCCCGTCAAATGACTTTATCGTCACCAAATATCAGGTGAGATGAAGGCCAAGTGTGGAGCAAGTGTACATAATAAATTAACATGTTTATACCTTCTTTTTCTATCAATGCGGCTAATTCCAGGGCAACGTTTACACCAAAAGAGTATCCCAACAGGTAGAATTTAGACTTCAGCTCAAACCTTTTCTTCATAAACTGAAACAAAATTGTAATTTTTCAACACATTTCAACATGCAACGCTATACCCATTTGCTACTTTGTTCTTAACTGATCACAATGTACACGCGTTCTCGTAATACCAGTTTATGAAAACGACGGTATTAGTCCGAATCCGAAATCCTCAACTTGCTTCGGTCAGCAGTATCAATTGAATTAATTCGGACCATTGTAGTAAAACAGAACGATAATGCCTCGAAAGGGCAACGTCTTAAATTCACGGATTGTGCAACTCTTTTTCATATACACCACCGTAGTAAGGTGGCATTGAGTGAGTGTTTTACAAATAAATGTTTCAGGGTGAAAGTGAAATCGATATTTTATCTACTCTACGTAAGTCGTCTTTCCATCTATCCGGCGGACTTCCTACAATACGTGTGCTTCTAGTCCACTCCAGTCCGATTGTCGGTTCTTCGGACTTGCTAATACGGTAAGCTGTGTTGGTCACATTGATTCTCTGACGGATAACTTCGTTTAGAGTGCGGTCCGTCGTCCATCAAAGAGACTCCGAGCATAGCCCTTTCCATAGCCTGCGAAACGACTTTACATTTGTGGATCAGCCATGCCGTGAGTGTTCACGTTTCGGCTTCGTAAGTCATCAAGGGTAGGACGCATTGGTTGAAATTTTTTGTCCTCTTGATCCAATTTGAGAAATTGGTAATGTTATGTACTTCAAGACCTTTATCGGCGTAAGTCCACTGTTGGAGATAAGCTTCCCTCATTGATCGCCCCATAAACGGATTTGCAGAGGAATAGTCTAGCTTAGCAGGTGGATTGGTGATCGTAGAAGTACATTGATACTGTTTGATAAATTGATGCTGATGTCTGTCTCCATTTTTCTTCTGACTCGCGAGAGACAAGACTACGTTGTAATCTTATTCTGAATTCCTAACCAAATATATACTTACATTTAAAATATTAGCAGCCATTTGTGGTATATCAACATCTACATCTGGACCTAACTGGAATGTCATTGCTGGGACCTTGAGTCTTTCGCAAATCGAAGTGAATATCTGGTAATGACCTTCAAATCCTGGGATAAGCATTATATAAGTTGCCTTTGGGTCAAGTTCTTCTTCTTTCTGCAATAACAAGTATTTTATAATTTATTTTGTCTTACCCTTTCTTCGCATTCTGTTACACGCGGACTATAATTATGTGTTCCGTAGTTTTAAAAACTGAACTTATATTTTGGAGAGTGTTCTATAAAATTTAATTTATGTTTGATTGAAATGAACACCTTGGCATATTCAAATGAATAACATACTCGTAGACGCACGCATTGAATTTTTTGACTTTAATATGTATTACCTATTTGCTTCCATAAAATTGTATGACACTTAAAAATAATGAAAATCACTAAACTTTCACCATAAATAATTAAATAACAACATATTTAATGCTTACACAATTCAAAATGTATTAAATAATGTAAAATATGCTAGAAAATTTTAACTTATGTATGTAGGATAGACCTGGCGGGTAAACACTTGTGACATTTTAAAATATTTATTTTCGATTTTTTATTTTATTTTACGCATTTTTCTCGTATTTTTTCACAAGTTCTTCCCTCGTCGTCGGTCACCGTCACATGTTTCCTTCTGACATTCGTCATCTTTTTCACTCTTATCAGTTCTATCAAATTATGTTCCCTTTCACTCACTTTCTTATAAAATCTGACATTTTCGTTCAATTTTTATTTGCCTCGCACGTGTATAAGTTATTAAAAATTTACCGTTACAAAAACATTCTAAAATAACATTTAAATATTTTGTACTAAATTGATATCATTCATTTTATTCCACACAGAGCTATAGAGTACAAATGCACAAACCTCAGTAGCATTGCTAAGCTTCGTGGGCATTGGAATCATAGGTTCTGTAGTCATGCATTCATCTTGGTCTATGAAGGTATAGAATGCTCCTAAACCACTATCAAATTGACTATTTTGAGATGTGGTGGCACTTAGTTCCATGAGGCTGTAAAAATACACAGGGGCTTAATATATAACAATTGTTTATTCCGTTTTAATTTCATTATATACATGCATATACGAGTAACGTTATTACCTTGAAACGCTCATCTGTTTTAGTTTTTCAACAGGACAATAGATTTGATAAGCTTCTTTTAGAACAGACTTAATTTCTTCTAGTCCAATCTCATTCACACTCAAATCGCCTATCAATAAATTGCCAGATATATCTTCGATTTTCTTAACACCTGATAAAGAAATAATTTTACTATAAATATGTCAAATGCAATCATTATTAATTTTTCTACTGAACATACCTAAGATTTCTTGAATTTTACTTGCTACTCCAGCAGACAATGGTTTTTTCAATTTATAAGATTTAACATTCTTGTATTTTAATTTTAAACTCAGCTCCAGGGTGTTAAACACTGCAGATATCGCTTGAGGTTCTGTTTTTAATTTGGAGTTCAGATCAGTTTTCTGATCAATCTGAAAGTTAAATAAAATTATTTACCTAGGATAGCCTCCAGATTACTTTAAACCAGTTACACCTTAAACTATTCAATGGGAACTACTTGCTCAATCGGGATAAAAAGTAGCATATGTTCTTTTCTAGACCTTTAACTGTCCCTATAGAAAAAAATCTACGATGACGTAAAGAAAAGAAAAAAACACACATTCACTTTATGTGAGTCTGTACTACACAAAATATGTATCCACTTTTGAACCATATCACATTCACCTTTAATTGTCATTTCCATCAACACACTGCATAGGAACAATATGGAGTGAATGTGACATGGTTCAAAAGTCGATGAATATTTTTGTACTCGAGTGTATATACGCAAGACTACCAGCTCAGGGTATACACATTTCAATAAGCTGACCCATAAAGTGAAGCTCATACAATGCGACATAATGTTATAACGGAAATATACATCTTGATATTTGTAAAAATATATACTCTTAGTTGTGATTTTATGCATGTCTTTTTATACACAAATACCTTACCTCATTCAACGATTCAACATGAAGTATTAAAGCCGGTAGTCCAACTTCATTCCTCATTTCACAAATCCTTTCTGATACTGATACCATGTACTCATCTGCAGCTGTTTGTGATGAGCGGCTTAGTACCACAAAATGTCTGAAATTAATTAATACATTTTTATCGGGTGATTTTACGATTATTTTTTTATTATTATCACTTAGTTTCTTGATGTAACACAAAGAACATTTTATTTATGCTTGAATGTTACGTACCTTAAGTCTTTGCACAAAATACGAGAAACGATATCCATATTTGCAACCAACAAAGCTGTATCGTTAAATTTGATTAATACTTCTTCTTGTTTTACTTGGTCATCATTGGTTTTAGATTCGTAATCAAGAGCTAAGAAAACTCCTTGAACAGGACCTAATTCGATGGCCTCTTCAATCATTTTGCTGCAATCTTTTTCAGATTCCAAATTGTGTAAAAATGTTTTGATGGTCACTTGTTGTTTTTCCCACTCCCTATAACACAAATACGTTGTTATTTCGAATCTCTGAAGAGACCAGGGGTACCCTAATTCTACTTTTTTATAATTATCCGCATGTCTATGATAATTCCAAAAACCAAGACGGACTTTTTTAGCTATTGCTGGTTTGCGGTTTATTGATACATTGTGGACTCTGTTTAGGTTATGTACAGTTATGATAAATTGAATCCCCTTAAGTAACTGCACACAATCGTTGTATCAATAAACCGTAAACCGTCCGTAAAAAGTCCGGCTTGGTTTTTTGAAATTATTTTATAACTGTGAATAAATGAAGAAAAGAGCGATTGTGGGCGCCGCTGTCGCTCTATAGCCACTTCAGTATCAATCTTTTACGTAAATGGCACACAAGTATTTTTAAATAAATAGTTACTTACATTAGTTTTGTGTTAAAGTAGGCACCGGTATGATTATACTTCAACTTCACCACAATATTTCTCGCTCCTTTACTTATTAAACGGTCAATAAATTCAACGCCCAGTTCTTTATTATCACATACAACAACATAGGATGCGTTTGGTGAGTAAGAAATTCTGTAATGATAAACATATTTGTAAGGCTCCGGAAATATTGTAAGAACTAGTACAAAAAAAAACTTAAAAAAAACAACGCATTGTCATCGGAACTGAACCAACGTGCAAAATTTCAACTCCCTAGGATAAGAGGAAGTGCTTCTAATTCAGCTTGCAAGATTTGACTCGAACATACATACATACAAACATTGCAAGTTAAATAAAAGATTTTACAAAACAGTTAAAGTAGACAGTGGCCTTTAAAACTACTTACATTGGTTTTGCTTTCAAACCCAAGCTCATGCTTACTGGGTCTCTCACTTTTAATAAAACCCTTCCTCGATGTTTGCTTAAAGAAAGAAGCCTGAACGCCTTGGTCACATCAGGTGGTGAATATACCACTCTGGTAATTGGTCTCACAGTGCCGTTTGCAATCCCTTCGGTAACCATAAACTGAATCTCCTAAAACGATAAGATGCTCGTCAGATTATAATATATACACAAATAAGCCGTGTTAGCTCAGTTGGGTAGATCGTCAGTCCTTGAACAATCGAGGTCTGAGTTTGATCCTGGCCACCGATGTGTTCAAATTTGCCATTTGGAATTTATGTACGAATGATAAAAATCTATTGGCTTTTCGGTGAAGGAAAACATCGTGAGGAAACCTGCACACACCCTGAGAAGAAATTCAAAGGTGTGTGGGAAGTCTACCAATCCGCATTGGAATGGACTATGTATGGCCCGGCCCATACACTCTCTGTAGAAGAGTGGTCCGAGCCCCTGTCGTGGGGACATTTAGGCTGCTGCTGATAAATAAGACATTTTATATTTCATGGTTATTTAACTTGTTCTTAGTGAAATAATACATTATTTAAAGTAATATCTTCATCAAAACTCACCTTTCTTTCTTGTGCATTATTGGGCTTAAATAAATTGGCCAAATTAATAGCTACGTAATTTCTTTCCTCAGTCAAATAACTCATGCAGAAGTCTTTGTTATTCGACATGTCTGTATCATTTACATCCAAGAAGAGGCTAGCAAAACCTACACACTTCATAGCTGCCTGAAAAAAGATTTCCATATAAACCGATACATATATTGGTTAATCATTAATTTATTATTATTATTAATAATAGTCTCCTTTTTGAAAGGGGTTTTCACTGCGGGCTATAGAAGTTTAAATAATTATAAAATTATGAAACAATCAAATGCATTTTTTAATTTGCAATAAACGAACTAAATAAAATGAATAACCAAAAAATAATACGTAGCGTCAGCCAAGGTTGAGTTTGTTTATGTTCATGTTAAATTATGTTCAATTCGGAATTTCAGATTTAACTGGAAAATAACTTTTCTTAAATATAGAACCTACGTCCTGTATTTGTATATTATATTATCATTAGCATGATATAAAAATCATAGTAGACAAGTTTTTTATATTATTTCTGTTATATATCCTTACAAAGACATAGACTCACCTCTCGTAAAGACCCATTGGCGCTGTTAATTACAAAGTGACAAAGTTTGCCTTTGGAATTGATTGCAACCGTATTGAAGAACGTGTCATGGTTTGAAAAGCTAATGTTACTTTCTGCAAGAAAATGTACAAATTAATAACTATTTTTAGGAATTTTTTTGATTAGTGTTATTAAATCTTAATACAGGATTTCTCTAAGCTACTTCTACGCAAGGATGCAACGTCTTCACCTCGACCCCATCTTTACTAATAGTTTTGTGCTCAATCAAACACAAGCTTATTTTGCCTGTATATTTATTATTCAGTTTATCGGGAGGCACTTTTATTAACTAAGGGAGGGAGTGTAATATGGGGTGACGCCTCCTTCGTGCGCGATAAGTCAATAATATAGCTGGATGGACAAAATAATTTAATGTATTCAAATAATTACTTACAGACATCTATTGACTTACCGCGCACCCAGGAGGTGGCATGACATATATCTCTAATAAATTTTAGGGTTGAATAAAGTACAAGATTACACGATATGGAACTCATAAGCTTTGATAAAAATAATTCTTTAAGAATTTAATTATATGATTTCCTTACCATTTAGCTCTGGGAACAGACGTAATAGGAATTGCTTCTTTTTTCTATCAGCAACAGTTGTAAATACATTGCACTTCAATGCCAAACAAATAGAAATCACGGCTTGACCAAGGGCTCCCGCTCCACCATTAACAAATACGTTTCTACCTTTTATCAGCCGGTGATTTCGTCCCTACAAAGATAGTTATTTGATACATAAAGAGAAAATGGATTATCTCATGATTATCCTTAACTCTTAACCTCACCGCACACAATCTACTTTTAGCAACAACAAACAACCAGCCAACTGAAAGTAGACAAGGCTGCTAGTGACTGCCATGAGTAGCCTTTGTGCGGCGAGTTCGTATAAAATGATTGAAATTCAGAGTACCCCACTTGTGACTAGCCTCTTCTCTCTGGGGTGAGTTTATCTTATTTTATCTATTTGACCATAGAAGAGAACTCACTAGACAATAAAAAGCGTGGACATAGGGTAAAGGCACAGTTGCCGCTTCTTCAAGACTCCAATTTTCTGGCACAGGCCACAGCAAGTCTGGATCTGCCACAACTGTGCTGGCAATAGCTCCTTTAGAGACCAATCCCATTACTCTGTCACCTCTGGAATTGAAATAAGATATCAGTGATTATTTTCCTTATTTAGTTCTAAATACATTTTTGAGAAAACTAAAGCTACACATACTTATGATCAAACCCACTAAAGTCCCTTCCAAAACTATTGTCGTGATCTTTCACAACCCCTACTGCTTTTTGAGTGTCTTTTATTGATGGTCCTGCATAGCAAACCTGTAAAAATAATCAATGATTATTGAATCATTTGACTTATACGCTGAGCTGGTGGTAAACGTAAGTAACTTAGGTTGATATGAATGTAGTACGAGTATACATAAAGAATGTTAAAATATTTATCTACTGTACCTGAACTGAGTGATTACTAGGTGTAGGTTTTGATTCGATCCATGTGAGATTTTCAATTTTTCCAGGAATCTTGGTAACGAGATTGACATTCTGTAAATTGTATGACTTTGGACATGGTAAATAATAATAACCTCCCCATCGACCCTGAAACAAAAAATACCGAATCATTAGTATACAAAAAATAGTTCAATGTTTGAAGTGTGATACCTAGTGTCAGAGCGACTAATTACCTTTTTTAAAATATTTATAGTTAGATTATTGCGGAGCTGTTCTTGATAAATTTTATCTTCTGGGTTAAATGATGGGGCATCGCAATCATCGATAACCATAGCACTAATTTTGTTTCCATATTCTTTTCTCAACGTTTTCACTAGTCCTTCAACACACAAAAAAAATTAAAATAGAATTCGTAAGATATAAACAGTTTGGAAACACAACATTCAATAATATCTTACTTAGCAATCCACAGTAATACTGTTGCTGAGAAACTAAAACCATGCGTTCAGCCTTCTGTAATTCTTTGCTAACACGTGCCACCCAAGAAAAGTTACGATCGTGAACAATCGGTAAGTAAGTGACTTTCTTGCTTTGTTCCAGATTATTTTTACTTAAAAGCATCAAAGTTTTCCTCTGAATTGACATTTTAGCAATGATATTGAAATGCTTATTATCCTTCAGAATTCCAGTCGTGTTGCCTTCCAAAGATAAAATCATAGAATTGCTTGTGATAGCATTGTATAGATTTTCAATTTTCTGAAATTATAGTAGGAGTATGTGAATAGATATACAATCCTTTAAATATAAAATGGATTTGTAAATTCAATATAATCAAACCTTTTTATCGCTCATAATGTTTTCAACAGCAAAAACGTTTGATTTACAAAGTCTCTCCATGTTTTCATAATCTGCACTTTTAGTGTGTACTGAATCAATTGTAAAAATAACTTGTGGTATCTTATTGCTAATACTTTCAAAATGTTTATATACATTTGAAGGCGTGTTTGTATATATTTCAGTAATTTTGAAATCGTTTGTAAAAGTATTTTCAGCTATTATTTGCAAATTGATTAGGAGCGCAGTCTCAATCTGAAAAATAATTTAATTAATGCATTTTTTCTCAAGTTTTTTTTTACTAATTTTATTATAGCTTTGCAGTTTTGACTTACATCGACATCTCCAGATAAATAGTAAGGTATGAAAGATCCTTGTTCTAGTAAATCTGGCTCATGATCCACCTTTGCGTGATCAGTAAACTCCATGCCATCTATTTCGACACCACCGCATCTTAAATAAATTACGTAGTTATTCTGTTAACTGTCTAAAGTGATCTAATTCGCATATCAGTAATAAAAGAAACGTTTAATGATTACCTGGTAATTTTAAAATTTTCGTGTCGCTCCGCAGTATAACAAGAATCATCTTCAGATTCATCAGATTTTGCTGACTTGTGTAAGTCAGTGTTTATGGTTAGTTTTTTGATGAGTTTCGGAACTGATAAACCGTCGGCTTTCCGTGCAAACGCATTGAATTGTATCAGTGAGTCAAGGAATGTCACCCACTCACCAGTCCATTTTACATTTGCCTTTGTTCGGTTGATATTGGCATTCAAGACGGATCGGAAGTCATCTCTATAAAGAAATAAAAACATAAAACAAATCATCCAAACAACTTTAGTGTTTCAGTGATACCCTGAGCGTGCACTCTTCTACTAGCTCGTAGCTTATTGAGCAACAATTTGACTGGAAACAATTATATCTTGAAGTTATGCACCAAGTGCAATTAAGCATCATGAAATTACCTGTACGAATATCCTCTCAAATGCATTATTCTGTAGAAATCTTTGGCATCGAGATATGTCTCGTTACAATCGTTTGGCAAATGTTTCAAACGACGGAAAATTGCATTATCTGGCATTAATGATATGTATCCACTTGCTATTTCCACTTTTTCATGGCTTACCTGAAATTTAAATTATTGTAGTAGTTCCCACTTACAATTAATATTGTTGTTTCTCCAAATATAATAAGGGATTTAGTATTACCTCAAACTTTGTATCACCTTTATGTATCATAATAGTTAATCGAAGTGGCACATCCAATGTGATGTACGCATCGTCGTGAAACAGTACATCGTGGAAAATGATTGAAAGATCTTTGAAATTTACGCCTTTTTGCATCGCTAGAGTTTCCCAAACAAGAACCAACATTGCTGCTTCCGGAAATTTAACAGTACCTGGAAAAATATGCTATATTTAATTAAAATTGATGAAATATTAACCTTTCGTGGAATTTAAAATATTTACCGTCAACAGTGTGTCCCTCCAAATATTTGTAATCATCGTCTTGAATGGACATGACGAATTCGCGAGCTGTTGCCGTCACTCTGTCTTTTCTGTTGTATTTTGCCTGGGGCCTAAAAATAAAACAATTTAGAAAATGGTCCCAATTACGATGCGGAATGAATATGGGACCTAAATGTGGTCCTAAAGACTGCCTATGCTCTTCTTCTCTACGTGATACAATCCGCAATGAGGAAATCCGTAGACGAACTAGGTCACTGATATACGAGTATGTAGTTCGGCGAGTCAGTGAGCTGAAGTGAAAATGGACATACCACATCGCTCGAAGAACTCAAAGGTGATGGATAGCAAGACGAATAATGACCTGATAAACTTTGGGGTATCGCTGGATAGAAGTGTAACGAGACCGATAATTGTGATCACTTGCATCTACTACAGGATATATAAACCCTATATAAAGAATTAACGTAATAAATGCAGCTTACCAGTCCTCAGTGTGCACCCATTCTACGAAATGAGAAAGCATAGGAGTTTCTGTCGAAACAGGGAACTCAATTTTAGGATACAAGGCATCTACTTTTGGATTTAAACCCTCTTGATAGAGTCTGTAATAAATAGGAGAAGCAAGTTAGAATTAGTAGTGATTTTGATTTTTCTAACGACACATCTGTAAAATACTTACTTTCCCACAGCTTCCAACAAAAACTGTACCGGACTCGAATGATTACGTCTAGTCAAAGCTACATTGGTGCAACCAGGATGAGACCGCTTTAGTATAGCCTGTAGCAAGCCATGCGGAGCTACTTCGATGAGGATTGCATTATCCGGTATATGCCGTGCTGTTTCTTCAAATAGCACATAATTCTGAAAAATTAAAGTATTTCCTATTTAATTGTTATCCTTGAATCACAGGAGTTTTTATGTTTTAGCTGACTATTTCTTCACTTATTACCAATAAATTGTTAGTGTGATATTCCGCTGATGAATATTTAGCAGCTGGAGAATCCCATTTGTCTTCAGGAACTGATGACGAAACCCATTTTTCACTGCGTGGCTTAGGGTCTGTTATTACTTCACTCAAAAACTTCAACAATCCGGAGCCTAAAACATATTGCTCAATCATTACCAAGTGTGCGTGATATAGTCATTCTGTTTCGCAAGGAAAGGCCTTACCAGCATTGGCGATGTATTTTGAATGATAGGCTATGTTTGAGCATGGAACTTCTTTTGCGAAAACTCCTTGGCTTGTTAGTTCGGCTACAAAAGCCTTCATTACGTCAGCTGGACCTGATATAGTGGAAGATTCTGAGCTGTTGTGACAAGCTACTTCAATTTCAGGTGGGCATAAACCTAAGACCTGAAACAAAAGATGAACGTAACCAATTCCGTACTAATTTTAAGATATGATTAATTTATTGTCATAACATCTTACATTTTTGAATCCAAGTCCAACGGCAGCCATAGACCCACGTATTAAAGGCGTTTGTACAGAAACTAGACCGCGACTATAAGCTGATAAAATCATTTCTTCGGTAGTGAAACAGCCGTCAGCATATGCGCATCCCAATTCTCCCACACTGTGACCTGCGGAACACGAAAGTCAAATTTATAGGATGAATGATTGGCCTGTGTCGTTGACAAACCCGAGGCAATTATTGTTCGAAAAAAGTTCAATATCTTTAATATGAAACCACTCAAAGTCAGAAATTAGCAAAAGCAAGTAGATAAAGAACTATTTTATTTTAAAAATAGGGCACACCTCTGATCAGACTTTTATTTATTACTGAAAGTTCAATTACCTGATGCCCAAGATTTAATCCACATAGAAACCGAAAACTATTTGTATATTATACAGCATATATGCACTCTGAAACTCCGTTATAAATAACAGTAGTTTCGGAAATTATCTCCTACTTGAACACTTACACCGGAAAAAAAGATTTTCCAATGTTGCTGCGAATTCCGGAAGATATGTAATTCATTCATGAGGCGTCGGTGGCGCAGTGGATATGGCGCGGACTCTCAATCTGAGGGTTCCGGGTTTGAATCCAGCCGTGTACCTATGAGTTATTTTCCAATTCAAGTAAATTATCCGATTGCTTAACGATGAAGGAAAACATCGTGAGGAAACCTGCATGTCTTGAACAGGCATGTGAAGTCCGCCAATCCGCATTGGACCCGCTTGGTGGACTATGGCCCATACACTTTCTGTAGGAGAGTAGGCCTGAGCCCCTGCAGTGGGGATGGTAATAGGCTGTTGATGATGTAATTCATGGCGCACTTTCTGATCTCTGACTTTTAAAAGTAAACATTAAAAGTATGAAAAACTCACCAATAATATTATCGGGAACAATACCAAGCTCTTTGAGTATGTCCGTTAAACCGATCTGTACGGCTGCGATCCCCACAAAGGAATTGAGGATATTATCATAAATTGTCTTGTCAGGTTCGGTCAGGATCCGGATTATGTCGATGCCTTTAGGCTCGAGAGCTTTATGACACCTTAAATCATAGGGTTTGTATTAAAATAGGTTTGAATCAAAGCTTTGCGTGAGGTAACTTTAACGCTAAAAATCAGTGTTTCATTGAGGTTTCTGACTATAACTTTCAAATCATTAAAACATTATATAGCATTTTCGCTGAATTTTAGTTAGCTCCAACTCAAAAAAGGCATAAGTGTTCCATAATTAGTTCGTTACAACACAGTTTTTAATCAGTTATTTTACGTAGACTTGATATTACCTTGGTAAGTGACGATGAGATTAATAGAAGTTTGAAGCGTGCTCACCCAGAATACTTAATGTAATGATTCCTGGATCACATATTAGACTTTGGCGGCAGACTTGGATAACGAAGCTATCACAGAAACTCATAGAAAAGTTTCCTACCACAAAGCAAGCCAACTTTGTAGTTGTGTTGTCCAAACGTGACCCCGGATTTCTCCTCAAAAATTTTTTTACCTGTATATTGACGCAGCAAAGGTAGGGATTCTCATAAGCTCAGCGCCCATTCCAGCCCATTGAGAACCCATTCCACTATAAACAAACCATATTGGTCGAGAGCCCCCTTGATAGTAATCAATCTTTTCCGCCAAGCTTATTGTTTCCTTGTCTTCATTTGTGTCTGTTGATAAGGTGATGTAATATTTAGACATACAATATTTTCATTTATATAATCGTAACAATAAACAATCCCACTGGCATAGAGGTACGCCAATATGCTGGTAATTTATATTGTCACTGTTTGGACGAAAACATATATATATATCTTTTTCAATTTCATTACTTTTATAAAATGCGTCCACAATTTTTAAAAAGCTTCAAATTACCAACAACATAATATTTGGGTCAGTACTGATTTGTTACAAGTTTTTTGGACTTCGTGAAAGAACTACAATCGTGTTTTTAAAAGAAATATTTGGTCATAAATACACTTTAGCACTCTTTTGGGGGCATGTGCTCTTGGATTAAGATTGGGACCACCTAATATTATGGAGAAAAGAGAATCTACCTACGTTACAACAACGATCAAAAAAACAACAATAAAATTAACAACGAACTGGGATAAAAAATCCACTAGTCAAACGAAGCGATTATGACCATTCCCCTTATGAATCCAACGTGGCGCTCTTTGAATAAGGTTCAATTGCCACTGTTGACTTTTACATGATGACTCTTTGGCAAACACTTTTCAATGCCCTCTATTTCGGACATTCAGAACTGTGACAAAAACATAAAAATAAACTCGTTCCTCACCACGCTAGTGTATAAAATATTGTTGTTTCTTACCAAGAATTGTGTAACCACGGCACATGTGTCCAGGAATGTCAAACTCATGTATACTGTGTAAGAGTCCAATCTGTTCAGGATCAACTGGTTGCTTCTTCAGTGTGTCTAACATTACTTTCACACATGATTCTTGTCTTCCGGAGGCAAGTACCAGATGTGGGATCGTAGTTTTGTAGCGCTCTAATTCCTGAAATAGAAACACGTATTAAATTAAAGATCTTAAGTCTCGTCGGACTCCTAGAAGGAACACTTAACCATCTGCGTGGCCTAATGTACACACGCTTTTACTAAAGGTTCGATTCTCAGGTACTCTTTTTGGTTGGTGGTAGATACCACCATGTTACCTAAGCCTGCCAACAAACAGCAATGTTAATACCACTGTTGTGCTCCGGTATGAAAGGTAGCAGAGCCAGTGACTCATTAACTTGAGGCCATAAATGCCAAGTATAATTCCATCATACAATTTTTTTATTCACTTTTATATAAGTTGCCTTTTACGACACCTGTGGGATAATATAAATCTGAAAACACACAGCAAGTGTATTGTTAAATATTTGTTGGTATAGCGTAATGATTAGTCATGATTTCATAATACATTGTATAAGTTATTGGTTGCTTTATGTTGATTGATTCTAATATCACGGATTAACGAAGGAACGAACGGGTTTACGTATTTTTAAAACAGCAATTTTACTGGCTGGAAAATGACAATGAAAGTGTGTTCGTAAAATAATTTCTAAAGCCAAAGTTGTAAGGCAAAATGCTAATCGTAACAAATTATGAAATATAAAAATATATATACTTATATATATTATATAAATTAACTATAAATATTAATTAATCTATGTTCAAACAAATGTACACAAAGACTGATCTTCTAGAGTCAACTACAGAACAAAAGATAACTTGCAGACGACCAAAATGGTCTTTTACTTTGGGAATTAGTCATTATGTCCACGCTTGACCAGTGCCTTGATGAGAGTAATAAGATGATTGAGATCGTCGATCGCCACATGGACAATATGGCGGTGGTCCTGACCTAAGTAGTAAGCTTCAACTATCAGAGGAAGACTAAGTAATATATTTGTGGGATGGCAAAGCGCCAGAGCCATTTTCTTCTTACCTTCGATTTAAAACGTCCTTTTAGAAGAATGTGAATGTTGGCACCACTATAGGAGAAACTGTTCAACGCCGCAAAACCTCTGTTGAAAGGTGAATGTTCTTGCAATACTTCGACCCTTCCGTCTTTGACTGAAGGGATATGGTCTTGGGGCTCGTAGTAATGCAAGTTGGCTGGCAATTTCCCTTCATGATACGCCAGACAGACCTATAGGATTTATTTTAATGTTAGTATAGATAAAATGTTGTAGCTAAAATAGATCTAAATTTGATTTAAATTGCAAATTTCAAACATTTCTAAAGCTTGAGTCTTATTACCTTTCTTGCATGATAAATAGAAAAAAAATACTATGATATTATGTCACATTTATATTATGATAAGACTTAGTTCAAGTTCTAAAAATTACTTTAACTAAACAAAATAAGCTAAGTATAGAATACCTATTAGCTAATACGCATAGTTTTATATGCATCTGTCTACTTCCAAAATTACGATCAAAACTTTGGAACTAATTTACGCTATCATTTATTTGATTGCAAATGCCTTTTCCAAATAAAATGGTACCAATAATTTAATGTCTCTTAGAAATAATGCTTTCATTTAATTAGAACTAATGATTTTTTTACCTTGGTCAAAGCGCACACTCCAGAAGCGGGCTCACTGTTCCCCATATTGGATTTGACGCTTCCAACTTTAATTGGCTTTTCTTTTCCAAACACTTTACCAATGGCTTCCAGCTCGTTCCCGTCTGCATTAGCGATAGCTGAAATGAAAATTGTGAGACCACAATTAGAATTTTTGTTTTAGGACCATTATAGAACCTTTTTTATAAAAAAAAGTCCAATAAAATAATTGATTAGCTGAGCATATACCTAAGTTAGACCTATATTTATTACGTGACTTTAAAACAAAGATTATAATTTATGACTTGATATGTTAGTTTAATAAAACTGTTTGACGGACTTCATGTCCTCCATCAAAACCATCAGATGCTTATAGACTCTCTACATCTTAGACGGACACCTAGAACAGCTTTTATCACCTAAATTGGCAATCGTCAACGGACGTGTGGGTACAGCTTTGGAATAGGTTCATCACACGTAATTATACCGCGATTGGCGTAAAAATCAACGGATTTTTTTTAAAGGAGATGGATATAAGAACATTTTACCACGGCTACCTATCGGTAACTTGG